>OX411760.1:27299830-28499830 GCA_948252205.1 Orthosia incerta
ATAACTCGTAGCCGCGTAGCAGTGCTACGAGCTACGACTGCTATGAGCTACGACGTAGCAGCGTAGGCACGTAGACTCGAAGTCCCTTAGCGCTTTTGAAGCTAAATGTATTTTGAATATTATATTTTATGTCAGGTACATAGGGTCAAATAAAACAAAAAAAAGTCTGGGCACCTAAGAAGTGCCTTCTTTGTATAAGGAAAGTTCGTTGCTCTTCAGTGGGACTGCAATCAGCTAATATTATTATTTTTGCGAAGAGCTAGTGTAATTCATTTGGTGTATTTTATGGATGTCAAAAGATTAAAAAAAACCAAAGCAAAAGTCTTGTAGTAAATTGTAACCTAATTCTCAGGAGTCATCATATCTCCTTTTTTATTCTGTGATCCTGACCGGTACCCCATCGCTCAGCATGCATGCATGCAGGCATGTGGAGTGCTCTCAGCGTCGTATTACTCGTACGAAGTCTAACTCAGCCTTGTGGTTTACATCCGACTACTACTTCTAAGATAGACAATACTCGTGGCCTCAAAAGTATTGTTCAAATTTCAAAATTTCAAGACCCGTTATAAAATCAGGCCTATATAAGTAATAAGTAAACACGATAGGTATGGGCAGAAGTACACACATTGCGAGAGATTGCGGTATGCCGCTCTTTGTATGTTTTTAGAGTTCCGTACCCAAAGGGTAATAACGGGACCCTATTACTAAGACTACACGATGCGTCTGTCTGTCTGTCCGTCTGTCACCAGGCTGTATCTCATGCACCGTGATAGCTAGACAGTTGAAATTCACAGATGATGTATTTCTCTTGCTATAGCAACAAATACTAAAAACAGAATAAAATAAATACTGTCCTTCTAGGGCTCCCATACAACAAACATGTTTTTTTTTTGCCGTTTTTTGCGATAATGATACGGATCCTTCGTGCGCGAGTCCGATTCGCACTTGGCCGGTTTTTTATGTTTGTATAATCTGGTGTACAATAAAGTATATATAAATAAACCGTGGTGTTGTTTGTTCGAATATTTAATAATATAATACCACCACGCTTACACCACCACGCCACGTTTACGCTTGCTTAAAAAAAAACTTTCAAATCTTTCTTTTAACTGTTTTTCTTTTATAAAATGATTTTTTTATTGGAACACATTAAGTTTTCGCCACTCAACTTCAAAACCATAAAATTTCAATATTATTTTCAGTAATTGTATGCTTAGAATTGATAATTACAGTCAACATAGTAACATGATCGTTCAATAATCTGTAATAATAATTCCTGCACTTGTGGGATTTGCGTATAACACAATTGTAATAATGTTACAACTTATCAAGAACTGTTCGCTACTATTAAGGGTTCTTAGCTAACTGAATTATTTAGTTGAGGGAACACGGGGTGTTTTGTTAGGCTATGGTGATCTTTGAAGGGTAGGTTCAAGGGTGAGGATAAATACATTTTACTTCGAAGTCAAAAGTAATTTTAGAAAGATTCAAAATTGCGTTTTTATTTATTTATGGCACTCCAACAACTTATTCACTCATACATTCTTTGGGGTTCTGTAACAAATTTGTTTGTAAGAGGTATCTTACTCTTACTAATATTATAAATGCGAAATGTTGGATGGATGTATGTTTGTTACTCAATCACGCCTCAACGGCTGAATGGATGTGGATGAAATTTGGCACAGAGATAGAATATTATTAAGTGCTACGTCATGCTGTTCGGTCGGGGTTTGCGACTTATCGATTACGACTACAGTTTGGATGGTGCAGTAATCACTCATGTCACCACCATAAAGGACTTGGGAGAGACGTTCGACCGCTGTCTGACCTTTAGAGATCACGTCGCTAACCTTGCGAAGAAATCTTTCAGGCGCCAGGGATTTGTTTTGAGAATTGCTCGTGACTGCCGCATTCCCAGTGTTATTAGGCTTTTGTTCACGGCTCTGGTTCGAAGTAAACTCGAGTCCAGTGCTTGTGTCTGGCACTCAAATACCGCGACGCAGGCATTGATGCTTGACAAGTACAGAAAATCTGCCTAAGATTCTTATACCAAAGGGAATACCATTTCTTCCCTTTGTACCCCACCAATTATCTTTCAGGAATCTTGGGTTTTAAGTTGTTGGAGGTGAGGAGAGACTATGATAAGCTCGCAGTAGCATGTAAGATCCTAAGCGGATGGATTGTCTGCCCTGAGCTCCACCGCCTTTTCTGCCGACTGTTTGTGCCCAAAAAATACGTTGGGCACCGTCACGGTCTCTGTGGTATACGCCACATTGGAAACTTACATCAGTCTGCCAATACTCCAAAAATTAACATGATATAGCTTTAATATAGTGGATATGTTAGTGTAATAGTGTAAAAGCCCAAACTACTGTAAAGTCTAGGATTTACTGGTATAAGTCCGAAATGACATGATAATCGCAAATTTCGGGCGTTTTTCTAGTAATCACACGGTATAACTTAGGATTTACCTCAGAGACTGATAAATGTTGAAACATTTTAATGTCTAATACGAAGTGATGAGAAAAGATTCACCAAAGTTAGTATTACATTTAGTAGTTCGGGCTTAAACAACAGATATACGGAATCTGCAGTATTTTAGGACAGTAATATTCTATGTTTATGTACTTTATAGGGCAATTAATATTAATATAGATAGCCGTAACACCTACGTGTGACCTTTACGCTATATACATATCCTACGTGGTTAATAAATGTTTTAGTTTTAATATTCATATTTATACAGCATCCCCCGAGTAACTGTACACCAAACCTGAATAAATAAATTAAGGATGAGCCGGCAATTACTAGCGTGTTTTAGATTAGGTGTATATGGAGCAGTTTCATAACTTAGGCCAGTATTCTAGAAAGGGTTATTTAGTCAGGAATCGCTAACAGATTTACTTACTTACTGTTAATACACTAATCTTGACTTTAATCTAGTTTCAATTCGAGATGATCTTCCATGATTACCGCTTCAGTGAACGATTGGATTGGTGAGGCGAAACAAAAGATAAAATCATTCACAATTCACAAAAAAAAAAAAAAGTTTTTTATCGTATTAAAACTTCTGTTCATCACGACAGGTGATGTGAAAGTGAAAAATAACTTCATTTTCGGAAATCGGTGTTCCTGTTTTCTTTTCTCCGTTTTTGACCCCGACTTTGTAGTGTTTTTATTTGGAAGTCGGTTGTATATTTGTAAAAAGTTTTTTATTTTTAACCGATGAAATGAGAGTGTACTAAGGTGAACTGTTCACATCTGCGTACCCCTTTGGAGCGTACTGACGTGATGTTATGTTATAAAATAGTATAAACAATAAACAGACATGCGATTGCAGTAACCTCGAGAGATTAGCTAGCATTTATTGAAGAGTTCTGTAGTATATCTGAGAACTTCTTCATCAGATCTTCACAAATTTAAATGGAACCAATTTGGGTACATAATCTTTAAAAAAAAAAACTAATTCGTTTACAATGGACGGCGAAATTGGGAACATAAACAAAAACAAACAAACATGAAGTCGAACCTCCTCCTTTTTGGAAAGTCGGTTGAAAGATGATGATTTCTTCAATATTCTGCTACAAGAAACAAAATACCCCTTAGTTTCCCGTACCGGGTTACCTGACATTCGACCAGAGACATCACAGAACATAAGACTCGGTCCGGCTCAAAAGACCAGTTTCGTCTTACACAGCCATCCGAAGCGCCCGCCGTCCACGCACCAAACTTACATAATAAATGTGGCAGAAAAAAAATCTTTTTCGCTTTGTTGTAATGTTAGACGCTTGTATGCTGAGAACTGTAAGTAATAAAGTTCACAGGGTTTAATTTACTTTTATTTAGATGTGATGGTGGCAATTGTGTTTTTAAAAAGTGGATCCTAATTTATTTTTAAGTTTTATCCTAGATTATTTGTGCTTTTAACTGACGGATCGCAACATGCATCGGTTTGACTTGTCTTATATTTAAGTTCTTACCTCAGAGTCAACCCCTTTCTAGCCATGCCATCATTCACACAGTCCATTCATCATTGATATGGTCACATCTTCCTCTTGTAGCCACCCCCAGTTTCCAATATTCATCCCAAAACTTAGTTTTAAGTTCAACTTGTCGTCGAACACCGATTGTACCTTCTTCTTCTTTTCGAGTAGATGGAAAAGTCTTTGAATGTTTTGAGCCCATTAAGGGCCTTCCACCGCTTTAGTGCCGTAAAACGGTTACTTTCTAAAGCATACTCCTTAGTAACGGCTAGGTTAAAAGATTTGAAAAAGAAAAATATTTATTATTGATTCATGGACATTATTTGTGGAACATGGATTTTTCGTGTAATACATAGTTTTGCTTTAAAAAAATAATTAACGATATTTTTTCGCAACTTTTGGATACTCCTCCAAAACGACTTCGATGTTTTAAAATATTATTACACAAAAAATTATGGCTAGAATTTCTTCATAACTGAAATAGCATATGTAAATCAAAGAATATTTTGCAAACAAAACTGTCCAAAAGGAGGTTCAATAATAATATTCAAGCGCCGACCGGGCACACGGCCAGTACTGCGTTAACATTGGGGAATATAAACGCCTTAAGTGTATAGCTATAAATTCAAAAGCTACAGAAAATAAACCTTTAATATTTCGATGCAGACCCGTAGTGGCAAATGACATTTCGTAAGACCGAGAACATTTTAAAAGTTTGTCCGACATTGCGAAGACGCCAAATACTAATGTACTGTTGACAAGTTTACTCAGTAAAATGTAGTTCGCCGGAATTTCTCTTCTGTGAAATTCTTTAAATTAACTTTCTGGGCCTGTAAGGTTAATATTTGAGAGGTGGAAACGCAGCTAAATAATTAACTACGGTGGGAATGTAGGCGTACAAAGTTTGTGCTATGTGTGGAAGTTAATTTGTGCTAACATTGTTTAAGAAATTGTTGTGTTGTGCTTACACGTAACTAAAAGCCGCATCAGTGTTGTTACCTAAGAGATCAGCAGTGAGATATTTTACCACAGTTTTTTTTTAAATATTGACTTTATCTTAACAAGGGATACAAGATTATTTTTGCGTGGCCTTGTTAGGCGCGGTAGATAAATGAATAAGTATTTTTTATTTTTGTTGACCCACTGAACTACAAAGGACACGAATTCTTATTTGTTCAAATTCATTTATTTGGTCCTAAATCCTCCTCTCAGTATTTAGTAAGGCACCCTCGTCTATGTAGCTCGTGTGTACAATTACGGAGCTAATTACAGGTCAAAGGTACGCCGCTTATGTTTTATTCACGCGGCGGTTTCCTTTGTAAGAACTGTTTGCGCCTTTGAGGACCGACGCTGCTGATCATCTATTTGCATGTGGTTATGATATTGTGGTTGGAATGGTTAAGGAGATGTGGTGGGATGGATTAAAGAAGATAATCTGTGTGATGGTCTGACAGATGTCTACTGGATTCATATCCATATTCTTTATTGTAAGTACAAAACAAACATACAAATACAAAAGGATAAGTATGTACAAAGGCAAGCTTAGCACATAATTGGGTTCTCTGTCAGCAAACTTCAGTGTTATAGAGAGATTTACAAAATCAGGACAATTCACAAAAGCGCACAACATAAACATAAAAACAATGGCATATTTCAATTCTTACTTACTAAATATGGACTACAAAGTCAAAAGTCTAAGTCAAATATATTTATTTCAACTAGGCAATAACTTTTGAACGTCAAACAATTAAAAAATAAAATTAACTAGTAATAAATTTTATTCTACCGTGCATTCGGAAAAGTAGCTTATTATGGAGAAGAACGCACAAGAAACTCCATTAACACACAAATACAACACACAGCACACAATGCAAAATCATAATAAATACTATATAATATATAACTAAAATACAGAGACAGGCACAGGAAATGTTCCTTAGACAGACATCAGACTATCTATCTGTCTAGGTTTTAATCAAGTACCCTAGAGAAAGCGTTAGTCTGTAGTATTTAGAACACAAATAACATCACGCCTGAAATTCCCAATGGGTTAGGTGGAGGTGTACCTAAGTACAATTTGCGCTAGTTATGTTTAAGTACGATGAAATGTAAGGGGCGAGCTACAAATATCAGTTGGGAGCTAAATCCTTGTATAAAATATAGCCCGAGCATATGCGAATCAATCCAGACAAATAAACATAATTATTATGTGTAGCATAACTGATTAGGAATTAACCTTTTCAAAACTTCTAGGTCTTGACCCATATGAGTTAATCCATCATTCGTCCCACAGATGTCGCTGGTGGTTGGCAAGTTCCAGTCAAGTGTGAGTCGGTAAGCAGTTGGCGTTAGTTTTGAACTCGGGGCTGGTAGCCCGACACTTCATTAAAAGTTGGGCGCGCGCTCAAAAATATCTCGCCCGGAGATATTGCCCCAATTCCGGGCAGCGTTGATGAGTTGCGCGCTTAGATATTGAGGAATTATGTTTTAATTTGATGGGAGGAGAAGAACTGTGATTTATTTCGTGGACTTTTCTTTCAGTGTCAGCATTGCTGTGAAATTCTAACAGTGACAGGTCCTGGAAAGAAAAATCACTCTTAGTGTTTAATTTTAAGTGCACATGCAATAACTTTATTCATTTCAAGCGATGTCTTCAAAATACATACCTAAATATTCGCTACGTCAAATAATAAACGATTGCAGTGCTTCTAAAAGTAATTTACCTTTTCTTAAACAAGAATTCAAAGTAATTGGTACTTAACTTTTTACTTATCTTAAATTTTCTATTTTCAGATTAGAAAGCGTTTGTCGAAATAGAAATGCCAAAGTTTCACACTCTTTCACGAGAAATGAGCATAACAAGAGCTTAAAGTCTAGCATTATGGTAAACAAACGCGATCTTTTTGAAAAAGACTTGAATAAAATCACGATGAGTCTTGCGAGGCAGGTACATTATAGATTCAACATTTGAGAATTTTAAATTCACGCTCCTATATGGGAAGTTTAAAAACAATATCGGAGAAACAATACAGAGTTCCGTTCTACGTTTCATAAGCAATGAAATAGTATTGAGTATCTAGTGTAGTTTGCCGAATGGGGCGGAGAGGTCGCCCGGTGAGCGATGCAATATTCATACTATCTCCTAGTCACCGCCGCGGCCGTCTAATAATCATGGAGAAAATTAGGTGGAAAAAAACGTATACCTAATTATGCAGATACATTCCAATGAAGATATTTTTCTTCGTTATATAAAAAGGGGGGCCATTAGGAGTCGATTCCTTTTATTTTCAAAAGACTTAATTAAAAGTTTAGACAGTTAATTGTATAACGCAGGTACGTTTCAATGTTTCATTAATTCATAGTGCTGTGTCATTTGAGTATTTTGAAAGGTTACGGTGTCAGGTAAAGATTAAATTTAGGCCACTGTCGGATCTCATATCTACTGATATAATGAGACAGAGCGGTTACGCACTGCATCCGATCCAAATTCGAGAATTTTCGAACGCAATGTGAATTGTTACTGAATAAACTGAATTGAATTGAATTGTCCGAAGTAGCCATAGTACATTGTAGGAGAGGTTACGCACAGTATCCGAACTCGGGTCTCCGTCTGAAATCAGTACATTTCTGATTCGCATGGAACTCGGATCTCGGATTCGGATAAAGATTGGATGCAGTGCGTAAACACCCTTATTGTTATTTTGGTCAAACAAGTGCAATGTATATCGTATGGTTTAGAAACTCCTCCGTTCTTGAGGACCCCTGTGATGGGCTGTCACAAGGGTAACAAGTGACAGCCTGTCAAGAAGACTAAAAATTATAAAAAAGAGAAAGAGAATATCCCCATAAAGAAAGCCTGAACAATGCACCTGACCCGACCTGATCAAAATTAATATGTTTGACTATTGAACAACAACATATTTTCCACGTCAGGCCTAGTTATAAATAACAATCCGATATTGCCGCGCACACAAATACATGTATCCGAAAATATCCTCGAGCCTCTGTTCAGTGGGTTACTATCACAAATAACTGGAACGATGTGTGATTTAACGTCGCGTGTCTAAGCACAAGGACCCTGTCTCGGCAACGGCTCGGTATTAGGCTATATTGTCTGACGTTGAACTGTTTGTCAGTATCAAGAAATCACGATTGATAAAGCAGAAGAACAAACACTCACATAAAAATCTTTTATTCGTTACAGGCTCGCGTTTGACCACTATATCGCCTGATGTTAAGTGATGATGTGGTCGAAGGTGAAGCACCCTTGCCTAGAAGTAACCTATTCATTCTTGACAGAGATGGTTGTAACTATCAGAAAACCGAGACGCCGGCAGGGAATTCCACTCCTTAGCTGTTCGCACACTGAAAGTATTTTTAAAACGCATTTGCAAAGAGCGTATCTTTTCTTCTCTGAAAAACCCAAACTCGGCCCATCGTTACATCCTGAACCCTTAAATCTCCTAATTGTAATGGTGTATAATAAAGAGTCTATATATATCTATCTAAAGCGCTAAATTCATTATCATCATCATTTCAGCCAAAAGACGTCCACAGCTGGACATAGGCCTCCCCCAAGCGTCGCTACACTGATCGGTCCTGTGCGTTTCGCATCCACCGGACGCCCGCAGTAAGCGCTAAATTGCCTAGTAAAAAACAATACGTTTTATAACTTTATCTAACTTGAATAATAAACAACCTGACTTGCATTAGATAGCAAAGCTTGAGTTATTATCATCTTCTAAAGCCTCCAAATAAGTTATATATGTATTATTATAAATCACTATATTTCTGCTGACAAGGCAAATAATATAAAATACTAAAATATTTATCTCCAATGCATTATATTTCGTTTATCCCCCGATCAGCATAACTTGTCAGCGCTGAATGCGATTTAATTTAAATAAAAAGAAATATAACGCCTATTTAGACTTAAAGAAAACTAAAAGATTTCAATTTGATTGGAAATTAATTCTATTCAATGATAATAACAGTCGTTACAATTTCATCGTGAAAGCGTCTTCGTGTCAAATTAATTTGATTAGGATTATTGATTCTGTTGAGACGCTTTTAAAAAATTTAGCTAAGCAAATCTTGATTATTTGAAGATTTAATTTAAATGTTTGCTTGTATTGGTGCTCCAAAACCTGCAAATACTAGTAAATATTTTTAACCCCCGACGGAAAAAGAGGGGTGTTATAAGGTGTCTGTGGCATCTTAGCGCCTAAACGGATGAACCGATTTTGATTAGATTTTTATTTTTGTTTGAAAGGTGACTTTGTCGAGAGTGTTCTTAGCTATGTTCGGTTTAGCCTTTCAAAAGTTATGGGCTGTTTTCTGTTTGAAACGGAGTATTTTCGCAAGATATCGTGTCATAATTACGTGTTCGATAGATTGTTGATCGAAGCGTGTCTACTACTAGATAAATTATGTAGTTTAAAAAGTATGAAATAAAAAATATTGCCGGGAGTTTTGGAAATTTTTAATTTTTACTTGTCTAAACAAATATTTGATCACAATGTTAAGGGGCTACCGCAATGCTGATGTTTTTTTTTTCATTTTAATGTTTGCATGTAGAATCACGTCTAAACGGCTAGTAATCATTAAAAAAAAATATTATATTAGACCATTTTTTATAAATTGATGTAGGAACATTTTGAATTTTATTCATATAACATGGTCTAATTAATTTGTAAAGTTATGTCTGTCACGGACAAAAAACCGACACTCACATCAAAACCGCCGAGCGTATTTTAATGAAATGTTTATCATCTCAAAGGCAATTTAATGATCTACAAACTTAGCCTATTGCCCACTGCTGAACAAATAGAAGGTATCCCCAGTCTCAGTTGTTACGATGAAATAGCTGGTGTACTACGAAATAACAACCCGTTATGTTACATACAGACTGCTCTGCTCTGATTACGGCTGTTATTAATCTGGGTATTAAACCTATTTCGTCAACTTGTACAAGACAGAGACACAAGAAAAATAATATTTTAAAAACAGTTATTTAAGACACACACAGCGACAATATACAACCTCACGTATATCCAGGCTGTATATTGAACACGTCAATCAGGCGAGTTATAAGTAACGTTCCCTGCAGCACGTCGCCACGTTCCCTGCAGCACGTCGCCACGTTGCCGTGACGTCACCGTCACGTCACACACACCCTCATTATAACCGACAGCCAATGCCTTCGACAATGTTGGCTGACGCCATCGATTTATTGGAAAACTCTACAGTTAGCCATGCAATAACAATAATAAAACCCTTGGCTGGTGTGTCGCCCTTTTACTTTACGAACTTGGCTGACACATTGCCGAGCGTCTTGATTACAAACTTTATCTGCCCAGTCAACTATGTTGTGGTCAGCTTCCACGCTTAGCGAATGCAGCTGAGCACCAGCTATTTTACATAGAGTCCCTAACCTATACCACCTAGATATTGGGTAACATAACACGTTTGTCAAACGAACAAATGTAGTTTAACCGTAAAGATAAATCCATGTGCCTTTTATTATTTTGCGACGAGCCAACAACAATTTAAAGCAACATCAGAAAAACCTAGTTACACCATCAAGAGAAAATTAGTTTAGTCGATCGTTTGAGCGAGTAATACATGTCAGTGCTACGCGGCTACGAGACCGCTACGGCGTAGCGCCGCTACGAGCGTAGCGCGGCCACCGTAGAGGGGCTACAGAATTATGTTACATCTCTTTTAGAATACATAACGTCGCCTTTGAGTTCTAAAACTACATTTCTATACGAATTTGTGATCCGAGATTCCTTTTGATGTTACAGTTTGGAAGATAGTTTAATATTCCAATTTGTTGATTGTTGAAGAGAACATTAATTTGTTTGTTAACAATATTAACGGAAAGGGCAGGTGATATCTGTCTCCCGCCTCAGTTACAGGCACGCCAATCAACGTGACATCTGTTTGATCTGAATTGGTTTTAAGATGTGATGGCTATTGTGGGAGAGACCCATTGTGGTGTGATGACATATCCTCACAAGCACACGATCCGCTTTGCCGATAGGATCTGGCATTAATCAGATTATGTCAAATGGTTTTATATGCAGACGAGGCTGTAAAAGGGACCCGCTCAGGAGATATCTATCGGCTCATTATACGCGTCTTTGTGCGCTATAGGCAAGCGCCGCCGAGCTGATAAGACGCTAATACGTCTTAATGCTGGGGATATTAGGAATCTTCGTGATATGGAGATTCAGGAGACAGGTAGTCTTCATGATTTGTGTATACAGCTGGTTGTCTATTCACTCTGCCAAGGCATTCAGGTATCTGAATAGAATCAACCATGTCATTGTTTATTCATTATATACTTAACTAGCGATCCGCCCTTCGATTGGTGAAAACCGCCTGAAAATCCATTCAGTAGTTTTTGAGTTTATCGCGTACAAACGCGGCGGGGGACGCCACAAACAAACTTGTTCATCAAATCGGATATACAGGGTGACTTTTAATCATCCCTTAAGTAAAGCCTCCAAGGGGTAAAACTCGAGAAACTTAACAACTTTCATCACACTAATATTATAAAGGCGAAAGTTTGTGGGTGTGTTTGTATGTTTGTTACACTTTCACGCAAAAACTGCTGAACGAAAATCTGTATGAAATCTAGCACAAAGATAGATTATAGTTTGGAATAGCACATAGGATACTTTTTATCTCGGGCTTATGTTCTCTTGGGATAATTTTCGACATTCACGTGGGCATAGCCGCTATCAGAAGCTAGTTAAACCCATAAATCATGAAAGATAAAAACATCTGTGCTTTACTGTGCCAAGTTTTTCTAATAACACTGTATTGATCATCTGTTTTTATATGTTTCTGAGTAAAAGGTGTTTATATTCATGACTACTTTGACCCTCTGAAAGATTGCCGATGAACTTAGTCACCCTATATTTCCAATTTGATATATAGATGATCCTGTACATACAAACGATGTTGCTAAGCGCGTTATTACTACGGTAAAACAAGCAATAGTTGCCAATGCCACTGTTTCGTGTATCAGCAGAGGTTAGTATTCTTCACGCACCTACTATTCTAGGTCTATTGATTCGGTGAAGCCTTGAAACGGGCCCACCGTTTCAAGGCTTCACCGAAACGATAGACCTCTCAGGCTAACCGAGACAAAGAAATAATTTATTAAATAACTTAGCAATTTACCGATTTCCAAGTCATTGTATATGTTGAATCCTCTACATAGAATTATGATTAGACATAGTGTCAGATATACCTATTGTGGGCGCAGAATACGGATACGGGCAAACTAGAGAAATAACTCTACGCTGACTATATTACTAACACTACTGAACTTGAAAAGGAAACACGAGCAGTTTCTAGGTCACTGTGTGTCGCGACCATGTCCGAATGATTATTGTCTGTTGAACCAAACGCTAATAAACAAGGCGTTTGTGTCTCACTTTTAAGCATACTTATATCATAAGACGTCTTACAAATTAATTACAAGTTGCTTCGTCGCAGGAATCGACAATTATATCACGGGAAGGTCATCATCATCATCATCATCGACGTCCACTGCTGGACATAGGCCTACCCCAGGCGTCGCCACGGGAAGTATCTACCTGTTTCAGATTGCATTTCATCCGTTCAGCCATTGACGGATGATTAATCAACAAACATACTGACTTCCGTATGTTTAACGTAAATAGGAACTAGGACTGGGAATAGGAAGTAGGACTATCCAATCTAGCAATTCGTACGTCATGTATGTATATCTGATGTCGACCTACAAACGAATGTGTATGTTTATCCATTTGCGGGCTCATAATGTGGGCTAACATCACAAGCTTTATGCCCTCTAAGTGTGTAAACTTTTAAGTTTCTGGGTCAATGCGGCTTTTGATTTATTTAACTACTGCCCAGGGGCTGGTTGTTGGCTGTTTCGACAATTGATCTGGCTGTTATCATAAAATCTTGTATGGATAGTTATGACCTATGAATATTGTTTTGTAGTGTTTATATTTAAAGAAGAGACGGAGTTTGTGAGCTGTATGAAGCGTCAAAGGTGGATTGTAAGACTTAAATTGTAAATGGCCTTAAACGAATATCCCTACTTAGGTACACTTCCGCTTACACCAAAATCATTTATTTTTATTTTACATATTAGGCCTACATGGGCACTTATAAAACGTCGACAAAAGGTGCACGGTTCGGGTTAGTCGTTTCCTATGGAGAACAACCGGCAAGAAACTCCATGGTTACACCTTCGGAGTATTCCTTCGTCTAATAACAAGAAGTACAATATTCCTAAAAGTTTGGTCACTTATTCAGTTAGTAACAGTGACTGCTTACGTATCGTGTGTAGAAATATGTGTTGTGATCGTCCACCCGTGAAGAGAGTGAAATGTAACATCCAACACTATTCCTTGTTTGTTTGTTCAACTGAGTAATTCCTTGATGTATGAACGACGGAAAAGATTGGACTCGCGGTAGTTCCGCTTGAGTTGACCAAGTAAATAATGGGCTTTGCACATAAATTACTTCTTGGAACTTAGATATGGTAAGTTGCCCAAAAATCAGGAAAATAAACGACTTCAGATAGATAATTATACAGGATGGATATCATTTAAGCACATTTATTTATGTAAGAAAGAAAGAAAAATATAGAGAAGAGGTACAGTCAGAACAAAAACCAAAAGTAATAAAATAATTTATTAAAATAAGGTATTTTTAGTATTCTTCTCAGCAAACCCTTTCATTTAATACCCATATCATGGCAGTGCACAAAAAATAACTAGTGCGCCATCTTAGACCGTCCGCCATATTGGATTTAGAATGACGTCACTTAGTTAACCAGTTAAAAGGTTTAGAAAAATATATATTTATGTTTGATTCATGTACATTATTTTTAAAATGGGTTTTTTCGTGTAACTAATAGTTTTGCTTTAAAAAATAATTAACAACACGATATTTTTTTCGCAACTTTTGGATACTCCTCCAAAACGACTTGGATCTTTAAAAATATTTTACACGGTAAAATTGATGGCCGGAATTTCTTCATAACTGAAACAGCATATTATTACGTAAATCAAATAATATTTTGCAAACAAAACTGTTCAAAAGGAGGTTCAATATTGATATTTTGGCTCAGAGCGGGCGCACGGCCAGTACTGCGTTAACATTGGGGCGTATTGAAAATTATTGAAAGATTTGACCCGAACACACATACATGCATTGCAAGTTAAATAAAAGCTTGTAATAAGAAAGAACCCAGTGCGACACCAAAAATTCTTCTTATATCAGCAAAGTATGTCCATAACTGACAAAAGAGGGGAACAGATGTTTTGCCTTTCAAACTAACCCGTATAAATCGAACACAGTATTGAAATTCCAAGCGAATAGCACAGTAATATCTTACACAAATCCGTGTAATTAATTGTATTTATCGGTTGTTCGCTTGTTATTCACGCCAGCGACTCGGTTCCAATCGGGCTGCAAAGGAAAATACTCGTAATGTTCTAATTAGATTTCCATATTTTCCGATAGTGCTAAGTGGAAGTGAAAACGGTGAAGCGTTTAAACTTTGTATAAATAATATTGCTGGTAGATTTGCGTACGACGTGATATATTCAGACTGAAAGAGATAGGTCATTGCTTTAGTGTTACAATTTGTACATATATTTGAGGTCTTCTAACCAGCAAGTTAAACCGAACCAGAAACTGAATACTAACTCGATAAAATAATGTTGATCGGTGCTTACAACTCCGTAAAATTCGTCGAGGAACCACGATTCGCAGCATGTTACTGGTGGTTGTGGCAATACATTTCTGTATATCAAATTCCATTATACCGCACGGCTGCGTTAGAATGTTACATTTTGAAATCAATCGTGCGATCTTTATCGCCTCTGGGGGTCTATTCCCTATCTCCGTCAACGAACTTACGGGCCCCATCCGAAAGTACTCCGAAACATCGGAGTGAAAAAAACAAGTTTTCAATTTTTCGGACACATCGGGAGTAGGTATAACTGTCAATTTGTGTTGTCATTAATTCTTAGTCCGGGCCCCGAACGAATCATCCGTCCGTAAGTGATACGGAGTATGGAACGCCCGTAACGAAGGCCGAAACTACGAACTTTGTGCTTAGGGACTAGACCCCCTGGTGTTAACATAAGTGTTAAACAAAACACCATAAAACATACGAAACCAGCTGATACCGGAAATGCTGAAAAAATAAATACTTTTGTTTATTTGTTGGAAAAAAGGAAATTTTGTTTATTGAATGTATTTAAATTCGTATGTAAGGATCGTAACAGGTGGCGTTTGCGGCAATTGCACTCAATTGAAGGCATCGTCCCTTTGTTTATTTGTTGAAAAAAAAGAAGGAGAGTTTATTTATTTTTGTTTGTTTAAGTGGTCTAAAACCATCTGCGCATTACTGCCTTTCTAATGAAACCGGTTTGGGGCACATCGGTTGGATGGTTTCAAAATTTATAAAGGACATAGGCAGACACATTTTTAATGTTATATATATAGATAGATATCATAACTCAGCCTGAATTCCCCGGCGAATTACGCAGTGGTGTACCATATTACACCCACTTTTTGCCAGTTATATTTAAGTACCATGTATCAAGTGGCAAGCTTATTACCATCAACGGGCTCAAAGGCAGACTCCGAGTTAATACTGAGAAATTCTATTAGGAATGAGAATCCCAATAAAATGTTGTCCGATCTAGAATTTGAATCCAGAAGCAGCTCAATAGTAGCTCGCGACCAATATCCCAACGAGACAGACAGACCCGATTAACCGACTTCAAAAAAGGAGGAGGTTTCTCAATTCGACCGTGCATATATATTTTGATGTGTATTCGCGGATAACTTCGTCGTTTATGAACCGATTTTGACGATTCTTTTTTTATTGGAAAGGAGATAACCTAAGGGTAGTACCATGATAAGGAAACCAGGATCTGATGATTAATAAAGAAAATCGAGGGAACACGTCAAATATTATAGGCATACATATAGCGATTTTGGTATTTTCATCAATAATGGAATCATTTGCTCTCAGAAAGTATCGTTTGGTAAAGTGGAACTGATGAAGAAGACCACAATGGCCACTGGAACTTTAAAATAAAACAACGTATCCTAGTCGTGTTTGGGCTTATTGGAATCGTCATGAGATTTAGTTAGGCTATAACTTATTTTCATGTCAATTGAAGGTACCTACCAAAACTAAAAAGAGGAAAATAAATAACTTTTTAACAAAAAATTAAATCGACTTCCACAACAAAACACTACCAAGCGAAAAATAACTTTCTTTTCCGAAATCGGTGTCGAATAACGGAAAACAATGGGTACAAAAGACACCGACTTCTCGGGAAGTCGGTTTGATTTTTTGTTAAAAACTTATTTTTACATAGTTATGTAAACCTAGCTTCTACCAGCAGATTTACCACCGTGAAAAGTGTTTTCTCATCCCAAAGGTAAAAATCGGCCAAGTGCGAGTCGGACTCGCGTACGAAGGGTTCCGTATCATTATCGCAGAAAACAGCAAAATAATCACGTTTGTTGTATGGGAGCCCCACTTAAATATTTATTTTATTCTGTTTTTTTGTATTTGTTGTTATAGCGGCAACAGAAATACATCATCTGTGAAAATTTCAATTGTCTAGCTATCACGGTTCATGAGATACAGCCTGGTGACAGACGGACAGACAGACAGACGGATCGTGGAGTCTTAGTAATAGGGTCCCGTTATTACCCTTTGGGTACGGAACCCTAAAAAGTAAGTAAGTATGCCAGACTATAATCCATCTCTGTGACTAATTTCACTCAGATCCGTTCAACCGTTCTTGACCGGATGATTGAGTAGCAAACAGATAGTAGAATTGAAGGTTCTCATTTCATATTTTTATTCAAGACATAACTTATGCAAGTTCAACAAAGACTTGAACAAAAAGAAAACGTGCATTCCTTTGACTACTTTCTCAGACTATAATATTAATAAAATTAAAAGTATACCAGAGCTATCGAGAGTGAGCCAACAAGTTCTGAGCCCGCATTATATGCAGTTAGAGGCGCCACAGACGCTGCTACAGAAACAGATGGCATATGCAATTAGTGTTAACTCACGGTTAATGTACCGCGACATAACGTGGAGTTAATTGTGGTTTATAGAAGGAACAGTATCTGGAGTGCAACTTTGTTAATGAAGGATGCAGCACCAATGAGGGTTTTCTGAATGAATTGCACCTGGTGACAGCACTAAGCCATCAAGTTTTTATGATAAGTCAAGTTGACGTTATAAATGTTTTATATTGTATTTATATGGACGAGCAAGAGAAAGTTTTTGAACACTAAAAAGGAAAACCTTGGTGGAAAACTCACAAATAACTTGGACGGTTAAAAGCTCGGCCAATTAATCTTTAGCTCACAAAGTTTCACTATTGAAAGAAACTGTAAAATGTATAATTGGAGAATTATTACGTATAACAAGTTAGATGTTTTTTCTAAATGTGGCTTAAAAAAGTTTCAGGAACTACTTTGCTACTGGGTGTAAAGGTTGCTAAAATAAGCAGAAGGACACAATTGCTTGTTCAGTCAATTAATCCTAGCAAGTTCTTTCCTATATGACATTCTGCAGACATCTAATAAATCTAAGAGAATCCAAACACAAGAAGACAATATTCTGCACAAACATTATAATAATGGAAATATAATCGAAGGTGGTTATTATGACATTGGAATCGCAACCTTATGAGTTTATAACTTGACATTCCTAAAAGGATCATCCATCTCCATAGACATACCAAGGAAAGTGTCTACTGCTACTCTATTCGTATATTATTCAACGAATGAATAACGAGAAAATATCAAGAAAGAAAGCTGAAATGCGTTTATTTTCCTTTACGCTTTGTGAAATAGAATGCATATTGAAATCCCAGCTAAAGTTCAGCTCTTCCATTACTAAAGATAAATCAACAATATTACGCCACGTAGAGAACATCATTAGTTGAAGTTTCTTCAAGACAACGCTACAATAATTGCTTATAGTTTCACTGGCGAATAGCTATTCTGAACATCTGCAGGCGCTAGCTTGCCGGAAAACTGCCAAACTTGAAAACTTCCACACATTTCCGTTACAATTTCATATTTATAACTTTAAAGGAAGGTAAAACTGGTAGTACTTTTTCTCAATTGCCTCGTAATTATCTTATTTTGAATAAAGCAAAACTTTAATTAAATGAGAATTATCATTAAATGATAATATAATCAAACCATTAGGATAATCCCATTTGCCTATATGTGTAGGTCTATTTTGAACCAGAGATTAGACGGCTCATCCTACAATTGCTGTTAACTCGTGCAAAACGGAACGATTCACATCACTTCTCCTGGTTCTAAAGAAAACAGGCAATGAAATCCTAAAGAATTTGTCAATTACTCATATGAAAAGACGTCTCGGTACAATCTGTAACTCATCAAAGACGGCAATTACACAACAAAGCGTTAGAGCGACGCGACGCCGGCACAACAATGTACAATAGATCTGGCTCCCAGGTGTTCCGCTCAATTGTCATATATGCGCGGATCCTTCAGGATATTATATTAAATACGTCCTTTCAGAGCACGCATGTTAAAGGAATCAAAGGCAAAGATGTTTTTTGTGTGTAGGCGAAATGATAACGAAGATCAATAGGAAAGAAGAAAAATTCGGTTCTTCTTTTGGTGCCTTCTCCAATTACAGCAGATTGGCCATCAACTCTGAATCTCGCTTTGTTCTTTGCAAAGAGGAAAGTATATAGCTAACTATTCAGTAGTCATATATAGCCACATTATGAAAAAAAGGCTTCAAAACATGTTTCTTAGAATTTTAATAATCTAATAACTCCTACCTGCTAAACCACGTACACAAGTACCAACAAGCCCTCACTACTACGACTTCGTTCAAGATTACTTCATGTTCCGACAATTCTGCATACTCTGCCGGCTCCCTTCCAATCATACGAACACGTAGCATATTGAATATCGAGTCCCATTGGAATAGGAGTCTGGCATGTTCCTTACGTGTAAGTGTTTATAGAAACTGCTTTTATTTACGTTATCTTGTTTATTTCGTCAAGGGCTCTGAGGAATCTGAATGCTAATAATAGAGACTGACAGATAGACTGATAAGTTTTTTTCAGTACTTGTACTTTGTTCAACAGAATATTTTGTAATCTCTCTTTTTATGAGTAATAAAAAATAAAAAATAAATTGATTAATGTTCTTTGGTTTTAATTAATTCTGACAGTAATCATGAGCCAAAAGCTTTGGCATTACCTTTACGAGCATTATTGTAAAATTAATCTGGGTTTTCATTAAAAACACAGCTCCGATTTCTGAATTTCGAATTTGGAGTTACGTATTTGTTAAACTCGACTAAAGCTTAAAAACCTGTCAATGAATGGCATTAAAAAAGGTTTTGAAACATTCCTAACACTAAATTCTCAATTCAATAATCCTTTCCTTGCAGCAAGGTAATAACTGGTCCAAATCCCTTTTCACACAAAACCCCCTGAGTATTTTCACGGCAATATTGGGTTCAGTTTTCTCTGTAACTGTATTTTTAGTTCCACAGAGCTACGCAATCCAATTACTGGAAAATATAGGTACAGTTTACTTTCCAAAAGTAATCTTACTGTAACTCCTGAGGGTGCTCTCGTGTACCTGAAGCGAGGCAGATAAAAAATCCTTGACCACAGCAAATGAAAGAGCAAGGAAACTTTTTATTTAAGTTAATGACATATTTTCTACAGCGGCCCGGTAAATAGAGAGCGGACTTAGTTAATTGGACACCATTAGGGATATTTGACCTGTGGACAGGGCTGCCTCGTAAGTAATACAAATTAGAAAAAAAAGCTACAATCAACCTTGCTCACTTTGCCCAACTATGTTGGGGTTGGCTTGCAGTTTAACCGGATTCAGCTGAGTACACGTATTTTACATAGAGCGACTGACTATCTGAACTCCTCAACCCAAATTCTTCGCCTTCGATTCGATCGAGACTTGGGCTGTACTGCAGTCTTTCCGACGGTGCCAAATTGACTACCGGTACATCGAAGTGTTTGTACAAAAACGCCACCATGTCAGTTCGACTTCAGGATCAGCCCTCGGAACCCGTCCTTCTGCAGCGAGGTGCGAGACAGGGAGACGTCATATCTCCGAAACTGTTCACCGCTGCACTGGAGGGTGTCTTCAAGCTTCTGGACTGGAGAGGGCTAGGCATAAACGTATATGGCGAATACATCACTCACCTTCGGTTTGCCGACGATATAGTGGTCATGGCTGAGACCAAGGAGGACCTCAGTACAATGCTCGATGACCTCAGTAGAGCTTCCGAAAGAGTGGGTCTTAGGATGAACATGGACAAAACCAAGGTGATGTTGAATGACCATGTTACACCCACTCCTATCAAGGTCGGAAACTCTACACTCGAAGTTGTGGGCGACTATGTTTACCTGGGACAAACGATCCAGTTGGGTAGGGCCAACTTCAAGAAAGAGGTCAACCGTCGTATACGACTCGGCTAGGCAGCGTTCGGGAAGTTGCGCGGTGTCTTCTCATCCAACTTACCACAGTGTCTCTAGACGAAAGACTATGACCAGCGATGACATATCTTATACCATAAGGTGGTCGACGGTGAATTAACCTATTCACTCGTGACTTAAAAGACTCCCAGGTTGTAGCTATCTGTAAACACAGACTCCGGCAAGGAACTAGGGAATATCTAGCTTAGAAACGCGGTCAAAACTTTTTGTTACCGCATCCCATACATTTTAGACTTTTCCACAATCGTTATCGCTGACAGAGTGGCACTTTGTCTAGCGCTAAAGATCTCCTTTCGAAGACGTGACAATAATCATGATCAGCAGTGGACAGTGAAGAGTGGCAGCCCTACTTGCAGGCAATTCCACGACGACTTAATGACGGACGAGGTAATTAAAAGTTTGTAAAGTTCACTTAGAGTATGTCGTGTCTTTTGCCCCATTCGGTGAGGAGAATTGTGAATAATTAAGTTTTTATACATATTTGTTAATTAGACAATCATTTCGCAGATAGAATATAGGTATGACTTTCTGTGTAAGAGATCAGAATATTTAAATTCAACTAAACCATTTTAAGGTACTATTGAATGGGATATTATTAATTTCACAGCAAATAAATAATCACCTATCAATTTGTTTTCATTATTTATATACTTTTTCCGTTGCACAACAAATTAACCAGAGCGTACAAAAGTTATACTCACACATATAACAAAATAAGTCAAAGATCGAGCGAAGCGAGCTCTGCAGTTTTATTTTTATTAGCATTTAAATACTCATCAGCTTTATAATATTCCCACTGCTGGGACACAGGCATCCCCTCTGTGAGAGAGGTAATGGGCCTTAATCCACCACGCGGGCCCAGTACGGGTTGGTGTTTAAATACTACCCCTTTTGAATTGACAAACAATTGATATTTGGCTAAAAGGAGAGTGAGCTTAAGTACCCAAACACCATCCCAGCTTCTTACCCGGCTGCAAGGAAAGTATGTATGTATGGTTGTATGTAATATTCTTTATTACCTCGTATCTTTCAAATCACTTGACGGATTTTTATAATTAAGACATCATCGTCAGATACGTCTTGGCCGCCCAAGTGTTCTTAGATAAGTGCTGTTTAAAAGAAAAAAAATTGGCGGATTTTGGGCGCAATATTGTAGGGGTTGCAATTTTTTTTTCTTCAAAACCCATCGAGTGGGGTATCAAAGTGAAGGGTTTTTAGAAGTGATTACGAAAATATATGACCACTTATATGTTTAAAGTCATACGTAAAAAAAAAGTATAACTAACTTTTTTTATTATAAGCTCTATACGATCACTGCTGATCAGCTTACTGGGATGCTGATCAATAAAATTTCGTAGAGAGATATTGCCATCTGACCTTTTCGTTTCAATCATTGCACAACATCACATACAGCATATCTTTACGACAGTTTGTGATATCACACGGACATTTCGCGACCGTAAAGGTTATGTCATCACTAATGGCATCATAAAATAGTTCGATAGAGGCCATATTATGGTTATATACCTCTTTCAATCGCTATTCATGGGATACCACCTGTGCGGGTAGCATCAAACTACTGATAATATTAAGGCCATAACTACGCGATTCTTTTCTAAAAATATCAATAAAACAAACGGTAAGCTTAAAAAGCTATTTGATATCAAATTGAATAATGTTATTTGTTTTGCAGGACTTTTGTATCGTAATTTGACATTAGTAAATTACGTTAGGGTTCAGGGTACAGACTTTTATCAGACATTATACATTAAATATGATGGGTTCACGAAACAGCTGTTAGATTCATTTCTCTGATACCATCGTTCGGAAATGATGGCCCGTCTCAATATCCTGGCGCACGTATCGCCACAACAGATAGGTACAGAGGGCCAGCTCCATACAACGAGCGAAATCAGGTAAGAGTTCTAATAGACGCGTAGCCTTATCAACCTTTAATGTTTTGCTGGAACACAAAGGCTCCTCTCACAGAGAGGTGGCTGGCTGTATTCCAACCGCGGACCAAAACACGTACAATCTCAAATAAAAGAAAATCGAGAAATTCGCGAGTGCGCTTGCACTCGCTGTACGTGAAGCGTGTCTAAGTGCGCGAGCGTTTTCGTTCGAGGTGGCGTTGATCTTCTGTTCCTACTTATTATGTGGTATCGCTTATTTAGCTCAGCGCGCTCAATTGTACGGTAGCACGTTGTTATAAATAAGCTGATTAATTAACACGCTGGCTGGAGTTATTTATGACTTCGTTACGTGAGTTTGTTATTGATGTTCGTCACGTTTGCTGCTCAACGCCATTCCATTCGAACCGATAAGTTTATTAGGATTTAGTTGCAACTGGGTTTAATTATGAATGATATCGATACGTGAATATAATTAAATTATGATTCAAAACTAACTAGTCTGTATTGTACTACTGCAAAGCAAAGGCTCTCAGTCTCCCTTTTCTACATAATTCAGTTTGCTGCTAGTCACAAACAACGACTATTCAGATAATAGTTCTTAACAAATTATAAACCACTTTTCCTAACTTCACAATCTTCGACACAAAACAGCTTGTACCATGGACCACAAAGACACCAGCATCAAATTAATCAAATATTCAAATAGATAACGACCTCTGCTAGTCCCGATATTAATATTGTATCAATCAATAACACTTACACTGATCAAGCAACACTTGTCGCGAGGGGCGCTATCGCCACTCGTAATTGATTTTAACTCGATTAACTGAACAAAGCGCGGACACTCAAATATCGAACGAAAGCATTGGATTGAATGATCGAACAATTATGTCACTAGTATTTATAAAATAACAATGTACAGAAGGTACCAGTTTGGCACTAAAAAGGATTTTGAGAGAAAGATTTCTTAATATTATCCTCTAATTTTTGAACCGCAAGCTTTGTAAAAACAAACAAGAAACTTCGGGATTTATTTCCTAGCGGATAGAGAGAGTGACGGAGTGTTCCTAATGTAAGTAACGAACGATTAGAATTAACTAAGTAATGGTTTCGAAATGTAAGCAGATTCTGATTGCGATCGTTGATGGAATGTTGTGTATTTACACAAGTATCGATCCGTATCGTCCACTATCGAGATTAATTAACTTAATAGGAATACGAGCTAAGTTTTAGTCTGAACGCCAAAGACACACCTATTTAGCCGATAGCAAGCGCTGTGTTTATGTTTGTTTTTTTTTTTTAATTTCTGCTATTATCGCAATGTATTGTTCTTTTAATTAAATATGTATTTTGCAATTAGCTAAGTTTTCAGGAAAGGTAATTTACTTCACAACTAACTATGGCCGCGGAGTTGCCTTTGTTGTACCGGCATGCAAAGAGATGAAAGTTTTGCTTCACTCACGTTCATACATATAGTCATACACGCACGCCGGTTATGAGTACTGCGCACCTGGCCTTTCAGAAGAACAACACCAATAAGGTCTATGTCTGTCTTTCTAGGGCGTCCCCTCCCGGCGTTTCCATTCACGTCTGCCTTGTAACCTTTCGTTAGTCGCCTTTCATTCATCTGCTCAGCATGGCCAAACCATCTTAACATACTCTTTTCGAATTTAGTCACTACACCTTCTTTTAAACCCCAACGTTGTCTTATTACCTCATTCCTCAATCTATCATTTAAAGTTACACCGCACATACTTCGCAAGGATCGCATTTCTACTGCATTAATCCTTCACTTTCAGAAATACGTGTAGGCACCAGCAGGCTGTTGTGTCTACGTGTCTGTAATTGGCAGATAAATAGACAGGGAAGCATATGATTATCTGAGTGAGTGTGAGAATATTATAAGTACGAGTATTCACTCAGATTGATTGAATATTTATGAATGTTTATCAACCAGTCAATTTTTATTTTATTTTTGAATCCATGGTCGTTGACAACAAACATACCTTATTCTACAATTTGACTGTCTGTGTTTACCTTAAATAAAATTAGGCATTAGAAGTATAGTATAGCTAGTTAAAACATACATTAGCAGGCCATTACTCGTGATGAAATAACTAGGTAACAATTTGTCGAGAAAGGTCACAGAGTATACACAACAATTTCAACGACTCTTGACAAATTGAAGTGGCCTGTGACATATCAAGGACTAATTGAAGTAAGTACAATAAATTGCTTAACGACTTTCAAATAAACTATTGCAGCAATTACTATATGGATATTTGAATGTAAAAATGCGTAACGCATCGGATTTGATATTTCGAAGAGCACTTGAAATTTTTGAGATTTTATAATTAATTGGAGTGTATCAATATTTGCATAATTAGTATTGTATTTTATTGCATTTAGCTTAAACCTTCAATTTTATAGTAATCAAATAGAAAAACATCGACTCGTATTATGTGCACGATTCCATCTCTAGGTCTCTATAACTCTCGAAATCAAATCAAATTATTCGCAATAAGTGTTGGTACAATTTCGGTCTTAACATAAATAATAACAGATCCATAACACTTAGTCATAATTTGGTGACATGCAAACATTTGTGTTAGTACTTATCTTATTAATTCTTATTTATAGTTACATAATATTATCTTAGACAACTGAGATTACATTGTTAGACAAATTAAGAGAAAGAAAATATATATATTAATAATGTCCGAGGGTAAACCATTATGATTGCTATTAATCTTTCAGTTTCTTCTAAAATATGTCGCTTAGAATAGAATAGAATACTCTTTATTATGTACACCATATAAGTTACAGAAAATTTATACGAAGAAGACATTACACTGGGTGATACAATGGGCTGCCTTATCGCTAAAAGCGATTTTAATAGTATCAGGTATATCATTAAATATGAGACCACACATTGCATAGCTATTTTTACAATATAGTCCTGTCTTAGGCATTATTGGCAAAACTATTCTATTCATTCCATGAGCTTTTTAGGGTTCCATACCCAAAGGGTGAAAACGGGACCCTATTACTAAGACTTCACTGTCCGTGTGTCTGTCCGTCTGTCGGTCCGTCTGTCACCAGGCTGTATCTCATGAACAGTGATAGTTACACAGTTGAAATTTTCACAGATGATGTATTTCTGTTGCCGGTTTTTTTAAATAACTCCGGGTGAATTTTAACAAATTTAACGCATTCAAATATATATAGATTTGGAAGGGTTGTATCTTGAAGCTTTGAAAAACTGTTTGCAAGATTCCCATGGTAGTATTCCCGCTATGGCGCGGATGCATTTTTTCTGTGCGATGAACACTCGCTGAAAAATAAACATAACATACCACACATACCTACTACTAACAAAATTACAAATACCCTCCAAAGCGCAGTCAAAGGCAAAAGGACAAGAGTCCCACATGCCAGTGCCAGTGGCGCACACGCGTTACTCATGACTGCGTCATAAGCTCCACAAAAAACCCTAACAGTAAATAAACAAAACATTACACACATAATACTCTCAAAATAACAACTACCCGCCAAAGCGCAGTGAGCGGCAAAAAGGTCAAGAGTCCCACGTCGGGCGCCACTAGCGCACACGCGTCACCTAACGACGGCTCCTAAGCCCCGCAACACAGCACACAAAACTTTTATTTGCTAAATAAAACTTTATTATCCTTACTGCTGGGGAAATTGGGAGACGTTTTAATGTAGAATAACGTCCTCGCCTCGCTCTTTACTCTACACAGAAGTAATTCTAAGATTGAAACTAATGTTGTGCACTTAAAACAACTCAGTTTTCTAAAACTTTGTTGCTATAATAAAAGACAACGATTTAACAACGATTAAACAACCTAAAATGTTAGATAAGGCGTTAATCTGTACCGAGAAAATGATGTAGCTCAAACACGTTTCTTCTAAACCTACACCCAAGTTTTATATTACTGAACAATATTGAAGCTAACGAAAAGCATCAAGGCCGTACTCAATACCAAAGCAAAAAAAAAGTATAACATTTTCACGTAACCCAATTTTGTCGATATATTCCTTACATACAGGCCTTCTCGCCAAGAATTTTAAGTTAAGCTATCGAACCTTTTCGTCTACCGTCAAAATAGCTTTGAAAATATTTACGTCTACCTACATTTGCTTGCAACATTTGACCTTAGCTTGTAAGTACAGGGTAGATATGTTATGGTTATGGAGCACACATTAGTAATGGCTGAGCTGCGCGGAGCAACGGATAACGTAAAGTCACGAGTACATTATTCAACCTGTTATGCACTATGTATTCTGGTTTAAAAGTTGGAGACCGCTGTTATAAGCAGTTGGGAACATGCTATTGTGGAGATTAAAGTTTTTGTATTCAGAGGACGAGATTAGCTGACTCTAAGGGGACTTATGACAACAAAGAGCTTTTGCGGTCAAAATGTGGTCAATAATGACGTTCTAAACTTAAGTGAACAAAATAGTGAAGATTACAGAGCGATAAGATGAGACGAATGATATTTTTTATATTGTTTATAAAAGGCTCGCGTTTGACGACTATCTCAAATCGTTAATGTAGTCGACAGTGAAGCACGCTTGCTTAGAAGAAACCTATTCACTCTTGACTTAGAGACCCCCGAGAAATAGCGAGTTTCTTGGAATCCGTTACACCTACTTTGTACAAGACCCCCGGAAATAGCGTGTTACTTGGAATCCGATACACCTACTTTGTACAATGAGGTGTACTTAAGGTTAGAAAACCGAAGATTAAAATTTGTAATACATAGAGGTACTTGAAGGTAGAACATTCTGCCAACACAACGCCGAGTGTTGGTTTTATTCGCTATTTGTGAATCATAAATGTAGCTTGATTAAAATGAACACGGAGAGTATTTCGAGCAAAGCCGGGCTATGATGAATTACATCAAATAATCCAGGCTTAGCTCCGTGTTAATGATACGTTTTAATGTGAACCGTGTGAATATGTTTATCTTGAACTTGATTATGTATGCTAATCTCTTGTCGTCTATTATCAAAACGTACTTAATTCAGACTCTTGTAATAATATACAAATTCCAAGATGGTGCTTGTCGGCAAACATTTAAGAGTGTGTTCTAGATGTTAACATTCTTTTAATTTCGAAATAAAAAATGATTTTAGTTTAAAACAGTCACTGTCAGTACACGTACAGCAGCCTCTTTGTGCCGGCCGTTCTACCGACACGATTTCTTGTATTTTCTCTACAGTCTGTAAGCCCATATACAGACCATTTTCTATGATAAACAGCCTTCCCAGACACAACAATGAGTCTTTCTGTCAGTTCGGCTGCAAGCCTGCACCGCGCAGCCGATCGATCATAGGCAATATCAAAAAGGTAACACACGCGAGTACATAGCGGAACTGTAGGCCTGAATTAATGACATATAGCCAGTCACACGGCATATTTGATGAAACGGGTTTTTGAGCTGAA
Organism: Orthosia incerta; assembly: GCA_948252205.1. Lineage (NCBI taxonomy): Eukaryota > Metazoa > Arthropoda > Insecta > Lepidoptera > Noctuidae > Orthosia > Orthosia incerta. The sequence continues at coordinate 27,327,780 of OX411760.1, forward strand.
ACTCTGTTTATCATGAAATAGCAATTTATGCCGGTTTAGAAATGAAACGGTCCAGCAGTTATCTTGTTGACGATTCAAAATATTATTCTTCGAATTAAGATCGGTTTTGATTAGTAAAAGCGATCGAAACTGTGAATGTCTACTTACAGCACCCTTAAAATATGTAAAAAGGATTGAATAAAATATTTTTTGCAAGAAAACTAATCTATTTTAGAGTTCACCACAATAGCTGGGCAAAGTTGTGATGATTGTATAAAAGCACCGAGGGACGGCCGTGGTTCGTATTGTCGACTTAATTCAGCCATTACCAGAGAGTTGGGTCTTATTTAAATATTTTTTGGAGTTATAAAGGATCGTATATTCTTTTGTGATTTGATATTTACGATAAGCTAAGATAATTCCAGACAAAAGATAATGTCTGTTGGGGGTGTTTAAACATTAAATGCACGAAAAGAAACATATTCTTTAAGAGCCGAGCAGCTTAGTGCACAATGAAGATAATTGCATATACTTGTTGCACACATATGTACAAAGCTGAAAACAAAATGTCGTCGGTTCCCCTCGTTATTTCTTTGTTTTGCCGCGCCGCGCGGCGTCTGAATAATGCATGCCGGTTGCAAAACCCACGTGTTCGACAATTGCCGTGCCACCGCCAACTGCATGCATGCGTACTGCATACATAGAGCATGTAGTAATCTTACTAGCTTTTGACATTGTAATGTAACTTGTTTTGAACAGTTTCAGGTGATTGGAACCTTGTATCAGAAAGGGGACCAAATACAAACTCAAAATACTGAAAATTGTCGTTTCTATGGAGCTGTTCTATTTAGGAAAGGTAAACAGTTTCGACTATCATTTGCTGTTCTATTCTTGTTCAAATATAAACCCCTAACAAGGCTTCCTCTTTCGCATAATTTGATGACTGAGTTACTAATTCTACAAGCCTGGCCTAAGAGCCCATCCGTCTGCGTTACCTGGCTAAGAGTCACCGATGGGATCCAGTGATTCAGTTACACATACAGAGTGACCGTGTTACACTATAACATGATTGTATGGTCCACTGGACATGCAAGCTTCTTAGATTAATTACGCGATGTCTCGCTTCCATCACTCAATCAATCTACTGTGACTACCGCAGCATCTGACCGAACACTCAATTACGGAATATTTTCTGTAAATCCATACTTCCATAGATACTACCTAACAATACTTATATTATAAATGCGAAGGTAACTGTGTGTTTTTGTAACCTTATGACGTCTTAACAGCAGAACATTTAACACACAAAATCACTACAAAGATTTGGCTGAAACCAAATCTGCTCTGTTGGTAAGACCAACCATGGATTGGGACTTTTTTGTCCCGGGGGTATGTCCCTGTCATCATCATCATCATATCAGCCGAAAGACGTCCACTGCTGGACTCTCCCAAGCGTCGCCACATTGATCGGTCCCGTGCGTCTCGCATCCAGCAATAGCTACCTACTAATAAGTTAACTCATTAATCACTCAACACCAATCCGCAATATTAACGTTTTCATAAACAAATGATTAGGTTTCTGTGTATTTGGCACGAGATTTCATAACATTATCAGTTTCAGAATTGCTAAGTGATCATTGTCGGCTTGGCAAATAGTCAACACGTAAACATTTGCTTTGGCTGGCTTGCACTAACAAACTGTCACTATGGTGTGATTGCAGAATGTAGGTACTACATAACACCGTCGGGGAGGCAACCGCATCGATGACTAAACGCCGAAACCCTGCCTGCATCAAAAGTAGGCGGAACTGCATCAAAAGGGTTGCGGGTGGTGGTGATTGGGGACTCTGTTCGCGTACCAAGTGACTCCAGGAAAGACGGCGGCACAGTGATCACGTGCTGCCGTGCACATCGAGGCTCAGGGGAGGCGCTTTTTCAGTCTTCCCAGGGATGTGCCCTAACAGGCGTTGCACAGAGGGGGGTCCGGTGTGGTCTTTTGACAGGTCACAGGGCCTTTTCTACGTCCTAATGGAATAAGGAATAAGTTTTCATTAAAAATGTTTTTTTAAACTAAGCTTCTTGAACTGGAAGGTACTAAATGTAATATTGCTTGTCAATTCAAATCCAATGAGCCCAAACACGACGGCGCTATCTTAGCTGGTTGAGGAGTTAGTATGGCCACATTCCGGCTCCATCATGAGAACAGCTCCATAGTCCCATATTATTCCAATGTTTCCAAAGTTACATAAGTACGCCAGATTTAACCTCAATCGGATGCCAGGAAGTGCTTGAAAAATCGATTACTAGTTGCCGGACACACATAGGAACGCAAGGTAATTAATATAAAGGTGCTCCCTCACTTGGAGCATTTGCCTATAATGTAACGTTACATACTCGAGCATTAAATCAGTGAGGGAGGAGAACCGAGCATTACAGTGCACATCCTGTAATGTTACAGATTCGAGAATCACATTGGCGAGGGAAGAGAACCGAGCATTACAGTGCGCAACTTGATGATACAACGTGTAATATTTTGTAACAACTTGTAACATCAACGACCCCTTCGTCTGACATTGTGGAATCAACTAAATGCTCTAAATCAATTCTAATTTTACATTACAGGCGAATGCTCGTCATTCAGGGAGGCAGTATTGTAATGTAATGCTCAAAATCGAATCTGATATGTTACATTACAGGCAAACGCATAGGTCAGGGCAGGAGCACCTTAAGATACATGTTCAAACTATATGTTATTTTTGTAACCATCGTGCCAGTATTGATTCTTTTTTGTCTAGTGTGGCAAGAACAGACAGTGCATAAAGACATGCATGGCAATGTGAAAAATATATTTTAAAAGCAACAATATTGTTTCTTTGCATGTCACATTGAATAACAAGTAGAATTGCATGCATTTGCCTGGTATGTAAAACCGTCTGGTAGATATCGCTATCATTGATAAGACCTCCACTGTACCTATAGAATCTTTTAATACAAATAAATATAAATGTGTAATACAAATGCCTGTTTGTAGTGTCAAAAGCTTTTTACTAAATGCATATGAGTATCTTTTGAAACCAAATAACCAAGTTAAGATGTTGTTCGGTATCTCCGAAATGGTTTTGACGGTACTTTCACTGCACAGATAGCTGAAGTTATAAGAAGTGACTTATGCTACTTTTGTTTTAGCAAAAAAAATGGGTTTTGCGCAAAGGAGATCAACCAAATTGGTACTGCGTTGTACGGCACGGTAGTTTGGTTTAAGAGGTGGGCACGGCACCGAACTGTAAACCCACAAACCGGCAGCATTTTTAACTGACTTACCAAAAATGAGGAGGTTCTATGTTCGACTTTATGTATGTTTTTTTTTTGTTTTGTTTATGTTCACCGATATCTCCGTCAATTGTGGACCGATTTTGAAAATTCTTTTTTTGTTTGAAAGGAAATATTTCGAAATTGGTCCCATTTTAATTTGGTGAAGATCTGATGAAGAACTTCGGAGATATACAACATAACTCTTCAATAAATAACGGAAAATCTCTCGGGGTTGCTGCAATCGCATGTCTATTTATTGTTTAAACCATTTCATAACATAACACGCCAGTACGCTCAAAAGTGGTACGCAGAACTATCATTTCACCGATTATGTTTTGAGTTTCATGTTATTCGGGTAATCTATTCTGGCGTTATAGGTACTTACTAAACAACTTGTCTATAGGTACAACTAAAAAGGGTAAAATAAAAAAACTTTTTTGGAAGTCGGTAGTATTTTTGAGCAAAAAAGTTTTTTTTCGTACATGTAAGGGAAGATATGGAGAATGAGTAATAAAGTCATAATTATTATTTTTGTGTTTTATTTCAACATTTTATATTGCTTTTCCATTACATTCCCCTTGCACAATCTTCTTTTTAAACCAAGTTAATTATGTGAGTATTCCTGGACATTAAGGTTTATATTGACATAAGTTTTGTTGCTGTACAAAGAACTTAACGTCGGTACCAAAGCTCGAAAGAAAGTGGTTGATCTCCTTTAAAACCCATTCAGTTTGACACGGATGAAATCGCTGTGTTAAAATTTTATTGTATTTCTATCTCTATTTGAGGTTATCATACTCCCACCAACCAGGCCACAGTGAGAACATAAGAACAAACAAGCAAACGTTAGCAACTCGCGTGTAACCTACTTTAATTAACTTTATAAATAGTATACACTTGAATAAACCGTTTACAGTCCTATTAAAATATAATTAGTTTCAATGAAAAGAAAACTGCTTATTTGAAAACAAAAAAAGTAACTCAACATACGGATTTGCTTAATAAAAGCTATGTTTATTAAATAAATCTAGATCTAAATTAATATAAAGCCTGAGATCTAGACAAAGCCTCTGACCTGGGAAAGAGTCTTGAACAAAATTAGCCTATTCCCTTTACCTTTAACTAACTTTGAAGAGCAAAATACGGACAATAATGGTTTGGAACTTTAGCCTATCGAGCTGTCATACTAGTTTAGGTCAAACGTCAACGTATTTTAGGATGATCTGACGTTACGTCTAAGCTAGACTAAAAAGTTTTCCTTAGGTCTTATTTGATTACTTTCAGGTTTATCAGTATTTAATTTGCACCCACAAATTTCAGCCACCATATCATCGAATGTAAGTCTTAAGACCTCGATCACATTTCCCATTTATACGATATACCATAACCCGGTGTAATCTCGAACAAATCACAGTCGAACGTGGCCTACCATTGTCTTCCCCCCATTTATTATTCCAGGTTGGCTCAACAAAGTCTCCGTACTCCTGGCGTTCCCAAAACGTTTCAATTCACTTAATTGAACGTACGGAACCATTACTCGAAACATCGAAGGGGGAATTGTCACAACAAAGAGAGGGACAAAAGTATTACTGTTACCAAGGCAAACGAAAACAAGGTCACACAAGCTTATACAACAAAATTAAACATGAAGATGTCGCAAAGCTAGGTGTAATCCGCAATTTCGTTCTAGGGACTGTCTCTTTTTACCCCATTTATTGAAAGAATGAATGAGTTCTCTCGTATTTTATGTGCAGCGGTGTATTGCGATAGTGAATATGCCTTTTCTTTTCTTATATTAGTGGAACTTCTACGTATTCCTTCATGTAGTATTATGCAATCGTCAGCAGTTAATGTCTGGAAGCAATTACTGTTTCGGGGGTTTGCCCTCCCGTAATCGAGGATAAAAAATATACTGAACCCAACGGAAATCTAGTAAATTTCAGTAATTGTATGTGTTCCTCTGGCTAGAGCATTGTAATGGAATTCTAATAAGCACCATGGATTTGACCTTTAATGCAGTTTAACCGTGATTTGTTGTACACAGACCCATGTTAATGGTGCTGTACTTATTTGCATTTTAATCAGTCTGATCAAACTGATAAGCTGGTAAGAATGCGAGGAAGAATTCACACCTGGTATAGGACGCGAAGATTTATTTAAAACACAATATTATAACAATAAATAAGAATTTAGTTTCTAAGTAATAAATGAAACTGTTACATACAGTACAGCTATAATAGCATAGCAATAGGTAATAAATCCTTATAATCATAAAGCAAAGTCTAATCGCTGTCAACCGCTATGGATTGCGTGATGACGATATCAGTGGAACCTACAATTTGTCAGTTCAAATGCAACGCTTAAATGATGCAGGTCAAGGTCGCGACTCGGCACGTGCAACCATGCAGTAGAGAACTAGCTTCATATTTAGAACAAAGGATATTTTTAGCAAGAGGGACAAAATGAGTATTATCTTCTTAGGGTATAAGAAGATGTGGATTAAAGCATAGCTAGAAAATAAATTAAGATGCTTGCAAAACAGTCGCAAGGAACAAATATTGATATCTCCAAAATCGAACAAAAAAGCGTCGGGGGACGCTTTTACCATTGCGAAGTACGTAATGAGGGACTCTGAATTCAAAAGTGAGGTGCTGCAAAATGTATTGCAGCACGAAAATAAAGACATGACCGGAACGGTTACTACACTGGAGAAATACAAATTAGTAGCAAAGAAGAAAATAATTAGCGGAAACGCCCGGATGGGACGCCATAGAAGGACATCTACGGATCTTATTGGTGATGAAAGCGGTGCACAGTCTTCATAACAGGCGTGCGTGTATGAATAGATGTAGGAACATGAATGAAGCAACAGGATGTAAGGATCGTAGCAGGTAGCGTTCTGTAGTTTCTGTCTACAAAAATGCCCCAATGAAAAAAAACGCCGACTGCTTAAGAAACGAACTACTATATTTTATTCGAATTAGGTACATTTAAACATATAAGTTTTATACATTTTTGAAATCACCTCTTAAAACCCTTTATTTTGATAACACGCACGATGAGAATAGAAGAAAACAACCCACAATATGGCCCCCAAAATCCGCCATTTTTCTATTTTTCCAATTTTCATGTAGCCAGCGACACTCGCAAGGTTTCGACGAAACGATTGACGTAAGAATCATCAAAATCGGCCAACGCGTTTGGTCTTTAATACGCCACATAGGAACAAACATACATAGAATAATAAAAACATTACCCTCCTTCGGCAGTCGGGTAAATAGGCGTGAGTTTATGACTTTATTGAATGTATGTAAGAAAATAACGGTACCAATATAATAGCTGGAAAAGATAACAAGATGGCAATGAAAATGAAAATTGTTAAAGTATTAGAAAACGCTAAAACTTTGCAGTTTAAGATCGTATTCTGCATCGTTCAAGGTCGTACTCAGACACGTGTAGGATTACGCTAAAGATGCTGCATCCGCATCCAGCGCAAAGGAATGGATTCTACGGGAAGAAGCGAAGGTACTTAACATAATAACACTGTTTGTCAAGTGCACACGAAGATTTCAAGAATAGTCTAAGATGAGTGAGTTAGTAATGTCGGCAGTTTAAAGTTTGTGTGGTTTCTGAAATTTATGATTGAATAATAAAGCAGCGCAAGATGGTGTTGATGTTGGTGGTAAAGCTAAATGTTTAACAACGTCTGGCAAAGATGTGATCTTTTGGAATAAACCTGATTCTGCTTTAAAGATCAGGAGATTTACTCAGATTTTTTGTTTTACTGTTGTTAACAAATAACACATGAACGTAAAATAACTCCGTCTTACAACATAAGCGCCCGGGGGTACGCAGAAGTCGTGCTTTTCACGGCGCTTTGAAAGAACTTGGCTGAGAGCAAAGTTTTACACGGAAACTTGATCCTTTTGTCGTATAAAGATGTCTGAGCGTGTTTTGTTTTGAAACCTTTTCCCCCATCATAGAACCAATAACGACAACACATAATTTTTGCTAAAACTATAAGCCCGTTTAGGTTACTAATAAAATCAACAAATAAAATCAAACTCAAACAACAAGTAAAAGCCGATATCAGCTGCCGAATAAAACTAGATAATTAAATTGAGTGTCAAACTCTGGCAGACAGCACTTAAAGGCCTACGTATATTCGGCCGAGCGTCTGCCGAATATTAGGGGATTAAATGCCGGATATTCGGGATCGTCGGGCAAATCGCCTGATTTATTCATGGAGAAAATTGTCGAAACTACACATTGATATATTGCCTGTCCATTAGTAATCGTTCACTCGAGCTATTTATTTTGAACGACGAATTAATATTAATAGGCTTTGTTCTGCCTGAACACAAAATAAATATAAATTTTATTATTATTGGAGAATGGAGACGAATATTTCATTTGCGGATAAAACTAACAACGTGTAAATTATAAAATAATAAAGTTGTGTTTTTATAACAAATCATAATGACAACAACAATAAAAAAAAACAAAAAAACAACAACATTCACATCACCAAACAACAGAAAAGTTTAATAATCCGGTTCAGTGGGTAATTTCAAAATCAGAACCCAAATAAGTTTGCAAGCATTGACTTCGAAAACTGTACTACTAAACCTAAACCAATTTTTGGTTTGCTACCTATAAATTGGCAATAACTGCCCTGTTCTATGAATAAAGTGGCTCTTTGGAGTGTACGTACCCCCTGGGGCCACTGCATGCATATCGCAGCAAATTCCAATTCGCCATCGATATTTTACCGAGAACTCCTGCAATTGTTCCGATCCAATAATTTTTGTATTAAGGTTACACTAGTCGATATTTTTTCCATACAAACGTAGTCTAGGGATTACTCCACTGTTTGACGATGTACGTTCAAAATTAAAAATGATATCAATTTGTCTCATCATTATCTAGCCCTGTATGGAAAGAAAAAAGTAAAAAAGAAAAATATTTGAAAGCTATGAGCGTCGAAAATTCCATATTTCAACACTAATTTTAACGCATCTTTGCGCGGCAATAAATACCATAAGAAGAAGGAAAATTGTAAAACGGCCTCCATACAGTGATAGATTAGTAGTTCAACAATGCAAATAATTTTATTTTGGAAATATACATTTAGTCGTTTTTTCATGATATCTAGACTCCCAAAGGTCTGTTTATAATATTTCGAGCGCCCGTTTTCGTCCTAAATCATCATCCATTTCGCAACAAACTTGCAAAAGTGCTAATTCGTACGCGAACTAGCTTCTTAGAGCTCATCACAGCATCTATCTCTTTCGCACGAGTTGTCGGATGAGATAGTAGGCATTTTAACCCCGCGCATAAAATAATTCGTGCCGTCGACTAGTGTAACCTTAAAATACGCAATCACTGACCGCGGGAATCTGTTTCAATAACCGGTTATAGTAATAACGTTGTATATTTATATTTACCGGGACGCCCGTCAATGTGACGGGGAAACAAACGATTATAACAAGTGAATGACGGAATAAATAAAACGTAATATGTTGGCCATATTTTGGGGATTCTGAAAGAGACTTATATGTCGGAGGTATCTTAGTACTGAGTCTGACAAGGCTGTGGACGGGACGCAATCAACTTCAAGTATTCAGTTTTGGCAACGTGGAAAACGAATATTCCCGATTCAAGTTTCGATTCGCTTTTATTCATTTGGCAACACTTTATTTTTATGTCAAAATCCTTAAGTTTGATTGGAGGTTAAAAACATGTGTTTTAGAGATAGAATCCAATGTCCAATCAGAGCGAAGGTAGGCTTTTTCATTCCTAGAGTGGGACTGCAGCCATCGGCTATATTTTATTTGGGACGGGTGCGAGAGGCGTTTTTGGAGTAGTATCAAGCAAGTTTTGTAAAGCATGTCGCAGTATGTCGCATGAGTTGCATCTAAAAGTTTAAGACTAGTGATTACAATCGGTGCGCGAACTTGTTTTGCTGCCTCAGAATGGGACTATGAACTATCTCTAAACTACATGTTACCAACTTTCTTTTGTACGTGCTTTTTAACCAATAAGAAGCTCACAAGACCGGGTGTTATGGAGCCCGACGAAAATATATTGAGGATAGACCTCCTATATCCGATATATAAATTGCCACAAAAGAGAATTATGAAAAAATGTGACGAAGGACTACGAGTCCACATCCACACTATACACGCTTGGATGTCGTGTTTGCGTAATTAAATAAGAGATAGAAGTGACCGATTTGTTAAGATTAGCCTTGATTGTACAAGAAATGGCTAATAAATTGATGGTAGGCTACGATTCGGTATTCAGCTGCATCTGGCTAGACTGAAGGCGAAACCAACAGAGTTGGATCAAAACTAGTCAGAAAATAACTTTCGTAAGTCTGGTTCTCTTCGCTTAGCGGCCTGCGGCGAAATAGTTCGAAGATTTTTTTGAAGTGTACCTTCTCAGTTTTTTCGGTAATACGAAACAGGAGTGTAAACAATCGGATGTGACGTTATTATGATTGATTCGACGATACATTAGCCGGTAATGTGCTCGCCTCAGGACATGGCAAGCTTGACGTGCGGAGAGACAGCTCGACAGTATGGCGCCATTTCTGAGCAAGACTGTTACCGTACAATATAATTATGTATTACGAATAAATATCACCTGAGGTCGTTTTTATGAAGTACTAGCTGCCGCCCTGGTATTAGTACTTCACCCAATCCATACTAATATTATAAATTCGAAAGTAACTCTGTCTGTCTGTTACATTTTTAAGTTTAAACCACTGAACGGCATTCAATGAAATTTGGCAAGGAGATAGATGGCTGAGGAAGGACTGGTAGCTTTTGGGAAAGAAAAAAAATTTTGGTAGATAGGTAGGGTAGGGTAGGGAAAGTAGGGTAGGGAAGGTAGGGTAGGGTAGGTAGGTGGGTGGTAGGGTAGGGTAGGTGGGGTACCTATCTAGGTATGGTAGGATAGGTAGATAGGTAGGGTAGGTAGGTTACTTAACCTACCTAGGTTAGGTAGGTAGGTATAGAATAAGGTAGGTAGCCAGTCGACAGGAGCGAAGCCGCGGGAGACTGCTAGTACCTTTATAAATTAAAGCCTATGTGTTATTCTAATGTATAGGCTATATTTCTGTAAATTTTCGTTAAAATTTGTTCAGTAGTTTTTGCGTGAAAGAGTAACGTTTATAATAGTAGTAAGAAGTAATATTTTTAGGTTAAAGAGGTTTTTGTGGGCAACATTAGTAATTTTTTTGGCAGTATCTTCGAAGAAAATTGATAACATGACGCTTGGTACAATCACTTTTATTCTATTCTATCTAACCTTCTTTGTCCCATAGCTGGGGAAAGGCCACCTGCTCCCTTTTCCACACAATTCTGTCTTAACATATACTATACACGATTCGTTACTATACCTTAGCAAAACAAGAAAGTTTCAAACTGCTGCTACACCAACTAAGAATATAGCTAGCGTGTGAAAAGCCTTGTGTTCGTTACGTAACACTAATAAATTGTAACCTGCCGTAATGACCTGCGAACTGCGAGCTCGTGGCTCCACCTAGCGCTTCTACTGAGTTACTGCCTGCGCCAGGCGTTAGCTGCTCAATTTATATGCCAAAGTTGCAGCAGAGTGGTCAACGTGATGAACATACAGAACAATATTATTAAAGTGTGAATATTTGTGAAGGTGGATGTTTGATTCTCTCACCCAAAAACAACTGAACGGATTTTGATGAAACTTTACAGAAATATAGCTTACACATAAGATTAACACATAGGCTATAATGTAGAAAGATATTGGGGAAGTACTAATTCCGACGACTTTATTTTGTACAAGTCTATATATAATGTATTTTGTTTATGATGGCCAAATCAATACATATAATAAATCTGTAGAAAAGTAATTTTTGTACATCGAAAATATTTCCAAAAAAAATTGCCAGGGTGTTAAAGGATAACCAACAGAACCAATTTCCGAAAATTTTGGAATTTTTGTCTGTTTATTTGTGCACGCATCACGTGAAATGTACGAAACCAATGTATATAACTTTTATACATAAAAATTGTGCGTAACTTGAAGAATTACTTAGTTTTTGTTTCATCGCAATCGGTACACTCTATCAAAAGTTAGATGAATTTAAAGTGTTCAAGAAGTAAAATTATCACAACACACGCAATTCAGATACTCGGACAGCTGAACTCGATATTCGATAGATGGCGTTGTGCATTTGAAGTCATTTTCTGAATGGCGGTGTTAAGATTCACCGCGAAAAAGATATAGAAATAAAAATGGTAGGTAGGTAAGTAGGGTAGGCAGTAAGGTAAGTATAGTAGGGTTGGCAGACAGATGACGGGAGCGAAGCCGCGGGCACAGCTAGTTATAGAATAATATTGTTAAACGATGCATGTGTGCGTAAAACTTATATAAACAGAAACAATACATTATTAGTTGCGGCTGAACTGTGATAATATCAAAGGCTTTATGTGAAATAAACAACTCTGTATTCAGTTAACCACAAAATCATGCAATACAAACAGTATTGCAGTAATCAAAACATAATTATAATAGACGTTAGTTGAAACACCGCGCGCCGGGCGTCCCGGCGATCCCACTGCGAAAATTTGTATGTATATTTGTGTTTGATTAAATTATATTTTCATGAACGATACTTGATATAGTTCGTTCAATCCACGAAGACGCGCCCCACCACTATTCCTCCTAACCGTTTATAGTATATGTGTGAAAGCTTCCGTCAATGTTTGAGTGTTATCGGTACACACTAATTACCTATGAGTGCACACGCACACTACAATGAATAGATTAATCATATAATTAGTGGGGCGCGTCTTCGTGGATTGAACGAACTATAGTAGAATAGATTTTGTAAGACTAGATGTACTAAGGTAAAAAAAATGTCCAAGACCCCCGACATTTTATTTTTATTTCATACTTTTTAAAGTACATAACTTATCTAATAGTAGACACGCTTCGATCAACAATCTATCAAACACGTAGTTATGATACGATATCATGCGAAAATACCCTGATTCAAACAGTTAAACGCCCATAACTTTTGAACAGCTGAACCGATTTTCATCAAACATAGCTATGAACACGCCCGATAATGTCACCTTTCATACAGAAAAGAAACTAAATCAAAATCGGTTAATCCGTTTAAGAGCTATGATACCACAGACATACACACAGGTACACACGTCAAACTTATAACACCCCTCTTTTTCCGTTGGAGATTAATAAAGCAAAAGGAGTATGTAAGAATGGTAGCTGGTGGCGTTCTGTAGTTTCCGCCTACCCCCGTGGGAAAATGGCGTGAGTTTGTGTATGTATGTATGTACTATGTAGAACATAATCATAATTATAAAACAAGTTAACAACAGTTAACTGTTACACTTAATGCAAAGAAATCAGAGAATGAAGTAACAATTAAAACCAATGTTTGTGATTTAAACACCGACGGAGCAAACGGCAAGTTCCATTAAGTTAACAATAGTTCTCATTTTAGTTCAAATCGAAACGGAGTTCAGATACTGGCAAACTTCTAAGTTTCGTCAGGCGAAGGAGCTGGGACGGAAAATTTACGTTCTCACAACGTAATGGAGGCTATTATTATATATTGCTCTTACAAAACTCTTTCTCGAAGAGAGACTATACAGGCTAGAATAAAAAATTGAAAAAAATCTAAAGTATCTCTGAAAACTGATTTGGTATCTTTAGTACTGGCAATAAGTATAATGCGCAGGAGTAGTAAATATTCTGAGAATCCACTTCTACCCTAGTAAATCTTTCATACGTATCAGAGTCATCTAATTGTAACACATAGGTATTAATTACATGCAAGATCTTAAAAAATAGGTATTGCGCTAAGTTATGCCAATTGTAATGCCGATTATATGAATGGGTACTATTAAATTAAAATATAAATTTATTACAATATAATTAATTGTTTTCGAATTTGAGTACATGATTGTATTAACACATGCATGCAAGTTCTATCCATTTCGATTCTATTTATTATATTTTATTCCAATTCAAATTTAAGATTAATACGAGTATATTAAAGAAAAAAAATACAGTTATAGAGATTCGTCATTAAGAAACTCGTCTAGAGTATAATAACATATTTTTAAACTTCTGCAATGGCATACATTTTATTTCATCGGGTATTTTATTATATATTCGTGGAGAAACACCAAATAAGCTCTTTTTCATTAGAGAAGTTTTACATTTCACAAGGCTTAGTTCATTAATATATTGTGCACGCATCTTAGTTTTCTTTACTGAACATAGTTTTTTGAATAAATGTGGATTTATTTTTACGAACAATGCAGTTTCCAGGATGTACAAAGCTGGTAGAGGTAGTATTTTTAGCTATTTTTTAATATGGAATGCAACTATCTGTTGTTTTTAAACCACACATTGACTGTATACATATTTTCTGCATCCTGAAAACAACTTCCCTATTAGTTTGCCTACTGTCCCCAAAAAATAACACCATACCGCTGAATTGAGGCGACTAGTCCATGATACGCTGTTAACAGTGTCTCAGTAATTACTTTCTTTGTAAGTTCAGAAATCAAATATTGATAACTTAATATTGATTTACTTAATCGCTTGCAATTTTCCTCCAAATTAAGTTTCCAAGTCAGTTTATCATCTACAGTTATACCCAACGTAGAAAGTACTTTTCATTCATTTTTCTTTTCATTTATTTTGTGTTTATATATTCACGAGAATAGAACTTTTGGTCGATTAACCGGTTGAATCCCGTAATTACCGAAACATTTAAAAAGCCATTGTGATCGCGTGGATCCTCGTTTCGGGCACTCAAAGGGTTAAAGCCATTACATAAATGTAATCCAAGACTCTTTTTGATAAAGATAATAGTTCTATCCTGAGCTAGTGAGCATAGAAATCGCTCAAAATTCCGTTGGTTCCCGCAGATTTGAATAATGTCGGCTGATTGTCCCTCGCCCGGTTACCGGTATGCAGTTAAATTCGCTGCCGAAGCGCTGCGGGCTCGGCAACGAACGGTTCTCATAGTCAGCACACGTGGTATTTCGTGGTCACATTCAGGCTGAAGGAAGGTCGAATAGAACTTCCACCCAATATCAATTGGGTGGAAGGTTACACAATCATTGTTTAGTGGTGGTTTCGAGTACTGCCGAGACGACGGTCAATTCGGATGTATTCGGTCTCGATATACAAGAAGATATGCGAGACGCACGGGATTGGTCAATGTGGCGACGCCTGGGGGAGGCCTATGCCTGATGATATGGAACAAAGTCTCACTAATTGAGCCCATCATAATAACTTACAAATACAAGAGAACACGACCACGGAAGGACATTAAAAACTTAATTAAGACATTAAATGTCACGATAGTATTTTAATATCATATCATATGAGCAATATTGATGAATTCTATAGAAGCAATTTGGCGAAACTAAATTAGACGGCAAGAAACCAATGACACAAAGTTTTACAACTTATTCAGCAAATCACATCTGTTACACCTACAACCAAACAAAACTATATGAAGATATTTAAAAACATTTGGAAGCACATACAAATCTGTACAGCGACATCCCGAAATTTAAATAGCAGTATCTACCGGCAAATAAACATTTAAGGCCTACAAATACTAATACAGACACAGCCTAACATAACCCGGTCGTTACACATTCGGATGGCCTATCTTACTGACTCTACAATCACATAAACAACTAGCTGACCCCCGCGGCTTCGTTCCCGTCAACTGGCTACCTACGTACCTACCCTACCCAACCAGATAGGGTTATCTACCCACCTTCTAATTTGTTAACCGACTTTCGAAAAATGAGGAGGTTCTATGTTCGACTTCTTGTATGTTTTATTTGTTTTATTTTGTGTATTTTCACCGATATCTCCGTCAATTGTGGACCGATTTTGAAAATACTTTTTTGAGTATGTTTCGAAATTGGTCCCATTTTAATTTGGTGAAGATCTGATGAAGAACTTCGAAGATATACAACAGAACTCTTCAATAAATAACGGCAAATCTCTAGGGACTGCTGCAATTGCATGTCTGTTTGTTGTTTATACCATTTCATAACATAATATCACGCCAGTACGCTCTTAAGGGGTAAGCAGATCTCTCATTTGATCGGTTTTGTTAAAGTTTCATGATATTCGGGTAACCTATTCTGGCGTTATAAGAAACTTACTAAACAACTCGCCTATTAGGTTAGGTAGGTAAAACTAAAAAGTGAAAAATAAAAAACTTTTTTACAAAAAAATACTACCGACTTCCAAATAAGAAAACTACAAAGTGAAAAATAACTTTATTTTTGGAAGTCAGTGTCCATAACGCAAAAAAATGGTATCTACGAAAGACACCGACTTCCAAAAATAAAGTTATTTTTCACTTTGTAGTTTTCTTATTTGGAAGTCGGTAGTATTTTTTTGTAAAAATGTTTTTTATTAAACTATTTATTTGAATAAGAATTATACTACAATACGAATGTAACCACCTTTAGTTTCTACCGCGCGGCGATCTCATAAAAATTTCGAACATAAAAGCTGCTATTGTGACTAAACTATGATAGTTAGATATTTTCTCTCGAAGACTTTTTTTTAGGTAATAATGAGTACTTTAATCATGTAGTACATAATTTTTATGTATCATCTATTGTTTTCTCAGCGCACGCCAAATAACACATTTTATAGGCAACATTTTGCTACTTTGGGTAACATTATTGCAATTTTCATAAGGATATCTAATTTTTTGCAAATATTTTATAACCTATGACACTGAGGAATAATGTAGATTTCTACTGGTGAAAGAATTTTCAAAATCAGTTCAGTGGATCCAGAGATTACCCCCTACAACGTCACAAACTCACAATTCACAAACTTTACCTCTTTATAAAATGAGTATAGATAGTACAGATTAAGGCCCACAAATACTAATAAAGACTCAAGTCACCATCCCTATCTATGTACCACTCTATTCGGTCTCATTAGCGAGCACTCGACCCGCTTAGCCACCACTTGCGATGGATTGTCTTCAGCCACTCAGTAATTAAACATACGTACCAAACACCCGTCAACTTCAGGAGCAGCGGGGCAGTTGACAGAGTAAAAGATGAAGTTAGTTCAGTTACAGCGCCTATCGTGCTGTAACTGGCATGGTAATCTATAAAGCTATACAAATAAATAAAATCGAAGTGCCTGTTTGTAATGTCAAACTATCAGCTTATTAATAAACTAGTTTCTGCCAGCGGCTAAACCCGCGTGAAAGTTGAAAAATTATACCGCGGAAACATATGCCCTATGGGCTATATCTATCTCTGTGTCAAATTTCATCAAGATCCGTCCAGCCGTTTGAGCGTGAAAAAGTAACAAACATACTCACGAACTTTTGCCTTTATAATGTCAGTGTGATGTGATAGTGTGATGCATTATGAAAAAATATAAGGTACAGATAACAAAAACAATAATATCAAAAAAAATGTCTGCCTGTCTGATTGTTCCGAGTTATCTCCGAAACGGCTTGGCCAATTTGACAAGACTTTCACTGGCAGATAGGTGATGTTATAAGGAGTAACTTAGGCTACTTTTTTAATTAGGATTCCGGGCACAAAATTAAAACGCGAACGAAATCGCGGGAAGCAGTTAATCAGTTCAGTTAAAATAAACAACTGAACTTGATAACCTGGTACAATAACTTAGGCATTCATTGTGCATTTGTCTCAAACTAAATTAGTTTTCGTGAACCGGAAAACCTTGCGTTGGAAGGCCTCCCACCAAGTAAACCAATGCATGACCTGGTGAAGGTTGCGGGGATACGCTGGTTGCGGGACGCATGGGACCGATCAATGTGGCGACGCTTGGGGGAGGCCTACATCCAGCAGTGGACGTCTTTCGGCTTATATGATGATGATGGTGAAATTAGTTTTCAAAGTTGTTTCGCAAATTATTGTTTCCGTCGTCTGAAAACCTTTATTTTATAAGGAGTGGAGGTTAGGGACCAAACACAAATCATTTTTATATTATAACAAATAGGGAACATTACTGCCAATTGCTCCCGCCAGGTGGCGCTTGACGGCTCTGAGTAAACAAAAACATAACAACATGGCGTCTACTACTGTTTGTGGTTACCGAACTCTTTTTTACTGTTTTTAAGATAACTGTGTTCAAAAACCAAATAATAATATTGGGGAAGTTAGTTAGCTTCATTTTTCCTTCACTATTTGTTTTATATTTTGTATACATAAACTGCGAAATTTTGTCGCTGGACTTTGACAGTTTGGCTTTTTATAGGGATGTGTCCGATATATCTAAACGTAACTTATATCGGATATGTGTTAGATATCATATCATATCGATATCAAAATAACCGATATTACAAAAGCTGTATCTAATAAAAACCTTACTAGCGTGTGAGAACGAATAATTCAAAACTTAAAAGCGTAACAATGCGAAAACGTACGAACTACGAACAAAACGCAAACTTCACAAACGTTAGGAACCATATGCGCTACCTATCTTTCTAAGTATTATTTCGTGTTCGTTGTTAGTTTGCTCATCTAAATAATATTTAAACTTTTGCAAACTGTACTACTGATATCGATATCTGAAAACCGTTTTCGATATCGATATGAAAACACATACATAACCGTTTGCGCAAAAAACCGAAAACGCCCTTCTCTAGTTTGTTTACGCAGAAACCTGTGGCGCCATCTGAGCGCAGCTTTGCGGATAGTTCCCTATTGTGTGATTATGAAGTCTTAGGAATTAGGGATCGATTAAGAAATTCGAAATCTATCTACAACAGTTGATTTTTCTGTTGGCTATACTATTAGTCAATGTCTTTCTTTTACTTACAAACAACTTATGCCTTCAACGAATACCGTTGACAAATAATGTATTATGAGCGACAATAAAGTTTTATAACATTGAAACTTATTCCCAATCGAATAGCGGTTTATTGTTAGTTTCATAATTTTCGAACTATCAAGTTTTCTTTACAAAAGTGCAATAAAAGCGAGAGTTATACAAACAAATATATCTATTTGTTCGGACAATCCTTTAGTTCCAAACTTGGCGAATCGGTTTCTTTTATTTTCGTACAACGAGTTTGGAGCTCTCTTCAATCGATGTTTTTGTTGAAATATATTTTAAAGTTTCATCAAGACTTGAGATTTTTAGATTGATTTATTATCACTCAACTCAAGAGATGAAATGAGAAATTGATTGTGAGTGTGACATTCAATTTTTAAGCTTGGATTGTAATAAATTAAAGTCATAACCATTCCATTAACATTACGACTTTCAAAAATTTGGAAAAAAAAGGATAGGTTACTTTTTATATATTATTTTATTATAAACTAGCTGTCCCACGCGGCTTCGCTCCCGTCAACTGGCTACGTACCTACCCTATCCTACCTACCCTACTCTACCCCTACCCTATACCTACGCTACACCTACCCTACACCACAAGCAGACCCGTGACAAGGAGAAATGAAGAAGAAATGTAGACAAATAGTGTGTGAGAACAGGAAGAGAAGAAAAGTGAAATACTTACCAAAGATATAAACATATTCATTATACTATGTACATACCTAATTATCTCCCTGAATAAAATTGCTACAACATTGTTAAAAATGTACGTGCTTCAGTAACATAGTTTTTCTATTATAATGTTAGTCACATAGCAATGTGTTGAAACACCAATAAGCAAGCTTATTAGAGCCCCATTTATGTTATGAACAAACTAATTTCAATGTCGCCAAACTAAAAACATCTATAATTGTGCACTTTATACACTGGTGCACTTTTATATCACCCAAAAGCCTGTACATATAAAATGAAACAATAACATCAAAACAATAAACTGGAGCATCATAATAAGAGGCGGGTGACCGCCAGGGAGCAAGGTTATTTCCGCTAATATGACCAAGGACGGTTGCAGGGCAGATAGGTGCCTACTGGTGTACAATACACGAGGACGCGCCTGGTTCGTTGAAATGTATGGAGTTGGGTGCCCTTGATAAGGGATCTGTTTTAGTTTTTATGAGTTAGCTCACTCAAATCTTTAAAACTAATCCAAGATATGACTCGTCATTACTTGACAAAGTATATAAAAAATACAGGGATCTCTTTTTATGAGTACAGCTAACGAGTGGGATGCCCTGTCTCAATGGTTACTTCTAGACTAGTTTTCTCATCATCTACCACATCATCGCCTAATATCAGGTGAGGTAAACGCGAGCTAAACTAAGAAATGCTATCAAAATAATAATACCTTGTTTCTTAATTAAGGAACTATTGAACGTTTTACTACAGTAAGCCAATATTTACAGTAAGATTCAGCACTTCATCAAGCCCACGTTATTACATCAGCGGTTAACATATACGGCTTACCCTATAACAGCTTCAGACCCTAGGGACCTAACTCCATCTTAATAATACACGCCTAATTTACATGTGGACCTTCAGGCTTAGGAGGTCAGCTCCCCAGAGAAGCAAGTGACCGATGTAATCCTCTTGAGTCGTTTGTTTAAGGATTTATTTACAGCTCTAAAGTTTATTTTGGAGATATTTCCTTGAAGGTGTTAGGGAATTTTGCCATACTTTAGTTTTGTTTGGACTTACTAGTGTTACTGCAAATCTTTCAGTTCATCTATGGCTAGGAATAAGAATGTTTAAGCTTTTGAGGATGATCCAAAAAGGGACAAATCTTATAAGTCAACCAACGAAACAAGAGTTATGATGAGCAAAAAATGGGTCCTCTTAAGTCTACACGAACTGCGGTTAAAAGTCGCAAAACTGATATTCTAAGGAACCCAATATAATGAGACAGAAATAGACCCAAACACAATTATCTAATCCAACCACCCCAGCACACGTAAATACTTAGTTAACAATAACAAATTAGGTAGTTGCCCTTGTAGCGTAAACACAACGACTCATGCATTATTCAGGGCCTGAAGAAGAGTGATTCGCGCGCTTATCTGTAAATATCTCTATTTATGTGTGGCTGATGTATGTTGATGATATGTTTAGCGTCTCCGATGTTCGATTGAGCGGTAATGCTCTTAGGCTTATGTTTTGAGACTAATTTAACGTTATAATGTATATTGTGTCTGAAATTGATATTGTAAATTGAGTTCAAATTAGAGATACTTCAGAAAACCTTTCTGTACTAATTCATTAGATTATACGGACAAATGGTTAATAACATACAAGTATTGTACATTGTTTTTAAAAATCTTAACAAAGTCATTAAAGAACTTGATTCGAAAAATAGTTCGAACTTAAAACTGCAATAAGGTCGAGAAGTAAACACTAGTGTAGGTAATATAGAGCAGCGCACAAAAGCCCGAGTATCTGGTGTTTGCAGCCCGCCAGCCAATTCAGAGGTATCATCGTTTGCACATCAATGGAGCCTTCTTCCACTCCCAATAGATCCAAGACTTAGTGGATCTCGTTTAACTTTCTATTGGATTCCATTGTTGGCTTTTATCATGTTATTATAAGTTTAAAATGACTTCAATGAAAAGGCAGATCTAAAGTTGGCGTATTCATCAAAGCGGACGATGTTTTGGTGGTCAAATACAGAGATTATATACTTCTTGGTATACGTCTAGGCACGATTTTGAAGACATTTTTGCATGTGCCATATTGCCAGCCCAGCATATCATAGCCAAATATTAACTATCTCATGAGACCATTTATTGAGCATATCCGCATTCCCATAAAACGGATTAATCGTGAAAAAATGTTTATGACTGCCGTACTAACGTATTTAATATGGAAAATTACCTACTAAAGAATTCTAAATAGCTAATGGTAATAAAATGTTTATTAGAAGAATAATGTTCTCAATATACAAGCCGTTTAGCTGTTACGGAACGTTATTGCAGTACACGTGAATGTTTAAAGTAAAATAAGCTTACCGACTGTTAGATTCTTCGTAGGGTGAAGTCAAACAGAAGAATTGTGGTCACTTACCTGAAACAAAACAATTTACATAAATTATTACTTGATTACACAGATGAAGCAGACGGAAAATCTTACACAATAATAAGACTGTGTCTACGTCTCCTTTTTTAATCTTTTCTGTCGCAGATATGCTAGAAGAGATCTCTATAGAAAAGGCTCACCTCTGTACCAATTTTTCTGTTCTTTCTTCTTGTCTGTGTATTATATGTGTGTGCATAAATGGTTAAATAAAAAATTTGTATAATAATTTCACACTATCTTAGAACAAACTATCGTAGCTCCCAAACTTATAATTACCATACAAAACAGGGAAAACAATCTACCCGCATAAACAGACGAAACTACCTACATGTATTAAATGTGGGTAGTTTCGTCTGTTTCACACGTACACAAAAATAATACGTTTATGTTTACGAAAACACTCGTTTGGTTAAACAAATAAACAGGTTGCATCATTGTTATTCACACCCCCGGGTGCCGCCGGGCTGCTATTAAAAACAAGTTACCACACACAACCCGCTGCAGACCCAAGCAAAAAGTTTTACGATCTTTTGAAAAGAGTTTAGAAACATTATGAACAAAATTCAATATTTTCCAGACTTCGACATGCGCAAGCTTTTTTTAAACTTAAAAAGCTTTCAACCATATTGCATACTGATTGAAGCTTCTCTTCTAATCCAATAAAGTGTTGCTAAAAATGACAAAAGTGATAAATGTTACATTCGATGATTTATGAACTGAAAATACAGAATAATGGAAAATACACAAAAAGCTGCTTTCGTAAAAATAGATGTAGTAAAACTCATCAATAACTGTAAAAACTGAATATTAAAAATAGTAGTACTAGGTTATATTTCACTTTTTATGTATGTAAAATATCGAGAATGTGAGCATATAAGCCCGCATATATGTATCGTCACGGTTGTTTCGCCCGAGCGTTCCAGGCTTAGAATTTTAAGCGATACCTAGTCCGCACGTATATAGCCTTAATACTACCTACTTTTAGTTCCAGACAGCGTAATCCACTTTCACGATAAGACGTAACTTTATAGCAAAAAATAACGTCGTCTATGTGCAACTTCGTATACGATACTGAATGAGATCACAAACTTGAGTCAATGAGAGAAATGAGACGCGAGCCTTCATCGTAACTCTATCAGCATCACGCCGGAGTTGAACGCGTGCTTCAAATTTCAACTGCGACGAAATTGACACTCAGACATTCACATCACGTAAGTTTTACTGTCCACCGGCGCTTCTGGGGCTTGTAATTCAAATCAATCTAAGTGCTGGGGACCATGTACTACCCAAATAGAAAATATCCGAACCCCCTGGGCCCCGTTGGCGAACGATACCGGGGAACCGAACGAGATATTGCAATGAAATGCAACGCTATAATAAAAGACGAGTCCGAAAGTAATATATTTGATGGCGCCCGACGTGGGACTCACAACACTTCTTCGGCCGCCATCATTGATGAAAATTTGAATTGGACGTTACATTTGTTATAAGGTTAAATATGAAATGTAAATACAATTCCTTTTAGACCGAAAAATGTTTTAACATTTTTGCTACTTGAAAAAGCACTTTTCACTTACTTTTATTAATCACTACATCAAAATCAAACACGATTCGGTGGTCCTTGAAACATAATTAGGTGTTAAGTAAACTTTCGAGTCACTGCCATCAAAGTGTCACCTTTCAAACTAAATTATTATTGCAGTAACTTGGCTTGTCATCTGTGACATTGAGATATTTCAAACGGCTCGTTCATTCAAAACAAGTCGGAACATGGCAAGCAATAACCATTTATTTTGGCGCCCAACGTGGGCCTGGCGCAAATGAAACTGCTACATTCAGTGTTACTTATACCTGTCTAGAGATAACACGCGCCCCTGAATATGTAAATGTGTGTATTGTGCCTACTTGAAATGATTACTGGCATAATATCTGTTATTGCTGTGCGTATTTCGTCTGTACTATGTTGGATGTAATTAAATTAAATTTGGGACAATGGTGATGCTTATAGTGTCCGGCACGTAAGTTGGCAAGGTTTTGGCGTAATGGGGGTAAATACGCGCATATTCCGCGAACTGACCAAACACCATATAGAGCGAACGGAACGTGGACGCGACACGATTGGTCAGTCAATCCTTGTGTCAACTGACCAACTAATCGCGCGCTCGGAACGGTCCTAAACGTTCCCCGCGCCCCGCTTCACTACCAAATATACCTAAAAAACGACTTCTGCGCATATAACGACTCTTGCCAACTTACGTGCCGGGGGTTATAATTAAAACTTGAGTTGTTACAGTTGAAATTATGTATTAATGTGTAAATACATATCAAGCTCATGCACTTATTACTAACACTTACTCACATACGAAAAGGTAAAAAAAAAGTCAATCAAAAAGTTAATTTTGGATAATGCTCAGAAGGTTTTAAGCAACACGTCACTCTACAATTAATCTATCGTGTGTATAGGACGTGCATCCACGGCAGGATCTATTGTTTTTCTATTGTTTCGCTAATTAGTCGGACTACAAGACGAACGGCGATGCATCATCGATATATGGAGGACATCCCACCCATATGCACAAATCGTTTTGGGAATATTTTTACTGTGCGTACAGCTAAGGAATGGAATTCCCTGCCGGAGTTTATATTTCCTGATACTTACGACATACTACCGGAGTATTTAAGTCAAGAGTGAATAGGTTACTTCTAGGCAAGCTGCTCCATCGTCGACCACATCATCACTTACCATCAGGTATGATAGTAGTCAAACGCGAGCCAATAAAAAAAAAATCGGCACACGAAAGGTTGAATTGCTTTTCGAGCTCAACTCAAAAATTCTGTTCAGTAAAGAGAAGATTATAGTATTTGCCGCGAAATGCCTCGTTGTTCTAAGGGTCGCTACTGCTGAGCATGAGGTCCTATATCAGCAAATCCGCTTCCTGCTTGGGGCCTTTACTGGCCACTTTGGAACCAACGACGTGCTCGATTGTTCACAATAGGCTCGCTCCCTAATACATAGAACTCAAACGAGATGTGAGTGCAACTCTGCTTAACCTTTCGGGGAACGCAGGCGTAATCTTATTTTACGTGATGAAACAGCTTTCTATAAAAATAATGAGAACAAACTAACACGTTTATGAGAAACAAAATACTTGGCTTTAAGCGCGTTTGAGGACCATAATGAGTATTTAAACACGGGTTAAGGGACTCTATTCGTTTACAGAATTAATTAAGTAAATTATGAGGCAACATTAATACGCCCACTTACAAGCGTGTGTTGTGTACTTAACTAAGTCAGACTAGAGATTACAGTTCAAACACTTTATGGCTGTTGGAAAATAGTAATTAATATAATGGGCTACAAGAAAAGGATAAATCCAAATTATTATGTCCCAAACAGTTACATTGCAGCGAAGCACAAAGCGCGATAAGCAATTTAAATAGCGTTGCGCGTATTACCTATTTTTAACCGACTTCAAAAAAGAAGGAGGTTCTCAATTGACTTATTTAATTAATTTAATTGGACGACTGTATGTTTTTTTTTTCGTTTACGTGATTACTCCGCCAATTATAAATTGATTTTGCACATTATTTTTTTGTTTGAAAGAATATGTTCCCGAATTGGTCCCGTTTTAATTTGATGAAGACTCCGTCCGCTGATCATAAGCTGGTCACACGGCTACTAATATTTTTATTTTACCGTGCGATCAGCTGATATCTACTTATTTATTGTTGTTTTGTCCTACCTACATGCAAATAGCAAAATTATAATACTACCAAATAATTTGCAAAAATGTTAAGCTAATATTATTGTTGTTTAAATTATAAGTTAAAAATGAATATGTTAAATAAACTTTGAAAGGCGAATGTTTTGTAGCCTCATAAAGTGTTCTGTTATATGTGTTAATGTGTCTTTTAGGGTAAGTGTTTTTTTTTTGTTACATTTTTTATGATAAATAAAGATCTTTGAAAATGAAAAATGAAATGAATTTGATGAAGATCTGATGAAGAAATTCGAAGATATAAACACATCAACACGGTCTAGGGATATTTTAAAAAAAGCGAATTACTATCAATGTGTTAATTATTTATATGACATGTATATATTTAAAAGATACGTTATTTAATATTCTACCATTTTTTAATAATGGTTAAGGTACTTCGATTAAAATTTCAGGATTTTATGGAAAAAAAATGAAGCATAGACGGAAACCGTATATGAATTAACTTTTAATTTATGAGTAAAAACTGAAAAAAATTGAAAAAACATTTAATTTATGTTTATAAACTTGAAGTTAGTAGTCTGAGAAAGCGCCAATGATGTTCATAACACATCGGCAACGATTCGGCATGCTCAGAACAAGGTTGTCAATATCTTGCTGCGGAATATTGTCCCATGTCCTTCTGAGGTGCGCAAAAAGTTGATCTTCTGTAGCCAGATTTTCAGGAACTACCTTCAGAGCTCTTCTTTGCAGCATATCCCACGCATGCTCAATGGGATTTAGATCTGGCGATTGAGCAGGCCAGTCTAAGGCCCTTACATTGTGTGTATGTAACCAAGCTGCTACCGTTCTCGCCGTGTGTGCCCGGGCATTGTCGTGCATGAGCAGGAAATCTTGCCCCATTTGTGTTCTGTGGGGCAATATTACGGGCCCCAGCAACTGTTGGACGTATCGTTCTGCCGTCATATTGCCCCGCACCCAAACGAGATACGTCCGTCCTCCAAGACGAATTCCTGCGCAAACCATAATTGTTCCTCCTTGTTATGGGTGAACTGCCTGAGGGTTCTGAAGACGGCTCCATCGTCCAGGAACTCGCCAAACACGCGTCCTTCATGAATCTGGATGGAAGCCGAACCTGGATTCATCCGTGAACAGCACATTGGACCATTGCTCACGGCCCCAGTCCACGTGGTTCCGAACCCATTCTAATCGTCGTCCACGATTGCCTCTCCGTAAAGGTGGGACCCGGAGTGGTCTACGAGAGCGTAGATTGCTTTCATGCAGTCGCCTTCTTACAGTTTGGTCACTCACAAGCACTTGGTGTTCCACTCGCAGCCGTTGGACCAATTGAGTCGCCGTTGCATTTGGTTGAGCTCGCGCAGTAATTTGCAAAAATCGGTCTTGTCTGGGGGTAGTGATACGATTTGGCACCCGGTGCCTCTCCGCTACTTCACCTGTGACACGATAGCGTGTCCACAATCTTGAAATTACATTTTGTTGGGTCCCTATGGCCTCAGCAACATTACGCTGAATAGACCCAGCTTCCAGCATTCCCACAGCTCGTAACATCTCCGCCCTCGTCAAATGTTGGCGTTGCATGGCTACAATACTTCAATTTTAACTTTATCTTTCGTTTAAAAATGAAAAAAAACTATAACTAAACGTAATTCGTATTGTTTTCTAAATTTCGCACAAATGAAAATTCCCTCTCCTACACATCAAGACATTTTTATGCCACCGAAACAAAAGAATTTTCAAAAATTTTAATTTGGAATTAGTCTGAGATAAATTACAAACAAATCGGTGTATAAAAGATTCCAATGCGGCCAGTACTTTTCGAGTTATTTAATTGAGTATGAAATATCCCTAGACCGTGTTGATGTGTGTACAACAGAACTCTTTATTTTTGTAAAAATAAGATATCTCCAAAAATTTCAAGTGCGAATTGCATTGCATGTGAACGTAGTTGCAATTTCAAACAATATAAAACGCTTATCGGTGCACTGTAAATTGCGTCCCTTTAGTCTCATCTAAATATGAACCAAATATTTTATAAGCTCACTAAACTAGTAAATATATATTTACGAAAATCTCGATAAACACATAACTTAAAGTTGGATACTATTCCGACCATAAAGCTCGCATGTACAGAGAAAGATAAATATGTGCTGAAATAATTTGTGTAAGCCTCTGTCTGTTTAGGACGAACACCAAACAAAGGGGATAGTACTAGCTACTCGGCAAATAACGCTACAAGATAAAATTATCAGCCAGTTTTACATCTAAACTAATATTATAAATGCGAAAGTAACTTCGTCAGTTTTTTTGTAACGTTTTAACGCCTAAATCGCTGCACCAATTTCGATGAATTTGTCCCTGGGGAAGGATATAGGACTACTAGGATTCTTTTTGATCTCAGGAGTACGTACTGTGGCGAACATTGCCGCTAGTAGCATAATATCTAATACCTTTAAACGAGAAATTCTGGTACATATAATCTGAATCTCGGAAACGGCTTCAACGATTTTCATGAAGTGTAGTATGCCGGGGGTTTCGGGGGCGATAAATCGATCTAGCTAGGTTTAATTTTTAGAAAACGTCGTTTTCTCTATTTTCACCCGACCAGAGCTCGGTCGCCCAGGTACTATCAATACTATACACCCAAAATGTTTTATAGTCGTACATAGATGATACGCACATTATACTATTTCGTGTTATGAAGTAGGAGACCTAGATTCGTTATCCGAGCATCAATATGCACAAATGTAAGTAGCTAATCAGTTTGATTGATATAAGACGCATAACAATGACGTAGGCACAGGTCGAAGTGTGAATTGAAATGAAGACTGGGTTATTTTGGAAAATGTGCGGCAATTCAATCAGGATTGACAATATAATTTCATTACTCTCGCAAAAGAAATCGTTGAAACTGCACAAGCAGACGATGAATGTTGATTTGTATTTTTTCCTACTCCTCCGTTATTATTTTCTGATTAATTTCGTTGCGGGATCCAAGTCAGTTAAATTCATTCGCCGGGATTTCGTCGAGCTTCATTGCCTCAGCGCTTTTCTGGTGGTCGCCACTGTTGATTCTGGCTTTCAGGATTTGCAGTGGTTTGGGAAAAGTGCGGTGGGAATGTCCCAAGAACATTTTAACAACACATAACATAATATCACGCCAGTGTTCCCCGAAGGGTTAGACAGGGGTACAGCAGTACACACACATTTCACCAGTTATATTTTAGTCTCATGTAATAGGAGCCTATTGCCATCAACCAGGCACAAGTCCACACTCCGAGCAATTACTCAGAAATTCCAGATGGGAAAAAAACAATGAAACTTTTCCCAACCCGGGCACGGGCATCGTAACCAGGACCACATGTCCAGCAGCAGCGCTTGCATCCACCAGATCGACGAGGTAGTCTAACATTTTAAACTTTTAAGCTATATATCTACATGTGTCGTAGACGACACTCAGATCATTATCATGATCATCATCATCAGCATTTTAATGTTCCCACTGGAAGGACACAGGCCTCCTCTCTGTGAGAGGGAATGGGCCGTAATCCACCTCGCAGGCCCAGTGTGGCTTGGTGGATGTCACATGTCTTCGAATTTTTGGTTCTAAGACATGCCGGTTTCCTCACGATGTTTTCCTTCACCATTTTGAGAGCAGTGGTGATGAAATAATTTAAAGTAAAGCGCCTGCCTGGGTTCGAACTCACGACTTACAACTTGTAAGTCGCGGCCGCTACCACCAGGCCACCACTGCTCTCAACACTCAGACCACAAGTAAGTAATACAAAATTCCAAAAGAATAGTTTACACCCCTTCCTTTAAAAGTTCAGCCAAACTTTCTGCATTCGTTGAGGGAGCAATTTGGTACAAGAAATATGAAGTTCCGTGTGACGGGTATCCATAGTACTTGCAAAGTTTGGCAACACGATCTGAACCCAAACACTTTGGGTATTACTGGCCTGCAACACTTAGCGTGATTGACTTGGATAGCATATTTTAATTTAGGTTAGAAAAACTTTTCTTTGGTAAAAAACTTTGATTAGTATTACGATTTGATGCAAGAGGCAAAAAAAAATTCAATTTTTCGAACAAAAATTCCGTCGTCGAAGCAGCTTTTCTCTTGTAGATGTTTCCCACTGTTTGCGGACAAACATTTGCGTATAAATCTCAGGCAGGAGAATACGACAGGACAACGGTGTGCAATAAACGTGTCCCCGAGGACGTACACTTTGATCTGGGTCCCAGGATTGTGTGACCAGGTACGGAAGCAGGACTATCCCGAATTACGAGCATTTCACATTCAAATCCATTACACATACAAAGATATATGGTGATTCGGGAAAGAAACATTATCAGTTGCTGCGAAACAAAGAGGGTATTGCGAAAACTCGTAAAAAATGCATCGTCAACTTTGGTAAATAGCCCAATATTTTAGCCTGGGCAATTTCATTCGGTCTTATCTCACGAAGAATATGCAAACATCAGTTTAAATGCTTTTGGAATTTTAAAATGCTTTTACTGTTCGTGGTAGCTTAGTACTGAGAGTGAATGCATTTGAGTCGTAACTCATGACGACATGACGAGCGACCTATAGATGCTTCCACGTCATTACACACGTTTGTTACTTTTTAGTGACCTTTACACTCAAATTTCCCTTGCTCATTTGACGCTGGATTCAATTCAGGCAGGAACCCTTTATAACTAGGGTGTAAGCTCAGTTTATCAAAGGACCAGAAATAAACTATCGTGATCAAAATATAAATGATTGCCAGTTCATCTTCCACTCCTTTGGGATCGCGGACGTGACTTTGATATGTGATACTTTTACATCTCAAAGAATACGCCCTCCCATTTTATCTGTCCGTTCGTATATTTAGAGCGTACTTCACATTTTAGTAACGTATTTATCACCCGCGGCTCTCGCGTATGATAATAAATATTCGTAATTTGCAATTGAAATAAATTCGCTGTTGTAGCGGGTGTGCAATTTATTAGTGCTGCGCTGCATTGCCACGCCGCACCGCGCCGTGCGGACTGACTATTGTTGATTTGAAGGTGAAAAGGTCCAAATAAACTTTTCAAAACTGCAAAGCAAAATTATCTGGGCATAGAGCTACCACTTACCATCACTTACGTACACGTCCGATAAAGCATTTCAGAGCACGCAAAAATCGTGTCTCGACGTCTTGACCCTTTTTGCATCCGAACCATCCTTAGCGCCTTTATCAAATACCCACAGGAGTCGAAGCTTTGACAGTATTAGTACTAGTACTATATATCTGTGTGAAGTTAGCGTTCTGAAAATGCCTGCAAGTAGGTACCGCTCCGCCGAAGTACCACCGAGCCGTAATGTTTCCGCATTAGCTTCATATGGCGTTAGTGGGTGATACATTTGCACTATATTGTTCATTATAAAGCTATACTTGCTTAATACTATACTTTACATACACTCTCGACTCTAGGTACCAACCATTGCGTGTCAAACCATTTAATCTCATATACAATTTCTTCACTAGCTTTACTAAGCTACAAGAAATAAGTACAATTCTCGGCATCAGTAAAAAGCAGGTCTATATCGTAAGTTCAATTATAACTCCCCGGTCAATATTTAAACAAGAAAGTACGAAAGGTCTTGTGTATAAATATTTATGAGTCAATCTGTAATCCTGAAATGTTGTACATTTCCGTCGGTATTAGCACAGTAGTTCTCCAGCTATGTGTTTTGGGGCTCATAATTCGTTTCTTCGTTTATTTCTGCGACGGGAGTTCGGCTTTTCGATTAGGTCTAGTTCGAGGCATTGTCAAATAGTCGTAGGATGTAGCTAGAGGCAATAACACGTAAAGGTATTATGATACGACTGATTGTGAGCTGTAAATTTCAAAAGAAAATATGAAATGGTTTATTTCATTGTTTTTTTTTTACTTATTATAACCAAGGCAAGCATGGAACTTACGTAAAAGCCAAACCATCTTTGCCGTAGTGACTTCTTCAGAAAACACGTCAAGTCGATGTTATGCCATCAGCCTACAGCAGAAATACTGCGTCCCAAGCATTCTCAGTTCCACTAATTTTGCCCAGCAATGTGTACCGAGTATTTCGTAAACATGTGCACAATTTTGTCCCTTAGCTGCTAACTGCCTATGAATGTTGACTCGGCTGTGGCTCGACTTTTTAGTTCAGTCGCGACCTTTGTGTTCAACACTATTTTCTATATCGGTTGGTTCTGCCGATTATGAGTTATATTTTGGTGGGCGGATTCTGGTCGTTAGTGATAGTATTGATTGAAATCCTACAGCAACAGACGTGTAAATCGTTATGAGCTTGCTATACGGCTCTATTTTAGTTGAAGACAGTCTTCTTGGCAAAGGGTAGGCTACGCAACTGTGCTTCATCTGTGGTACTCGTAATTCAGTCGTTTATAGACGGCGGTGACCACTTAAGTAGGCCGCCTACTTGTTAACCACTCACAGGCATAAAAAAATAATGAAAAAAGGTATTTGATCGCTTCCTAAAATCTTCAGAGTACTTCTCACTAATTAGATAAATCTAACTTTATCATTTGAGACTATAAACAGGGCAATTGTAACATAGTAGGTAACGACCCATGTTTATCCTCAGTTCATCAAAAGAGCCCCATAACAGGCCACTATTCCAATCAACCAGGCTCCTTTCCAGCAACACATTGCACATTCACTAAAGGCTTTAATGAGCGCGCGTTTTAATTAATCGTTCATCCTATGGCGGGGTTCGATTGTGAACAAGCAGCCCAACAACATCGACTGAGTTACGAATGCAATCATGCAAGCAATTACTGGACGATTAACTAGTTTAATTGCCTTTGTTTTGGTAAAGCTAGGTAATTACAGGACAGCTGTATGTTCGATAGTACCTTAAAGTTTTCAGAATGCCTGTAGAGTTTGAAGAAAAGTTACTACTGCATGTTTTTCAATACAGTTATAAGGTATACTTACTTACCATAAAGACAACCGCGATGAAAATACTCGTGAACCAAAAGTCCTAAATCCTTCGGAAAGAAGTGTGACAAACCGGGCCAATAAACCGAACTGTAGATGTTCAGCTCAAACTTTAGTGGAGTAACTTAAGTGCCCAAGAAAATTTCAAGTCAGACTATACCTACACTTACGTATTTTCTCAAAATTAAACCAAACCTGGTGCATAAGCGAAGCCCATGTGGTAAACATAAGCTCAAAGTTTAGCATTAACGTCGTCGGAGGTCAACCACTTAATACTTAAAACAAGCCTATTAGAATAAAGCCTTAGAGAATTCTGCCTTCGCAATTCATAAATCCCGTCAGAATATTCCCAAATGATAAGTACGAAGCATGCAAACCATTATATCTGAAGTCACGTCTTGCCGAAAATAGAATGGATTGAAGCCTTCGTGATTATGCTGACGGTAATCGTAGCTCAGTTTTATGATACTAAAATATCCGAAAATAGACACGACTTTTATGGACTCGTAAATGTAATAATCTGTTGGGTTGCTATGTCGGTTTCATGAAAAGGAAGGTCGGGTTGCTTGAAATGTAATATTATGTTCCAGTGGTATTTCTGCTGTGATAAATTCACTGAAGTTTTGATAGTAATTTTCTTTCGATTACCATACTACGTCACTAGACTTCGGCAACCATTAGTCTGCGTGGGACCCATGAGTACGAAGTTTATCGAAGACATACTGTATGGTGTCATGTGTCTGTTTACCTACACGTGGTTTTATTTTACCTACAAAATACCTTTACTGCCACGGTAAATCTAGTGCACAGACTGCAGACATAAATAACAACACTTTATGAAACTTAGTTTATTGCATCAAATAAACCTTTATTCCCGTCATAAAACCTATATTTGCTAATCCTTGGTCAACACACGTTAATCCTCTCTATCGCACTGTTCACAGCGGCCATTTTTCCCCCATTTGCATAACGGTTAACCTGACAATGATCGTGGTGACAGCGTCGCATAAACACGAATACATTATTAGGCACGCATCGTCCGGATCGGCCGGACGGTTCGGCGGACACAGTCCCGTACACCGGACACGGCGGACACAGGCGCCACTTAATTTGCATTTTAATTTGCTAGCACGTCGTTAATATACAGATGTGTAAAACAAGCTAATTGCTGTGAACTTATTAATTGCATGGCTCTTCTGGTTCAGATTAGGCTGGTACGCTGTAAACTCGTGTGAATCAATTTTACCAATTTCAACAACTTTCACCCAAAACCTCGCGACTGCTCTCTGGGGCTGGGAACTTGGTCTGATGCACTTAGTGGTAACCTATTTGCAATCTCGCTCACTTGCATTGTGAATTGAACTAACTGAAGTTAACCTTCATAACCTTCAATAAGGGCGCACGGTTGGCGCAGTGGTTGAGTGATAGACTGCTGCGCTGCGTGTCTCGGGTTCGATTATCGCACGGTTCAAATATTTGCATGACCTACAGATTGTTGTTCCGGCTCTGGGTGTTTTGTATGTGAGATTATACGAGTAATTTGTAAACGCACCCACGATACAGGAAGGAATTCCTAGTGAGGGGCAATGCTTAAAAAAAGAAAAAAAATGAGCTCCTACGCGACTGGTGTTAATTAACTACAAGTGCTTTTGTTCAGAAGTATTAAACAACTGTTATGTGAAATTGTGAAGACAAAGCTACAAATAAACCTTTAAATCAAATTTTAATTACGTTCAAATTCATCCAGATGATGTCGGCTTTAATCCAGACTTAACCACAACCACGGTAAACATCGTCATCTGAATCCACCCCAAATACATCTCCAACCCGTATTTAACCCTGAAATGCATCTGCACCGCAAGCTCGAAGGCTCTCGAAACCTGCTAGCATCACAGTTGAATTCCTCGCGCTTGCGACCTCCGCGCCGCGCGCCGGGTATTTGCGCCCGAATTTAATGGCGCTTCACACATGATCGCACACTTGTATTGAGTGGCGGCTGTTGGATAACTGCGTCCCAATTTAAATGTGGTTTCATAACCAGATGCATTATTAGAGGGTGGTTCAAGAATTTGGCGTAAATGCAGGCAGAATGATAAGTAAATGGGACTTCAAAATTCACTTTTACTCAAGCTATTATGTTCAGACGCAGCCACTGCAGCGATCAGTTTTCAGTGCTATTGTTTCACGACCCAACTTAATTAAACGGCCCGGAGACTATCATTTAAACAGCCGTATTCGATCGTGCTCAGCTCTTTAGCACTGCCCCATTTATCCAGCGATATTTTATTCCGAGTACATATTCGTTTCAACCCAGTGTTCATTTGTGCTTCAAAACTCTCAAATTTGGTGGCCATCAAGTGTATGGAAACTAGGTTCGTATTGTTACATGTACGAGTGACCTTGGCGCTATTTTTGGCTCTAAAAATCGGGCGTGGAATACGTGGGCAGGCCGCAGGGGCGCAGGGGCACTGAATGCGACTTATGTAACTGGATTCATGATTATGACCCTGGGACTGTTATGTGACCTGTAGGTTATTTTTGACTTTGAAAGGGGTTTATGGAGATTACAATTACGGTGATTTTCACTAGTTGAAGTTATTTTCAGGATTTCAAAAAATACATGACAACGCACACACATATTTCAATTAGGGACTTATCCTTTACAGTTTGAATTAATAAGAGACTAAGCCGAAAGCCCAATAGCGTACCAACTAAATCACAATATGTCACATCTTGTTCCCCAAATTAGGTATATACCCACACGCACTGTCCCCAAAACTTCCACATATATCCATAACGTGAGCTCATCAATACCGCTGGAACATCCTCAGCGGCGGACCTTGGCCGGAGTTGGCGCGCTGCCAAAGGTCGCCACTTTCACCCGCTATCGATTTTGGAAGATGCCCCACATCGGGGCTTATTGCCCCGGCTAACACAAGTGCAAGTTCACTTGTTATTGGGGATGTTGCCAGAGTGCCAGCTGGGGGCTGTTGCTTTTATGGCTATACTTACTTTGAAGTAGGTATGTTATTTGTACACCACGACGATGTTAAAATTGTTGATTAAAGTTTTGTTGTTCTCCTTGATTTATAAAAGTACCTATGGAAGCCATTCCAGCCATCCGATGAGAGTATTACATTAAAACATTCTCAAGTTCAAGTTCCGCCGCGAATTCATTTTGTTCCAAGGTTAACCACAAACCCCAGGGAAGCGTAAATCACTTGAACTTTTACTTCCTACGTGAGCTACAAAATCCTGCAGAATAGACAGATAACACATTTTTTTATACACGCCCGCATTTCCAGCATTTTTCAATCGTTACCCACTTTTCTCTGAATCTAAATTCTGCTAAAGTTTCCCTACAAGGTTATCGAGTGATTGAACAAAATTTTATTCCAAAAATATTTGTTTCAGGGCTTGTTTGCCGAAAGTGTTTTCAAGAACCAAGATAACACGACCTTTCACTAGAAAATCAGAGGAAAGCTAACTTGGGGAACTAAAATGCTTCATTTTAGCTGGATTGCGAAGCGGAGCAATTTGCATAGGTAATATTATTAGTGAGATTTGGTAAGTAAAGAGCCAGGGAGTGGGACTGCGTACTACAACGGGTGCAGGGCAGGCGTGAGCCACCGCGGACATTCTGTGTCACGAAGCCAGCGAGGAGGCGAGGAGGGAAAGGACATCATTCAAGAAATTTGCATTTTAATCACTGTGTCGCCACACTGCGTAATGGACACAGAAAAAAATTATGAATTTAAATAAACATTATGCATAATTTACATGTGACGTGATAACCACACAACTGAAAACTTCTGAGATAGTCACTTCAAAAATAATCGAAATTCACCAACATCTTCATTCTTCAAAACTTCTTCGGAATGAATCTATTGTTTACGCCAGAAGCGGCGAACATTTCAACTGAACAATTTTGTCACGGAATACCTTACATTTAATAAGAATTCGGTAAAGTAAGAACTCAAAACGGTCGCATATTTCATTTTGATTTATACACTCCACAAAATTTTCGTGAAAATGTACGAGTAATAGAATTTATAAAAAGTGGTACTGGGAGAAATGTAACGGGCATGATTTACTTTATAACCTGTCAACATAATTATAGGAACTCCGCGTTTTAAAACCTATTACAATAACCATTTAATTAATCCATTGCTTTAATGAAAATAATTGTCCACAATGCATACCCAGCGGGTGAGTTTTTTTTACACAATTTATTTTAAAAAGAAATACTTACCAAAGGTACATAAAACGAAGGTTATAACTGAAGTTGACTGGTATTTCCTAACAATGTCAACCTAAAATGTTCGTACAAAATCTGTCTCGGAGTGAGACGAGACACTCGTGTAATTACATGGCCCTCTCAATATGACGTAATTCCCTCTAAGACCTCCGCTCTGACGCCTCAGTAATCTCTGGGGAATGTGTTTTTACGCAACTGTATCAAAGTTTTAAGTCCTTACGACAGATATTAAGAAAATCTTAAGGAGCTTTTCTTTAAAACATTTTAGAAGGGTGACAGCGAACAGGCAACCCAAGACATAACAACTTGGCGCAGGAAAGTTAGGAGACCCGACCCCAAAAACAAGAAGAGAAGGGGGACACCGATGATGTAGAAGATTTCTTCAGTTTCAGTAAACCTCAAAACATAAAAAATATGTCGGTAAATAACATAAAAGACACACAATAGGTATCGCAAAACATTTAGGCAAACACATCCAAAAACATTTCGCACGAACTTTAGAAGAGATCGCGAAGTTAAGAGTGTTCGGACTTGGAAGGCCTGGACCACAGATGGATCATCGATCAAACGCGTCGCGGTGAGAAAATTCTTTGAGCGAAACATTTCTTTCAGATTGCTCTTATGACCGGTGTCATGACATTAACTTAAAAGTTTGCCAACTACAGAATTAGTAATGTACTCGAACGGAAAAAGAGTGAGAAAAGGTACAAACTAATAGTTTTCAGAGATTCCATTTAAGAGTCCTATTTCAACTATCTTGATAGCGCTTGCCTGATCTGGCTCAGTAGCACATAAAGCATTCCTAATCCTCGAATTTACAATGCCTAAGGAGGCCACACATATCACGGAATCGCGCCCGAATGTATCAGATATCTCGCCAGTAAACCTAGAACAGTGTCACGACAACCTCCGGGCATATCTGATCGCATCTCGAAGCTCGCCAGATGTTCGCGAATTGGGTCAATGTTCTAACACTACTATTGACTTGTGCATACTGGATTCTACACATTTCATGCGGATTGCGAATCTATTTTTGACTTGAACTGCGGTATCGATTTATTTCGAAGTCTCAGCTTTATGTAAATACATTTTCTACGTTATTTGTAAAAAAATAAAGTAAAATTTTATTAATTCAGATCAGGAATGTGTACCTGCCAAAGATCTTCTGATTTCAATAATACAACAGCAAAACTTGGTCTACATTTAATTCTATAAATAGTTTTATTTTTAGGAATGTTTCCTCTAGAATTTCGAAACTTCAGAGAACAAAGCTTTCCAGAGCAAAATGTATTAAGGATTTCCTCGGAACAACTTTTAATAAACTTTACGAAGGTGCTGTTTTACATTCTCTTTTCCTTGCTAAAATAAAATTCATATACCTAATATGAGAGTAGAATCTCCGCCTACTTGGGTGTCGTATAGACACCTGACCTCTGACCTTCATGTATTTTCCAGTGCGGCGCTGAATTATGAACTCGTCGTTAGCATACGGGGGCGGGCAGACGGGCAGGTCGTCATTCAGTCACCGTTAATTAACGGACACCTCGCCCTTGCCCCGGCCGGGATTGGAACCGACGACCCACTGCGTAGATTGCCTATTAACGTTACGTCTGTATTGAGAACACGTGACGTGAGTAAATGTAGAGTTTGATCGTAACTTCCGAGTCAGATCATGCTTATCGAACTTTATCTGATCAATGAAGAAGTGTCATTCGATCTCTTCTTAGAAATAGATTTACAATTAAATTACACATCTACGAGACGAACATAACACTTGAAACAAGAATAGCTATTTCACCTTTGACCTTATTATTTACTGAAAGATGAAAATAGCCTCGATTTGAAACACAAGACGGGTACACAAAGCTATAGTCAAATTCCAACAAGCACCCATTTATCTTTGTTTAGAGAGGTACTCGTTTGTAGAATTAATAAGACGAAGTACCAATAACATTTATATGAAGTTATGAACATTGTTGATCTAGTCATAAAGTCAAACAGACCCGTCTAATCGCATCCGGTTTTCGAAGAGCCGGGATTGAAACCGGCGACCCGTTACCCCGGCGTCCGATTAACGTCGACTGGCCAACTGATTTGTAACGCCAGTTTAATCGTGTGCAATCGACCGCCGGTCCTGTTGCTAACATTATTATGACTGTGATAGAAATGGTTTTTGGTTCAGTGGTCGCAAGATTGCCACAAACGTAAATAGAAATTGGATAGACGATGCTTTTTAGGGTTAAAAAGGGAGCTAGTCTTCAAATTTTCACAGTATAAGCATCTTACCCCCAACAACCCCTATTATATGACCATTGCATAAACTACTATTTGTTAATCACACTGTTCTTAATTTAAATTTATTGAAAATTATTTTCTACTTTTTAGTTTGACATAACGTCCTTATGACAGAATGTAATCATCGCGTAATATTCGCAAACTATACTGAGTGGTCAGAACTAATATCTGGTGGTCCAGGCTCCAGCCAGGTGGAGTTTGTGAGTAATTCCTTAATTGCCATAGTTGTAGACCTCCATCAGTCAGTCACAGAGCATTTGTGTTTAATCTTCGTAAGGAGCTTTGATGTTACGAACGTGGGATGTGAACCCCGGATTGTTTTATGTAGTTAGTCGGTTAAATCTGTCGGTTATGATTCTGTTTTCAGTGGAATTTTGTCTGAGATAAGCCTACGCTCCGCAGTGGTTATTTCAGCTTAATGCTTTATTTCAAGGGTGGACAGTTACGTTGTGTGACGAGATTTTTGATTGTCTCTAAGGGTAAAATGTCGACAGACTTAATCATGATACTTTACGCCTGGACAGCTTTTAACTCTTTACAAGGCGCAAGTCCGATCCTGCATGAACTATTGAAGCCACCTTTGGGATGGCTCAGCTAAATATCAGCTTGCCGCGCTTGACTCGGTGGAACGCAGAGCTAAGAGGCTAATTGGCGACGTCAAACTGGTGGATGCCAAACTTCACAGCTTGGCTGCTCGCACTAAGGTTGCCTGCTTGCCGGTCTTCCACAGACTGTACTTCGGCGAGTGTGCTCATGAACTCCACGACCTTATCCCACCGGCCTTCTTCTACCATCGGACATCTAGACGCACTGCAAGTTACCATCCTCACCTAGTTGCCGTTCCACCAATTCGCACCAAGCACTTCCAAATATCCTTCATAATGCGCACAGCAAATGAGTGGAACTCACTGCCTGCGTCTGTGCTTCCGAACGCAAACAACCCGAATCTCTTCGAAGTTAGAGTGAACAGGCTTCTTCTGGGTAAGCTCTAAATTTGTCTCTGTCACCTCTGACCTAGAGTCTTGACTCTAGTCTAGGTCAGAGGTGACAGAGACAAATTTTGCTCTTGAGCAAACCCATCCTGAATTAAATAAAAAATAATTAAAATAAAACACTTTTTATTGAGACGTGATCCGTAGTATCAGAGCTCATCTTTGAATGATAAACTTGCATCATTTATACAATTATTATTTTTTCAGCGATATACGAACTTTCAATGCAAGATTTTCATTAAAATTGAAAAACTCAAAATTATTCAACGATACTTTTCAATCAGTAAAGTCTTATCTTGCAGATTAGCTTTCAAAGCGAAAGCATTTTTGCAGATAATCCAGTAACGTAATGGAGCATATTTTAAGTATTGAAAAGATAAAGATAAGCTCGGATATAAACGAAGTCGAGATAAGATGAAACCGCCGGAAAATTAATACAATAATTTGGCAAAATGAGGCGCAATTTCAAAATAAGTGACTATTATGAAATCCAGATTTTTCGGTTTGTTCTAATTTTCTAAGCTGGATAGTAAATTTGAATGAGGCCTAGACTTGAGATTACTTTACGCAGCATTACGCCTAATAAGTATAATAAAGGAAATGAAATGGTAAAATGAGCTTAGACGTCTAGGAATTACTAGGTCAGTCACATAATATTTAAGCTTTTTAGTTATATCAACACGAATACTATAAACACGAAAGTAATTACGTACATTTTCACGGTTAAATAATTGTGAAAACAATAATAAACACAAAGCACAATAGAAAGAGTGCCTTTGTATACTTCTCTGCGCCGGAAGTTTTAAAAATGTCACGTGGGCAAACCCGCCAGCAAGCTTTTATTAAAAAATTTTTCTTCTTTAAATAGCTGTTGTGTAAAAGTCGTAGCCAATTGAACATGGCCAGTATTTTAAATATCTGAAATGATGTAACATAACTCAAGAATAATTCCATGCCCTCACAACAAGTAAAGCCCTGCTACTTCTAAGAAAAAAAATGCCAAGAATTCACCCTCATAAAACATAAACTTATTTCCAGAACCCGTAACAAAATAGAAAAAATAAACAGCATCTGAGCTAACAGGGTGTACATGAATCTATTTGTGTAAGGGCAGAAGAATGGCGGCACGAGCCGGGTACGTGGCGACTACGTAATGACTACGCAACGGGTACGGAACGGGTACGCTCGAGTGTTGCACAAACAAGCACCATTGTGAGAGTAAAAATGTGACAGCTAGTGGGACATTCGAAAGGAAAACGGAGAATAAGTAAAATGTACAGTTCCATCATCTGCCTATCCTTTTCTAGCCGGATACAAGTGAATACCATTATTTATATCCAGCTACTGTCTATCTGACTTCAGCCCAGTTACTGAGTAGAGTCATGTTACTCAGTAACTGGGTTAAAATCAGATAGACAGTCGGACTGACTCCTCGTAAACAATTGTCAAAGATATAAGTTTTTAAACTGTCATGGTCACTAACACTAACATTAACATTAAAAGCGGGATATTTACCATGTTTACTGTTTGTTGCGAGTTCCCGATATTTAACAGTAAACATGGTAAATATCCCGCTTTTAATGTTAATGTTAATTGTCAAAGATCTAAAAATTACAGTAGCCTGGAGTTTTAGGATTTTTCATCAAGCTTTAGTCCCCCTACGCACTAGCGGTTAATCACGGGGGCGGCTAACCGCGCGGCTAGACGCGTATCCATTTTATTATGAAACCGCTTGGTATCGTATTCACTTAACCGCCACAAAATTTCAACCCCGGCGACCGCGGCAGGCCGCCATGAACCGCTATTCCAACCGCTTCAGGCGGCTAGCCGCTCAAATGAACCGCCTAGGCGGGCAACCGCTAGTGCTTAAGGGGGATTAGCATGAGACGATATCACAGATATGAGTTACGGAAAGAATCGTCTTCGAAACCGAACTTTTTATCTCAGTCGAAGTGCCAATTTTCCAGCCACGTGCCGTAGTATGACCATGAACTTTAAACATGTCAAAAAAAAAGGTTATTCACAGCATTTACTCGTACACGTGTTTTTCTTTCTAATAGTTCGTAAACGTTAACAATGTGCCTCCAAACGGGCCACCAATTACCGGTCGTAAAATTTCTATTATCGTTCGAGTTGACTAACTGATTAGTGATCGCGATGTTGTTATTTATACCCATAATCTCTTATCGGCTTCAATAAAGTGGACGGTTTATTCACAACATATACTATAGCAACCGGCTCAATGTTTTCTGCGCTATTTGTTTGAAAAGCTAATCAAAAAAGTTTCGAATAGCTCTTTGTTTAAGACTTCAATAGATAGAAACAATAAATAGTTTGGTGATTTGTACATAAACTTATCCAAATCGGTTATCGGATGACTTCGTACATTGTCTGCCGTATAATGATCTCGACGGCATTAGTTAAACTGCTCGCAAACAAATTCCTACTTAGCACTATGAGTACAATCTTAACTACTAATCTTTACTTGCTTAAGCCTCTCGGATACCACTGCTATCCTTGTTTTGATGATGAAGCCAAGTTTTATTTTAACTGTGTTTGCAGATTACCATTGATCTGGCGACAAGCCTGGCTTTGATTAAAACAAACAGATTATTTGTTGGATAACAAGCGAGGGTAATAATGGCCGGAATATCACGTGGACCTTTAATTCCATGTCCAGTCATTTAAACGTACATCTGATATTATTTCGATACTCACATTTGTCCCGATTGTTCAATTACAGAAAACGCAATCCCAGAACAAAACGAACCAATAAATCTGGCTAATAATTTATCTATTAATCAGACATAATTGGATGTCTGCTGCAAGCCTAGATACCAGAACTGACAACACAGACTGTATAGAGACACAATTAATCTACATTTCAGTCTGTCACCCTCCCGGCTGGCTGGGAGCGTGACAGTTAAGTGCAATTAAATGCAGATACAAGGGCACTTCAACACGATCATTTGTAACGCGTTTCTCGATTATCCCAGATGCTGCGATAGCTACCATCGGTGTAGTCACCCTCACGCAGCTTAAAACTTTAATAAAAAGTAAGATTAAAACAAACTTTTAAGTGTAAACGTAATCAAGTCATTAGTAAACAGTTCGTTAAAAGTTATGAAAGAACTTTCTGATATCTACATTTTATAATACTTAACTCAAACTATCATCTTTATCTCATGCTTCAGCACGTTAACAACTTTTAAACTCGAAACCTTGTATAACATCTTTTCAGCGAAACTTTTCAAACATTATTTGTTCAGGATAATGTGAAAATCAGCAAGACCGGCTCTTCAAAAGATTTAGAAGCACTTGAACTTCAAACAACTGTACTGGACCCGTATAAGATTTGATTAAACAAAGTCTGCAGTGTTGATTAAACAAATTTCAGTGCCCAAGAAACCCAATATTTCGGACCTATTTCATCTGAAATAATAATATAAAGCAGTATCCGACTTCAAAGGCGACTTGCTTCGTAAGAAACAATGCTTCGTCAAGTTTTCACGCTCGTTCGGTAGTTCCGTTACGTATAATTTGTTGTTC
This sequence comes from Orthosia incerta, assembly GCA_948252205.1. NCBI lineage: Eukaryota > Metazoa > Arthropoda > Insecta > Lepidoptera > Noctuidae > Orthosia > Orthosia incerta. The sequence goes on from OX411760.1 coordinate 27,370,895, forward strand.
CGAAGACTGTCGAGCGTCTCCGAGCGCCGCCGAATGTTTCATGGTAACTTAGCATTGTAATCTCTCTTTGTTCCGGCTTTTGAGAGGGTTCTTCATTGTGGAAAATTAGTCAACATTCTCTGGCATTTGGACACAATTGCCAATTACCTTTTATGTAAAAATATTTTTATTGTGGTTTGATGGATTGTTTCTGAGACTTTTGGCACTTTTCTGAGAATGAATGGAGTTTAAACGGGTCGCTTCATTTGGAGTGAAAATATAATTAAGATCAAAAGCAGTTAGAGTCTTGTCTGTTTAAAACAATTGTTCTACAGAGTCTACATAAGTATAGACACAGTCTAAGTTTCAATATTAGTCGCCATTTTCATATTCAGGTAGTACAGAACAATACCCGCTACCGCTATCCCACGTTACATAACCGCCTGAATAGTTAACGTCCTAAAACAGCTCAATAGAGACGACAGCACTCCAATTGAATATTGCATCGAAATAGAAAGCTCCGTATCCCCGGGGGGTTGCTTCCGGGCTGATGCAAATAAACTATTGTAATTGTGCTGCGAGTGTAGATGAATCATGAATAGTAATGTAGTGCTCCTATTGCAGACAAATGTAATAGGGATGTTTCCTGGGTAGATAAATAATAATTCTATTTAGTCCGTCACTGAGATTACCAAATAATATTGGACACGTATTTTTCTCTTTACCAAATCAATAAAAATTTACAAAGTTAAAGCGCATCAAAGTTCAGGAATGGGGGCTTGTGACGTCACTAAGGCAGTTTAAATTGTAATAACAGCGTGACGTTTCACGATATTTCAACACATTATATCATCGTAACTTTATGTTTACGGGTCAAAAGAAAAAATAAATGTCCAATATTTTTTATTAATCTACCTAACGGACAAACAACAGATTTTCAGTAAACTACCCTATTGAATCTAAATTATATTTGTAATGGATATTGTGTTCATTAAGGAGTATCTATTCACTATTTTCTAGCTGGGTTAACAGTTATTATACAGGCCGAGTTTTTCAAGTGGGCGTGGATGGCCAAATCTGAAAGTGAATGACTTCCTTAAGTTTGCCGTATACTCCCAGAATGTGATCCTTATTAGCGACAATACCGATTGATGTAATAACACAGCTGCAGCAGCAATATTGATTTAAATACAATGATGTAGTTTTAGTTTTCATCAAATTTGAGCCCGAGACTTCTTTGAGTGTTTTTCGCTATTCCTCTCAGCTTCAGATTTGGCCATCCACGCCCACTTAGAAAAATCATCCTGTCTGTATAAATAAGTAGGTACTGGTGCCTAAATATACACTGGTTTGTGTTTCCCAGCTGATCATTCTTTCCACGATTCTAATTATATTATTATTCGGGATAACATTGAAAATGTCTTCTTAGCTTTATCTATAGAGGCGGCCCAGGGCACGGATTTCTATGATTTCGTTGAACAAAAGCAAAAAAACAATTCATAATCTACATAGACACTTTAGTTTTATTTAAACTTTAACAGATAACTTTTTTTTTATCACATCTATTCAAAATGAGCTAGTTTGTTCTTCGTAAACAGGGACTAAAATAGCTCATTAATCCTTAGGGACTAATAGTGATTTGAATTTGGAATGTGGATATTGTTAGTGAATATTCCAATCAGCAAAGAGATGAATCACAAACTATGCTGTCCAAAATAGGACTACATCGCTAAAATCGATTACGACAAATATATGAGGTGAATGGCTAATGAGCGATTGTAATTCTATTTCGGACCGCACGGGAACATTGTATTGAACAAGTGACTGGCTGGGAAACCGCGCGCGAACCAAATTAAAAAAATAATCTACAACTGTAACGGATAGTACTAATAAAATTGTTCTTCCATTATTGTTCAAATATAAACATTAGCCTCTAATTATTTCTATGTTATGTCTTATGGTTCCTAATTGTATGTAAATAAATAAACCTAACGTTCTTGTTCATAAGTTGCACTTACTTATTTTGTCATAGAGGGTGATAAAAAGTAGAGCGTCCACCTCGGGAGCAACACTATTTTAAGCTCGAGACCGTATCTTGAATCCGTCGCTGCGATCTGGATTAAAAATATCACTCTCGCCTTTAAAATAGTTGTTTGTTCCCTAGATAAATAATCTACTTTTGTTCCTAATAAATAAATAAAAATTAACTCTGCTATTGTTTTACCTAATTCTTGTAATACTAAGCCTAGTTACAGAAAATAACAACAGATATTGTATAATTGCCTTTCCCTGGAAATGCATCGGCAAATAACACTCGTAATACCCTAAATGTGGTTTGTGTGGTGTGCGATAACCTTGGTGCTGATAGCAGGAGATTATTTGCGCTTTTCATTTTCATGCCTCCAGAAGGTGACAACAATATACGAGTAGATTCAGTGACAATTTAATGTAACAGAAGACCTGTATTTTTGGGGCATGAAACTGGATTGCTTTAATGATATTTAAAAGCAAAATACATATGTATTTATGGATATTGAGGATTTTAACAAATGTTTAAATAAAAATACAGTACTCCTATAGCCAAGGTTATGAAATGTAGATTTAATTTTAACAGATAAAAGTACCCGCACAATAGAAACACAATCCCATTCTCTAACAACACATTGCTTCTATCAGCAGTTAGTTTGGGAAATAACAGAAATGATCCCCCTAGGACGCACATACAGTTCATTATAGATATCCATTAGGACATTAATTCACGGGTTGATTTTGTGTTCAGGTAATGGATTAGCTACAATAGCTCGTCTATTCTATATCTGTATTATTGTCGTTTCATGAATATCAATCAAGGTCATGGCATTATTATTGCTATAGTACTGAGTACTTGCGCGACCGAGACTATTATTATTTATTTTTTATTAAATTATTGCTATTTTTAGATTATTGAATGGTTATTGTTGAATTAGTATTATTGAATTTTTATTATTAAATTGTTATTGTTGAAATATTATTATTGAATTATGATTTTTGTTTATGTTAATTTATCGGGAATGTAATTTAATAAATTTGGTTGATTGAGTATTCCTTTGTGTTGTTTTAATGTTGGTGTGTGCGACTCGTAAATTATTTGTGTGTTGTTTGTCTATTGTAAATGTAATACTTACATAGCATTGACTCTTTGCACGTGTTTGGTTACACTGTTAGTGCAAGGAGTAATTGTATTGAAATAATTAAATCTGCTCGGGTGAATATAGAGAAAATTACGTTTACTAAAAATGAAACCTAGCTAGACCGATTTATCGCCCCCGAAACCGCCTGTATACTAAATTTCATGAAAATCGTTGGAGCCGTTTCCGAGATTCAGATTATATATATACAAGATTATTCGATGTATACAAGAATTGCTCGTTTAAATGTATTAGATAGATTGCCTCGTTGATTTTGTGGTCGTAAGCGCTACAGTTGACCAAGGTCCTGGTTTCGAATACCGGGTCGGGCTAAGTGTTAATATTGGGTTTTTGCGTAAAGTGGGTACTCTGCCCAACCCTTCGAGGAATACAGGCACGATGGTATGTTTAATAATAGACTCAATATAACTGTAAGTACTATAAAGGCCCCCACTAGTTGGACCGACGACATGGTGGTGGACCTGGATTGCGGGGAGCCGCTGGATGCGAGACGCACGGGACCGGTCAATGTGGCGACGCTTGGAGGAGGCCTATGTCCAGCAGTGGACGTTTTTCGGCTGATAAGATGATGATTTTTAGGGCTCCGTACCCAAAGGGTAAAAACGGGACCCTATTACTAAGACTCCGCGGTCCGTCTGTCTGTCTGTCTGTCCGTCTGACACCAGGCTGTATCTAATGAACGGTGATAGCTAGACAGTTGAAATTTTCACCCATACAACAAACGTGATTTTTTTGCCGTTTTTTGCGATAATGGTACGGAGCCCTTCGCGCGCGAGTCGCACTTGGCCGGTTTTTCATAAATAACCAATCGAGGAAGTTAATCGAAAACTAAAAAATATTATTTAACATCATCGGTACGCGATTTAGCTAGGCAACCTATTTGCGTTGTATCAAGGTTGAGCCGCGAACATGTTGTTTTATTCCAAAGAATATTATGTGTAAATATCATTATGCATTTGTAACATTGTGCTTTATAAAACTATGCTTCATCATTATTATGCCACAGTATTATAATGATAATAAAAGGTATGCAAAAACGTTATGCCAAACAATATTATGCCTAAAAAAATAAGCCAAGAGGGGTATTCCCATTTATATCATCACCTCTGCTCTCAAATCGGTGTAGGAAAACATCCTGAGGAAAGCAGTATGTCCTACAGAATCAAAAATGCGAAAATATTTGACATCTACCAATCCGCACTGGGCCCGCGTGGTGGATTGTAGCCCACTCTAAGAGAGGAGGCCTGAGTCCCATCAGTGGGAACATTAAAAGTCTGATTTTGCTATGGTTATGCTAGGCGTGATGGTATAAAATTAAAACGACTATACAAAGCCTGAAGTACCCCTGCAATCTACGCCACACAGAGGCAGCTAAATAAAAACAAAGCATATTTTCAAACCAGTCATATTATTCAAAAGAAATGCTATTATGAATGCATCGGGACCCCTTTTGTTATCGACACAATCGCCTCCAGCACAAACAAAGTGTGCATCTGACGGGCTAGGATTTACTTGCCGTTACTTAACTAACCTGTAGATGAAGCTAATTGTTTTGCTCTATATCTGAATAGATCTTCAAGAACACTCTAAGATAATTATGATATAACGATCATTTCTGTTATTTTTCTAAAAAATAGCTGATAGCAACAATATGAATGTGTTTCTGACTATTCTGTGGATACTTTTATATTTTAATTAATTTAGCTATCATAACCTTGGCTATGGTTTTTTTTTTCGTGTATTTGTTAAACCAAAAAGAAGTTTTCATAAAGTTCAGAAACATTTTGCTTTTAAAAAGCGAAATGAAACTTATCAAAATGATTCAGTTTAGGTCTCAGAAAATACAAACCTGTTATTACATAAAATGTTCACTACTACCTACTTGGTAGAGGAGCCCAGACGATATTTGGGCAGAATATTCAGGCGATAATTTGATAGCTAAGTAAATGCCGCTTGATGTGATGTTTAGTGATCACCGAAAAGATATTTGAAAAGTTTCAAGTTCGAGTTTCGTGGTCAAGACTCATTTTCAGATTTTCATAAAGGACAGACAAATAAGCAGTACCTTTGTGCTCTTCTATCTGTATTGTTTCTTTTCTCTGTTAAGTGTTTTGTGTGTACATAAATAATAAATAAATAAAAAGGTAACGAGATAATGAAAAAAGAACGCTGAAATAAGTCGAATAAAAAAAGAAACAAATAAATAAGTCGCCTATTCAGTCGTTTAATGGCTAGCAGTTACGTAAACTAACCTTAACCTTGACCATGGTAGAATACAATAAACGCTTCCAATGTTAAATGACTCGATGATAATGTCACAATACAATACACAGGGCACGGATGTAACCAATCCAATACGTAGATACTACTGCTAAACATGAATTTTACTAAGTTATGGAACCAATATTGATGATATAATAATAAGATATTCGAGTAGCCTTTTTGCTGGCGCAATATTCGTAGAAAACAAAATAGACTGGCAACCAGCACTTACGGAAATATAACTTACCAGAGTGCTTTATTAACTACCTTGCGATACAAATCTAACCAAGTAAAGACTAGCTTTCAAAGAAATTAAAACATTAGATTAAAACGTTTTGGCAATACTTGCACTGTGCGTACTGCTGAGGAGTGAAATTCTCTGCCTGTGGTTCCTAATGCTACAACATGGGGGTCTTTAAGAAGAGTGACTAGGTTACTTCTATGCAAGCGTGCTTTGCCGTTCAACTACATCGTCACTTACCATCATGTGAGATAGTGATCTAACGTGGACCTATCAATAATAATAAAAATGTCTTAACAACGTGAGTCCCATAAAAAACATGGATGGATAAAATTCAACAAATTATCTCAAAATCATAACCATCACACAAAGGATAATTTATTCAAATCTCATTAATTAACATGCAGAGTAACCAGTAGCACAGCGAATGGTACCGATCTTCGTGCGGATTACCCGCCACGTCCGTAATCATTACATTTTAATTCATTCGGATTGCCAGGTCTTACTGGGAGATGGACTTAAAGAGGGTCCTGTGATCAGAAGAAGTTAACCTGATATAATTAACGTGAAAACTTCAGGTGACAAAGTATTGAGGTCCGTTATAACATTTTCGTGAGTATATTGAGAACAAGTAATAAATGATTTGATTTTGATTTAAAGTTATGAGGAGGAATGCATCATATATAACTAAAACATGTGATGAAAATAAATTTTGATGGATACCGAGGGAGACGAAGTCAAAGAAAACCGGCCTAATGCGTGTCGGAATTCACACATTTAGGGTTCCGTACCAAATGTAGAATGTATTGATAATTGTTAGTAAACAGTAAACATACGCAATAATAAACATTATAACCAAATTTCAAGTTCAAAGATCATTGCAAAGTTTCTTAGGAACACTTAGGAACAAAATTTTGTGACAGACGACGGACGGACTGTCGGACAGACAGTCGGACACGTGAGTGACAGCAATAGAGTTCCGTTTGAACCTTTCAGGTACGGAACCCTAAAAAAGATGGACTGGTAAAAAATGTCTTGAACGAAAAGAGAGAGTTACCATACCCTGTGTGACGATAAGCAGGGGAGAATGGAATATGTGTTACGCCGACTCCAAATAACATAGGACAATTGCAGGCAGATGAGGATATTCAACAAGCGGGACAAAGTTTGCCAAAAACTAACACCTTTGGACGCATACAGAACCAAAGTTATTATTTCTTGCAAAATAAATTCAAACCTTGTCCTACTACACAATACGTACCAGAGGGCCAAAGTCCCAGCTAAGTTCCAAAGTAAGTAGGTACAAAGTATATTCAAATAGGGGCTCCTAACTCGAGACACTTTAACTTTCAACAAATTTGCCTGCGACAGGCTTAAGTTTTTCATTAATTTATCATCAGAACTAGATAGATATGACAAGGTAGGTAAATAATCCAGATTGACTTTGTCAAAAGCATTATGTGAGCAAATATTCATCATCATCATAATTTCAGCCGAAAGTCGTCCACTTGCCTTCCCCAAGCGTTACCACACCGAACGATCCTGTGCTTCTCACATTCATTATATTTTGACATCATAGTAAATCAACAACGATAGATGAACAATAGCATCACATCGTATCTAAAAATAAATTGTAGCTAAGAGAGCGTCAGAATAACAAGCAAACATCAAACAGCAGAAAAATACAAGTTCTTGACTCTGGATGAAGCATCGTCGCAATAACGTTCAAGATTCAATGTTGATTTACAATCACGAAAAACTAAAGGATGTTATTTTACCATCATACTCTCGGTTTCTGGAAATAAACTGTCGGCGCTGGTCATGTGATTGACTATAGAAAATTCGGTTAAACAATCACATCTAACCTCATCATCATCATCATATCAGCCGAAAGACGTCCACTGCTGGACTTATGACTCCTAATTGTGGAAGTGAATTCGGCAAGGCGAAGAATTTAACCCCATCAATCGACCAATTACATAGACGGAAATCCATCATTCATCATTCAATCATTGATCTTGATTAATCTTGAATCATTGATGGGCTGAAATCCTTCGCCTTGCCGAATTCACTCACACAATTAGGCTGTAGGTCGTCGCTCCACTTGCGGATGTCTTCATTTCTGATTCGATCACACAAGGAAACTCCGAGCATTGCCGTCTCCATTGCCCTTTGGGTGACTTTAAGCCTTCTGATGAGGCCCATTGTGAGCGACCAAAATTCGGTCCCGTATGTAATCACTGGCAACCCACACTGTCATAGACTTTCGTCTCGAGACACTGCGGTAAGTTGGACTAGAAGATACCGCGCAACTTCTCAAACTCTGCCCAGCCGGGTCGGATTCGAGGGTTGACCTCTTTCACGAAGTTAAACCTACCTAACTGGACCGTTTGTTCCAGGTAGGCATAATCATATCTAACCTGAGTTTAACAAATTGTAACTTAAACATTTTCATTCTAGAAATAGGGCCCTATTCTTAGCAAAACTGCGGTCACAACCAAAGCCTCTCTAAAGCCTCTATATTGCCAAGAAATAAAGCAAAACACCTGATAGTCCCCGACCATCCTAGCTCATAGCCCTGGCGCCCCGCCAATACAGGAACCACATCTCATATTCAAAGCGACCGCTGTAAAACACTCCGGCACTCGCGGATAATTCAGCTCCAAGTGAATAAGTAAACAAATCTATAGGAGCTTGTTTACAAGCGTGGACACGGGTATTGATTCTGTAGGGACGTATTTGGGCGTGGGTTGTAAACATACATGATGTTGATGAATAGTTGAAAACAAACTAATTTGTGGGCTACTAACACTATTAGGGTGAACCTGAAACATGCATAATACATATATGAGTAAAGGCTACCTTATACGCTTGATGTGGCTTGTGTAGGCTTGTGTAGTAGCTTTCCTACTTGTCACAATTGTATCGTATCGCAGTCGTGACAGTCATGAGTTTAGACGGCTTACTACTGAATACATTTTAAAAACAACAGTAATTATTCTTTGTATCGATAGAACGGTTAAATCGACCCAATGCTTCGCCTTTTTCATCGCACCTTCAGTGGCAGCGTATAGGTTGACTTGAGTATAGGTTTTAGGACACAGAGAGCTGTCATAAGAAGCTGTTGAAAGACAAAAACGAATTGAACCAATCTATCATCATCTTACTAATAAAATAAAAGTGAAAATTTGGAAATATGTGTGTGTAGATGTGTATTTGTTACTCAATCACGCCAGAACGGCTGAACGGATCTGGATGAAATTTGGCAAAGGGATAGATTACAGTCTGCCATAGCACATAGGCTATTTATCCCGGTATAAAGTTCCCTTGGGATGATAAAACACTGTTCACACGGGCAAACCGTTGCCAGAAGCTAACACATAAACAAGGCTGGCATCCAATAAACGCATCTGTTCTTATTTCTTTGTGTCACTATGGTTGAAAGCACCGTTATCCTTTTTTTTTATATGCTCTCTAACACTCAAGCATTATACGTAATTTACTGCTACTCTTTACTTAAAGTAGTGTAAACAAATTCATTCATTAGAATGACTAAGGTTATTCATACAAACACGTATATTACTCCCTATAAACTGGAATATAGCCCATAAATATTCTCATAACAGTAATAACGCATCGGTTTCACTGCACAGCGCCGTATAAAACGCGTGCATCTCAAGTGCGCGCGTCATGACTGACCACGATGCACTCGCGTGGACTACTGTTGTGAATAGACTACTGATACCTATACTTGTTTACTATTCATAATCAAATATTTCTTCTACTAATGTATTATGCCTTATTAAAAAAATAAACAAAAGTTGAATTATTCGTTTTTACCCATAAACAGCTAATCTCTGAAAGTATGAGTATTGATTCGAAGTTTAATAGACCACTTTTTTTTATATGCCCTTTCCTTTTTTTTGAACAATCCCACCGCACTATTCCCAAACCACTGCAACTCCTGAAAGCCAGAATCAACAGTGGCGACCACCAGAAAAGCTAATGAATTTAACTGTCTTGGATCCCGCAACGAAATTAATCAGAAAATAATAAAGAAGGAGTAGGAAAGTAATAAAAACCTTAGAGAATTCTAAAATCTAATTCTCAAACTATCTTAGACAACTAGTAGACAAAATACCACAACTGGCTGCAATTTTCTTAAGTATACCGGGTTAGTAAACCGCTGTTTCTGGTTTAGTGGCAATAATATTCAAAGGAAAATAGAGGCAAGTTATGGTAAACTAATCATAATCAATATTCAATATCTCCCCGGTGTATTTATATTACAATTACAGCGAGTGCTTTAGTACCTACATAAATAAACTTGCATGTTTGCACAGATAAGATAACACCCACATTATCGGCCGGTTATCGCTTACCAGTGCAATTACTACAAGAAAAACACTTGCGAATATTTAGTACTAACCATATCATCAGGACGAGATAACATGGGAACGAACAAACAAACACGAACATATTTCAAATGTGTTTAGAAACAGTCAGAAATTGCTTGGCTATGCTACGCTTCGTAGCGAAAGCCGTGTATCAAACGCGTAGCACCCGCGTAGTAATTCGTAGACGCGCTACGATTCTCGTAGCGCTACATGCTACGAGTTTGTCTACGCGAGTAACAAACATGGGCGGGCTGGGCTACGAATACTATTATAGAACTGTCTGTTATTCTGTATATGTCTATGTATGTTCTGTTTATTTACAAAAACTACTGAATTCGCAGCCACTACATATGGCGCGCTACTTTGTATGAACAAGCATGTCGTTTCTGTGAAGGTCAATTTGAAAGATATGGTTTAAATTATAGTACCATGATTAAAGCTCTTTCCAGTGTCCTGTAACAATGACAAACTGTCATTATAAATATCATCACAACAACAACTCGGCCATATTTTGGAGAAGCTTACAAATCTAGTAATATCTAACTTGTTGAACATAGAAAAAAATCTTTTTACAAAAAAATACCACCGACTTCCAAATAAGAAACTACAAAGTGAAAAATAAGTTATTTTTGGAAGTCGGTGTCTTTCGTAGGTTAAATTTTTTGCGTTATGGACACCGACTTCCAAAAATAACTTATTTTTCACTTTGTAGTTTTCTTATTTGGAAGTCGGTGGTATTTTTTTGTAAAAAGATTTTTTATTTTTCAGTTTTTAATTGTACCTACCTAATAGGCAAGTTGTTTAGTAAGTTTTATATAACGCCAGAATAGATTACCCGAATATCATGAAACTTGAACAAAACCGATCAAATGAGAGATCTGCTTACCCCTTTAGAGCGTACTGGCGTGATGTTATGTTATGAAATGGTATAAACAATAAACAGACATGCGATTGCAGCAGTCCCGAGAGATTTGCCGTTATTTATTGAAGAGTTCTGTTCTATATATTCGAAGTTCTTCAACAGATTTTCACCAAATTAAAATGGGACCAATTTCGGACTTTTTATTTAAAAAAATCTTGTTTTTTTTTTTTCTCTGTATATGTGCCTGGGTGATGGCAATAGGCTCGTCCCCTATTACATGGAACTTAAACATAGGTGAACCTCTGCCTAACTCTTCGTCGAGTACAGGCGTGATGTTATGATAAGTAGATTACGTAGAAATACTAATGCGTTTCCGGGAGGGTTTTTTTTTTATACGTATAAGTATCTCCCTCAACACTAATAGTACCTATTTAAGTATATAGTATGGTAAGAGGGTATAAAAACCTTTTGTTAATTGAATCAACGAACTGAAAAGCAAAATATAAAACAAAAAAATCTTTTAGTCTAGGATTTTGAGTTGGCGTCAAATAAACTTTTTTGGCTTTTTTCATCATCGGTATTTTTTTTTGTTAAAAAGTAAATTTCAACAGAATCGGTTCACAATTGTAAATTCAGTGGGAAAATTAACAATAGATGTTTTTTTTTTAACTTTACGTGTGTTTTATATTTTCAAATTTAAATGGGTCCAACTTTAAGGTAGTCTTTGCAATAAAAAAAAATTATATCGGACCGGATAGATACATAAAAAATAAAATAGTTATAAATGTAGATTTGAATCTCCTCCGTTTTTTCGTCAGTTTAAAAGTAGAATTAACGAGATTTCATCAAGTTAAAACTACAAGCCGGTAACTAACTACATAAGTCTGAGTCAGTACCAATGTGTATGTTATCGAAAGCGTTTTAAATAAAAACAAACATTGCTCAATTCTGTGGAATTAATTCAATATTCAATCGAAATAATATGTTGGTTTTCGATACGCTGGATCTATTGTCTGCTGAAAAAAGCGGTCAGCCGTATTAATTGTTCACGGGGTGATAAACAAACTGCGCAGTTCTGTGTTGAGAAAAATCCATACTAATATTATAAATGCGAAAGTATCTATCTGTCTGTTACCTTTTCACACTTAATCTGCTGAACCAAGATAGATGAAATTTGGTATGGACATAGTTTGAGACCCTAGAAAGGGCATTGGATGTTGTTTTTAGCCCGGAAATCATCCTTAACTATCATTTCCCTTACACCCCCTGTGTAAGGGGGTTTGTATGGTGCGAAGAAGTACTAATACTACGCAAACGAAGTCGCGGCCAAAGTCTAGTATACTTACTATGTTTTTTAAAACAAATCATTATGACATTCCATCGTCGGATAACAAGACGTACGGCGATATGCCACTGTTACATAGTGGTCATCCCAGGCGCACGAAATGCTTTGGAAACACTTTCTTAGTGCGTACAGCTAAGGAGTGGAACTCCTTGTTGGAGTCTGTGTTTCCTGATAGCTATAAACCTGGGAATCATATAAGTCAAGAGTGAATAAGTTACTTCTAGGCAAGCGTACTTCGTCGTCGACCATATTATCATTGCTGGTGAGTAAAACACGTGCCTGTCAATAATATTTGTTATATAACGCTTTCTCTTTGATCGTAAAAAAAAAAATGGGCAAAGAATGTGTCTTTCTGTTACACATGCTAGCAACAGGTTTAAAAGCACTGAAAACAAAAATCCTTTATCATTAACTCCACATTCTGTTTCCACACGAAAGGAGCTTCACTCACCGAGTAACTTGTGTACAGACAGCAAAGAATTTAAACAAAGAGACGAGCAGATTTTTTACAATTTTATCATCAGAACAACCAAGAAAATTTAATTTAACAAAACAGTGTTTTAGAAAATACAGCAACTGGCAGTCTGACAACAATTGAAACTTATGGCATGATAGTTTCATTTTCACACTGCTGATTTTACCAACGTCAAATATCTTATATACACACAAGCACAATGGACAGAATGGGAGACTAAGTGGAGAAAATGGAGTCCCTTTTTTAACCTTTTATAGGTGAAATAAAATTGACATCTGACAGGTTTTATAGCGAAAATTCGAAACAGTTCACAGGTTAAAGACCGGCTAAAGTAAAATCCACCCTTAGTTATTCATATAAAGAAACAAAGTAGATAAGATTATTTATGTCACAGACTCGTGCATATAAATGATAAACGTAATTTAGCAGACTTTTTAAAACGGTCTATTAATTAAAGTTATGTTGTTGACTGTACACAACAGTCGCAGAAACAAGTGAAGCCTCTCCTCGTCGGCTGCAGACGCGAGAGATCTCATTGTTGTACTGTGCACACAATACAACAGATTACTTCATAGTTACTGTAGCTGTGTCTGGCTAGAAAGGATAACTTTCAAGTGGTAATGAACTTGAAGTTAGATTTAATTTTAATCCGAATTACCTGAATTTTCCTAGAAAAACAGGCTCGCGTTCACAAATAGTTACAAATCTGAGAACGAGATGAACCTTAGGATCGCACGAAATAATTAGTAAAGTGATAGGAGGCCCTGAAATTCGATGTCAGCGAAGGCGATAATCGAAATGTCAAATTGTAAGGGATTGCACCGAGCACTTTTAATTGATAGTTGAACACATAGCCACCAGTGACTTTAGGTAGTAGAATGTCAAAGGAAATTAATTTGAAGAAGGGAAGGAAAATTAGGAACTTGTTAAGTTTACCGTTTTAATCTTTCTAATCTTACAGTAACTTCTACTGTAAGGGATTAAAAGGGTTAACGTAATTTAGCCTTATGAAACGTAAGGGTTAAAAATTTCTTACCCGATGGGCGACCTCAATATATTCTGCGAAACACGGCTGCCAGTTAAACCATTTAAGAGTCATGGATAACTTATTGCCCAAATTCTACGTATATGTTTAACTCGTCACCTGATTCCAGTACATAGATAAAAAATCTTTTTTGCAAAAAAATACTACCGACTTCCAAATAAAAAACTACAAAGTGAAAAATAACTTTATTTTTGGAAGTCGGTGTCTTTCGTAGGTACCAATTTTTTGCGATATAGACACCGACTTCCAAAAATAAAGTTTTTAAAAGAATTTTCAAAATCGGTCCACAATTGGCGGAGATATCATTGAAAAAAACATACATGAAGTCGAACATAGAACCTCCTCCTTTTTGGTAAGTCGGTTAAAAAGAATTAACTACTGAATGTAACTTTATTTCGGCAGCTCCCAAAAGGCATTCTCGCAATTATAGCTGTCGAAAAAGTTACGCCACCCTAGTTGTAGTCGACAAAGCGCCGAAATTCCGCTAGATCGGTTACGTCAAGTTTGCTCGAAGTTAGGCTTCACTCGTCCCATATCCAACATAAAGCCAGTATATCGCGCGTCTAGTGGGTAAGCCAGTGATGAAAACCAGTTGATGAATAGCACTGATCACACTGCACTAGCTTAGCGGATGCGAGTAAAATGAAGACGGTTTGATTTTTTTGCATCAATATTATTTTATTCTTTACAATAGTTACAAGTTAAACTAGGCCAATACGAAGTGATGAAAGTTAGTACGCTAAACGTAAATAATTTGAGTATCTAACACAGGTTTAATTGCGTGATGTGGACTTGCAAACGACATTACTCAATTTATCACATTGAGGCACAACTAGTACCTGCAATGGAGTAAATTAGTCGCTACATTAAACGGCACATTACTGCCACTTAGTGCGCACATTTACTCCATTTTGGCAATGGAATAGTCAAATTATTCAGGCTTTGTTTTCAAATAATTAATAGTGAACTAAGTATCTGCCACGATTTTAAAGTTGGTCGCCGTTAACCTTGATGAAAATAAAACTATCAACTAAGAAAATGGCTAACATCAAATTCAAGTAAAAATTGCTCTTCATTTATAATTAAATTTATTCTGGACATCAACTCAAAGAAAGATGAAGCAATAGATGCGAACAAAATCATAAACATGCCCCTTTGAGAATGTTTCACTTTTAATATAAACTCAGTATCGAAATAAGTACCTACAAAAAGGTAAGTTATTAAAATACTTGCAAAATTATAATTGTAAGTATCTTAGATTCCAAACAAAAAGCAGGTAACTGTGAAAGTTCACGCTTGAAATATTAAAAGGTGAATTCCAAAGTAAGAAGTAGGTTTGGAAACTATTCGGTGCTCGGGAGAGAATTAAAGAACTTCCTTTGTTATAGGACTGGAAACCAGAACGAGTAGTGGGCTAGAAGATTTATTACTAAACTGTAATAGTACAATTCAACAAGAAACTTCGCGAATCGTTTATTTCATCTTTGTTTATTCGAAAAGGGGAAAAAGAGGACTATGTAACAGGAACAGTACGCGAGAAGACAGGAATGTTATTTATGTCATAACTAGCGACCCGCCCCGGCGGCGTCGCACGGGACAAATGATATACAAAATCTGGTCTGGTTTATCGCTCTTTCTAAAAGTGTAAATCATATCGAAATCCGTTGAGTGGTAAAGAAGAAGTAAATAGAGACAAACAGACAGCGGTAGACAGCGATTATGTTTATATTATGTTGGGATAGCAAATGCTATGTATCAAACAGTTCTGAACCTTAACACCTAAACTGGCAGACAATGAGACACAATAGAAAATATATTGTTTGTCAGTCTACTGGCAGTTAAGTTGAGAAACGACCTGGCCCTACAAACAAATGGCAAGTCAAAACTTGTGTTAAATCTAATATTAATGTACAAAGGGCAGTAAAGATCTTTTGGAACTTCTGATAGGTACTTAAAATCTTAGTTTTAAACAAAATACAGATGCGTACGGAAGGTCCAGGAGGAATCTAAACTTAAGGTTGCACTAGTCGATCATTCTTCCATACAAACGTAGTATGGCGATTACTCCACTGTTTGACGATGTACGTTCAAAATAAAAAATGATATCAATTTGTCTCATCATTATTAGCCCTGTAAACCAAAAAGTAAAAAAAATATATATTTGAAAGTTATAAGCGTCGAAAGTTCCGCATTTCGACACTAATTTTAACGCATCTTTGGGCGCAAATAAATACCATAAGACGAAAAATTGCAAAACAGTCACCATACAGTGATAGATTAGTAGTTAAATAATGCAAATAATTTTATTTTGAAAATATATATTTAGTAGTTTTTTCATGATATCCATACTATCTCTCTCTGTCTGTTTATAAAATTCGCGCACTCGTTTTAGTCCTAAATTATCATCCATTTTGCTACAATTTTGCAAAGTGCTAATTCGTACGCGAACTAGCTTCTTACTGCTCATCACCGCATCTATCTCTTTCGCACGTGTACCATACAGCAGGGATAGATTATTAGTTCAACAATGCAAATAATTTTATTTTGAAACTATACACTTAGTAGTTTTTCCATGATATCTATACTCTCTCTGTCTGTTTATAAAATTTTGCTCGCTCGTTTTCGTCCTAGACCGTACTCCATTTCGCTACAAATTTGCAAAAGTGCTAATTCGTACGCGAACTAGCTCCTTCGCACGTGTTTTCGGAAGTACTGATCCCGATTAAGAAAATTCTTTCACCGATAGAAGCTTACTAAATAGCTAAGCAGCGTACTTTTTTTTATTTTCGAGAAAAACGCACAACTTTATAGTGATAGGTTACGAGAGGCAAGCTGCGAGTAAAATCTAGTTTCAAATATACACCGAGAATAAAACAAACACCTATCGCTAAAGCTCGCAGAATTTGCGTGTGAACTGTAGCTGTGTAAAAAAATCGCATTTTTTTCATGTAGGTACTTGTAGTGTTACATTTTTATCCTGTGGGCATAACGTGCTTCAAACCAAACTTAGGAAGGTATGAAGAGCCTCTCTTGTAATTGAATAATTTTGCAATATCTTTACAGGACTATTTTATAAAAAATCTATTTCCCTACACAGTGTGACGCGTGAGTTTTAATAAATGCTTGAGAAAACAAAGATATTCCCACGATTTCTGAATAAAGCCTGAAATCCTGTCGAACTTTTACACTAAAGTAGGGTTTGACACTTCTTAAGTCCAAATACAAGTACTAAAGTAATGAAGTACTAGTCGAATTTAGGCTCCAGAACCTCGGTGCCGAGTTGACAGCCTGTCGGTTTTTATCGGTTACATTTTGGATAGTCTGCATTGGAGTAGGGATGTTTCCTGGGTATAAAATGGTAATTCAATTTAGTCCGACAGTGAGATTATTAAATAATATTGGACCCGTATTTTTTGCTTTATCAAATCAATAAAAATGGATAAAGATGAAACGAATCAACATTCAGGGGTGGAGCCTGTGACGTCACTTTGTCAGTATAGTGCAGCACACCGTGACGTCACACGATATTTCAACGCACAATAGTGTCGTATTTTTTTGTTTACGTGGCAAAAGAAAAATTAAGTGTCCAATAATTTTAGGTTATCTAACTAACGGACTAAATAGATTTTTTTGTTAACTTCCCGGTGTGCTACACTTTATACTGACAAAGAGGCGTCACACGCCCCCACTCCTGAACTTTGATGCGCTTTATCTTAGTATTTTTTTTATTGATAATGCAAAAAGTACGCGTCCAATATTATTTGATAATCTCACTGACTCTATTCAGAAACCGGTTCATTGAATGGCTCTACGATTCTCAGTAATAATAATATAATAATAATGCCTGAGTATTAGGGTGTACAACAAAAAATAAATGTCATCTATTAATAACGCTTTTTCTACTCGTTACAACAAATGCTCATCTACAAATCTCCATAGTAAAACAAAACGAAGACAAGAAAAACATTCCCCGCGTTGTTTTGAAGGAAACTCGTTATCTTTATTAGAGGTTATATTGAGCACCCTAAAGGGGTAAGGGGCTGGCAGAAATAGCGCTAGGTGCGCCTTCAGCACCGTATGGGAGGAACGGACGAAGGTCGATGACTTGTTTAAGGCCATTCAGGTAAAGGCCAGCTTTTTGTCGGTGAATAAAGAACCTAGACTTGGTAATAAAGACTGTTTATGAGCTGTAGTTGCTACGAAAAATGTCTAGGCTTGGTTTGTTTTCTTACGTAAGTCCTAGCAAAACTGGGGTATTTTAGGCCTCTGAAATATGAGACAGAAATAATTCAGCTAGTGATCCAACCAAACCAAATTAATTTGTCTCACACTAGGAATTTCTTCCTGTATCGTGGGTGCGTTAACAAACATTTAAATTAACATACAAAAGACACCCAGCTCAGGAACCACTATCTGTGCGCCAATCGTGTCGTCAAATTAGTCATTACACTATTAATTCTTAATTAGATAACAATTTTCATATCACTTTCCAGTATAAACACGCCGGACGTTTTACATAAGTGACTGTATGCCAAATATGTATTCTAATTATCAAAAGAGTTTTAATAAAGTGAATCGTTAAATTGAAATAGCCGCTATATCGTGCATATTCCCAAGGTTAGGAATATCAATAAGACAGGCAATGTTGGTGCAGAATGTAGACACCTCCAGCCGTGCATATTCAATGGAGCTCGCAGCCTCACTGCCTCAGCACATCGGCAATGTTACGAATTCATAGCCAGGAATGTCGGACGATCGCAGCTTGCCGAATACTAGGCATTGATTTTCTATTTAAAAGGAACGTCAGACGTTTGTGTCATCAAACATGAATACACTTTAATAAGTGTGAAGGTTATGGGCTGCTGGAACTACTGTTTTGAATCCCACAGCGCTTAATCTGATTATCATTTAAGATACATTTTAAGTATAAATGAGGAAAACGCGCCTCTACTTGACGGGCTTTTGCAACAATAAATGGGTAGGTCAAGGTATGATGTATCTACGTCCAGCAGTCTTCAGTCCAGAATCTTTTTCGGATAATCATGATCATATTGAATTAATATAAACATTTAAAAAATCTAATCAAATAAGGTAACCCTGAATTTACCTGAATAACTTATTGTATCCCCATTGTTGTTTTTTCCTCGAACCATGAATGTTTCAAAAAAAAGGTTATCAATAATTTCCCTTCCATTGTTGCTTCATTTTGTGGCCTAAGTAATCACTACGAAAGTACGAAGTATAATGAAAACATACATAGCGGGTTGGAAAAATGCTGCTAGGATAAAAGCGGCATCGAGGCGGACAAAAAGCCCGCAGGCGCTGTTTCAACAGTGCTGGCGAGGGAAACGTAGATTGTAGAATTAGGATATATATAATGAAGACGCACAATATGCATAAATTGTGTCTACAACGATTGACATGTTGTGTGAGTCGTAACATAGCATAACATCACGGATTTATACCCAGAAGGGTAAGGCAGAGATGTAATATAGACTATACCCATATATCGTCCATTATCATCTAACAGTCAAAATTCCAGACTCCGGGCTGTTACTGACAAATTCCAAATGGAAAACCACTAGATCAACGAGGCAGTTTTATCTGAAACTGGTGTTTAGAAAAGTAATTTTCCTGACACGAAAAATATCTCAAACATTAATACAATCCAAAGGTCGTCACACAATTGTGACGTGCCAAAAAAGTAAAGACCTAATATTATTACTTATTACTGAAATTCAAGACACTTCTGAACAAACCTGTCAGAGGAAATATAATATCTCCCTCATTTCTTCAAACATGCATGTCTCAGAGCAAAAACGAGCAAATCAGCCGCGGCTAACGAGAGGAGGCTCGCCCGCAGAATTTCAATGAATTACATACAACGTCGGTCATTTCACAGATAGTTCATCTCTGTGAGAAGAAAAATCTGAAAAACAATTTCTATTTAGATTGCAATCTGAGGAACGATCCTGCTAGGGTTTGGGGTTAAGGCCTGCTTATAGGTCAAGTGTTATTTCTTATTATTATTCGTTGTACAATATAGTTAAGGCGCTCGCGCTGGTTTACACAGGTCATCTTTCCGAGATTAACATTAGTTGCAACGTGGTTTATTACGATACCTTAAGGACCTTAATATTGCGGATTTTATTTAAAATTTTACTTTTGGTTACGTATCTGTGTATACTTTTATTATGCTACATAATTTTTCATTAAGCAGGATAATGGTCGCGTTTAATCCTATCTGGTACATAACACACATTTTTAACATTAAATTAGGACAGAATATGGAACACTTTTTAGCGTAACACCAGTCTAATTTAAAATTCTGTGTTTGTATGGAACAAGGAAACCACAGAGTCAACATTGTTAAGTTTATTTTTGAACAAAATATTTTCGCAAAGCATATTGTAGGCTGTTTCAGAGTTTGGCGCGCCAACTTAGTGGCAACATTATGCCCCAAGCCCAAGGGGCACCCGGCGGGTTTGGCGGTACAAGTCAGCAGATTGGGATGGTATGCGATCTTTCTTCGCATGCTATCCTTGGCGGCCCACTTGCTTCTCTTCGGATGACCCATCGTCATGCGCTGACGCAGTGACCGATGTGTTGCGTCAGGGGATGGAGTATTACATTCCGTTCTCTGACGTAACTGTGTCCAGCGTTGACCGTCCATGGTTTGGTGCCGAGTGTGACCGCGCAAACGTGATTAAACACAAGGCGTACCTAGCATGGGTCGACGCCCGTATGCGCAAGGCAAGGGACGTGAGTCAGAAGAAGAGAGCCTTCAACAGGGCTGCCAAGTCCTGCAAAAAGGCGATGCGAAGGGCACGGTTTGACCACATTAGCAGGATCGGGGACAAACTTGCTTCACACCCCGCAGGTAGCAAGGCGTTTTGGTCCCTGGCTAAATCGGTTGAATCAAACTTCTGTCGCCCCTCACTACCACCACTGCTGAGACCCGACGGGTCGCTGGCCCACTCCGCTGAGGACAAGGCAAACTTGTTTGCCTCCCTCTTTGCGGAATCTTCGCGTCTGAATACTGATGGCGCGCGGCCCCCTCCTTCTGCTGTTCGATGTGAGACGAGTATGTCGGACATTCGCATCCATCAGAGGGAGGTCTGTAGGGTGCTGCGTAACCTTGACGTGAACAAGGCTAGTGGCCCGGACGGGATACCAGCAATTGTACTTAAAACTTGTGCGCCTGAATTGTCTCCTATCATGACACGCCTATATCGCCTTTCGATGGTGACTGGAAAAGTGCCGAAGGCTTGGAAGCAAGCTAACGTTCAGCCCGTGCCCAAGAAGGGCAGTCGAGCTGACCCAGCCAACTACAGACCCATATCAGTAACGTCCATCCTCTGTAAGAGTATGGAACGTGTATTAAATAATAAGCTCCTGGCATACCTAGAAGACACTGACCTCCTTAGTGACCGCCAATACGGCTTCCGCCGAAACCGGTCAACTGGGGATCTTCTAGCGTATGCCATCCACATCTGGAGTGAGGCCATCGAGAAACACGGGGAGGCGCTTGCTGTCTCCCTTGACATATCGAAGGCCTTTGATAGGGTCTGGCACGAGAGCCTTATTGGTAAGCTTCCTTCCTTCGGTCTGCCTAGTGGCCTGTGTGACTGGATTGCAGACTTCCTGAGGGATCGGTCCATCCGAGTGGTAATTGATGGCTGCTCGTCCGGTCAGTTAGGTATTAACGCCGGAGTCCCTCAGGGGTCAGTGCTCTCGGCAACATTGTTCTTGCTGCACATTAATGACCTGCTAAAACCCGGAACCTTTGGGTATGCAGACGACAGCACTGTTGCTGAGAGATATGTGTCTAGCGCACGGGCTACCGGGCCTCAAATTCGGTCTCTTCGGGAGGCCATGGTTGAGCGCTTGAACCTGTCTTTGGAGGCAGTCTCCGAATGGGGCAATGCCAATCTAGTCAGTTTCAATGCTGCTAAGACCCAGGCGTGTCTTTTTTCCGCAAAAAAGAGCCAATTCCACCCGGCTCCATCCTTCCGTGGTGTAACCGTGCCGATAACGGACCACCTCGACCTTCTTGGTGTTACGTTGACATCGACCCTCAATTTTGGTCCTTTCATTGAGGCAAAGGCTCAATTGGCTGCAAAAAAGTTGGGGATCCTTGCGAAGGTGAGACGGTACTTCACGCCTGAACAGCTGCTCAACTTGTATAAAGCGCAAGTTCGGTCATGCATGGAGTACTGCTCTCACCTCTGGGACGGATCTGCCAGGTACCAACTAGATGCACTTGAGTCGATTGACAGACGGGCCAAGAGACTTATCGGCAACGATGCGCTGGTCAACTCAAAGCTCCAGAGCCTTGAACACCGACGACGAGTTGCCAGCCTGTCGGTATTCTATCGGTTACATTTCGGAGAGTGTGCGATGGAACTGCACAATTTGATTCCGTCTAGCCCTTTCCATCATCGGACTACAAGACGTACGACAATGCGCCATCAGTACATGGTGGATATCCCACCCATACGCACAAAGCGTTTTGAAAATACTTTCATTGTGCGTACAGCTAAGGAGTGGAATTCCCTACCGGCGTCTTTGTTTCCTGATAGCTACAACCTAGGGGTCTTCAAGTCAAGAGTGAATAGGTTACTTCTAGGCAAGCGTGCTTCACCTTCGACCACATCATCACTTAACATCAGGCGAGATAGTGGTCAAACGCGAGCCTATAACAAATAAAAAAAAAAAAAAAAAAAAACATTATGTAAAGTAAATCGCTAACTGGCACACGTTGAACTTGCTAGATTCTAGAGGTTTGTACTTGATGGGGAACAGCTAATTTTAGTGTAGAAATTTAATTTTAAGGCTATGAACTATCGCAAGTGCGGCTGCGGAGCGGGATCGCGGGCCGAACTCCTGTTGTGAATTTAAAATTCAACTGAGAGGCGATGAATATTATAACGAATAATGTTCTACACTTTTCACTGTTAATATAAAAGGACATTAACATGTTCGTCCTTAAGTATGTAGAAGGCCTCTACGTGATGGCTACATTCGGTTTCACAAATGAGACGTTATTCAATTCGTCTGATCGGTTAAGTAACGCGCGATACATAAAACATCTTACAAACGGATCTTTCTATTCATCCCCTCAGTAGGCGGTTATGTTCAACCCGACATTTCATGATTTAATAATTTACGAAACTCCACCTAACCCTCCTTAGTGATTACGCATCTCATTTAATATGGCAACACAATAAATACTGAGATCAAAGAGCAGCCGTAACGACCAAAAGGTATTTTGATGAAAATGGCGCTGCCCGTAAACAGCCGTTTGATGGCGATTAGGGCGGGCGCCGGCTTCCGGTGAGACAATATTGTGTAAAAACACCCCCATCCGGTTTTATGATGGAAAAATTAAATGGCCACCAAATTAGATTTGCTTCACGGAAATCTGTACAAAACGTTAGAAAAACAACTCTCTCTGAATACAGATAATAAAATGCAGTAATAACGAGCGTCAAAAGGGGCTTCATGCCAGTTATGTTTTCTTATTTGGCTGTTAATACGGCAATAAAACATAGAATTTATGCGCTTACAGCGAGCGCACGCAAGTCTCGAGACGGTAAAATGGGTCACAGGCTCTCATGCAGCAGCGCAATTTTTCACTACGAACGCACGATTACAGGCCTATACCCGACGTGCATTTCTTATTCATACCGAACTGCTCAAAAATTACAGGAAACAAAAGAAAATGAGGCCGTTGCCCACGACAATAAACAAATTATACCCCCGCTCGCGGGTGGCATAACAAACAAATCTCATACACAAACCACTGAGCTTGGAACAAATATCTATAAAGTAGGAAAAATGCCTGTACAAATATTTGAAGTATGCCCTAAAGATATTGGAACCGAACCGATATAGCAATCGAACTCACATGAATAATTTTGCCAAGCGAACATCGCACGTCGGCCGACACGCCCACATATTTCGCTGGTAAAGAAGTACGGAAACTTTTCCAAAAACTCAATAAACAGATTCGAACCCATAACGTTTTTATGATACGCACACAGAAATACTGTGCAGCTACATAAACAGTTGTTATCGTGTCTTTTATGACGGTTTGCCGATCGACGATAAAGATATGGCGTCGTAATAAAATTCGCTGGCTCGTGGCAGTTCCCGTGACAAATACTTGGGAATGTCGGAGCATCCTGACCTTCTGGTGGACGACCTCCAGTTATCAATCAATGCTGATAAAATTATTATTGGCTATCGATTTCACGGGCCCTTCTGATGTTGAGTGTGAGTTGTCCTTGACATATTTCCTGGTAAGTAAAATCTTGCTAAGCTATATATATTTGAATTACCTGTATCAATGCTGAAATGGGTATTTACGAGCACTTTATTTTCAAATAATTATATTGGCTATAAATGCACCGTTAAAAGATAATCAGCTACTATTATACAATTGAAACACATGCCGAATAAAGTTCCGCACTCGTGAGACAAATCGAACGGAACATGGTATATAATAGAGCCTTCAGATATGCTGAATATTTCGAGCACGTGCATCGTGCAACCTACTATAGATCAATTTGCAATGAGAATTTGCTTAACATTTGTCTGCGAAGACACGTTCCATTTTGGGGTTGTAAAGCGAGAGGAACATTAGCATTACAGACATTATGAAAATATCGCAGTTTTGTTGCTTACATTAAAAAGAAAACCATCGCTCTATGCGCATTTTTACGTTAGTTTAAGTTTCAGCAGATATATTTAGCTAGACAATATTAAAATAAACCTATTAGCCAAAACCTCAAACAATTGTACAAAACAGCGATGACCGCGAACCGCAAAACCATTTAAGCAGCCGAAGGACAACCGAAACTCAACCAGATAACTGTTTATATCAACAAGGAACCAGCCTCTGCCTGCCCCCAGCTCAGCCGGGCGCGATATACCGCCGAAAGTGAGCATGGCATTTGGCTATGCCATTGACATTGGCTGTGACGGCTGGCAGCGTGCCAAGGGCGAAAACCTTGTCCGCTGGAGGTCGCTGTCTTGCCATACCCACATATACCTTCACCCTGCCACAGAAATTTAAGCCTTATTTCGCTCTTCAATAGGGATGTGGTCGTGAAATTTTATAGGATCAAAGTGTGTCGCTTACCAAGCAAGTTTTTAATAGTCTCCGGTAGACATGTGGTCTTTACGGTCCAGTTTATTCGGCATAGTAGCGAATACCATTCGCCAGGATGGCCACCACGTGCTGTTTATGAAGTGTCTTTACTTGTTCTATTAAATGCTCAGCACTTTCACTCGTTCATCTTAATTAGAAACTTACGACTTTGTTTACGAGTAGATTACAGTGTATGTGGTCTTTATTTTAATTAAGCTTATAGCAAGTTTAATCTCTTCATCTATAACTTTGATGGCTTATTTAGATTAATAGTAGAGGGCAGTGAAGATTTCATATTAGCATTGTAAGTGTAAAATGGCACTAAGCCAGCTCTAACTTCATCTTAACATGATCTATCGTGTCTGCGAGAACAGCCCCGGATAATATGTGCATTGTGCAATCAAACCTGGCTTGTTCCGTCTTCCAACGGGGATCTGACGTCTGTCTGGTACAAACGTGTTGATTAATTGATGGAACTTACCTGAAACAAAAAGGGACATAGATTACTAATGTGTAGGTAATAAATACAACAGATAAAAAGAAAATGGGTACTGTCACGTCGACCTTATCACTACAATGGGTAACATAGTAAGTTTATGAGCCATTAAAGACGTTGTGATCCGTCCGTTATTTGTGAAGCATCGCAAAATTAGTGATCCACGTGATCTTATAGCCCCGAGACACACAATATACGAAAATAACACAAAAAAAAAGAATTCCAATTACGCTGACTCACAACGGCAAACATAATGCCAGACGAGACGCACTTTCCTTACATTTATTTACTACAGTACTGTCTCGGTAAATATTTATAAGGTATGTTTCAGGTATTCTCTTGTTTTACCAATTTATCATCTTCTTAGAAAACATAACTACTGAATATGTACATGATTATGATACATTAGTTTGTTTATAATATGTCAGCTGTGCCGAATCAACACTCCGTCCAGATTTCTTACACAATTATATTTTCGTACGCCTTAAGGTTTAATACAACATTATTCTAACCCTTAACAATTATAGTGATGAATCATAAATTGAAGACGCCCGAAACAATTCATGTAAGAGCATATCGCAGTCCCAAAGCTTCAATTCAATGTTTAAGTAAAGCAAACAGGCTGGCAACATTAGTAGATAGTTGTAGTTTCCATCCATCCTCCTTCCTCCATTCTCCAGTGCCGAGGCGCCATTCTCAGGCGGAACTAACTTCAATTTGCTCTTGACCTATTATGGTGACATTTGGCAACATACGAGGACCACGCTTGTCGGAGCATACTTTTTATTTCTCTGAGATGAAACCAAAGGACAGTTAAGCTATTTCTTATGGTAGAATATTTATTGTTTTGCGAGTTTCTACAGCCTTGAATTTTAAGTTTAAGCAGAGGACGTTTCTTACTTGTTAGCGCCAGTACTTATTCTCTTATTTTATATTACAAAAAATATATGAAAAGATTTTAGACAAATCGTAAATGGCGAAAGTAATACTAAGACACGCATGTGGTATAAATATTAATCATTTTCTGTGCAAAGCTTATCCGCTTTTGACAAATGAAATATTATCTGCCTCATCTAGGTCACAAAAGAAACACGAATAAAAAACATCAAGGCATGAAAAGCCTTCGCAGAGCGAATTTCGTACTTTTTGTGTTTCAAACAGATCTGAATGTAAGCATAAAGCTGCTACATATGCATATCTGTATGTCAAATTCAGGTCTAGGGACAGAATTCTAACAAATATGCTTGAATTGCAAGAGATGGTTACTACATTTCTTCTACTGAAATTTATATCCAACTCATCCGTACCAAAGTCTTCGTCCTACAAATACATAAAATAGCTCATAAATCCTTGTGTATATTATTATCCCCTAAAAATAAGGGTGTAATCACGCGAGTGTCAGCGTTCTTGACATTAACTTCGAACGTCCCTGGACGGCAGCCAGGCAGCGGATGCCAAGCGCCACAGTTGCGGCCACTACACTATATATTAACGTAAATTGATAAAACATAGTATCTCGAGATGAATGGAAGCATATTGTGGACGTAAATAAAAATAACTGTCGTTTTGAACACCTGCCGCAGCAGGTGCCTCACCAAATATTTAGCAAGAAGTTTTAGGCGTTAGATTTGACACGGAACGAAGGCACAAAACAATGAAGGTACAAGTTTTTGCTAGCCT
Organism: Orthosia incerta; assembly: GCA_948252205.1. Classification (NCBI taxonomy): domain Eukaryota; kingdom Metazoa; phylum Arthropoda; class Insecta; order Lepidoptera; family Noctuidae; genus Orthosia; species Orthosia incerta. Next base: position 27,398,020 of record OX411760.1, read on the forward strand.
CTGTTCACATTCTGTTTAAAAAATTAGGAAGGTTTCTTTGCTAAAGCCATACAATAAAGTTACCTAATTAAAAGTAGTGCACTTAAACATAAAAATACTTTAAGTAAAAATTGTACGCCATTTTAAAACAAAATAATCCTGAATGAAGTAGCGGTCAGCCGAGCGAGCTCGTTAGAGAAAATAAAAAGTGAATCTCATTCTACTGCGGGATACATCTAAGCCGATTTAACAGAAAATCCATACGATCTTCTGTACGAGCTGGGAAGCCTCGCTTACTTCTCTTAATAGCCTATTTGTCTACATCATTAATCTCCTTTAGCAATGAATATAAAGAAAACAGGAAAACTAAATAAATGGCTGCCATCTGCTTAGAAGTAAACCTAGCTTCACAATGTTTTCTCGAAAACTAACAAAGATTTATTAACTTCAAAGGAAATACTTTGAACTTAATTATAGCACCATTTGTCATGATAGTTTTAGACTCATAAGTCTAAATCTACTACGATCCTGTACTTTGAATCTAAGCTTAGCAACAGGCAAGGCAATAGGCCTTTCCATTATAAAATTACCCTCGAGGCAATTTAATACAACTTGTACTCTCTGGGGTAATAAATTCTACAGGGTTGTATATTATTCACGAGTCATTGACTGCTAATCGCAATCAAATATGGGCAGCTTTCTGTCGGCAAACATAGGGACGACCTCCGTCTTCTAACAGAAATCAGTGCCATGAATAAAGCAGATGATCGAAGCCCAAAAGACTTATTACATACTTCAAAATTTTTCCAAGCAACAAAACTTCCGCACTTAAATCAGATTTTATTGAAGAACAAAAATTTCAGATATCTGCCATAAAAACACATCGAAAACAAACATTCGAAGGTATTTGATATAAAAAGTAATAAAAATACTAAAACATTCAGGAACGCCTAAGTTTTGATTGTAGGAGTTACCTTGACTTGTCTGCTTTTAGTATACGAGGATAAAAATATATAGCTGTACTTAAATGTATATAAATAGGTATAGGCTAAAAGTTTTTATGTTCTACATTCCTACTTGCTACGAGTAACACGTAAACCTTAAACAGTATATGTATTTTACATGTGTACACGCACTTTTGAATACAAGATACTTACATTTTGTTTTCATTGAAAACTTAAACGAAAATTGAGACTACAATTTTGCCTTTACAGAAGTGGGCATTACAATCTCACGGGCAATTTTATTAATCGATGGCCTGGTTAAGCTTGCGGGGATCCGCTGGATGCAAGACACACGGGATCGGTCACTGTTGCGATGCTTGGGGGAGGCCTATGTTCAGCAGTGGACGTCTTTCAACCGAAATGATTAAGATGATGATGACAATTAACCATTTTTCGATGATTCAAAACATCAATAATCACTACAAAACATATGAACATGACATAAATGACACTTTAATAAATATTATACGCTGGCTTGACGAAAATAATTTAATGATTAATATACCAAAGACGAACGTAATGCATTTTTATCAAAGGATTCCACCAGAAGTCTTACATTTACATTATAATGGACAAACAGTTGACCAAATACTAGTTGCTAAATGCCTTGGCATTATGATAGATAGCAAATTAACTTGGAAGCCACAAGCAGAAGAAGTATGCAAAAAACTTAGTGCAGCTGCATATGTGCTCTTTAACTTGTCTAAAAAAGTAAGTATGGCCACAAGGTTAATTGCATACCACGGGTTAGTCGCATCGATTTTGAGATACGGCATAATATTTTGGGGAAATTGTAGTCTGAAGGAACAGGTGTTTAAGGCTCATAAACGCTGTATAAGGGCTATGTGCAATTTAATAGTAACAGATAGCTGCGTACCTGTATTTAAGTCCCTAAAATTACTAACATGCCCATCCCTTTATATTTTCGAGGTGGCTGTTTTTGTTAAATCAAATATGCATCTATAAGATGTAAGAAAATAGAAACCGGCCAATCGGAGACAGTACAAAAATTTGCTAATTGTTAGTGGTTCCGATACCGCCCTATTAAAGAAAAATATTATATGTATGGGTCCGATATATTTAATAAAATACCCGATGTAATAAAAAATGAGACATTTCTACTTTTCAAAAAGAAATTGACAGATCTATTAATTAATTAATTTTATTACTCAATTAGCGAATTTCTGACCGATAAGCATTTAAATTGATAACATGACTTCTCTGTTTTCCTGACTTGTACTTAATAATTTTATTTATTTTATTTTTTATTAGACTGTATTGACTGGAACTTGACGAATTTGTAATCCCTTTTTATTAAAATTGACATTGTGTATTGCATTGCCTATTTCAAATTACTTACAGAATTTGATCTTGACATGGAAAATTTGTATTTGATTTAATTGAATGTTTTAATGATTTATATTAATTGGGACTTTATTATAGCTAAAACTGTTTGCATGCCTTACTTAAGGTAGTTAGTATAAGGATCATTACATTAAAACTTAACAGCTGTAACTTGTACCTACTTTCTGTGCAAATAAAGAACTATTCTATTCTATTCTATTCTATACTAGGCCTCTGAGCCCGAAACTTTCTCAGATGCAATATTTCTGATCAATCTCCAAGGTTACATTCCTTCCTTCCCATTCCTGCCGATAAGAAGCTGAGAAAACATAAATGCAAGTAATGGGGCCTTATTCATATTGTTGCAGCGAAGGCCACGACACTACCGGCCTTGAGCTTATAAACCAAGGGACCTTTATCAAGACCCTATAATCAACAGGCTACAGGAACAAATTATAACGAGCTAAGTTTAGATTCTTATTACTCATTGGACGTTTAAATGGGAATTCTATAGAGAAAGGATATAAAAGCAAAAGTTGGCCACGTTAACCGAACATTTGAAGACAGAAACATTACAGCTAAGTATGTGCAGATCCCGTGGAAACACCTGAACAATGGTTTCGTTTTAATTTCAACGTGCAAAGTAAAAGAAATAGCTGAGCCAAAGGCACAGTTTCCCAAGACTCGAAGGTACACATTCATTTAAATTCACGGTGTCGGCACCATGATATCATCAAAGTAAGATATTCTGAATGACAAAATTTCGCTTTGTTTCGCCTCGCCGGCCTCCTTTAAGGGCTGTTTATTCAGGACTGCCAGTTTTTGCGGTTCATAGTCTTTATGTTTTAGTTTTCCCTTTCTGCTTCCAACCCTCTTGTTTAGTGTCATTTCTGTACAAGCGGTATGTATATAATTTATGAGCTGTGAACGATAACTAAATTTACCTATTCGAATACACTTGGATTGTTTCACATGGTGACATTTGGTATTAATTTGATAACCCCTACAACTTTAAAGCCCTTCGCCATATCTAGGACCTCTAACACAAAATATAACGATCACGCAAGTAATAAACACCTCACACAATATTACTGCCATCCCTTCCAATCAGTCCTTGAAAAAACAGTTCTAAAAGCGGAATATTTGCGTGTGAAGCTGCGGGATGAACATAGCAGCATTCGGAGCACGTAGATGAGATTGATGAGTGCACAAATAGCGCAGGTGTTGCAGCACGAACACGAGCCGAACGAACGATTAACAAGATTTTTTCAGTGTAGGGTTTTATTTATTTAGTGCGAGGCTTTGATTGAAATAGACGAATATGTTCACTCAGAGTTGTGTGTTTAGTCACGGAGAGAATATTGGTCAACAGAACTAGTCAATAAAAAAAACTAAATAACTCCTACAGCAGCTCATATCACTTCTCGCTGCAAGTACAGTTTTATCAGCTTCCAACAAACCACATTATACCCAAACATATTGCCAGTTGTAGTGCTTGGCACCAAATACAAACGGTTCGTTTTTATAGTTGCTTAACCCGCCAGAGCGTACAAGCAAACATATTAATGTACACTTTCAGGATACGTACAAATGGGTAATAATAAACACCCAAGCTTTTTTTCAAACTGAACTGCGACTACCCTCTAACATGAATAATGAGTGTGTTAGTAATTATTGCACAGAGGATAAAAGCCAAACGAAGTTAACTCTCCTAATGAACAAAGTGCAAGCTGAAACTTTCAGGTGAAGAAACTGAACCTGAGCTACTTACGTTCTGACCTATTTGTTGGCAACCTTTTCGATAGATGCGACTTCGGCAGTCAAAAGTCACTAGATCATCTATGTATAGTATCAGAGGATATGCTTTGATGCTATTTTCGCGACCATGTAGAGGCTATCTAAGTGCGGCTTTAATGTGTAATAAAAAAACTTTTTTACCAAAAAATACTACCGACTTCCAAATAAGAAAACTACAAAGTGAACAATAACTTTATTTTTGGAAGTCGTTGTCTTTCGTAGGTACCATTTTTGCGTTATGGACACCGACTTCCAAAAACAAAGTTAAGTTGTTCACTTTGTAGTTTTCTTATTTGGAAGTCGGTAGTATTTTTTTGTAAAAAAGTTTTTTTATTTTTCACTTTTTAGTAGTACCTACCTATAGGCAAGTTTTTTAGTAATTTTCTTATAACGCCAGAATAGATTACACGAATATCATGAAACTTAATCAAAACCGATCAAATGAGAGATCTGTTTACCCCTTAAGAGCGTAATGGCGTGATGTTATTATTATTATATTATTATGTTATGTTATGAAATGGTATAAACAATAAACGGACATGCAATTGCAGCAGTCCCTAAAGATTTGCCGTTATTTATTGAAGAGTTCTGTAGTATATCTTCGAAGTTCTGCATCAGATCTTCACCAAATTAAAATGGGACCAATTTCGGATCAATCTCTTTCAAACGAAAAAGAATTTTCAAAATCGGTCCACAATTGACGGAGATATCGGTAAACATACACAAAAAAACATACAAGAAGTCGAACATAGAACCGCCTCCTTTTTCGAAAGTCGGTTAAAAAGTATTAAAACGTTGGTGACACTTTAGGTGAATTTTGTTTACGGTGTGTTCCTTTCTATTCTACGTAAATGTTTTCAAGGAGAAAAGATCTGAAGACCAATATCAACTAGAAACCGGCTGAATACAGTATTAACGGATAATTTATACAAATGCTACAAATAGGTATTAGGGATGAGATAAATTCCTAACGAAGTGAGTCTCCAACTATGAATAGACAAATTCGTTGTATTATCGTGGGCGTTATCAGTCGTAATTACATACGGATGGATGCAGCTGTGGATTCCCGTACACTAAAACTGAAATAGTATCAGTTTTTTACAACAGACGATTTTGAAAACGCTTTCGCCCAATTTCATCACCGGCTATGTGCTCAGTTACATGACTCGAAAATTCATTGCTGTTAGTAAAACCAACAAAACTACATCAGTTGAGATAGCTTTTAGCCCACCACACACGATATTCACTTTCGACTCAACATTAAACAACACAACACAGCACACCTCGTGGTTTACTCAACTAATGAAACTCTGGCGCGGAGCAAATCTGAGGTGACAGCGAGGAAGGTATTCACTTAGAACAAGTAACTAGTACTGTGCGGGCACTTGGGTATAAACCTGGCAAACTACACCCGTGAAAAAAAAAAACAATGATTATTCCTAACGTTACCATACATAATCCTATTTCTATACGGATTGGCTCAAATTGTTTTGAACTCATTAGGTTTTCTAGTCTCGAGAAAAGCATATTGCTTTGGATAATCATGCAGAAAATAAGGCATTTAAACTTGTCTGCATGAAATAATTGAATGACCCAATCACGGTAACATATCAATTTTATGCATTCGAATATCTGCCCAAAAATAAACTAATACCGACAATAAATATTCAAAAGATGTCTCCAAAGAACCCAATTGATTATTTTAAGAGATAAAAATAAAGCGATCGCGACTTATCCATAAAGACTTGATCAATATTAACGATTGCAAACCAGACGCACAAGTGTCCCGAAATAACTGCTGCTTTGGGCTTTTACCGGTAGCATCCGATCAAATGGGCTCCGACCACAAACTGTGACGTCACCGGAGGTGGCTACTCACATCACACTACACTAACCCTCTGACTATCGCTGAATGATAATAAAAAGCAGCCGCAACTATTAATCTTTGTGTCCGGAAATATCGAAAATTCTTAACCGTTTTTTATGCCAAACTATTTGAGGAAAAATTTGATTAATTTCAGATGAAAAATTTGATCAAACGCCGGAAGACTGCTAAGTATTAAGTTAAACAATGGCACCAACAAAGGGCCTAGAATAATATTTCGCGCGAAAACACAAGTAATTAAAGGCAAAGAACACAAAGCGGGTCATTTGTACAATATTCTTTCATTACTCTGCGGAATTTTCTTAAAAATACTGCCGACATTCTAGAACTTTATTTTGAGGGTAAATACTGCGAACATGCGTTTGCTGATAAAAACTACAGCTCTAGTATTTTATAATGAGATTTTTTATTAGATTTCATAAAAAAAATAACAAAACTTTATGCATGATTACATTTAGATAGGAATAAAAAGTCATCTGTAATTCGTGCAGTAGTTTGAAGTCATTTAATGTAGGTAAGTTACATTTACTTTTGGTTTAGCACACGGTTCTTACAACTGGTCCTAGTATTCAAAAGCTCTCTGACAAGCAAGCAAGATGTGTAAGCATGTAAGCCTATACCGATGACTACATAGAAGCACGAAGAAAAGTAGATACCTTCTGAGAGTACACAATAGAATACCTACCGTCCCATGTGTTTATTTTTCTACTTAGCTTTACCAACTTCCCATTTTCATGAACTCTACTCGTCTCTTCCTATCACGCATCGCAGGCAAGAAGCATCCAATTATTCTGGAGTCAGTGTATTGTCCAAAATACATTCGTTGGGTGGACAATGGGATAGTGTTAGTTAGCTTAATCTGCCGGGCGCGACACCTAGCAACAATTTATGTGCCGGCTCGGACGCTCGGGATTAAACTCTCCACCGGGAGCAACGAGCAAAAAGGAATCGCACTCAGTAGGTAGTGTCATTTGCTTTATTAACGGAAGATTTACGTTTGATTAGGTGTTAACACATGGTGGAAACTATGTCTAGAGTTGTTGATTACAGCCAAAGTGTGGAGTTCTCTTTTAACGTATGTTTTCTCTTCCACCCTTAACCGTTATCGTTTGAAACGCATCTACTACCGAGGTTAGGGTTAGCTAGTTCGTTCGTAGACCTTATCAATTGCTTTCCATTCGACGAGATCGAGGTCAAAGCTAAACAATGGTTATAGGAATCATCAACATAAAAGCTTGTGGACAATATATACCTTAGGAAGACGATATGAATAGTCATTATGTTGCAGCAATCACAACACTGTCATATGTAAACTGCCATGCCTATTTAAAAATGTACCAAGGCAGCATCAAGTCGTAAGAATTAGAGAGAGGTGGCACAGGTAACACATGCTAGCAAACTGCGGCAAACAAGCCTACGTAGCGTGAACTGTGAGCTCTTCAGTCGTCAGCTTGTCAAACACCGCTAAATTGGCTAACGGAGCCCACTGCCTATTTTGTTACACGTAAACCGAGAGCGGCAGTCTGCACACTGAGATTTTATCTGCTTTCCAATTGGGTTTACTGTAAAGTTTTCTTTCCGATTCATTTTTAATGGTTTTAAATAACTGGTTTAATATTATGATGGTACCTAAACATGGACCTCAAAATAAAGGCAACAATGATCAATCATAATGGTGAGCCTTAATCACAATTACCGGAATTGGCAGACGAGTTGGTTATCAAAGTATTATCAGGGAAAAGGAAAATATTTGATCCTTGCATCGTATATTTATTTAAGTAAACATTTCATGAATGACTAGTGTCGCAATTTTCTAAATATATGCCTGCAATTAACGAATTTTTAAAACCAATATTGTATTTTTGCATCCCCTGAAATTCAGTAAACAATGTACTTCCAAACTGCGAAAATGAAAATAGTGGGTTTTTTTAGAGTTTTTTTAAAGTCAACAGAGCAATTAAAAGAGCGAACATTGGATATTAAAGTTCTGAAGTATTCATAGATACTGCCTGCGGAGTGACTCACTTCAGAAAACTGCAAAACATTTCTAAAATGATCTAGAACCTTATGGAAATCAAGTTTTTCTTGGAATTCAAAAAAGCAACTAAAAATACCATAACAAACAACCGAGAACATATTGGAGCATGCCAAAACTTTTTCCATTTCGGTAATAACAATATTAACTTTAAGAATCATAGCTGTAATCGCGAGAAACATTTTACGAAGTCCGTCCAACAAAACCCCGGCGCGATCCTATATCATCATTACACAATAACGCGCTACTGTTAAAGCTGCGTATATCAACTCCATGATCCACTTCTAATACATATTTGTAGCAGAGTAACCACGAAAAACCATGACCTTTGCCACTGGTGTTTGTCCACTAATGCCTTCAAAGACCTCGAATTTCGTGTTTGGAAGCCGGCGGCGGCTCCGCGGCCGTTAGTTGCGTGCCGAGCGCCGTCGCGAGCGTACGTCACCACGACCACTCCCGACCCTCGGAGAGACGAAAGACCTACACACACGAAAAAGTTGCATCCAGTGAACAAACGTAGTTGCGAGTGCCAGTGATTTTAGTATTATGTAGGAATGTGATGTTTACATAGATATCAGACCAGTTTGGTAGTCTGTTCGCGCCAATGGCAGTATCATCGTCTTGGAGGTAAATATTTATGATGGCCACCCACCGGCTGGTGAGTCTTCGCGACCACCGTCCGGTGGAAATAAGTATTTGCTGAACGTTCCAACGGCGTCCATTCCATTTCCCCGTGATTTCATTTGCATATTTGCATGATCATTGAAAGCAAATAGGATTCGGATGTTCTTTCACGTAATCCTCGGCAAAGCAAACAATAAAAGTTTCGAGCTCGTTTCACGAACACACGTTAAATTTTCTCAGTTTGCCGCAATAAACTTAACTTCATAATTCCGAACGTTTACAATTTTACACGTCGTTTAGAAGCCGTCTCTGGTTTTGTCGCGTCCGATATGTAAATGCAGAATCGTACGCCGGACTGCTCGGAAGCACGCACGGGCACGGCGTGTACACATCGCCGCCACAAGACACGAATTAAAGCGCTCTTTATATTTCTGTGTTAAAGTTCCAGACGAGCTTACGTAAGCTTTCGACGGACTCCCCGCCCCCACTTATGTAACTACCCGATTTGGTTGGAATTTTATCTTTTTGGGATTCAATTTTAGGGAATATTGAAATTGCTGTCTAAAAGTATATCTCAAAGTTGATTGTATCTGGCCGGGTCACGAGTTTGGTTTCGAAAAACAAAGCTCAGTAAATTGTCAAGCGGCGCGGCGTTGCTCTGTTTTCTGTGGACAAAAATCATTTCATTTAAAAGCTTTTGTTTCTTTAAAACAGTAGAGAATTGAGTCGGGCGAGAATAGGCTTCGGAAGACTTATTTCGGCAAATAGGTCGTTGCAAGCTTGTTACTTGGTGTAACTGTGGCAGACGAGGTTCACAGTCGGCGTGTGCGAGCAGACATTGAGTGCACGCGACCTAATGGGGCTAATGCAATCGTGCTGCGCCCTTGATCGACTATCTCTACAGCATTATCAATGAAGATTGTAACGGATTCGAACTGCCTATTAATGATCCGCCGCCTGCCAAACATATTTATTGAATTAGTCGAATAATTGAGATGAATGATGGATCCACTACGACATCTAAAGTTTACGTTTGAAGGATCTACTCTTGTCTGGATAATATCTGGGAACTCGGTTTGAAGAAAGCGAACATTCAAAGACAGTGCACACAGAGTTTAACCCCCACGCCCTCCCTGCAGAAGTTTCAGATAAGCAATCGAATTAACATTCAAGGATAGTGGAAGTGACAACTCAGGCTTCTAGTGTTCGTAATCCAGGCGCTTTGGAAGGGTTAGATTTAATGGTGCCATTAACTGGCAAATCTCGCTAGATTTGAGACTTATTATCAGCTGCGCTCAGTTTACGAGCTCCCTGCCTGGTGCCAACCTTGTGTTTTAAACGGCAAATAAAATTATCTTTTATGTAGCCTATTCCAGGATAATGGCATCAAATAAATATTAAATGGGCAGTATACATTAAAAGGTATCGTCTCGAGAAATAGTAGACAAGTTAAATATCAAATTCCGTATCATAAGACCCGCAAAGTACTCCCTACTTACGAATTAAAGAAAGGAAAATATTACACAAAAAGCGAAAAGCGTCAACTGAGGCTCAACGGTCGATAAGAAGCTTCGAATTATCTATTCCATTACACCGGATGGCCTATATCAACATTGCCCTAGGGAAGCTTTCTGTATGACCTCGCATAATTTCAGTTCCACGTTAGCGTCGCGCGCCCAAACCGGTGCGTTGACCGCACTCACTTTAAATACGAGTACGTTCTGCCTCGTAACACGTATCGTTACTGCCACACTACAGCATTTTATTAGATAAGAAGAAGAAATTGTAAGGGGCAACAAACATCGATCAGATCCAATTTGCGGCCAGTGCTAAGTTTCGTCGTATATTTTCGGCAGTAGACACCCTAAAGCAATAAAGCCATGTTGCCGACAATACACATAAATCTCTACAAAACCATTTAAGGTGTGCTGATTACTGCCCAGGATTCCGGCAGTTTTGATCACGCAGTACATCCATTATAATTTCACGCAGTTATGAAGTCAAATACATGTGTGAGAAGGGTCTGCTCCCCGGGGGCCAGTCATGACTCAACATTTCTCTTGATTTTACTTTACGTGATCCGAGTGACAAACATACACTCACGTTGAATATCTTTCATATATTTCACATCAAATAATATCTTATCCATTCTCATACTGATACGGATGGAAAAACAACATAACATGAGTAAGCTGTTTTTATCGAACCTAACAAATTTAGGAATCAATTAGAAGATATAAGTTATTTATTATATGGGCAAAGTGCGATTAGTTTTATGAGTCAGTTTTAAAGGTTAATATTAAAATAACACAAGGTACAATGTGATACCGTAGGAAGGAAAACCTGCAGACTCGATATATGCGATATAGATGCAAGATGCGTTCACTTTCGATTTGATGAGAGAAATAGCCAATATCTGTGGGGTGGGGTTGAAAACCCATTATCCAGTAGGTCAATAGAGAACACTAACGCTTCTGGATTGGACGCTTACGACCAGTCTATGATTGAATTCTGTGCCGACTCTTCCGATGGATAGAGAAAATTAACTATCGAGACAGAATTGACATTCCAATTGAAAATTCAGACTATATTTTAAGAGCGAAATCGATTTCTGTTTTTATATTTCGTTATAGAAAATTGTACAATTTACATTTTACAAAATACTGTCTGGGACAAGCTTAAAATAATAAATGTTCTTTTTATCGTGGAGTAAAACGCCGAGCATTCGTCGCATCAAGCAGCTCGCGGCCGCCGTACAAGCTTATCTGTAGCCAACTTTATGAGTAACAACTTATAATATACGGCTACGCGGGTACTCTCCATAATTCATGATAAAAAAATAGCTAAGGAAATACTATTGAATAGATAATAACGCCGATAATAGATTAATATCGATAGCCTCATAATGATAACACGTTTGAAGTAGCAGCACATGTACGTACTTAGTATTCATATTTGTTAAGTGGGGAAAGCTGTGTTATACAAAACACTACTGTTCGTACAAGACACAAAGCAAATTAAAATCTGATTAAGCAAATGAACTGAGAGAAAGTACGTGTACCTCGAAGACCTTTTTTAAGAAAAGAATCCTTTGGACACAACTAAGAAAACAACATAGTGATGAATGAACTCCATAACCTTCCTTTTACCTAAGAAAAGAACACTTAAAAATGATATATGCGAGGGATAGTAGAAGTTCAATTTGTGAAGCTCGATCGTTAATTCCGATCTCGGCGAGACATATTGCCTACAGTTAAGCAAATTCATATCGCTTCGAACTTGACCTAGAAAATCAGAAAAGAGGTTCTCGACTATCTATCATAGTAACGTTTCGAGCCTTAGAAAATTGTTTTTTGCAGTCTTTAGAAAGAGAGAAATGTTTTGATGAAACAAAACTATGAAATAGTGGGCTATCATCCCTTGAATTTTAAGTTACGCTAGCACTATCAATTGAAGATTTCTCAAGATACGATAGTTCAGTCCAACTTTCTCATGAAATCGCTTAGAGTGCTACAAACCCCAGGTCGTAATACCGAACATCCACAATTAGTAAGGGGTGAAATTGGCGCTGTTTCATGATAAAATAAAACTTAATGTTAGAGCAATTAAACACAGCCAGTCATTTCGGGTAATTCGAGCAATGTGGGCGGGTAATGTCGTTACGCACGGCACGATATTACCCCTTGATAAACATCAATATTTGTATTTGTAAATTAAGGTTTTTATTATTAAATTATAACGCGAGATTGATCAGCAGTAGACATGAAATAACATAACAAAAAATGAAAAAGATAACGTAAAAGTTAGTGGACAATTGGACAATAAAGTTTTAATGAAACGTAAGAGCTATCAGATAGGCGGCCTCCTCCACAATACGACCACATCCACAATACAGTCCAACTGATCTTTTGTGCTGACTGAGATCGTGTGGAGAATGACCAGTCTTACACCCTCCAATACTTCCTTTTATGGTTCCGATTTACATGTAAAAGCTCTGTGCATGGTACGAAGTAGAATAAAGTTATCAGATTTACAACCAAACCAGAATGTTACTAACTAGCTGTTCCCCGCGGCTTCGCTCCCGTGGACCCGCTATCGGGATAAAAAAATAGCCTATGTCACTCAGGAATAATGTAGCTTTCTATTGGTGAACGATTTTTTTAAATCGGTCCAGTAGTTTCGGAGCTTATTCGGTACAAACAAACAAACAAAAAAATCTTTCCTCTTTATAATATTAGTATAGATAATTACATAACACTTCCACTTCGAAATAGTTTCACAAATTGTCTGCAATCTACGATTAAATTAGAATTATGTGCTATGACGAAGTATGTATTATGTATGGTAGAAGAAGAGCTTTATAATCTTAACAATATATTTCATTATTGATTAGTATTACACGCCACCAACACTTTTGTAACAATTGCATCTTAATAATTAATTACGAAAATTAAACGGGAAGTTCTATTGCACGAAACATCTATAATGTAAAAATATCGTATGAAGCACAAAGTCAGGGTAGTTTATTCGAGTTCAAGGATACCACAGGGGCGTGTAATTTAATACAAGAGCAAGCCACCATTATAAAATATTTAGCTGTGTGTGATCTTAGCTCCCCGTACACCGTACTCTTACAATAACCGAACAACTCTGAACAAAGCGAACTTCACTCAAGAAACAATGAAACTTATGAATAAAATATCGCAGCACCTTTGAGTTACACGGTGCCTTGTTTAGTTATTTACTACAACTCGGAAAAGTTCTAAATATATAAACAAAACAAAATCTAGATAAACTTCCAGTTGAGAAACTTTCTCTTGACAAAGGCGAACCTTTTAAATCCATCAGCGACATATGACGCGTGTGGGAGACTTCAATAAAAAGGGGCTCGATAAAAAGGGTCTGTACAATGTACAGCTACAGAACCATATATTCTCCGAAGGAATTCATGTAAGATCTGTTCAGGCAACGAAGAGAATTCTTTTAATTTAGAAGAATCAAGAAATCACGCAAAAAAAATTAAGGCCAAACTGTTGTCTCTAAAGATTAAAAGCGTCTATTATAAGAGTTAATACAATAAAGAGCTTTCTTAAAACGCTGTCCATCACAAGGTTATTTGCTTTCAGGGTAAAGTACACATTGACCGGCGCACCTTTAACACACAATGTAACTTTTATCACTATAATAAAGATGGCGGTGGATTTGAAAGGGTACCAGACACCCGGCCCGGCTGGGACCACTATTATTGTCAAGAACATAAAATCTTTTAGGAGACTAGTAATGAAAAAAAGAAGACAACGACCACGAACATTTTCTTCAGCCATAATTGTAAAAGAAACTTCAGTTGGAAATTATTTTTTGCAGTATTCAGACACCACAACGGTGTACAAACAACTTTATGTGCAAGTAATTTTAACAGAAAATATAAAAAATGTTTTCGCTTTCATGTGGCAGATGACCTAATAAAATACAGATAAACACATTATCAGTACTTCAATCAGTTATCTCGTCCAGTAGGTAGTACGCTAAATATGTCCTGATTGTATCAATTACTGTTCGACCTACTGACGTCTTACAGTGAAATAGATCTGCACATCAAAGGTTATACCGGACCCCCTTTGATGTTTGTCAATTTGTTTCGGCATTAACGAAGCATACTATATCTATACAAATAAAAGATTCGCGTTGCTGTCTCCGGGGCGTTAACGCAATTTCCTATAACCTCCCGAGACTCGAGAGCATGAGACTTGTGCCAAACATATATCTCTTCTAAATTGCTTTTTATAGGATCGTGGAAATAAAACTCGTGATTATATTTGACACCAGAAGGATTCGTTAAGACTCGTTGCGATCAAACGAAGTTATATCGTTAGGATTGGCTCAACATAAAAATCAAATATATGTACTTTATTTTCAAGTTAACTATACATTGGATTTGACGGAAGGCAAAGCGAAAAGCTATTTATAAACATTTTCGAAAAGAGTTCAAAAAACTTCCAAACTCAATGAAGCATTTTATAAATAAACGCAATAAATTTTCCCTAAAAAATATCGTTGTTTACCTTCGATAACGTTTACCTCAATAATCATCCAAAAATGGTATTGGCCAAAGTTTTCCGCGACACTAACTGTATCACACAAACTCAGCCACAAATTGATTGTGTTTAAGTGTTTAAAGTAAGCAAATTAACGGGAATTTGCGGCTCTCATCTAATCAATTAAGCGGTCTTAATGAAAAGCGCCGCTTTACCCGCGACGTGTGAGATGTCGCTGTCGCACGATGACGGAACTGAGATCACCGGCCGATTAGGACACGGTCTGTGGAGGCAAACCGTCTTTAAACACTCAACACTATTTAGCTTCCCCGTTCAATCGCGTCTGTAAATTGATTTATCACCGCGACGCTCGTTATTAGAAGGTTAATCCATGTAACATGAGACGGGTAGATGAATCTTCATGAAACGAAAACGTGATTACAAGATAATATTATCTACTACTATCAAAAAGTTGTAGAAAACATACTGGCATTTTTTTTTTTTTTTTATATTAACAAAATTTAAGTCAGCTTAACTTTTCTACAACTTATTTGAGTGCATTACTTTCGCTTCACCCTAAATTCTGCAGAGAAACTGCAAACATAGTTCGCAGTTCGATAAACATTGACAATCAAAGATGGCTGACGCCGACAGATTCACTCGCGACGCCTTTCTTCTGTACTCTTTGTATTGAGTAGTTCGAGAAACATGTTTAGGGAAACCCCGGCAAGCGGCACCACCACCTCACCCGAAGAACACTTAAAAGTTAGGAGTAATCAGACTAATAAACTTGATGGCCCCAGAACGTCTCCCAGATAGTTTCCTGTTTGTTAAGTGGAGGAGAGGACTTAATTCGATTGGGGTTTGTTTTTGTTATCCAAAACGGTAAAAATGTTTTAGAAGCTTTTTAAGTGAGCGATAATTCATTTATACATAATTTTATGCTTCTAAAAATAAAATACCAAAGACCCTTTCAGGTTATCTAAATTAAAATTTTAAAAGCAAACAAAACTTCGCTGACGTGACTTCAAACGTACCGTAAAACAAACCGCAGCAGAACGAAATTAACTTTCAGTTACCAATTTAGATATTACGTTATGATATCTTAAAAATACAAAATCTAATTACTGTACTGAAACAGGGTTTGTGAAAGGGCGAAGGTTTGTTCGCCGGCCGACGACCTTTCGTTCACCCTAGCCCATGTTTGACATGAGCGATGGCCGCATTTGCCCCATGCAAAACAGTTCATCAAATGTATGGGAAACGCCATGTTCATCAAGATAACGATAAGGTGAAAATATAACTTCATCAACAACGTATAAGGGTACTAGCTGTTTCCTGTGCCATTAACTTGAGTAATCAATTTGTCCATTTTCTTATTAGAATTCCAACGAACCGGAACTAGGCTGTCGTCAAAGGACTTTTTAATTATGTTTCAGAAAAAAGCTTCTAATTTGACTTTTGTTTTCACTGATGAGGAAAATACGACCAGAATTTTGTTAGACCAGACGACCAGACGTCTGGCATGTAGTTAAAAATTCTACAAAATATTGAATTAACGACATTGATTATATTTGTCATGCAATTTGGCGAGTGGATACTATTTTTGGGCACAGTTCTTTGTACTTCTGATGTCGTAACGCCAACCTTCTGTCAAATTGCTTTAAGAACATAAAGTGACGTCACTAACACGCAGATTTCGCTATATTTGCATGCATTGTGCCAGAGCCTGCCTATTTAAAAGTTTTTCGCAATTCCAAAGCGCTCATCGAGTCAATAATTATGTTATTTTGTGGTTATGCCGTCTTTAAAGAGCCGGACATATTATGTGTGCTTCGACCTCGGTTATACATCCGGCTGCGCTCAAATAGACATTGTACCATCCACGTGTTAGGCCACTTTCTGTTTATCCGCGATTCACTTGCGGCGGCAAATATTAGTAGATGTAATCGTGTCTCGAAACCGTAATGGTTTGGAGAGGCTTGCTCGCGGCATCGGAGGTAGTTTCCTCTCTCGCTGATAACTTTCAACACTTCAGAGCTGCATCTACAGATTTAAATGTACAGAGGACAACGTATTTTTTATCGAGGCCAGGCGTAACTCGGCTACTGCTTTTATTTTCAAGTTTATTCCATTTCGACACTTCTATCATGCAATTAAATCGTAAACTTAATTCAGCGGACGCATTCATGAAAATTGGATAGAAGTTTTTCCTCAGTTGTAGACGTTCGCGTTGGCTTAAGAGAATCCCAGTGTTGCGGTCGTCCACAACTTCGTAACGTTATTTCTGAAGTACTAACGAAGTAATGAGTTACTTTCGAGGGCGCCCGTTCGTGTAATTTAGAAGGATTATGTGATAAAGTTTTCAGGCGTTCAAATGAAGCTGGAAGCGGCAAGTACGAGTATAAATCAAAGTTATTTGACAGGCGAGATTCTTCAATAAAACGGCCATTTTCGTTTGTTCGCACTTCGGAACGCGAACAATGTCGTCACGAAACTTTCTTAGCCTCCTGTATTATAACGTTACACAACACGGTCTTAGAAAATGTTTGTGCTCGTCTGTAACAATATTGTGTGAAGAAGAATATTTTTACTTATATACGGCTTGAAGACACTCTTTTACATGCGACACTTACAGCTAATCAATGAGTCACAGAAGTCATCGTTATCGGCGACCTCTAGGCACGTTATTCGATAACACCGTAGTGAATCAAAGATCACTAAACGTACCCACCGATAGTGTGCATCGTCGGCATGTTTACTTCCAAACATATTGGCTCCCCCAGTACGACTATACTGTAATAGAAAGAATATTACTATCTTGATTGAATTGTGGCCAGTAATAGTCCGCGGCCATTTGTCTTCATTTTTGACCTTTGCCGAATCGAATGGGAGTTTACCCAAGATAGCATGTTTGTGGATTTTTCTGTCTCGGGCGTTGTTCGGATTTACAATATCTATTTGGCGAGAGTGATTGAGATGGCACGTATTAATAGTAGTCGATATCTCCGGGGCTAGTAAAGTAACCGGTAAGTGTCCGATGCTGCTTTATTTATTTAAAACGTTGTTGCATTATTTAAATAGACATTTTGTTGATAGAACCATCAGTAGCACGTACCATGCACACAGCAACAAGCATGTTATGTTCCAGACCTTAGCCCTGATATCTACTTAAACATTCGGGAAATACTTTTTTATTGACTTGGTTTCCATGTCATTAATAGTTAAGCATTATTATTTCTACGTAAATTCAATAGTGACATTGAAGCTACAACACAGCACACAAAGAAAAAATAAACATTCATTAAAATCGAAATGTAACGAAAAATTGAGCAATTAAAATAGTTACAATAGTTGTTAGATCGAACTGCAGAGGTCGCACGCGACGCGTTCACGCCACCTTACGTAAAGGACGATCGTACATATAAACACAAAAATATTTATAAACCGATACCAAGTACCCAAACCACTTTCTACTGTTTTTTGTCACAGTGTTATTTTTTTTATATTCAATGACGGTACGACTGCTCGATAACGTTAATCGAATGCGAGTGACTCCACTGTTTAGATTCTTATGTTATTTAATTACATTCGTGTCGTCCTCGTGATTACATTAATACCAAGTATCGTAAACACGGACCTTCTTCCAATGATAGTGATCTATTGCCTGGGCGTTACAAATTATTTCAGTTTAATTTCTCTTCCCTACACAAGGTAGCAATTTCGGTGTGAGGTAATAAATAACGTAGGAGTAGTCCCGCGACTCCCGCGAGCTGTAACATGCCGTCAATATGGCGACTAGCGTCAAATAGCTCAATATTCACAAACACGACTTTAAAACAGCTCAATGAAAGCGTGGGCCCCCATTAGCACACGTCACTGCACATTCATTCATCTTCGTCTGTTACCTGCTCATCCAACAGGTATAGGTATGTAAGTATTTAGTTTTAAAATCATCTTAATTTCGTTAAGTGACATAAGATATAAGCCCAACGGCTTCTTGTCAAAAAGCTCGATAGCTGTTCAAATAAAAAAGTAGCCCTTAGGTCCGCGTAACTTCCAATAAATAATATATTGGGGAAAACTGTTATAGCATCGGTTATTGCCACTTTTGAACTTATTTTAGCTTCGTGTGACACTTTCGTGTAGGTCCTACTTATTTAGATCAACCCAAGTATCGGCATCGATACTCAAAGCGATGTTTACTGATCTACTTAAGCTTGCCATCCAGCTATGAGCGGAGCATAGACAAACGACATTAGTCACGGTGGCTGTAGCGCATGCTAATGCACTAGCATTGGTAAAGGGCATTATAGTAGCCCTGTGCGACTGTGACTAGAATACTGTCTCTATCACGATCTCTATGGACGATCGTTACCAACAGTATTTGTTTCATCTTGTGTCGACTTTGGTATTTTGAAGTACCTTGTTGTGATACGTAATGGTTTTCCAGTTTACGGCTTCGTTCGAACTTTGGCGTTTCGTACCGAGTTGCGTAAGTAAACGTTGTTGTTTAATGAATCAATATTTCATTAGATTTTTTCTTTCTAAGACAACGAGACTTTAATCAAAAAGACTCTGGCTTAATTACTGGGTTATTGAAGCCCAGTTACAATATGAATTTTCCTGTTCAATATTTTCTTCACATAGATGAACACGCCTTATGAAGCAGATTTAGATTTAATTATTCATACTCATGAAGAACAACAAAACGAGAGCATGGAATCAAAACACTAGAGCTAAAAGCATTAACGTATTCTCGGAGATATCCATAAATAATTTAACGCTACCAACTAATCCAATACGTCTACAACACCGATACGAACACGCGTACACACGAGCCCGCGCCAAAATCACACGTGAATAAATCCATCCATCCATGCAATCTAGCCGGATAGCCGTCGAAATCATCGCGTTACAAATTGCTATCTAGTATCCGTCATCGCCGCCACACAAAGGCATGCAACCAAATTGTAAAACCACTATTGACATTTAATTCATCAAAACTTCGTTTGGATTTACTGAGCAATTACGACACATCGTTCTGTCGCATCGTAATCTGATTCTGAAGAGGCTCAGTGCTCTCTTATTTTATTAAAGTGTCCATCAATGACACCGACCGAGATTCAATATCCAATATCGTTTCCAAATTGATCGTTTTATTAATAAATCCAATGAATTGTCGAAATAAGGCTGTCGCACTCTGAATCTGCGTAAGGAAGGGCCGATTCGTGCAAAAATTCTAAAGCCATTTCCGCGTCTCAGGAAATTTCCGAATACTACCGCGTAGCTACTTCGTTATTGGTCCGAACATAAATTGCCATCAAATGAACGCCGGCACCGATTCCACTTAAACGATATCGAAATAAATGGAGCCGCTATAATTTTATGACTCATTAATACTCAAACGCATTAAAAAATATATTTTGGAATCTGACGCTTAGTGCTCCCTTACTTATTAAATTTGTGATTTTAAGAGTTTGCAGGGGGTAATCTCTGGATCTTCTCAACCGATTAAGATGAAATTTGGCATGGAGATAGTTTGAGACCCTGGTAAGGACAAAGGATAGTTTGTATTCTCTTGGGATGATAAAACACTATTTACGTGGGCGAAACCGCGGGCAGAAGCTAGAGTTCAATATATATGTTTTATCACAGTGTTTATTAATTTGTCGAACTTTTATCAAATTATTTAGGAATCCTGGATAAATCCACATCATCAGATTCCTCTATAAACGTAGAATAACGACACAGAATCGGCAAAATGGTGGAGATGGATTAAAATAAATGGAATCTGTGTGTAGTGATCCGTGCCTATTTGTAATTCAGATGGCCGTGTCGCCGCCTGGTCCAGATGAGGCGAATATAATTGACGTTGTCACTTCCAGCTGAGTTAAATATTTTATGGACAAACAATACGCTCACAGAATTTATTTATAACCTTAAAAGAGGCAATTTATATTTAAAAATAAAATCTCTCTTGTCTTGTAATCTAGCAACTCATATTTACTTGATTTAAAACCTAGACCTATTTACAATTGGGCACAAACGTGTTTATGAAAAACAATCTTCACCGCTTTCTACAGTTTTCGTTTCAAGAATTTTCAACCACGTTTAACAACAATTCAACCAACATTTCCAATACACATTGTTCCATTGTTGAACTTTGCTCGGCTGTAAGCACTCGTTACATATCAATATCCAACGATCAGTCGCACTCGCGGCTCGGAATCATTTATCGAGTTTCCAACTTGGTGGAGCTGCACATAAATAAATAACGTGCCCCTGAAGGACGCCACCTTCAAACATCACCTATTGTAATTGTTACAAAACAGTCGCGAGTTTATGAACCATGTGGCCTTCGACGTCTGGAACCAATTCATTTATAGCGGCACGCCAATTGATTAGGGCGCCGACAGACAGGCTCGTGTCACACTGTGCAACATTAGTAATCCAGCGGCGGAAGCGGAGCGGCAACTTGCGACTCTCTCGCCGGTGATCCCTTGAAAAAGTTGATAATGTGATTTAGAGAAGCTGCGAAGCGGCGCGTCCTAGCGAATCATTTGTGTGCGGAGCGCCCTTGCATACTGAACGCCCGCACACCGCCGCCATGCACTACCAGCGCACGCGAGCCGCCCGCCATGCATTCACAAGGAACATCGCGCGTGCACCCCGCGCGGCAACTCGACATATTAAATATTAACTCGTCTAATATCCAAACTTTGTTACAGGTGTTCGCAATCAACGATATAGTGCAAAAAAAATGTGCGACAAGTGCAAACGGGCAAAGACCTCTGTGAAAATATCTAGTGTATCGCGAGTGACGGGGGAGGGTAACAGTTAAGAGCATGTGCGCGTGAGTGAGCACGACGTCGGACTACTCGGAGGGGGGGGCGCTGGCGTCCACGGCCAGCGATGGTATGGACGTTGTATTCGGGAACGATAGCGACTGGGGGTGGAACGCGACCGAGGAGAGCGCGGGCACCAACGTCTACAACCACTGGGGATGGAGCATCGTGGACGGCTCGCTCATGCTGCTCATCGTGAGTGGCAACACGCTCACCATCCTGGCGGTGACCATGAGCCGACGCCTTTCGTCGCTGGTGTCCAACCAGTTTGTGCTCAACCTTGCCATCTCCGACCTGATGGTGGGGCTGACACTGCCCTACCACCTGGTCTTCTACCTGAACGATGACTTCGGCACGATCAAGTGGTCGTGCCTGATGCGCTTCATCCTCATAATCCTCGCGTGTCTGGCGTCCATTTACAACATCATAGCGATAGCTGTAGACAGGTAAGTGGAATGCCCTCCGTTTCAAATGTTTATTTCAAATAAATCTTTTCACTATAAATAGAAACTTCAATGCCGTGGTTTTATCACGCCATGTGAACTTGAATATGGAACTAAAGCTGTTTTCTGTGCAACTGTTTCTTGAGAATCAACGACTATAGTTTTGGTGCAATTGTACTTTCCGTGCCTGTTGTTATATTAATTGAAATGCTTTATATTGCAGGTACATAGCGATAGTGC
This sequence comes from Orthosia incerta, assembly GCA_948252205.1. Taxonomy (NCBI): domain Eukaryota; kingdom Metazoa; phylum Arthropoda; class Insecta; order Lepidoptera; family Noctuidae; genus Orthosia; species Orthosia incerta. The sequence continues at coordinate 27,420,254 of OX411760.1, forward strand.
ACCCGCTGCACTACAGTCGCTACATGACGAAGCTGGTAACGCGCCTGATGATGAGCTTCACGTGGTCGGTGGCCGTCTGCATCAGCTGCATCCCTATGTTCTGGAACGACTGGCACGAAGGCATCTCGTGCGAGATGAACATGGTATGTACACCGCCCTACCCTTTTGTGCTATAAGAGGTTAGACAGGTTCTTAACTACATAAGATACAGACATAGTAAGCACGAGTTGGTCCTTCATCACATGGAGCTTGTACCTATGTACTTTGTATACTTCACGATGCGTCGCAGGCTTGTCATATGGATGCGAAGATTTATAATAGTTTCATGACTTTCAACATACTCTAGACGCCTAAAAGCCCCATAAAACATGATATCGCTTGTTATAGAATCTGAACATGCTAACATTTAACGAGTATAAAGCACATAAATATCTCCGGGGATGAACGCTCTGTCAACACATTCCGTAATAAGACAACATTATCCGAAATTCATAGTGGAAAGAATTGGTATCCTCGAGGCACGCTCCGCAAACCCACTACTATATAAATAGTTAATACAGTTGTTTCTGGGAAGAATATCTTGTTACTGAGTACGTACTTGTTCGCCCGAGGAGCGATCCCATACATTAGTGTATTAATGTAACCATACACACACTAAATATATTGCTTTTTGATATTATGCATGAAGAAATATACAGAATTACAAGAAAGTTACGACAGTATAGGAAAAGCGTAAGAACAATTTCTATTACAATAAGTTTTTGGCCCGCTGCCATTATTTGTAAACATTACATTAAAGGCATGTTTATATAGGTACCTATATAAACATTCTGCTCTTCGATGATATATCTGGTCCAAAGATAAAGTTAATAACCAAAGCCATTTAAAACTGGAATGTAAGATGAGAATCTATCTGAGTCTATTGAATATTTTGAGTAAACAGAAAATGGCACTTTAATCTTTGAACTACGTAACGTAACTGCTAAACTTACACGTGACAAATGTCATGCGGATACGTACGATCTTTGTATTCTATATTGTTTTCTAGCCTGCCTGATGAACCTCAAATATTTGCTCGTATAACTCCGTTTGTTAGTCAAATAAAATAAAGCGATTTTTTATTAAAATACTTGGGCAAACATTGGTAATGTACACGTAAGATTAGCTCATTATTCTCAATCTATATTTAGGAATGTTAAAAATAATGGATATGTAAAAGCAAAGCCAACATCCTCCTTAAAGGTGCAGATTTCCGTTTCGATTGAGTAAACCTTTGCAAATAATCTGGAAATGCTATCTGACAATACGACATTCGCGTCCTATCTCTGGGATCAAGGAATTCTGTTGCTTGTAGCATATTTGTGAGAACCGCTGTTAAAAGCAGAATCTCAAAGACCTTCTTCCTTCTACCTTCTTTTAACTTGGTATTAATGGAAGGACTATGAACATTGCAGGTGGTGCCGACGCAGTACACGACGAGCATCCTGGCGCCGATGTTCTCGCTCATCTGGATGGTGATGTTCATCCTGTACTGGCGGATATGGCGCGAGGCTACCTGCCACGCGCGCCGCATGAGAGCCAACACCTGCTGCCCAACCGGGGCCAACGATTGGAAGAGCATACAGGTAATAACAGTAACTTTTACTACAAGCATAACATAAAAGAGACGGTAGAAGTAATTAGGTGTAGAAGAAAAGCTGAGAGAAAAAGATAAAATGGGGTTTTATCTTTATCTCTACCAAGCTTCTAGTCTTTTTATCTTTTGCAAGCTACCTGTTCAATGATACGAGTACTTTAAAATATGCCGCCTAAAAGATATTAGTGAAAAACACATGGTGATGTAGTTTGAGAGAATTAACGACACCGCCAGTTTGCTGGTCTGCCTCACGACAACAATATCTAGATTAGTTGCTTCTATAAGTTTATATGAATCCATAACACTTTATTGTTAAAATTATTATATTTAAAACTGGTTTCCAACTATAATCACTACTAAAACCGTCGCATTTCTAATTAGTTTGCAAGTAAATTAAACAACACAGCATACTATTTTTCTTATCTGATAATTAGTGTTATTGCGTGATTAATTTGCTGTTTTTGTATCGTGAGAATGTCTATTAGCAATTTGTTCTATTACGTAGTGATTTGTATTTAGACGGCTGCATTATTTCACATACTACTAAGACTACTGGTAACCTAACACCTAAAACTTGAAATTAATTCTTTCTTTCGCAGGTGGTGCTGCTAGTGCTAGGCTCGTTCTCAATATGCTGGATGCCATTCGTGGTCGTGGCGTGCGCGCAAACGCTGCCCATGATGACGCTGCACAACCACATCGCGTACCGCGTCACGTCGTCGCTGGCCATGTCCAACTCGGGCATCAACCCGCTCATCTACGCCTGGAAGAACGCCGGCTTCCGCGCCGCCTTCGCCAAGCTACTGCGGTGCAAGAGACCGGATACCTCGGAGTATAGAGGATCGCCGGCCCCTGAGAGGAAGAGGGGCTCCGTGGCGCTGCGCGAGGGCTCTATAACGCGGTCCAGTGCTCCGAGCGGACTGTCGAGCCTGGGGGGCCGGCCGGCGCGCCTGCTGTACATGGAGCACTCGGCGGACACGGCGCGCTGCCGCATCATCGAGAACGCCGGCTACGTGGAGGCGGAACATGGCGACCTCAACCCGTCGTACGCGCCCGACGCGCCCACGCCCGTGCACCGCCCCGCCGTGCCCGCACGCGCCGACATAGTGTAGTGCACCACTCAGTACGAACGATCTTAGACGTTTTGTGGGAAACGTGAAACGCTTCTAGTATTTAAAGTTGTTAGTGACTGTAGGTACCCCTTTCGCATTTAGGTACCTGTTCGAATCTACGCTCAAGTTTTTAAAAGCTTTATTGTTGAATATTTATTGAGAGATTATAATGAGTTCCCTGCCATAATGATGTTTTAATAAGAGGTTCTCTGTCAGATAAAGATGTTTAAAAGATATAAATATTAATTAAAAGATGTTCTATGTAATATTAAAGTATGTAAATAATGTGTATTATTTATCTCAACCTAACAAAAACACTTTTTTTGTCTAGCGTAAGGCTCACAACGCCATCTATGATAAAACGCAGAAATATACAATTTGTACCGAACCGAAACTCGTATCATAGATGGCGCTACATAAACTATATTAAAGATGTTTAAATACGAAATTATAATTATTATGGTTAAGCAAGATGACTGAATAATTAGCATAATTACAAAATAAATGAAGTAATCAATCTAAAATTCGAGGCAAAAACAGGGAAAGCACTATAAAATTGCAATGAAATTACAAAAACAGCCATTCGAAGAGTTGTTTTAAATGATAATGAAGTCAGTGGCCCCACAAATTTAACGATACATTTGGCTGATAACGTAGAGAACGTATCACGGCTGATACGATCCTATATATCCGTATTTTGCAATATAAAGAGGTCACTAACGGATGAGAATCATGCTGGTTCGCCTCTTGTAGCAATATATTGAATTACCAAACGGAGAACATTGTATCGAGAACACTAGTTATATATCGTGTAGGTATCATCTGCGAAGCTATTAGAATAATGACCCTATTCTCTTTTAATTACTCGATACTGAATACACGTGTAAGATCTTGATATTACTAAAAAAGTAACATTAAAACAATCCACCGTAACGTAACCGTTCCTAGTAGGCAGTATACAAAAAGATTAATTGATGAGTGCGGTACCTATACACCTAGTTAGTCATTTTATTTTATTGCATACAAGCTGCCCGCGCCGGCTTCGCACAGGAAGAGATTTTTTTTACTTTTTTTTAGGGTTCCGTACCCAAAGGTACGTAAAAACGGGACCCTATTACTAAGATCCGTCTGTCACCAAGCTGTATCTCATGAATGGTGATAGCTAGACAGTTGAAATTTTCACAGATGATGTATTTCTGTTGCCGCTATAACAACAAATATTAAAAATAGAAAAAAATAATTATTTAAATGAGGTTCCCATACAACAAACGTGATTTTTTTGCCGTTTTTAGAATAGTACTATCCCTCTTTCCCACTATCTCCCACAGCGGGTTCATGATGGAAATGCCAAGTCATAATAGGGGCAGGACTCAGAAAAAATGAGTCTTACCATAGGCAGTATACGCTTTTATAGAAGTAAAACGACAGTATAAAAGCATAATAAAGCTACGAGCATTGCTAAACTTTTTGAACTAGATAGGTATACATGGAATATCAGTGATGGTCTACATCGAAATCAAGTGAGTCGCGAGAGCCTAGATATGGCCTGTTAACTAGTTTACAATAGAATGTGACCAGCGGTGAACAAATGCTACTGTTAGGAGCTGATTGTCACAACTGAGCATTTCGATATTTCTTTATATTTTACAGCCCTGCAAACACCTTTGAATTTGATCAATACTAAAAAGTATAGTAGTAGTAGCGGGACTCCCATTTGTTTTTCATTTGGTCCGTTGTGCGTGAGGATTCTGGCTAATATAGCCAGCCTAGTTCCAACCAAAAGCCCAGAAGTAGGATGACAAAAACATAATTTCCACTTCCCTCCATATCAAGCAGTAGACAGAAAAAACAAGGACAATAGGCACAAAGGGTCGTTTACAACTGGGATAAGCCCAGTTGCCTAGCACCACGGATAAAAATTAATATTAATGGGGCCTAACATTGTGAGCTGTTATATTTGATTCCAATAAAAGGTATGGCAAAAATACTTGAACGCAAGGCAATTTGTTCTAGTTTCCACAAGGTCCGTATAGTAAATAACTCTGTATACAGCCTGAACATTTGGCTATTATAACTATGCATTATTCAAAAATGTGGGCAACCGACAATTTGGGGCAACACCGTCTGTACTATAAAAATTTATTTTGATAGTTGTTTTTTTTTGTTTTGTTATAGGGTATTTTGTTTATACTCTGATTCATTCCTGGTAAAGAATAACATAGTATGATGCAGTGTGGATTTGATACAGTTTTATTTTATCACTGTGAGAGACCGTTTTCTCAGTGCGTGATTACTGAAAAACCACAAATACATAGTTTGTTGTTTTGCTTCAATGTTGTAATTTGACACGATCTTCTTGTAAACAACATGAACAGGCGTATGAGTTTTCGAAATAATGTTCTTAGTTAAATAATCTATTATGCAAAAATCTAAATCATTAGCTCGGCCACGGGGTCCCGACGCTAAGAAAGAACATTTGGTTCAAATAAATATCTTTAAAAGGCGCGATATGCATCGTTTTGTTATTGAATATTGTGAAAATTCTCATTTTCTTATATATTGAACAAACAAATTATATGTTCTTGTTTAATCAACTCTCATAAGCACAAAATCATGGCATATTGGCCTCCTAATTCACATTTCAAAGATTATTTGAACGGATCTTTTTCAATTGATGCCAATAGATGGTGCGGTTTTAAATTTCTGAGGCATTCCATTCGATTATTTAATTTTGTATTGTGGTTACATTTTGGTGCAATGAAACTGTAAAAACGTCAAACACATCGTCACTGTATTTAAATAAAAAGATTATCACGAACCGAGTTAACCCTTCTACTTGCAAGTCGCTGCTAACACCATCTATCTATCGCCGTGGAACGGAACCGAACGCAATTGATGTACAAAAAATAACCAGTTTAATCAGACGAAAAACGCTAGTTACGTTGGCACGGTTTCTTTGTATGGGATGAGGCATCTGTATGCTAGTATCATATTATCTATGGCTCGGCGTACACGTCAAATTACGATATCTTGTAAACAGTGTTGTTCACATCTTGGAATTTACATAGCATGTAATAAATATAATAACGCCCGCAATCCACTTCTAATAGGTTTAACCATTTTTACAAACGTTTATTTAACTTGCAGTGTATGTATGGTATGTAAGTGTGTTCGGGTCAAATATTGCAACTGAATTTTAAAGCAGTTATCCTCCACCGATTAAGATGAAATTTTGCATACACGTTTAGTTTGGATGACAATGCATGGTTAGCTAAGTGACGTTTAGGGATGGGTCCGATATAGCAAAACGTAACTTATATCGGATATGGGGTTCGATATCATATCATATCGATATCCATATTAATATAACCGATATCACAAAAAACTGTATGTATCGAATCAAAACTACTTGCGACGAACGAACGAATAACTCAAAACTTAAAACCGTAACAATCCAAAAACGTTCGAACAAAACGCAAACTTCACAACCTAACCTATTTTTACTCGAAGCTTGCGTGGATAAACAGTCACCGGCAGCGCAAGGCCTGGCGTTGTGCTCTACAACTGGCTACCCCGCACCACCGTACTGCAGCCTTCCGAGGAAGTTTTAGGTACGTAGCCTCCAAATGTTGGAATAACATTCCACCGCCGATTAGGGACATAACGAATATAATAACTTTTAAGACTAAACTTAAGACATTCGTTCTGACATCACAAATAAAATTTAATGGAATTAATATTGACAAATCATTTATATAATTCTTATTTTATCTTATTTTAATTTAATTCAATCCAATATATATTATTTAATATGAATAATTTCCACAATAATTTAAAAATAGTTTAATCCATCAAGTGGTGTGCCTATATTTCTAGGAAATGAGTCGGGAAGAGGTTGGCTGGATGTGAAAGGCCGGTTGTCTATGCAACACTGTCATTTGGGGTTTTTTGAGATAAAATTTAACCATCATATTGTAGCACTTATTATACTTTATATTATAAAACATTATATATTTTTCTATTACTTTATATTATCTATTTTACATATTTTTAAGTTTATAAGTTAAGCACCTACATATTCACATTATGACATTATTTATTTACCCACGTCCGTGTGTCACTAGCGGGGTGCCAACTGAAAATCAGCGCTGGGTGTCTGGTGCCCAGCAAATGCTGAGTTAGTAACCCTTTCGGTGTGGGCACGCTCGGCGCAATCATTCTTAAACCTTGTTTGTACTTTTTTTACTATAATTCTTCTCTGTTACTTTGTGATTGTTGTTGTTGTGTTGTGTCTATGTCGAATAAATGTTTTCTATTCTATTCTATTCTAACCTATAGGAACCATATCGCTGTACTACTGACATCGATATCTGAAAACTGTTTTCGATATCGATATGAAAACTGTATATCGGATACATAACCGTTTGCGCTAAAAACCGAAAACGCCCATCTCTAGTGACGTTATTCTAAATCTAAAATGGCAAACGGCCCAAGATGGTGGACTAGTTATTTTTTTGCATTGGCATGACATGGGTATCAAATCAAAGGGTTTGCTGAGAAGAATACGAAAAAAGCTTGTTTTAAAAAAAGATTTTTAATGAATAATTTTATTTTAACTGGATTTGTGAAAAACAATGTACAGGGTAAACAATCTGACTGCTCAAGTACCACGAAAATCACAGATGGAAAAGCATATCACATTCAAAACTTTTTGAGGATACCAATTAAGAGTTCTGCAGAGTTAAAATAACCAAAGTCTATCCAACATAATATTGCGTTAATTCTGCCAAAGAATACACTCCCATAAGATAAGATGTGCAGATTGTACATATTCGAAGTCAGATGTAGAACATTGACATAAAGGTGAAGCAACAAGCTTGAAGATAAATAATTTACTTTTAAAGTTACCATGTCCTGTGAGAAATTGGACAACACAGTGGTCCACCTCCAGCCACGTCCTGGCCAGCCGCTCACGAACGGATAAAAAGAATTGGTGGAGGTGTCGGCCCTTAATGGAATTATCACGCCTACATTGTCATTGGGACAAAGGTTCCACCCAGACGTCAGTCTGTGGTTTAAATCATCTAAAGATTTTAACACGGTCATTCTGCGTTAAAAAGTCCGCGTCCATGATCTCTCTTGCGTACATTGCAGCACGACAAAAAAAAGATACAATTCATAACCAGCAAGAAAATAAACGTTAAAACACTCACCTCAATGCCAGTCACGCCAAGCGCCGTCACCATGTTGGGCGTCATCCTGAAGGGCACCTTCTCCGGCACCCGCAGCGTCTTGCCTTTTTCGAAACACACGTTATAGTCTATATGCACCACCTCGCCCGACGTGAGGTCCACCAACACATTGTCCATGTGCCTGTCACCGAGCCCAATTATGTAGCCTATCGTACTCATCACGGCCACCGAGTAACTGTACCGACGCGTTATCTGCCACCACTGCTCAGGACTAATACTGCTACACCAAAACTCCCTCCACAATAAATCCTGAGGAGTCTCCGCACCCAACTCTTGCAGAACTTGCTTTAGGATCGACACTGGCCAGTCTTTTCTGTTGTCCGATGTTATACCCGAATCTCTTAACAGAGGATTTAGTTTGTTGTAGAATAACTCCGAAGGACGCAAGATATTGACTGGTTTATTGGTTTTAGCTGATAGCATCGCAGCTTCCCGATTTTGCCAGCGTTTGTACACCGCAAATAGTGGTGTCACGTTGTCCACCCAGCTGATCAGTCCCGATCGAGGACCCAGAGGTATCACCGAGTAATGGCGTGCTCTATACGTTTGATTATCGTTATTTTCTGAATCCCTGGCCATCATCGTATTTGTTATCGACAGCAGCTGCATGATCCTTTCGTCTAAATGCAAGTCTTCTAATCCTTTGAACAAATACGTGTAAGCCTTGCCATCTGACCCGTTAAAGACCAATTTCTTTGGCCTTGTCTTTGTTGGTAGGATAGCTACATTATTTTCAACCGCTTTTATTGTAACTCTCACGGCTCTCTGATTTGTATGTACTCCTGGCATAGTTATCACAGTATTTTTAAGTTCTGCTAATACGGGGCTGATATCCGACATCTTTAATATGTATGAAGTTCTTTTATTTACTTTCTGTTGAAGTCTTATTTGAAGTTGTTTAAACGGCGCCCACGACTCCTGCGGTTTATCAGGATGCTCCGGGTTCTTCAATTTGTCTATCACGTCGGTGATGAGAGACTGGAATTTGTTTTGGAATGATACTTCATGCGGGGTTTCAGGTTTCGCCGAAGTCACTTGATAGAGTTGCTCCAACACACAAACGACTGGCTCAAAAATAATGCGATGTTTCTCCCTAATGAGATTTTCTTTGTCTTCAGCAGACAAGTGTGAATTGTTTTTTACTTTGCCAACTTCGCATTCCAACTGAGAAAGTCGCTTCGTAAAGTCTGAGTGGTGTTGGACTAATGTGCCCAGGCATAATTCGTCCCATAGCAAATTGATTCTTTGCAATTCTTTGACTAACAGCTTCACTTGTTGGATAGTTTTTGGAGCTTGTTTCGCAAGTGTTTCGACCATATCCAGGAAACAAGAATTAAGTTCATTATTGACCACTTTGTCGCTGGCAGCATCTTCAATGTCAAGGTTCTCTTCCACACTTCCAGCGTCATTAGACATGAAAGATCTTGCTACATTCAACTCCATTAAATCATTCTGTTCATTTTCCACCGCACCAACAACTGCTGGGAAAGTGATCAGATGCGGTGTGTCCTCTGCCAATCTGCACAAGAGATCAGATACACATTTCCTCACATAAGTTTCCGGGTGGTTAAGACGTGAGAATAACTGTGGAATAATAACTTTCCAAGGTTGAGTAGGCGTGTTTGCTAAGCCGGATTCCAATACTGTCTGCAACTCCATTGCGTGTTTTACAATCAAACGTAGAAGTCTCAACGTTGCATTAACTACCGCGTTTTCTCCGCTGTGATTAATAACGTCTGATGCACAAATAAGTTGCAGGAATTTGAAGTAAGCATCAGCCGAAAGTTCAAAGTAAGAAAATACTCGTTTTTGTGCTTGACGCCATATATCCACTAACAGTGCAAGGTGTTCAGGAAAAGCATTACTCAAAGATGGAACTGTCCGAAGTTGACTTTCAATCATTTCGGATGTGTTAATTTCGTTCCAGTCAATGTCTTCGTCGTCACAAGTAGCTTTGGTTTTCGACAATATTTCACAAACCTCCTCAAAATCTTGAGGGGAGCATCCAATCATAACGCTCTCTATCTGTAACTTATCATTTTCTGTTAATTGTTCTCGAGTTTTTGAGCTAAATTCAACCATTTTACGACCCCATCTAAAGCACCAAGCAGCAAAGCTTGCCCAGGCTTTAGCTAGTCCTGGGCATTGATTAACACCAAATTGTAGTAGTTTACCAACGGCGGAGTCTGATACAGGTATGACATTCTCCGATATATTATTATCGACCAAACCTATTTCTGGTAAAGCTGACACCAACTTTAGTAAAGGTGAATCTATGTCCAATATATTTTCCGTCTCGCTCTGCACCCACTTCGAAAGGGTCAGTAGCAATCTTGTTCCCTTTTCACGCAGTTCATAACTTTGTTCACTCATAGCCAATCTTTGAGAAAAGCCGAAGGAAACGCTTGCACAAAGGTTGACAGCGCGTATTTTAGTTTCTTCTTTCACGTAGGTTAATTTGCAAAGCTCAGCCAGAGCAGTGGCATTGTTAAGGCTCCAAATTTCGAGATCATAAGTATTTGTAGACATAAGGAGCGCTTCACTTAAGTCGTCCAAGTTATTTACGCTGCCTAAACACATTTGAAAAGCAGAATTTTGTTTAAAATGATTCAAGAGTTCTCTCTTAGCCATTATAAAGTTAGAGTTCTTTCTAGCACTTTTTATTACATCTAGGCGAAGGCATTCTGCATAAAACATATTTTCTTCTGTCAAATTAAGTTTAGTAAAATATTGATTCCACCATAATATTCTGCTTAGGTTTTTAAAATTAGTTCCGTACTTATACTCCTTTACTGTTGAGGGTTTGAAAGGATTAGGGATAACCTTTCCGCTCTTCACAATGCTGCTTAACCCATGATTTGCTAATTGCAATACTGCGACTTCTTTTAAGAAGTGTATGGAATTCGTTCTGGAGTATTCCTCTGCTTGTGATTTAAGTAAGACGCCGCAATGTTTTAACAAGTCTTCATATTGGTCATTGTAATCACTGTTATACATTTTCACTGCAGTGCACACAAGAGTCGATTCAATTTTTTTTAATAAACCTTGATAGGAGCATGCATTCTTAGATATCTCATTTCCTTCATTATCAAGTATATCCCAGTTAGTGAGTTCTTGCGGAATTTCCGTGGTATCTTCGAAAAACTTTAATGTCGAAAAAGAGCTCCATTGCGAAATATTTGAATTAAATCTATCACTGTCTTTCCATGTTTGCATATCTTCCCAGTTTTGTATGTGTTTGTAACTATCCATTACCTGTTCGTCAATGAACCTGGTAGTCTTAGTATCTACTTGGGATGTTGTTTCACCCTCTTTAGAGTCTTCATGTGGTTTCAAGTTGTTTAGTTTTTTATAATACTCTATAGCCATTTCATGTCTAGAAATTGCCTGTTCAGCAGCTCCTTTTAGCCACAGTAACTTCTTGTTAAAAGTCTGTTTTATCCAGACGTATAAACCGTGCAACATTTCTGGTTCTTCGATTTTTATAAGTGCTCTGGCAAGGGTAATCGCAATACCTTCGATGTCAATATTGGTCTTCGAATTAGCAGCTGTTTGCAGAACCAGTGATGCATGGTAGATGGCAGCACCGTAATGTCCAGCATACAGGCTGACGACGAGCGCCGCGGGGCGCACTCGAGTAAACCACTCGCGGCAAGTCGGTCTGTTCGTGTGGAAGAATGTTCTCACAGGTTTCACGACAACTGGCAGCACTGTAGCAGTACCTTCTGCGGCATTATAAATGTACTTCTCTAGGAATATCATGAACTCTGTTATCCATCGCGTTCTCGTTTGTTCTGATGTTAACACTTCCACCAGATTTTGTTGGTCACTGCCAATGTATTTAGTTTCGTGAGAGGAAATTTCTCTTGCTATTCCTTTCAAAACTCCTTCTATCTTCATAAAAGTCTCTTGTGGTTTGCCCAGAGTGGTTCTTAATTTCAATGACACACAAGTCTGAGCCAGTTCTGCGAGGACCCAACCGACGCATATAGACGAAAAGCTTGTAGCACATTGCCGGAAGAACAAAAGATTGTTTTCATCAACATCTGCAGTTTGTAATGGCCATGATGATAAAAATACATCTACCAAAGCTTTTTTATCCTTCATTGAGTTCTTGAGAAGACCATTTATTATTATTTTAAAATGCTGGTTCGATAGGTTACCAAAGGATCCTCGCATAAGATATTCTTTAAAGGAATTAGCCTTTGTATCACTGTTGAGCACATTCAGGCTCATTTTCCTTGTGGTAAACACTTTAACCACTTGTTTGTCCATCTCCAGCTGAACAATATCCCATGGCAATTCAAATAGCACATCTTTGCAAACATTTGACAAGGTTTTATTTTGATTATCAATATGTAATATACAAAGTACTGCCATTGTTTTCAGCAACATTACATTCCATGTGAGAGTCTTATTTTTCAGTAAATGTTGAGAATTCTTCATTACAAGTAAAACAATATCTTCATCAAAATGATATGCCAGTGATAACATGTTAGTTGTTAATACTAGAAAACCCTTTGACATGCTTACTATGGGTAAATATTTGTCTAACTGGCAAAATATATCAGATATCCAATTGAGGACCAAAATTAAGGTTTCTCTGGGGGCATCTTCATCTAATACCATGCTCAATGTGTTGAGGATCACAGCTAGATGTCCAGAAGTGGGGCTGGAGCTAGAGACATCTCCAAGGCTCAAGTTTGAAAGGCCAAATATATCATTCGCTCTTTGCTGGGTATTGGTAACCAAGTCGCTAGAAGCAATAAAGTGATTGTTCTTTTTACAATGTGAGTAAAGCAAGTATAGTACAGAATACTGAAGGGCTGGCTTCTCTTTAATCAGCTTTTCGTGATGAGGAGACATTTTTATGGCCAACAGTTCTAATATGCTAGGTTGTAATGCCCACATTCCAATGATTGAGTTACTAGCATTAGCCAGCTCTGATAAACATTGTAAATAAAATATTACATTCTTCTCTGCATCCTCTTTATCTACTTCTTCTTGATACTCTGGGTTTATTATTAGTATGTCAGGTATTATGACTGAATAGGAATTCTGAATATCTGTCAACACATACTTGTAGGTTTCTTGTAAAAGTGGAATATTTTTCAAGTTTAACAAGTTACTATAAACAGACATCACACCGTTTAAAATGTGCGAACTGTCTGAATAGCGCAGTCTGCGCAAAAGTGAGTCAGGTCCAATAGTTTGTGCTATGAACTCAATAGGAAGGTTTGAAGCAATCTCCTTGATCACAGTGGACACTAAGTCAATGACACTGAGGCTAACACTTTCCTCTCCTTGCAGGAAGTTACCCATCTCTTTTGTTATGACTGCAAACAGGACTGGAGAACAAGATGACGATTTAGATTGCAAATATTTCAAAAGCAAAGCAATACATTCATTACCTGCCAGTATCAGGTCTGCTTCGGCATCGTCCTTGAGAGTTTTAGTTAAAACTTGCAAAACCTTAGTGAATGCTTCTGTAAGAAATGACCATGACACAATTTGGGAGACTGTAGGGCTCAACAGTGTCCCTAAGCTCTTCACAACAGTGTTGAAAACATTGAGGAATGATGTGATCTTCTGTTTACAATCTTCAGGAGTGGTGGCATCACTTTGTTTATCAGTACGTTTTGAATCCATCTCAGTAGAGTAAGCCACCATGTCTTCCACAAACTGATTCAATAGGTTTACTGAAAATCCAACATCTGCTTGCCAGTGGCGACTGAGTTTAAACAATGATTGTAGAGCAAAATCTTTGATCTTCTTAGGCTGAGCATTATCTACATGCCAACCAACTAGAATGTCTACTGTGTCCACAAAATGATTTGCAAAGTGTTCTGGATATGAATTAGACATGATAATCATAGCATTTATAGCAGACATGAACACATCAGCAGAGTCTGTGCCTTCAATGATAGTCTGAAGCCTGTCTAAAGTCACCTCAGCAAAATCTGCAAGGTTAGGAGTTTGGTAATCAAGCTGAAATGTCTCCGTAAACGAGAGAGTCAAATAGTGTTTTATAGTCGAGTTGTGCACTGCAAAACTAGCAGCAATCCAATCTAGATGTTTCCTGAAGTCTGCACCCATGACATAGCCAATCCTCCCCAGCACCACAGAAGCACCTTCCTTTGTCTCAGGGCCAGGCGCATCATAGAGCACATCCAGGAGTGACTCCACTAATATGTCATAAGATCGACGAATGTAGCGCGAGTTTTCCGGTAACATGACGGCGTCTTGTAATTTGCTGCATATGACGAGGGATTTTTCCATGTCCACCTCAGCACATAGACGACGCAGCAACTTAGAGATGCGAGGGTCTTCAGGAAGATTGACAACCAACTCGGAACGTTCATAGAACTTGTTGCTGCTGCTGCCTTGAGCCCAGGTGTCGTTGGAGGACTGGTTTAACGATTCGTGATATTTATAAGAATTGTCAAGAGGTTCACGATCGCCGCGGGGCGGGAATCCGCCGCGGCCTCTGCCTCCGCGTCCACCGCCTCGAGACGGCCTGAACTCGGTGACACGACCGCGGGAGCGATACCTGCCATCTCGGGACGGACCCCCAAAAGACGAGGATGCATCGTACGCACCAACATAACCTCTGACCTTATCGTCCGTGTTTTCTTGTCCAATTTCGTCCCTTTCCGGAGTGTCGTTACCCTCCGTTCCCTTTGGGTTTTTAACTTTACTGTTTGCAGTGGTGGATATCATCACTAGAAATTTTATCAAACACGTAATTGTAAACACACATGGCCTTAAATTTAAGACAAAATACGGGCAAAACAGACACTCTTCGCCAACAGTCACTGTATATCATAGACAAGATGGTAATTCTGTCACGACTGTCACTGTTATTGTTGAAAACTGTCAAGGTCTGTCAATTCATGCGCATAGAGATTGTAGAGTATTAATGTAAATTAATATTTCAGAACGAAAAAATACCTCACCTTATACTATAGGTATCAGAATCTCAAAATAATAGAGACTTCAATTATCTTATATCGTTGTAATATTTCATAATGAAAATCGATATTCTATAGATTAATAAAACTAGTTTATTTTGAATAAAATAATCGAACCAAAGTGCTGTCTGTATATTTTGAACGACGAACGACGAAACGTTTGTCATACATCATAATACACCCTGGACATCTGTCATAAACATAACCTCAGTCAAAAGACATGTTGATTTGTGTTTTTATTTCAAATGAAATGTTATAAGTGAAATAACATATTATTTGTTGGTCAAATACCCAAGATAAACATGAAGGCCGCAAAACGTACTCAAGATTTTAAAGGTAAGAATAAATCTGTTTGTTTTTGGTTATGCAGTGTAGTTTAACAGTTTCAGTTAGTATAATTTTGTTTTTCTTTGCAGCTTTAGAGCTCCAGTTAACAGAGGCTTCAGTAGCACCACACACTGTATACCTTAAAGAGCATGTGGTAAGAGAACACACAAAAGACAAGCCACAGGGTCGTACATTATTAGTAGTAAATGTGCCACCTTACGCTGATGAAAAAGGATTGATTAACGCTTTCAGAGAAGCTGGCACTGTACAGTCAGTTCAAATATGTTTAAAACCATCTACTGCTGACATAAAGCATATTATAAGATTCATACCTGAAGAAAACAAAATCACATTCAGAGCAGCCTACATAGTTTTTAAAAAAGTTGCAGAATTAGATAAGGCATTGAAATTAACTGAACTACAACCACTGAACTCGAATTATCACCAAATGAAAGTTGGAATTAAAAAGTGGATTGATGAATACAACAGTACTATAATAATGCCCAAAACACTAAAAGAAAATGTAGAAACATTTATGAAGCAGTTTGATGAAAATGCTCAGAAAGCTGATAAAAAAGAAAAGGAATTGGAACAAGAGGATGATGAGGGATGGGTGACAGTCACTAAGAGAGGAAAAGTCCAGAGCTTTGCACGATCAGAGAAGGTAGAAAACAAAATAATGCAGAAGGAAGAGAAGAATAAAAAGCGAAAAGAATTGAAGAACTTCTACACTTTCCAAATCAGGGAATCAAAAATGAAGCACATTGTGTCACTAAGGCAGAAGTTTGAAGAAGACAAGAAGAAAATAGCACAGATTAAACAGAGTCGGCGATTCAAACCTTTTTGAAATAAATAATATCTAAGTTTATGAAATTATCACAGTATTTTATTAACATTATGTACACATACATCTATTTCATAGTAATTCTTTTACTTAAAACTTTAAATTCATTCAAAAGAACCATTGGAACTTGAACACCAAACATAGGTACTATGTTGAGTGGCAACACCTTCCAAAATGCTACACGTCCTCATTTGGGTTCTCCTGGCGGAGCTCCATATTGTTGTCAATGTGGTGAAGCAGTTGACTGCCTCAGACACTATGGCCTATCCTGCAGTAGGAGTGCTGGTCGGATAGCACGGCATGCCAGCATTAAACCCAGGCCTTTGGTGTGGGATGCAACATATGTCGACACCCTTGCACCATCTCATCTTCTTAGCACGGCAGACTGTGCTGGGGCGGCTGCTGCTGGTGCAGAAAACCTCATAACGCAAATATAACAACCTTATTTGAAGTTATATGTTTGAGCCGTTAGGGGTTGAAGTATTACGTCCATGGGGTCTGAGTGCTAATCGAGTTTTTGGAGACATTAGCAAAAAGCTTGTTGACTCTTCACATGACCAGAGGGCTGGCCTTTTCTTCGGTCAGAGAATCATCATTGCCATGTGAATTAATCTGATATTTGTATTGTAGTCTTATTACTTTGATTTCTAAAATGAACTGGCTTCAGCATATTATTTAATAATGTTCGAAACCTTGAAAACACTATGGGCACTCATAGGGACGGAAAGCACTTGAGGGTCCTCCAATAGTTCAGATATTAACAATTCTTTATAAATGTTCATTATTTAGTCAAAGCACTTGTCAAATAATTTGCTGATGAGTTTTGATGATGATGTGCAGCAGTCGGTTCTCCGGACATGTACCTAATGCAGCAAGAAGGTTGTTGATGTTGCCATAGACACAGCCATTAGCAAGGGCCACTTGCACTGACTGTCCTATTCTGTCTAGGCAATCCTGTAACAACAAATTATATAACTAAGCATTAATGATAATGATTATCACTTCTTTGTGAAAACCCTATTATTGAGGTGTTAGCCGCTTTATTATGAAGAAAACAAAGAATAAAATTAAATTTGAGAAAAATCAAAAGTGTGTGCCTCGAAAAAACGGTTCATTTCAGCAGTAATGCCAGACAGATGCTAGTCTTCCATGCATTTTCATGATAACTTGAAAAATCACAGTGTACCTGTAACTTATGATCATATTGTAGCTTGCCGCCTCTCTTGAGAACAGAGTGTGCATATCCCTGCACCACTGGTGCCAGTGCGGACAGATGCTGAGCGTTCACAGCAGTAGGGGGGCCGTGCGTGCGCCTCCCAGCCCTCAGGCTCTGCAAGACCCCCAGATGAAGCTTTATGTACAGCTCTGACTCTGTCAAAGGCCTGCTTGTCACTGTTTTGACGACTGATCTGTCCATGTCACCTTCCAGTTTGATTTTTTTGACTGGTATTGGTACTTCTACCATTTCTGAATCTGTAATCAATCAAGATAATATTCTTTTAAATATCTGCAATCTCTCTATATCATTATGTGTTCTAGATTTTCTAGACCAATACAAAATTGAATAGAATGTTTACCTTCATCAATATACAGTGGAGCAAGTGCACACCAGTGAATGAGTCCTGCCAAGGGAGTTACAGCAGCCATTGGTATGGATCCACTTGGTAGGGCTGCAGGATTCAATTGTGCTGACATGCATAGACTAGGGTTGGAGTATACCTGCAAAATCAAACAAGACTATAAATTCCAAAAGCAGTACTCATATTTTTTGGACAGCCTTATTCTGTTGGGTGGGCAGTAATGCATGTCAAAATACAATCAACAAACAAGAACAAATAATTCACTATTATTATTTACATAACTTTTAGTCTTTAAAGACAAGGAGAAACATTCAAAGTCAGTTATTAAAACCATCATTAATAGGAGAGCCACCAAAACAAGAAGATGGTATATTGTTAATAGTACTTATTGTGTTCAGAATACTAACCCAAGCTGTAATCACTTCCAAAAGGTTCTTAGGTGGCAATTTAGTAGTTCCTTGAGCATCTCGCATGTACAGCTCAGTCACTGCAGTAATGAAGTTAGCCACAAATTGTGGAGCTGTGTTAGCTAAAGACTTCAGAGCCAGTTGGTTTGAAGTGTTCAGGTAAAAATGGTCTCGAATGACATTCTCAACCAGCTGAAGAGAATGTGCTGATGAGCAGCCCATCTGTTGGAGCCAAACACCAACTGCTAGTAACACCTGAAATACAGAGTACATACATAAACTCAAGCCTTCATCCCATGGGGGTAGGCAGAAACTACAGAACCACCTGCTGTGATTTTTACATACTCCTTTTGCTTCATTTATGACTAGAAGTATGAACATACATCTATATTGGTAGGTATGTAGGGTAGGGCAGGCAGGTTTATAGGTAGGGTAGGGTAGGTAGGTTTTGCTCAAGATAGTTCTCACATACAGTTAATTAAGTGATCTCAAATATATCGATAGTATTCAATGTGTCACAAGCTCCCGCCAACAACAATATTTGGGAATCTTTGAAATAATTTATATGGCAAAACAATGTTTGCCATGTCAGCCAGTGAAAAATTAATTGTTTCTCACTCACTGGAGTACTAGACGCAGATACTGCCATGCTAGCAAGGATACTCAATATTTTCAATCTCCTCTGGCTGTCCATGCCGCCAAACAGTGATAAGAACACTGTATTCTTAGTTATCTCATTGGTACAAGCTGACAGATAGTCGCATATGATGTCAATGAGCTGTAAGTCCTGCAGCGGCGTCAGGCCCGCAGCCCGCCGGCCGCCACGCCTGTCTGACTCGCAGAAGACGAATTCTGATATGATGTCCATCGCTATGTCCAGTTGCTTGTTTGATGGAGCCGCCCGGCCAACCAAGAGTTGTTCTAAAAAGCGGTAGAAGGTAAGTCATACATTTATACATGCTACAGTCTTATTAGGAAGATCTCGAGCTCGAGCGGTAAAAATAAACTTGCACCTTGCACTTGTATGACTTTTAACGGCGGTTGGTACTTACCAATTTTGCTTAGAGCTTCCTTAGCACATACTGGAAAATCAAATTTCCTCAGGGTATGTTTTAAATCGGATATAGACATTTTGGAACCAACCAATTACCAAAACAGAAATCAATCGAAAAGATTTCGGACAAACCGCCCAAGAAATGCTCACTGTGCTCCCTGTGCTCAGTCAGAAATTAATTTGACACAACAAAATAATTAAACAATATTTCTTTTTCTCTTCGAGAACGTATGTAAAACTAAGATAGTGGCTTTACAATGCTAAATATCTAATTACGTTTTTCGCAGAATTGGAATGGATGGAGGATGGAACGCAACGCAAATTTCGCTGTCATCGTAGACAGAGAATGTCATAAACTGCGTTTTATTTCGCGTTCGGATACTTTTATTTAGAGTTGTTAAAAAGTCACAAGAAGAAAACATTCTACAACTAAACGTAACCATCCAAATAAAATGCAGTTCACTCAGCAGTAGTCAGCAGCTGTCACAACACACATCACCTAACTTAACTTATTGTGATTATCTGTGCCGCGTTGCGTTTTTTTTTTGCCTTTGCCGTTGTGTGTGTTCCCCTGCGTTTCGCTTCAAGAATTTGTCTTTATTTCCACAAGAAAGAAATTATAATTTGAGAAAACATGGAAGTCATTGTCGCTAACGTCGAACACATAAAATTTGATATAGATTACGCCCTAGAAGAGCAATATGGAGCTCTACCACTGCCATTCCCAGGAATGGATAGTAAGTTGTTTTCCTTCCAATAGACATTCAATGATTCAAGATTGTATCATTAACTACCGTTCAGCCGTTATTACTTAATAAAAAAACTCATAATTTTCAGAGTCAACCGCGGCAGTATGTGAATTTTTCAGCCAGCCTGGAGGTTGTGGGAATGGTCCTCAGTGTCCTTACCGGCACGTTCGAGGAGACCGCACGGTGGTCTGCAAGCATTGGCTGAGAGGCCTGTGCAAGAAAGGCGATCAGTGCGAGTTCCTTCATGAGTATGACATGTCTAAGATGCCTGAATGCTACTTCTATGCTAGATTTAATGCTTGTCACAACAAAGAATGTCCTTTTCTTCACATAGACCCTGAGAGTAAGATTAAGGATTGCCCATGGTATGTATTTATATTTTGTTTTCTGAATTTATTGTTGTCCTTATTAATTAATTTACACAATTTAACAATAATTGATTTAAGGAAATAGAAGTTTTGGCAGCATTATTAAAATATCATCTGAAGTGATAATATTATGACATTGTATTATAATGTATTATTTCAGACAGTTGGATAACTTGCCAAATGAATTACAACATTGCTTTTCAGGTATGACCGAGGTTTCTGTCGTCACGGTCCTCACTGCCGGCATCGACATGTGCGCCGCGTGTTCTGTATGAACTACCTCACAGGCTTCTGTCCTGATGGTGCCACTTGCAAGTACATGCATCCAAGGTTTGAGCTGCCCGCTCCCCCGGAACAAACCAAGGATGTTAAGAGATTGCCTGTGTGTCATTACTGCTCTGAAGCTGGCCATAAAGCTTCCTCTTGTAATAAGATACCAGCAGAGGTTAGTTGTGTTCACTATTTATATATTGCGGGCACAGAAAAGGTTATTTCATTCATGATCTTTTAAGGATCAAGTTTTTCTAATTTTTTTCAGGATACACCAGGAGAATTTATTATAAATATAGTTTTTATTTGATCTAACTACATATATTAAAAATCTCATTACAGCAAAGAGAAGCAGCTCAAAGACAAGAAGAGGCGAGATACCGTGCCCTCGGCTACGTCAAGCCAGCCAATGACAATGAAGAAGTAAACACTCAAAGACTGCAGCGTATGGTTCACAAGCCTCTGGAAGAAGTCACTTGCTTCAAATGTGGTACAAAAGGACATTATGCTAACAAGTGTCCTAAGGGTCACCTGGCCTTCCTGTCCAGCCAGAACCAGAACCATCAGAACAATCCCAACCATCAGAATCATCCCAACCATCAGAATCATCCCAACCATCAGAATCATCCCAACCATCAGAATCATCCCAACCATCAGAATAATCCCAACCATCAGAATCATCCCAACCATCAGAATAATCCCAACCACCAGCATAATCATCATATGTTCAAAAAACCTAACTAGTTATGTGAAGCATTTGTGTAACTTCAAGCGTCAAGTGAAAACTGCAAAATAAGTTATGTGGAAATTTTAGTTTACTATGTTATAATGTGACTCAAATTGTGAACTCCTGCAACAATAAAGTGTAAATATCAAGAAATTTTGTGCTGTGCAGTGTTGAACACAAATGGCACTATTTCTAGTTGTATAATTATGTCATGGACCAAGTGATTAATCAAGGCACTATGTACAATGCCTGGGCAATATGAATCTAGTCAATTCAAATCGGGAAATGTAATGAGTACTGATTTAAACTTCAATATTTATCACATTGTCTGGTCATTATGAATATTGCTACATTTCTGTTAGGCAATTTGATAATTATGGCACATTATTATGGTTTTTAGTTTGGTTTTCGATCAGCTAGAAATGTCTGCAAAAAATATTTTCACATCAAAATAATATTATTTAGGTCAGCAGGATTATACAATTGATTAACATAAAATAATATTTGTAAACAGTGCCGCTATTTCAACGAATTAGTCAAAGAGCGAGCGAAGCGAGCTCCTGAGCTCGGGGCACCCTGACATGGGTAGGCTAGGTTCGAAGAGGATGATGGGAGCCAGAGCTCAGCTCCCGTCATCACCTTCATGTAAGGTTACTTTAGACATTGCAGACAGAAATAGGAGCCCTGCACTGCGGGTCTCCGTCGACTTTTTTGCATAATCGTCCTATTCTCAAAATTACCTATTAGCAGAATGACCTACTGTCAAAGTACAGTCATGCTAAAAAAATACTATCGATTTTTTGTTAATTGTATAATTTAATTTAAAAATAAAAAAGAAAGAATTAAAGCAATATTGCATTTTTTGGCTAATCAACCATCTGATGATGGTGTTCAGGTCTGATGAAAGGTTCGATGGAACAGAAAATTTATGCGGGCTCACAGCCAAGGGTGGAGGCGACAGGAGAAGTTCCCAGCATAGGTTGTGCAGCTCCGTGTCTCTCTTCCGGTCGTGGTCCAGTGCATGGTTGGAAGTGATAGCGCGTGGGACACAATCGCCCCCATCTGCGAGGAAGTGATGGTTGCAAAGGAGGCGGGGCACAAAGGGAACAAGAGGATACAATCTCCCACCCTATCCGAAGCAGATGCACCGGACACCGAAAATCACGACATGATGGCCGGCTGCCACAAGGTGCGACCTGCGGGAGACAAATTTGAGAAGTTTCGCGCCACAACTGACCGCGCCGTGTTCCGCGCTTACCTTGCTAGAAGAACTTCGACTGTTTTCAGCCACAGAGAGTGGTGTGGTGGGGTCCGCATTATGTCACACGTTGTGTGATGAATTGCGCATGCACTCCAACGCCCAGGTCAGAGGTATGAGTCTGATAGTCCCCTCCGCTCGCTCCAGGGCTGAGAACATCCACAAGAATTTCTACACTTGGACCGATTTATTACTTAACTGAAAATGATCACTTTCGCACTGAACGCATTGATTTAACTTTTTTTATTTTAAATTTAAGTCTCAGGAAAATGTTGAATGAAATGATGCATTTAAAAATCTCATATTTGTGTGGTATGAGTATGACTGTACCATTCTCATTCATAAAGTTCGTTTTGCTACTAGGTTATTTTGAGAATAGGACGATCTGCTCGTATGTCGTTTTGTGAATAGGGCTATTTGATACGGAGTCATTAAAATAATTTATTAAATCATATCTTTTTATTAACCTGCCCACTAGGTGATGGGCATTATTCCTAGAGTCCTAATTAATTAATTAGGTAGACAAACTATTGAATTTAATTATTTCAATAGTTTGTCTACCTACCTACTTATATTGGGCATTATTTTTCAAATTGTCTGGGCATTATGAATAATGCCGTATTAGTCACTTGGTCCATAACATCTATTATATTCAATTACTGCATATGTACTCCCAAGCTTACTTTTCAATTGATCCCGACACAACAGCAAGTCAAGTGGGTGATGAGACCTTCTCACATGACTCAATTTTTAAAGTTGAAAGTTCACGCGCCGCGATGGGACGCGAAACCGAGACAGACAGGAGACCGCGTCTCCAGTCGCTATCGCGGTGCGAACTCGCACCTTTCTGGAGACGCGGGCAGTCGCGTTTGGTGGTGCGGACCGCACTAATTAATCGGTCGGATTGCTATGTTTGGCCGCAGTGTCAAAGAAATGCTTTGAAAGGTGTTTCATGAACTGCTGAATCGTGAGGATTCTGAGGTGATTGTCCAGAGTGACACCTAGATATTTGGCTTGCTTCTCCCAAGGGATTGGCTTGCCTTACATATTGATGGGTCTGGGGAGGGGGGGGGGTTTGAATCCGACCATTGTAGCGCCGGTCACGCCTCGAGAAGAGGACGGCCTGGCTTTTGTCGGGGTTTACTTCTGTTCTTAAAAGCCGGAACTTGTCCAGTATGTTTGCGGCTGTTTGGAGGAATTGAGCTCTCGGCCGGAATAGAAGAGCGCCGTGTCGTCAGCGAGTAGTGGCACATATATATGACGCAATTACAATATCGGTATTCACTTTCGCATTAACAGATAACATCATAGGCAAAAAAAAAAACATTATAATTAAAAAAAAAAAACGACTACTTACAAAGCGAACTAAAAAGAAGAAAATCATACTGTGCAGTAGTCGGAGGATACATATTCGCGACCAATACGTAAAATCGTTATTTTGAAGATTTCAAACTCTTTCTTTTGTAAGCAATTCGGCTGCTGGCTGACCAAAACCAGATGTACCTATTGTATCCTCCAACTACACAGCATAATTTTCTTCTTGTTTACGTCTTTTTAGTTCGCTTTTTAAGCAGTCGGGTTTTTTGATTTTTTTAACCTTTTTTATTTGTAACTTTTAAGCCAATTTTTTTTCGATATAGGTACATTTAAACATATAAGTGTTATATATTCTTGAAATCACATCTTAATCCCTTTTATTTTGATACCCCATACGATGGGTAAGGAAGTAAAAAGGAATTGGCCCCCACAATATGGCGCCCAAAAGCCGCCATTTTTCTGTTTTAACCGACTTACCGAAAAGGAGGAGGTTCTATGTTCGACCTTATGTTTGTTCCGGTGAACAAACATAAGGTCGAACATAGAACCTCAATAAATATCTACGTCAATTGTGGACCGATTTTGAAAATTACTTTTTTGTTTGAAAGAGTATGTTCCAAAATTGGTCCCATTTTGACTTACAAATATAAAAACTACAAAGTGAAAAATATCTTTATTGTTGGAAGTCGGTGTCTTTGGTAGGTACCAATTTTTTGAGTTAACGACATCGACTTCCAAAATTAAAGTTATTTTTCACTATGTAGTTTTCATATTTGTAAGTCGGTAGTATTTTTTTGTAAAAAGGTATTTTATTTTTCACTTTTTTACTTTGTACCTACCTAATAGGCAAGTAGTTAAGTAAGGTACCTATAATGCCAGAATAGATTACCCGAATATCATGAAACTGAACATGACCGGTGAAATGAGTTTATCAAGGTGTACAGTACACATCTGCGTACCCCTTTAGAGCGTACTAGCGTGATGTTATGTTATGAAATGGTATAAACAATAAACAGACATGCGATTGCAGTAATCCCGAGAGATATGCCGTTATTTATTGAAGAGTTCTGGGGGTGAACATAAGCTATTAGAGTAAGTTTATTTTGAGATCGCGTAAGTAACAGATGTAGGTATACAAGACATATACATCTGTCCCTTACACACACTCAAAATAACCTTACTCTAGAGCTTATGGTCACCCCCCCTGTTGTATATCTCCGAAGTTCTTAATCAGATCTTCACCAAATTCGGCACATACTCTTTCAAACAAAAAAAGAATTTTCAAAATCGGTCAACAATTGACGGAGATATCGGTGAACATAAAAAAAATAGAAACAACCATGAAGTCGAACATAGAACCTCCTCCTTTTTGGTAAGTCGGTTAAAAACTACAAAGTGAAAAATATTACCGACTTCCAAATAAGAAAACTAACTACAAAGTGAAAATAATTTATTTTTGGCAGTCGGTGTCTTTGGTACTTAGGTAACTACCATTTTTTGCGTTATGGACACCGACTTCCAAAAATAAAGTTATTTTTCACTTTGTAGTTTTCTTATTTGGAAGTCGGTAATATTTAAAAAAAAAACTATTTTGATGTAGCCAGAGACACTCGCAGCAAGGTTAAGACGAATCGAGAGATGTAAGAATCATCAAAATCGGCCAACGCGTTTGGTCTCTAGGACGTGTACGTTACCCCAACAGGAAAGTGGCTCCTGGAGTGATATGAGTGGAACGTATAAGATAATAAGAGCGTAATCTGCTGTGAATGTGCGCTACATAAAAAACATGTGCGTGTCGTTGTTTTTGAGAAAAACGGAAAAAACGTTTCCTGCTAGGGTAACGTTGTTCCAGCAGGAAAATTCTAAACGAACGATCGGAGTGAGAAATATTGTGCATGGGCAGAGAGCTTATAGTTGTGCAAGAATGTGCGCTGAAAATATAATAAGTGCGTAATCAGGTTTTCGAGATATTGCATTTCCTGCTGGGGTAACGTTTTGCAGAATCGTGTATCTCTGAAACTATTGTATGTGCGCCTGTAGAATAAACATACACGAGTAGCTCTTGATTTGTGCGTCTTTGTGCCGGAGTTAGATTTAAGAAAATATTTATAGTTTTAAAGAAATCGCACTTTTTTGAAAACCCGAAAAAAAATCACAGCGCCTAAATGAGAAAACTTATAAGCTCGCTGAAAACTGTAATCAGTCCATCTTGACGCTTGTATTAACCATAAAAAGTTTCAAAAGTATACATGCTTGCGTTATCGAATAATATTGCTAAAAGTAAAAACGACGGTGTCATAACTTTGACGGCAAAATACGAGAAACCGGCTCAACCCAAGATGGTAGGTGTAAAGCACAAAATAAGAGAGTTCAGTCAAAAATATATAGTGAAAATATTCAGCTTGGAATGTTTCGCATTAAGTAGATTTAAACACAAAACTAAATATGTAAACAACGGCTGGTATCCGACCAAATTCGAATGACTACAAAAAAGCGACGGATTCATACATAACGATGACTTTACTCAAGAATCGGTTGAAACGTGTTGTGCCTGAGTACACTGAGGTAGAAAAGTATTAAAATAATTAACTTATTATTGGATTACATTCTACTAGCTGTTTCCGTACGAACATTAGGAAAGTAGTGCCAAGGTATAAGCTATCTTCTTTATTCCAACTTTCATTAAAATACATTCAGAATTTTGTGGACACATCCAGACATTTTAATTTCCCTTTATAATATTAGTAAAAAAAAGTAATTTAAAGACCAAAAATTTGATGGTGGTGGTTTTTAATAAAAACCAAGTGCGAGTCGCACTCGCGCACGAAGGGTTCCATACCATTATCGCAAAAAACGACAAAAAAATCACGTTTGTTGTATGGGAGCACCACTTAAATTTTTTTATACCATTCCACCTCTAAAAAGCTTATTTTATACACCGAAAACTGTGAATAAAAAGCACTTTTACTCACTGTTTTAGTGTTTGAATTTAGAACACACCAATATATACTCGACGTCCATCTCAATGCAAAAACAACAACAAATCGATACAAACTCCTTGTGCAAAGAATTTTCGACTTTCAAACTTCTTCATCGATTTAATTTTCAGTTTGTTAATATTTAGGATTTCAATAATGATTTTCATGATTTTGATTTTAGTCTGGGATGTTTAGTGAATACTTATTTGGATTGTAATTCTAATATTAATTGTATTGGTGTTTAATTAATTATAATTATGTAACGTAACGGAGGTAGTCACTAGCCCCTGAAAAACAGATGCTGTTACCTAGCTCAGCTTCAATTTACAAAAAATGTGAAACCCTGAGTTTTCAAATTTTTTGTAAATTTTGAAGGTAATAAAACATTTATTTATTATTACTCATTGCGATTTTCGCTTAAATCTTTCTTTTTCTCGTAGTCACGGTATAAAATTATGCAACTCTTGAATAACACGGATTTATATCGAGGGCCATGAGTCACTCGCGTCACTCAGGATTCTAAGACTGAATCACGACCGCAGGGAGTGATTCAGTTGATAGAATCCTTTACTTGTTCGTGATTCATCTATGGCCCTCGCTTTAAAACCGTCCCTTATTCATTAGTTGCATAATATACTATTTTTATTCTGTTTTTAGTATTTGTTGTTATAGTGGCAACAGAAATACATCATCTGTGAAAATTTCAACTGTCTAACTATCACGGTTCATGAGATACAGCCTGGTGACAGACAGACGGATCGCGGAGTCTTAGTAATAGGGTCCCGTTTTTACCCTTTGAGTACGGAACCCTAAAGGAAATCGGAAATACGGAATCCTGTTTGAGATAATTAATTTGAGATTAATAGGTTTGTAATTTGATCTGTAATTTGATGCCATTATTACTTTAAGAAACATAATTTAGGGAAGAAAAATAATAATTTCTACATCAACAAGCTCTTTCATTTGTTATGGTCACAAGGTGCATTTAATGTATTTTTTAATTAGCCCCCAAAATTAGGTCAAATCACCAAACGTTTGAACGCGACTGTACGGACAACAGCTTAGGTTTAATACGTCCAATTAAGAAGGTCATCGTTATGTATGAATCCGTCGCTTTTTTGTAGTCATTCGAATTTGGTCGGATAGCCAGCCGTTGTTTACATGTTTAGTTTTGTGTTTAAATCTACTTAATGCGAAACATTCCAAGCTGAATATTTTCACTATATATTTTTGACTAAACTCTCATAGTTGTGCTTTACACCTACCATCTTGGGTTGAGCCAGTTTCTCGTATTTTGCCGTCAAAGTTATGACACCGTCGTTTTGACTTTTAGCAATATTATTCGATAACGCAAGCATGTATACTTTTGAAACTTTTTATGGTTAATACAAGCGTCAAGATGGACAGATTACAGTTTTCAGCGAGCTTATAAGTTTTCTCATTTAGGCGCTGTGATTTTTTTTCGGGTTTTCAAAAAAGTGCTATTATTTCTTGAAAACTATAAATATTTTCTTAAATCTAATTCCGGCACAAATACGCACAAATCAAGAGCTACTCGTGTATGTTTATTCTACAGGCGCACATACAATAGTTTCAGAGATACACGATTCTGCAAAACGTTACCCCAGCAGGAAATGCAATATCTCGAAAACCTGATTACGCACTTGTTATATTTTCAGCGCACATTCTTGCACAACTATAAGCTCTCTGCCCATGCACAATATTTCTCACTCCGATCATTCGTTTAGAATTTTCCTGCTGGAACAACGTTACCCTAGCAGGAAACGTTTTTTTCCGTTTTTCTCAAAAACGACGACACGCACATGTTTTTTATGTAGCGCACATTCACAGCAGATTACGCTCTAATTATACGTTCCACTCATATCACTCCAGGAGCCACTTTCCTGTTGGGGTAACGTACACCTCTAGGACGCCTTATAGGAACAAACATACATACATAGACTGATAAACACATTACCCTCCTTCGGCAGTCGGGTAAAAAGAGATAAATATACTTTAGTCTATGCCATCTTTTGTACGAGTGTGGCCGAGTATATATTTTAAAATTTATTTTTATTGACACTGTCCCAGCGCTCTATAGGTACCCAAACCACTGCAAATCCTGAAAGCCAGAAACATCAGTGGCGACCACTAGAAAAATGCCGAGGCAATGAAGCTCGACGAAGTCCCGGCCAATGAATTTAACTGTCTTGGATCCCGCAACGAAATTATTCAAAAAAGATTACAGGAGGATTAGGAAAACCAGCCTATTTCTTCATCCAATATTGGACCAATTTAAAAGATATTCTATAAACTAAATAGGCGAGAGCCAAACCTCAAGTTACGACTGGATACCTATTCAATCGGATGTATTACTTATTCTTTACGTTTTCTTTAGGGATACTTTATAATTATTTAAAGAGTGGGCGTGTATTCCTACAAAGAGTGAACTTATCACTCATTGTACAGTTGGTACAATGTACTGTAATGTAATGTACGGCTGTTACAGGTAACAGCCGTACATTACATTACCAGGTCCTGACCTACATGCCGTACATTACCCTGCCGTAAGGCGACCGACTAAAAGTTAGACGATTTTGAACTTACTGCAATTTGCAGTAGATAAGTGTTATTCAATACGTATATGCATATCGAACTCGAACGACTTGTTCAAGGTAGGCAAATATTATAGAATACAGTTATGCAAATGTGATTTAAAGATCACATATCGTTAGGGTAAGTAAGCGTTTGAATACTGTTTTGTCACCATGATGGACTTGTTAATATCAACAATAATTTTAAAGTCGATTTGGTCTAATGTAGGGCATGAATATATCGGAATCAGAAAAAAAACTTATTTTAGCTCCTTGTGAAGCGTTGAGCGAGAAAGCGCGGTTAAGCCCGTTGACTACGGTGATTAGCAGTCTTCGGATAACCTGTTTACCTACTAATCGGACGCTTATTTACTTAAAAAATAATATGTGCCTTGATGAATTCCGTATTTACAGTTCCGAGATTGCAAAAAATGTTACCTTTAAGAGCCCCTACAAGTTTCACGAGCTAAAAACAGAAAAAAGCTACTTTTTCAGGGCAAATTTCTCAATAACTACAAGATATATGAAAAATCTTAAACAGTTTTTTGCGTCACATAGTTATCTAGGAAATAGTCATTACATATTTTTGATAACTGTTCAATTAAAATTAGAAAAAATAAATTCCTAACACACGTTTTTACGTAATCCCGAAACACCAGGTTTTTCAATTGCTTTTTCAGCTTACTGATGGCGAATAACAATCTGCAAAAAAATGTGTGGACTGGGCATATAGTATAGGTACTAGTGAGCCACCAATTTTGTTTTTTAAAGTTTATTGTATTTGTACTTAAAAAAAAATATTGTCCACGCGGAAAAAAGTCAATTTTATCATGTGCGAAAGCATCGGCTACGTGTAAGAATATGTTGAATATAAAAATAACTGATAAATAATTTGAAATTTGAGGTGTTTATCAATCG
Organism: Orthosia incerta; assembly: GCA_948252205.1. Lineage (NCBI taxonomy): Eukaryota > Metazoa > Arthropoda > Insecta > Lepidoptera > Noctuidae > Orthosia > Orthosia incerta. The sequence goes on from OX411760.1 coordinate 27,450,616, forward strand.
AATCCAATTTTTATATTTTATTTTTGAGTGCTTATTTTATGTTAATAAATTGTCTGATTATTGCCTTATAAACCGTTGCGCACGCGCGAGACATTCAATTTTGCTCATGGGCTTGTAGACGACGGACCTGTGTCGTTTTTTTTTTGTCATTATATTTTTATCATATATCTTGTAGTTATTTTGAGAAGAAAAAGAAACTTGTAGGGGCTCTTAAGTTAATACACATTTTCATACAACCCGTTGTAACAATTATATTTCCATTGATTGTTACGGGAATCCACTGGATTTGAGACGCACGGGATCGACTAATGCGTAGACACTTGGGGGCATGGACTTAATATAAATATCCTTGGGGGAGACTTGTGTTCGAAGTGGACGTCTTTAGGCTGAAATGACGATGACTATGATGATGATGAATGCTAAGATAGTTTTTCATACTTTTGAGAGGGCTGTTTCTTAACTTTATTTCAAACTAGCTATGCCCGCGGCTTCGCTCCCGTCATTTGTCTGCCAACCCTACCCTACTTACCTACCTACCATTATTGTTTCTATAGTCATCATCAGAATCTTAACATCGCCATTCAGAAAATGACTCCAAATGCACAACGCCATCTATCGAATATCGAGTTCAACTGTCCGAGTATCTGAATTGCGTGTGTTGTGATAATTTTACTTCTTGAACACTTTAAATTCATCTAACTTTTGATAGAGTGAACCGATTGCGATGAAACAAAAACTAAGTAATTCTTCAAGTTACGCACAATTTATGTATAAAGGTTATTTACATTGGTTTCGCACATTTCACGTGATGCGTGCACAAATAAACAGACAAAAATGCCGGAAATAGATTCTGTTGGTTATTCTTTAACACCCTGGCTATTTTTTTTGGAAATATTTTCTATGTACAAAAATTTCTTTTCTACAGATTTATTATATTTATGTATAGATAGATATAGATTTACAATGTGTTACTGGCTTGGAAAACTCAGTAAATTAAAGCTTAATATTGTTGCAGTCTTCTGCTTTTATTGAATACAAAAAATTAGTCTATCCGATCTCTAATCTGTTGGATAAATCAACTTCCACTACTTGACTACATTGTATCTCATAATCATAATTTCAGCCAAAAGACGTCCACTGCTGAACATAGGACACCCCCAGGAGGCGTCGCCACATTGACCGATACTTATACTGGATTTATAAATCATTATTACTCACTAAACTTTTCGGGACTACTTTCAGATTGATCAATAAAACTTTATTTTCTGGATGTTTTTGCGTTATCCTTTGAGTGCGTTACTCCAGCCAGATAATGTCGAAAATCGTCATCTAAGTGCAATAGATAATTAGATTTATAGCTTCTGTAATTGGTAGCTGATGTGTCGATTGGGTACCGATTACCGCTTTTTTGTAACATTCTAGATTTGGTCGAGTCGATTATTTCGTTAATTAATTAGTATACAAGTCTGATATTTCACAGGTATATAATTGAACTATTTATCTAATTATTGATATAAGATTCAGTTACCACAACTAACTCGGTTAATCGGTCTTCAACTGACAGCTGCGCGCTGTGGCCGGAACAAATTAAAGTCTCATCATAACCTTTTAATTACTTATAGGATACTAATGAAACTTCATTACCATTTAAAGGCAGTAATTACCTATATAATAACGTTTCAAGTTATTCTTTGGACCGCTTATTGGAAGTGCCAGGACCTATTAAGCATATTTCTATTTACTAAAATAACTTCAAAACAGTGCATTATTGTGGATTCATCCGTTTAGTCAATACCGAGATGCAGCAATCGTGCAAACGTAACCGCAGCAGGATTTTAAATATCTTCGCAACCATAGAAAATACAAATAAAGTTGTACCATTTATTTCAAACTAGCAGTTGCCCGCGGCTTCGCTGCCGTGGACCACCCCACAGGACCCAATTTCGAGATTAAAAAATAGCCTATGTCACTCAGGAATAATGTAGCTTTCTATTGGTGAAAGAAATTTTCAAATCGGTACAGTAGTTTCGGAGCCTATTCGGTACAAACAAACAAAAAAATCTTTCCTCTTTATAATATTAGTATAGATTGATATCTAATTTTTTAGATAACATATATATCAACATACCCGTTAGAAAACAAAAGATCTGGCTGCGGTAACGTTACTCCAGCCGGAACAGTTTTTGTCAAATAATTAAAAAACTATCAGTTTACCAAATTAATAAATCTGCTTACAAATTACAGAAGCTTTATATCTAAATATCTATTGCATTTAGATGACGATTTTCGACATTATCTGGCTGGAGTAACGCACTCTTATCCTTTTTCAGAATGACATGACTTATATTCTTACTCGGGAACAAATGTCCAGTTTAGGTAAATAAACGCCTGATTACTCACTCATTGGTGATTAGAGAGAACCAATAGAAAATCCTAATAGGTCGCGGCACAAACGTGTTTTTTTATTCTATTTAGTCCAACCTCATACCGAATTTGTGCAAATAACAAAAAATAAATGATATTTAACGAAAGTGCGCAATTCCGATATTAATATCGGTATTCTGATATTGAGATCTAATATCAGCAATCAATATCGGAATTGAACATCTTCGGATATTACATGCCCTAGTCTAGTGGTTCCATTAATGAGCCAACATGGTTCAAAACTAACCTTCCACTTCTTGTTGCTTTTTGTTTACAATATTTAATTATGTTTTATGAATTCAAAATATTGTATATATAAAATTAAAATACTTATTATTGAATAGATTCTAAATTGAAAGCAAAACAATAATATTCTCGACGCAGGATTTGAACTCGCACCTTGTTCACCTCAGCCTTATACATGAACCACGAGACCACCAGATCTCTTTGAATGTCATCGTTAAAATAAGCTATTAGTAACAATCACACTAAACTATATTACAATACTCCAAATCACGTAGCAAATAGTTATAAATACCCCAACGCTAACGTTTTAAAGATCCAATTTGCGGATCTGTATTATTATTGTATTTGTTTATCGACTAGTACTATATAATGTTTAACAATAGCTAGCGCAAATACTACATCATGTTATTAAAGTGAAAGTTTTTCTCTCGTACGACTGTACAAATAGTAGGTATCGATATGTTTTACTTGTGACTGTTGTCACATCTCTAACATCAAAACGTAATAACGTAATTACGTAAACTGTCCAAACTGTATCAGCGAATGCATAAAGTTTATTATTATTTAACTAATAATGGGAAGGGCGTAGGTATGGAACGAGATATGCCTACTTTTAAGCAGACTGGTTAGCTCTCTAACTGGAAGTCGGGACTTGTATGTTTATACCCTGCTGGTAGGCAAGGGCACTTTTATAATTAATATTTCGTTAGACGCAAGACTTCGATAAATTGGTCCACTTTGTTTGGTCGTGGAGAAAAATAGGCGGGGCGCATATTGGGACTCAGTGAAGGTCGTCGCTGCGGCCTTTTTGGCCTTAGTGGTCTTGGAATGGGACTTTCCCTTTTTCCTTTTCCTCTTACCTTCAGTGGCAATTTGACAGTTGTCTGAGGAAGAGTTGGAGGAGGAATGTTCGACGGTCTCCTCGGCCCCTAGCTATGTAACAAACGTTTCGTATCGAATCTCTTTCTACAATCGTTAACGGCTTCTATTTGTATGGTCAGACCATGTGATAATCTGGTGTGACTACGAGTCGGCAACGGACTCAACGATCTGGGGGGTGACCATAAGCTCTTAGAGCGTTATCAATTTGAGATCGAATAAGGGACAGATGTATATGACTTGTATACATCTGTCACTTACTCGATATCAAATTGATACCGCTCTAAGAGCTTGTGGTCACCCCCCAGATGTGTCATTCCCATACATTGATTCGTTTTCTTAGCATTATCGATTGTAGATTGTCAACTTGGCTACAGGTGCTGATTACCCAAGCGCCTTTTTAGACATAACTTTACTAGCTATTAGTTTCCTGAAATATAAACCTAGGATTTTTTGTGTATTTTACATATTTTGACATATTCAAATCTAGGTTTTACAAAAAAATCAGATCTCTGCGATGCTTTTTCAGCGAGAGCTCGGCGATAACCTGATTTTCACTATTTCGCGCGATGGGGTTTTAGTCTTACAGCTCCTGAAATATAAACCTAAGAATAGTTTCTATATTTTTACAAATTAAATCGGTTATTTACCTTTTCAGCAGCCTAATTGCGTAACTGAATTCGATTTTGGGAAAGAATCGATTCCTTCCCAAAAACGACTTTACGTATTGCATATTAATACCTAAAGTCGTTTTTGGGAAAGAATCAACTTGTTTGCTTTGCAGAATTCACTTACGCAATTAGGCTGCAGGTCTCTGCAACGCTTTGTTTTAAAAATATCCGTGGCCGCGCGGTTCGCTGCGTTTCAATGGCGCCGCCATGTACAAACCCTTAAAACTTTTTAACCACAGCTTTGACAAATTTATGGTTTTGGGAATCAACTTTTACAAATTTTTACAAAATCTTGGCATAGTTTTTTTGTATATATCGTCGTGGCCGTGCCATCGAAACGCACATCCCCAGGTATCGGGGAGTACCTTTCGACAGGGTCTGGCATGAGAGCCTCATTGGTAAGCTTCCTTCCTTCGGTCTGCCTAGTGGTCTGTGACTGGATTGCTGACTTCCTGAGAGATCGGTCCATCCGAGTGGTTCTCGATGGCGGCTTGTCCGGTCAGTTAGGTATTAACGCCGGAGTCCCTCAAGGGTCGGTCCTCTCTCGGTTACACTGTTTTTTCTGCACATTAATGTCCTGCTAAAACCCGGAACCTGCTAATACCTTTGGGTATGCAGACGACAGCACGGATGCTGAGGGATACGTATCCGGCGCACGGGCTACTGGGCCTGACAGCCGGTCTATCCGGGAGGCCATGGTTGAGCGCTTGAACCTATCTTTGGAGGCAGTCTCCGAATGGGGCGATGCCAATCAAGTCAGTTTCAATGCTGCTAAGACCCAGGCGTGCCTTTTTTTCCGCTTAAAAGAGCCTATTTCACCCGGCTCCATCTTTCCGTAGAGTAACCATGCTGATAACGGACCATCTCGACGTTCTTGGTGTTACGTTAACATCGACATCGACCCTCAATTTTGGTCCATTCGTTGAGGTAAAGGCTCAGTTGGCTGCAAAAAAGTTGGGGATCCTTGCAAAAGTGAGACGGTACTTCACGCCTGAACAGCTGCTCAACTTGTATAAAGCGCAAGTTTATTTATTTATAAACACGTACATTTATTTTTACAGGTAAGACCCAAGCTAACAAACGTATTCATTCATTACCAGTTGGCCAGTCCCAGTAATGGGTCTAGGTAGAGGCACAAGTTGACAAGTTACACAGTGGACAAGTCACTAATTGTCACCCTCTGGAATTCCGCCAAAGAGCAAGAAAATATGTCCAAACGCAGAGAGACGCTATTCAGTATTCTAACTGCTCGAGTCACTGGTGCAAACTTTAACACGTTAGTGCGGGTTGACGAGACTTTAAACAGCCCCTCCCTCGGTCCTAACCGTAGCCTACTGTTTGAAACGAGCAATCCCAATGATTCTAATATTTGTGGATTATTTAGCATACCACGAAAAACCATGAAAACATATTTTACTAGGGCGAGGTTGCGCCTGACTTCCAACTTATAGTACCCAACCATCCCTATAACAAAGAGGGTTGGATACATAAGCGGGTAGAAAGGATAAATACCAAATTGCCTCATGTATAGGTACCGGGTAAATTTGTTTTGTATTTTCCACCATCGTAGAATACTTCGTTTCATAAGGATTCCAGATGATAGCACTAGTTTCCAAGTTGCTTCGTACTAACGCATTATAAAGCGATTTCACTGCTGCCATGTCGGTGAAGTCACGGGTTTCACGCATGACGTACCTAAGATTTTTGAAGGCTTTTCTACATACCTGCACCACATGAGTGCGAAACGACAGATCCTCGGAAAAGGTAACACCAAGATCTCGCACTAACCCCACCCGCGGTATGACGTGACCGCCCATGCAATACTCGTGAAGTCGGGGTACCAGTAGTACCACGGCCCGCGTGAAGGACATTACGTTACACTTCGTTACATTGAAGATTAATTTGTTCTCTTCACTCCATGCTACTACCCGATCGATGTCTCGCTGGAGCATGCCGCAGTGTGACTCGTCTGTGATCCGCATGAATAATTTGAGATCGTCAGCAAATAACAAACAACCAGCGTCTTTAATGACTTCTGGAAGATCGTTAATCATTAAAATAGATTCTAAGGGTCCTAAATTTGTCACCTGGCCCCGTAACCCCCGTAAGGATGATCCGATGTGTAACCTGCGTATTCCAGAATTTTCTTACGGTTACCCAAGTAGCTAGTAAAGAACTCTAGGAGGGCTGGGGTAAAACCAACCCTTGCAAATTTATTTAAAAGGATGTCATTGTCCACACTATCAAATGCCTTCCTGTAGTCGAAGTAAGCGACGTCCAGTTGTCCACCTATCTCCGAGTCCAGCACTGTGGCGGCCTGGTTTAAAAAACACATTAAGTTAGAATTCGTGCTGCGCGTCGTTGAGCTGTAAGGCTACTTGCAAGTGAATGAAAAAGCACAACGCGGACTCGAAGACTTTAGCAAACACTGAAACTACAACTACAGCCTAGGTCTATATCCGCTGACATCTGAGCTTGGAGTGCCCTTCGGTACCGGAGTAACACTAGTCAACTTCCAGCCGTCGGGATACGAGCATTCTCGTAAAAATATATTAAATAAATGCATGAGCGGCCGGGTCAGTACCTACTGTCCTGCAATCCCTAACAAGTAAGTTCGGTCATGCATGGAATACTGCTCTCACCTCTGGGACGGATATCTGCCAAATATCAACTTGATGCATTTGAGTCGATTGACAAACGGGCCAAGAGGCTTATCGGCAACGATGCACTGGTCGCTTTAAACATCGACGCCGAGTAACCAGTCCGTCGTTTTTTTATTAGTTACATTTCGGAGAGTGGGCGTTTTGCGAATACTTTCATTATGCGCACAGCTAAGGAGTGGCATTCCCTGCCGGAGTCTTTGTTTCCTGATATCAACAATCTTTTTTTTTTCTTTTTATTTTGGCTATACGGGAAAGCCGGTCGGACTAACACCCAAGCCGCCTCACAGTACGAGCCAGCCTGGGTAGTGTCAGGCTCCAACTGACTAAAACCTACTCCTGCCTGACACGGATCTCCCTCGGACATAATCTGAGATCTTGGTTACTGTTTTAATTCTTTCAATAATTTTCTATTCAAAAAATAGGCATAATTTGCGTTTTGTTGAAAACAGTTACCATAACCGACTTACCAAAAAGGAGGAGGTTCTATGTTCGACAATAAGTATGTTTTGTGTATGTTCACCGATATCTCCGTCAATTGTGGACCGATTTTGAAAATTCTTTTTTGTTTGAGAGACTATGTTCCGAAATTGGTCCCATTTTAATTTGGTGAAGATTTGATGAAGAACTTCGTAGATATACAACAGAACTCTTCAATAAATAACGGCAAATCTCTCGTGATTGCTGCAATCGCTTGTCTGTTCATTGTTTATACCATTTCATAACATAACATCACGCCAGTGAGCTCATAAGGAGTACGCAGATCTCTTATTTCACCGGTCATGTTCAAGTTTCATGATATTCAAGTTAATCTATTCTGGCGTTATATGTTACTAAACAACTTGCCTATTAGGTAGGTACAACTAAAAAGTGAAAAATAAAAACGTTTTTTTTGCAAAAAAATACTACCGACTTCCAAATAAAAAACTTCAAAGTGAAAAATAACTTTATTTTTGGAAGTCGGTGTCCATAACGAAAAAAAAATGTACCATTGACAGACACCAACTTCCAAAAATAAAGTTATTTTTCACTTTGTAGTTTTTTATTTGGAAGTCGTTAGTTTGCAAAAACAGTTTTTTATGTCTACTTATTTTATTTATCCTATTATCACATATAAGTACATTATACGAGCAGATTTAGCACAATAAAAAATTAGCGGGAGCACCACTTTACGCAGTGTTTTTAGCGGTTAAACACACCAATTTAGCGGGCGCACCGCTTTACGCAGTGTTTATTGGGTTCTTTTAGCTTTGTCTGTTTCGGACATTTTCAACGGTCTGTGGAGTGCTACTGTTACATATATATGCAAATATGAATCCTAAGCATTGTTCCGTTTACTTGTTCCTGTGTATATATAACCTTATTTGCTATTTTTGTACAGCACCCAATAAACTTTGCTCTAGTTCCTTTCATTGTTATTAATTCTTTTAAATTTTCTAGTTTTATTTCTATCCCTATCTCTTGTTCCATCTCCATCTGGAATCTCTCTAGGCGAGGCAATCCGTCAGTATATGTAGGACAGTCTCTTGTGTTCCAGGATCACATTATGCACGATGGGCTATCCTTGCACTTAAACCTGTGCAAGTATTCGGCAAACCTACCGTGCCCTGTCAGTATTTGTGTCAGTGTCCCTGTCGGTCTTAAATCTCTCACATGTTTATATGCTTGAATGGCGTCCGGGAAAAACATTTTCTTAACTCCGGCTGTGTCCTCAGTCCTGTATCCCCAATTCCATTCGTCAAGCGATTCCTCGCGGATCTGCCGCTTGACGAATGAGACCGGACATTGGTGAATCTGGCCGTGTTTTTAACTTTAGGACAGCTTCCTTAGCCAGCTGATCTGCTCTCTCATTCTCTCAGCTTATCGTTAAATAACAAAAAAAAAAACTGTGGCATTTATAAAAAGTCGCCTCGTTTTCAATATGCGACTGTACCCTACCGGCAGGCTTATTACGTATCTTTTGCAAGAGTAAAACGATAGCGATTATTGCGCAATAATTGCACTTCCATACAGAAGTTTTAGAGTTGTTGGCGTTTTTTTTTTATTAAGTGCATTTGACAATGGTGTGACAGCTGACAGCTGACATGTAAACATTAGATGTGATTGTGCTCCAAAATTAAAATTATTTAAAATAGTAAACACAGTATTCCATCAGGATATTATACATAAAAGTGAAGCTAGACTCATAATCTAACAGTGAAAGTGCTATCATTGATTAAAAACACCGGGTTACTTTAAAAACATTGATTCTCAATTATGTAAACATTGACTAAAACTCCCAATTATCTCAGTGTTCTATTATATCAGTTTAAAAATCCAAACTTTACGACAATAGGCTACAAAACAATCACAATTACTAACAATTTCTAAACAGTGGTGATAAAACAGTGATGATCTAAACAAAAATTGTTATCGGCATAAAATCGTTTTTTATTCAAATATTGCACCTACCGACTTGAAGTTATGTCAACGCCAACGCCATCTAGCTAAAACCTCATAGACTAGCGACAAATGTTGATTCACAGTGTTACTGGACTAATAAATAACAAAGTGGCAATCAATATTGTAAACAGCGACATCTATTACTAAAACAAGAACTTACGTACCTAAAACGCCATTAGACAGCAAAATTGGACACATCTGTTGACTGTGCAAGTGGCTTAGCGGTATAGGTACCGACATACTTGTGTTCGAACCGAGTGACTGCACGTTCGGATCCGGCGGTTGCTGAAGACTTTTTGTGATAATTTGAATTTATAATATCATCATGAACTTCCTAGAAAATATAACATTCCGTCGCACACGCACTATATCGGAACCCAATAATGACACCAGTGAAATTATTTCTCAAACATTGGATGAGACTACAAATAGTATGCCGGAAATCTCTGAAGACGAGGAGGATAAGCAGAAGATGAACATCCTTAAAATTGAGATTGAGAACCTTAGATCGCAATTAAAAAGCGCACATCAAGAAATAGAATTACTATCTGTGGAAATTACCTCCCTGAAGCAAACAAACGCCGATTTATTAAAGAAAAATGAAATGTATAAAAAACTCACCAGTAGTCCTCTAAAGAAGAAAATACAAACACCGAAGGGAAATACAATTATTTCTACGAACAAGAAGACCAGTAGTAAACCACAGACTTTAGAAATTCCTGATTGCGGCACATCCACTGCAAAAAACCCTACTGTAAACATGCCAAAAACATCACCAAACAGAAAAATTTATAAAAATAACTCACCGTTGCCGGTTGTAAGAAAGAATAATATATGTATTTTGAGTAGTGAAACATCTAATAGATTATATACAATCAGTCAAAGAACAAATTTAAGTTATTTTAATATATGCCACTATCGCATGCCAAATTGTGGATTAAAGCAACTATTAGATAATCTTCATACGAAAGTACAAAACTTCACTGGCTCCGACTACTGTGTTATTTATGTTGGGGAAGAGGATTTCAGAAAGACGCATAATTATATAGAATTAGTTACTTTCATTCGCGAAAAATTACAAACCATAACCCACACGAACTTTATAGTATGTCTACCGACTTTTAAATATACATATAATAAACTTATAACCAAAGATATGGAAGCTTAAATAATAAAGGCTTGGGTATTATTTTAAATGATTTGCAAGACCTTATCTTAGATTTAAACACAATAAATATAGATGATGCATGTAAAAAACTAACAGAATCTAATAATACATTGAATCTTATGGTAAATGATAAATGTAATAACAATTTTTTTCGTCTATGATAGAATACATGTACTTCATCAAAATATTAATGGTTTACTAAACAAAGCGGATGAATTTACCGTAAGTTTAAATAATATTAACAATAACAATAACATAATTGATGTTGTGTGTGTTACCGAGCATAACATGGTAACAGACGATACTAAATTTCTCCAAATTCCCAATTATACCATGGCGGCAAATTTCTCTAGAACAGATAGAAAGGGTGGTTCATGTATCCTAGTACGGAAAAACCATAAATATAAGGTTCTACACGAAGCGAAGCTTGTAAGCGTATCCAACCTCATAGAGTGTTCGGCTATTGAGTTGTTGGAGCATAGGTTGATTGTCATATGTATATATAGGCCACCAAAGACTAAAAGGGATTGTGTAGAAATATTTTTTGCCCGTTTATCGGCTATACTCGCAAAATTATGTACCAAAGGTAAGAAACTTGTTATTTGTGGTGATTATAACATCGATCGGCTAAAAGATACTCCTGTTTCGAGGGAGTTTGAAAACTTATTACGGAGCTTTAACTTAAAACTTGCAATAAACGAACCAACTCGTTTGCAAAGCAAAACGTGCATTGATAACATAGCTCATAATATAAGAGGGTGTCAACAAAGTGTCTTAGAACTAGCACTGTCTGATCATACAGCACAAATACTATCATGTCCTGTTGGGAAAACGTACTCAATAACCCACTGGTACAAATTTAGAAGAGACTATAGTAATGAAAATGTTGAAAAATTTATTAAATGTTTAAAAGCCTTGACTTTTAGTGATTGCTATAGGAAAAGTGACCCAAATGCTGCTTTCGAAGAATTCCATACACTATTTAAACTTTTTTATGACCTCTGCTTTCCAAACATAAAAATTAAGGTTCCGATCATACGAAATACTAAATGGCTCAGTAAAGGATTAAAAATATGTTCCCTCCGTAAAAGAATGCTGCTTAAAAAATATCGACTATCAGGTAATAACAGAGATAGGAGTGAGTTTAAGAAATATGCAAAAAAATTTAAAAGAATCATAAAACTCACCCAAAGGTCGCAAAACAACTATCATATCCAAACAGCCACAAATAAATCTAAAGCAGTGTGGCAAGTAATCAATCAATACAAAAATAATAACCCCCCTGAAAAAATCAATAGAATAAAATATAATAACCAACTTATAACTGCTCCCGATACTATAGCACAAACATTCAACAACTTTTTTATTGATGACATTTCAAAATTAACGAATAAAACAACAAACTACGCTAATTTTCTAACCTATAACAAACCAAACTCCTGTTTCTTAAAACCAGTTACCCCCTACGATGTTGTCAAAATAATTATGACACTAAAGAACACTAACAGTACAGGATGTGATGGAATTTCAACAAAAATTATAAAACGTGTAGTGTACGAAATTGCTCCAATTATCACCTACCTAATAAATCAGTGTCTTGAAGAAGGAATTTTCCCGACATATTTGAAAACTACTGTAGTTACACCAATATTCAAGAAAGGAAACACGGAAGATGTACGATGTTATAGACCTATCGCTCTCATTCCAATAATGGCTAAAATATTTGAAAGAGTATTATATAATAATCTTAGTGAATATTTCGAAAAAAATGAAATAATAATAGACAACCAACTTGGATTCCGAAAAGGGAAGTCGGTCAATACAGCAATGCATCAGTTTTTACAAAAAATTATTACGGAACTAGATAAAAAAAATCAGATCACAGCCCTATACATGGATATGACAAAGGCTTTTGATTGTGTTGACCATGGACTACTACTACATAAACTAGAAATATATGGCGTTCGAGGGAAAGCACTTGATATAATTAAATCCTATCTCAGTAATAGAATACAGTTCACTGAAATAACACAATTATGTCCATTCACAAAAACAGAAATTAAATATACATCGAGCCCAAGATCAATAAAATATGGTGTACCTCAAGGGTCGATACTAGGACCATTACTATTTCTCATTTATATAAATGATTTACCTAACGCTATTCAGCACCCTATGATTTTATTTGCAGATGACAGTACGGCTCTTTTCACAAATAACAAAAATAAAAATCATGAACAAGAAATAAATGATGCCCTATCTAAATTAATAAATTGGCTAACAATAAATAATCTAAAAATAAATCTTGCAAAAACCCATTACATGAATTTCAAAAATAAAAACGCGAAATCAATTCCATTATCTATTCAGTACAATAATGCAACTGTATCTGAGGTTACAAGTACAAAATTTCTAGGTTTCTATATAGATTCTAATATGTCATGGAAATCACATGTAAATAGTGTATGTAGCAAATTGAATAAATTCTCTTATGCCCTCTACATGCTCAAAAAAGTATCTAACCAAACCACAGTACTTAATGCTTATCATGCCTATGTGGGGTCCACTCTATCTTATGGGATACTATATTGGGGATACTCAACTGATAAAGAAATTGCGTTCAAGGCACAAAAAAAGTGTATTAGATCAATATGTGGGATACACCAAACTGATTCATGCAAACCTCATTTTATAAACCTCAAGATATTAACCCTCCCTGCTCTATATATCTATGTGGCCTCAATTCTGGTTAAATCAAACATCAATAGCTATGACACATTGACAAGCACTAGACTTAAAAATATATTACGCAATGAAACATCCCACACTACAGTGTATAGCAATAGTATTTTTTGTATGAGCATAAAAGTATATAATAAGTTACCCGTAGATATTAAGAACCTAAATTCAATTTGTATCTTTAAAAGGAAGCTAAAAGACTTCCTGATTAAAAAGGCATATTACACTGTAAAAGAATTCCTTGAAGAAAAATAATTATTTAATATATTAAAATGATTGTGATACTTAATATAATGTAATTTAAATTAGTATAAGAATTGTATGATATAAAATAAAATGTATGAATAATGATAATTAATATAATGTAAACTATAAATGTAACTATAATATTGACTATAAACCATTTAATTTGCAATGCCTTAACAGGCAACTAAGTTCTAAGAACCTACCTTATGTTAACATCTACAAAATTTTTGTACACTTAGTTCGCAATAAAGAATTTGAATTTGAATTTGAATTTGAATTTGACAAACAGCGAGAGTTTAGCAAACGATTGTGTAGGACCTACCATACCTACACTGCAGGTAAATCCGACTTTTATGATATAAAGCGTTTGATTGCTTGGAGTCGGGGTCAGCAGATTCCGATTTGTCGTCTGTAGAATATTTATTATAAAATAAAGATTAAAAGAAATGAAAAAAAAAACGTTTGTCGGCTGGCAAGGTTGAAACAAAACGCAATAGACATTGATTTTTCATTTTTATTTGGAAAAACTACGAGTTTTCACAATCTACAACTGTGCAGAAAGTCTCCTTATGCTAAGACCTTTCTGCCATAAAATTACGGTTATTCACTTCAGCGCACGATACGTAATAAGCCGTGCATAGCCATAGCCAGCACATTACAAACTTAACACTCACTTTGCTCAAAGGCCTCGGTAGCCAGGTCATTAGCTTTCCTCATTATCCATAAGTCTCTGCTGTCCTGTGACTAGTATTTTATCTGTGGTCCATTATTTCAGTCAGTTTGACAGATTAATATTTAATTTAATTTTATCCGAGTCTCGACTTGAGTTGAGGTGTTTTGTGTTATGTTCATATTTTAGTTGATCGCAGACGCAGGTCCTGCACATAACTACACTTATTACTCTAAAGAGTCCTCAGCACAGAGTACGTTAAACTCCTCAGTGAAGCGAGAAATCGCCGAGAGGTTGACGAAGCATATTATTTGTGAAATTCCCTACAACAAACAATCAACATGGTAAGCACGTGTTCTTATTTCAATAACTTCATTGATAACTTTCTAATGTTACTGATACTGATCGTTCACATTGTATTTAATTCTAAATATAGGCAGTTTTGGTTGATACAAAAAATAACCACACTCAGTATGTTCACGCGGCATTTTTTAGGTTATGTTGATACAGTTGATTTTACCGCCTATCTATTCTAACAATTTGTTTTATTTTACTATTTTAGGGTGATGAGACTGCAGTTAACCCAAAAGCTTACCCATTGGCCGATGCCGCCCTCACGGCGAAGATCCTTAACCTTGTCCAACAAGCAAGCAACTACAAGCAGCTTCGCAAGGGCGCCAACGAAGCTACCAAGACGTTGAACCGAGGACTCTCGGAGTTCATTATAATGGCGGCTGACGCCGAACCGTTGGAAATAGTGCTACACATTCCTATCCTCTGTGAGGACAAAAATGTACCTTATGTATTTGTTAGGTCTAAGCAAGCCCTCGGCCGTGCGTGCGGCGTGTCCCGCCCGATCATCTCGTGTTCCATCACGATCAATGAAGGCTCCCAGCTCAAGCCACAGATCCAGAGCATTCAACAAGAAATTGAAAGACTCTTAGTTTAGTATAAGTTAGTGTGACCCCAAGTGCAATGTTTTAATACAATTTGTATTTTGATATTGATTGATTTGTAAACAATCTGTTTGAATTACAAAATGTACTGACAAATACAGATTTTCTATTTTTATCCTGTACACCTTAAAATGTGGCAACTCAGAAACTTCTATTTGGTAATCAAAACTGCTATGTTCAACTTTACTTTCTTCAGAAAAGTGGTATTTTTAAGGTCGGACAGCGGACCTGTGAGTGAAATAGACAGCACTACACATTACATTGTGTTCACGTGTTCTCTTTTAAATTTCCTTTTTGATAAAATTCATAAAAGTATGCATTGTCTGAGGGTAATACTTTTTATTAATTAATTTATCCAATACTATGCATTGCAATAAAGAGAAGACTACTTTACAATAATATTTTATCAACAAAGTTATTAAAATAAAAGCATAATTTACATTCATATTGGCCCCTGAAACTAAAACAACACTTAATCAGCAGGTAAAGAACTTTTTGACTCTGAGGTTCCAATTGTCTTCCCAGCTGGTTTCCCTAAACGAGGCAATTTCCTTACGCATTCTCTCGGCTATCTGGTTCTGTCTAGTGTTCTTGGGGAAGTTCAGGAACCAGCTCACTACCATCTTGGAGAGTTCCTCACTAGATCTGAAGGTGTACCCATTGACGCCATCCTCGACGAGCTCGTCAAGGCTGTGGGGATAGAACCAACATTTCAATAATAAATGTGAGTAGTAAAAATTACATAATTTATGTTTGAATTGATGGTGTAGATCACCTTCCTACTGTCTGACAGGAACTGGTATCCTCAAAGAACAAAAGCCTAGCTGACCGCTGCTGTGTATCGCAGTTCGCGGGTATAGACCTTGTAGGAACCAAGATTCACAGCGTTGCTATGGGCCCCAGCGTTGCAACCTTGGCTTTGAGATCCGAAGGCCTGTATTAAACACTATTTTCGGCAAGAGACCCCTTTTCCAAAATGAACTGATACCTCAGACCCCTTAGCCAAATTACTTTAAAAATCTGCTTATTGACTTAACGAGATTTTCATCTCATATGAACTTGTTCACGCTTATCAACTTGTTGAGTTTAAAAAAAACAGAACTATGATATTTACTACTAAAATATTAGTCATTCTTATAACAAGTTGGTTCACGTAACACAACTTAGACAGTATCTTGAAAGTTTCAAATAAGAACTTGTGTTAATTAATAGGGGTTCATTTTAGACCTTGTTGACTCCCAAAATCAGTTTTTGTTTATATCAACCCCTGGGAAACCGATTTTGACCCAAAGAAGTCAATAGAATTCCTGGTGTACACTTGTTTGTGACTAGCAGACAATATAAACATATACTAATCTTATGCCTGAGATTTAAGTCAACAAGTAGTATTGGAAGGATTTATTATCAATATTTAACTTACCAGAGGAAATCAAAAGCACAAACAGGGAGTCCAGCACCAAACATATCAACTACTTTCATGGGCAGGTCTAGGCCTGATGAGCTGGTATGCAAACAGAGCCCCAGGTCAGCGCTGGCCACCATCTTGGGGTAGTCAGCAGCCTCCAGCCATGGTGTGTACACCTCAATGTGTTTCCACTTCCGTCTCTCTATTTCGTCCAGGTATCGCTGCTTCTCTGGACCTTTGCCAGTTATCACACAGATTAACTTTGGCATGATTTGAGTCATGTCATAACCTGCTTCATAGACTGCAGAAAACAAGATATAATAATTAGTCAATTTATATATTTATTAGCTTTTCCCCGTGGCTCACCCAACAGGATCCGTTTTCAGGATGAAAAATTAGCTTGACACTCAGGCATAATGTAGCTTTCTTCTGGTGCAAGAATTTTCAAAATAGGTTAAGTAGTTTTTTAATTTATCCATTACAAACAATTAAATCTTTCCTCTTTATAATTGTTTATGAAATATAAATTATTATAGTGTAGATGAACAGTTTCTTTTCAAAATATTTTTACTAATCATTATTTTAGTACAAAGAAATAATATTTGAGAAAATAATTTGATTTCTTACACTGTAAAGCCTCCATTAGTAGACCGAAGTCTTCATCGGGCGTCCAGCTTGTGCTGCTAAACAAAAGGCCTGGCCTATCAGACCTCAGCTGCACAATGCCGTTGCTCTCTTGAGTGAACGATGTCTTTACAACTCTCTGGCCATTTTCCTCATTCAACAGCTCACTTTCGGAGGCCGCAAACCCAGGATATTTCTTGCTAAGCTCCATAAACCAATCATGTTTTTCTTGTAACGTAAGGGGCTTGAATATTTTTGGTGGCCTATCATAAAGAACTGTTGCATTGCTAAAATAACAAGAATTGGATGTTTTAATATTAAGGCAGTTCTTTTTAATACATAAGGAGGTTTTTGAGTGGAGAACATGAAATTAATCAAGTATCAATTTGATTTATCTTAAACTTGTCTTATAATGAAATTCATTTAGTTACAACTATTAGATAACTTACCTATGAGAAATGGATAAAAAAAGTATATTAAAAACAAAACAAATAGAAAGTACTTACTGAACATTCCAATTCATGATAAGATCCTCTTTCATAGAATATGTAACACAAATGCTATGGTCTGCTGACTGACCAAAGAACTTCTCTATAAACCTGGCTATTCTAACAAATATGTTATCAGGAGATAGAGACATGGCCATTATAGAATAAGCATAGTTGTGCCAGTCTATTATAAATTTGGCTTTGCTAAATAAGCAGTATAACCTACATACTGGCAATGTGGGAATAGCTGGAGGGTTCTGGCAAAGCACATAATTACATTTACCTGTTATGACTAAGGTAAAAAGTAAGCTTATGGTCTGCCATATCGTTTTGGCAACATATCTCACTAATCTAGGGCCAATATTTATAGGCTGAAGTGCCGTTATCGTGATGTGAGGGTGTTCCAAGATTTCTCTGAGAGGGTTAGTGTCCAAATATCCAATAATATTAACTTCCAATCCATTATTTGCAAGAGATAAGGCATGATATTGCATACGTGGGCTTCTGCCGATATCGCCCAAAACTACGACTTTTACAACTTTTCTTTCTGAATCTGAAGCCATGGTTTCTTCCAATTGTTCATAATACAATTAATACACAATCACAAGCATTTATTGAAACTCATCCTATGGCGAATTAGTTTAACTTTTCCTCTTTTACCGGCGAACAAATTCGAATTGTTTTCAAACATTCGGTCGTATCAAGTTTCGGCTCCACCGCAACATGAAGGGCGGGCGTTTTTGGGGGACTGTCACTGTCTTAAGTAATTTTGACGTTCGGAAAGTGCTGATTCTCAGCCTAGTTTAAATAAATGACTTTTCAATTTGAATTGAATTTATTAAACACATTATTAAAGGTTACCCAGACATAACCTACAAATTACAAAAGTTTACGACTGAGTATATATTATTCTCGAAATTCTCGAACAAAAATTCTTGCACAAAACTAATTTCTGAATTAGTTTTGTAGGTATCATAACATAGCATCACCCTGAGTATCACGGGGTCTCATTGCTAAGAAAGAAAATTTAGTTCAAATAAATCTCACTAGATGGCGCGACATGTACACACAATTCAATAGAATTGTGTGTAATATTAACATTTTCTGGAATTGAACATAAAAATTGTATGTTCTTGTTTAATCAACTCTCCTAAGTCCAAAATTATGGAATATTGGGCTCTTAATTCACATTTCAAAGATTATTTGAACGAATCATTTAAAATTGATGCCAATAGATGGCGCATTTTTAAATTTCTGAGGCATTCCACTTGATTGTTAAAAATTTAATAATTTTTAATTGTCTACGATTATTGTCTATGTTTTTAATAGTAAGTTATTTTACCTGAGTTAAACCAGTATTTTTCTTTTCATGACGTAGGAATTTAATCTCAGCTAAAACAATATACCTGCCATAGTTCTTTATAATTACCACAAAATCAACCTGTCAAAAACTACTGGTTGCTGGAAATGCGCGGGTTCGATTTATTTAATGAGTCCCTTTCAAGTTCAAAATTATGAGCAAAAATAAAATACCAATGTGTTAAATCGATTAAAATTTCTGTATAAATATAGTTATAAGAAATCAAATCGGTAATCTGTAACGCATTACTACATCACTAATGATTCCTATTAAGTAAGTAAAGGTGGAAACACATTATCAACACCCGATCCGACGCCACGCGACGCCTTCTGACGCGAACCGTGCACATATACAACACCCCACGTGATGCTACAACACGCTTCGCTAGTATAGGGTTGCCATCTATCCGGCATTCCCCGGATTTGTGCTAGTTTAGATGGCGGGCGGGCGGGGTTTTATTTGTAGTCCGGGTCTTCAAATCACCAACAGCAATTTTTCAACGACTTCTCCGTCAATTGTTGACCGATTTTGAAAATTATTTTTTGCTTGGAAACTTATGTACCCGAATTGGTCCCATTTAAATTTGATGAAGTTCTGATGAAGAAATTCGGAGGTATTCAACGGAACTGTTTAAAATATTAAAGCAAATCACCCGGGAGTGCATGTCTATGTATTGTACACTAGCTTCTGCCAGCGGCTTCGCCCATGTCAAAAGTGCTTTATCACCTAAGGGAACATTATACCGGGATAAAAAGTAGCCTGTGTGCTATTCCTGGCTATAATCTATCTGTCAGCAAAATTTCATCTAGATCCGTTTAGCCGTTCTGGCGTGATTGAGTAACAAACATACATCCAATAAGTAAGATTACTGTAGAAATTGACCACTAACTGTGCCGTACCGTAATATTATATTATATTTGTTGAAAACCAGCGTCGGGCACTAGTTGCCCGACATTTTGCTGAACTGGTCCTATTTGGCGCAGCCGTGGGACACACAATGTTACTTTTATATTGTTTGATTGTTTTTTTTTTTCTTTTTATATTGTTGTTGTTTAGTCTAAGTTTTTCTTTTTTTATGTTTGTGTTGTGTGCTCTGGCTTGTGTCAAATAAATGTGTTTTCTTTCTTTCTTTTTCTTTATATTTATATTTATTTATTTATTTCAGACAAAATTCCAGTCCATAGTTACACGTACATCAAAAAAAAAATATATATAAATTAATTATAAACAGATAAAAACCCAAAATAAAATGATTGAATAATTAAAATTTAAATAATCAAAAATTCATTAAAAGTACATACATAGTTAAAAATGTCCAAAAAATTATAAAATGTCAGAAATGTATAAAATAATGTCAAATGTAAAATTACTAATTGTTAAATGTTATAAAAATGTCAAATTATTAAAAGTAAAAATTATATGAATTGTAAACAAAACAATAATGTTGCAAAAAACAAATAAACTACGGTAATTATTTTACATTTTTATCTGCCCCACGCCCGGTATACGGGTGCATGCAAGGCCTGCCACTGCCGCATGAAAGGCCCGTCCAACCTGTTGGCAACAACGCTAAGAAGATTGTTGCCGCTGCCCCGCACTCTACTCGCCATTGAGAACGCCCTCTTGCGCATGCTGGCATAAAACCAGTCAATGCGGACGCTCGCGAACATTCCCGAAGTGCTGCAAAAGCGAGGCAGCCGCAGCATTGCCCTCAACGCGTTATTATATTGAACGCGAAGAGCGCTGTAAGATTTCTGCAAATATGACAGCCACAGACTACTCGTATAAAAAGATGTGCAGTAGGCTCGAAACAAGGTGATCTTAACTTCCTTGGAGCTACGAGCAAACCTGCGGGCAATCATATTCGCCCTCACCGACAGCGCCCTCCTTTCTCGCTCAATATCAGCGTCGTCCTTCAGGTCGGACGTCACAATATGGCCCAGATATTTAAAACTATGTACCCGCTCCAAGGGTACCCCACACAGCCTTACTGGTGGGACCTCCGCTGGACACTTAGAACCCGCATTGAAAACCATAAGCTGGCTCTTTTTGACGTTATACTTAAGGCCATGCGTGTGAGCGTACGTTTCGCAAATGCTTATTAGTTCTCTGAGTCCCCCTATTGATGCGCTCAGCAGCACCATGTCATCAGCATAGCTGATGTTGTTAAAACAAACATCATCAACATGGCATCCAACATGGCGGCTGCTGAGCCCGGCAACAAGTTCATCGATGTACAGATTGAAGAGCGTTGGTGAGCTCAATCCCCCCTGCCTCACCCCGCACTCCAACCTGTACGAGTCCGACAGAGTTCCAGACCATTTAACATTATTGATCTGGTTTCCGTACCAGTGCCGGAAGATTTTAGCAATTTCAGGCGCAACTTGCCTATCGAGCAACTTTCTCCACAGCACTTCGTACGAAACCAGATCAAACGCCCTGGACAAATCGAGGAAGCAGGCGTAAACAGGCGTGCTCCGATCCGTGTAATATCTGACAGCATGCTTTAAACTCAGTATAGCACTGTCTGTGGACAGTTTGGGCCTGAACCCAAACTGGTTATCGTGCAATGTTATTGTTTTGTTTAACTGAGCATTAAGCATGCTGTCAAATACCTTCGCGATGACTGTCGCTAATGAGATCGGCCTGTAGTTGTTTTTATCCGATAAATCACCTGTTTTATTTTTAACAATTGGTACTACGACCGTCCTCATTAGCTCGTCTGGCAAGTACGAATGGCGAAGGCAGAACGAGAACAGCATGGCTAAAACACGCGGCAGGTGGGGACCTGCATGCTGTAGGTGTTCGATGCTGAGTCCATCATGTCCTGGAGACTTACCCCTGGTCATACACCCTACGGTCTTAGCTAGTTCCGCAGCTGAGAACTTAACTATTGGTTCCAGGACAATACACTGCGACTCAGCATCGATCACCTCAGAAGGTGGAATACTGCTTGGCTCGACACAAAACTGGGATTTAAAAACATTGGCAATATCCCTTCCAGCAGACACGCCGTCGACGCTCACCGGCAAACCAGGCCTAAGGTTGTGCTTTTTTGTAGACTTCCAGAAGTCCCGAAAGACTTTTTTAGTGTGCAACTCGGCTAAGATGTGCATCTGGATTTGGTCTTGGTGATTTTGGCACCACCTTAGTTTGGATTTAAAGATCTTACGAGTGTCACACATTTCCTTATAAATGAAGCCAGACGTAGGTTTGCCACAGTTAAGCCACTCATTAAACCTAAGCCTAGCGTACGAGTGAGCCTCGCTGACGTGCTTATTCCAACCCACCACGCGCTTCGGCCTCCCACCAATGACACGTGACCCCCTGCTAACAATGGCTGCCTCCCTTAGAGCGGATACCACATCCCGATACAGGCAATCAATTATTTGATTGTGGTCCGAATCACTACACATGCGATCACAACAATTGGACAATACGTGAGGGAAATCAATATTTCGCAGTCGACGATGACATTCTTGCCTGTAGGTGTAAATAGCCTCTGAGCTTTTTTCTTCCCACACAACTTCGTTGTCGTAAGACATACTCTGCTTTACTTTCGGCCCAATTATATTAAGATCGCATTCGATCAACAATGGGTAGTGATCCGACCACATAACATCATACTTAACGCTAACACTACGAACAGTTTTGAGAGACGATTCAGTACAGAGACAATGATCAAGCCATCGCCTCGCCCCATTACAGTCACTGACATACGTATAAGTGTTCGACGTCAATCCCAGCTTATCTACATCAACGCACGAAAGGTGATTATCACTACAGTAATTCAACATGTCCGTAAAAAATAGTCCATGCGGGTGCGCGTTAAAATCACCAAGACAATAAACCGCCTCCACATCACTACTGTCCACGATCGCACTTACTAGTCCCAAACAATGAGAGAATTTCGGCAGGTTACTCACTTCATCCGTGGGCATGTACACACTCATCACAATGAAAGGCCTTTCACTAGTATTAATACGTATCGCACACACTCTCGGGTTATCACTCGGAACGATCGACACATCACTGAAAGCACTTTTTCGCCACAGCAGAGCCACCCTTCCATAGGGTCGCCCTCGCAGCATGCCAGCAGACGTGTCAACAGCAGACGTCCCCGTGCTGCTGAAGTCACCATGGATGGTGCTCAGGAACGGCAGCTCCTCCGGCAGCAGCCAGCACTCCTGAAGCGCTATTAAATCGCATGTTGCGCAAAGTTCTCGCACGCCCTCAATAGAACGCTTAACACTCTTACAATTAAAGCTAGCAAATCGCAACAAACGTTTATAAGTCATTGTTGTTATTCAGAGTGCCGGTTTTAAGTGAATTCTCATCCTTACGTCTTTGACTGTAGTGCACAAAACGTCTGAAAATTATAATTTGCGGCAAGATGTTTTCATCCAAGAATGCAGGTACTTTGGTTTCAGGTATAAAAAACTTGTATGCATCATAGTCAACCTTTTTTCGAAGAGATAGTTTTTCTAATTTAACTACCTCGCGGGTTTTTATTTCAATGTGCTTTATGATGTCAGCTGTATGTGAATCTTTGTGCATATTCGTGATAAACATTGGTACTTTCTTTTCAGCGGCTTTAAAGCACCCTACTGCGTCTTTAGCAACCCCCACTTTCCCAGCGTAACGGTACTTTTGCTTTAGTTTACGATGCGTTGCAACGAACCATCCATCATTCTCCTTTCTAGGCACAATATCATCGCAATATGGCACTTGTTTACTGTCTGAGTTCACTCGCTGCGCCTGTGACGTAACGCACACAGCTGTTTGTATCGGCGACGGCGAGCGAGCTCGCGTCATAGAACCGGTTATCGACACTGATAACGGCCGCTCCTTCTCAACATACCCACCGCTTTGAATAAGCGGCGTTTGTTTATCGGCAATATTAACCGAGATTTTTGCGACACTCAAACTTTCTTGACTTCTCGCATTTTTGGATGCATCCAGACATCTGTACGACGAGTTACTAAGAGAGATGTCTCCGTTTCCGCCCCCACGTTTCAAATTCACACACTTTTCGTTCCGTGCATGATCGATCAACGATCCAAACTTAAGGTCATACTGAAGATCCATTTTGAGTTTCTCCAATTGATCCACCGTTGCACTAGTCGACTTTAGTTCTCGCACTTCCTCCTTGAGTAAGGTGAGATCCTTTAACAATTTAGTCACATCCAAGTGATCAAATGTGATTGGAGGTAGCTTGTCAAGATGCCGTGCGACGAAAATCGGGATCATATCAGGGTCAGTTGACTTGAACAGGCCAATTATATCGGCTAAGTCACGGTGTTCTTTGCCCTTTTGCTTCCGTTGGATATTCCTTTTGTTAGTCGGAATAGATTCAAAAAGTAACGCTTTAGAATTTTTTATTTCATCATTACTAAAGGCCGAAAAACATATATAGACGCCACCCGACGCATCGCACACATTGTGTTCCTAGTTAACACCCGATGCCACGCGTCAGTCAGTCGAGAGCATTCCTGGCGTAAATAATTTTTTTGTATGTTTTTATTTAAAATGTCGGATGAACAATTCATCGAATTAATAAAACGGTACTCATTATTATATGATATGATTTCAGGCCAATACCGTGTTCATAGTATTAGAAATAATACTAGAAACAAAGCTATGATATGATCAGTGGTGCCAACTTAGGGTAATTTACCCTAATTTAGAGTAAAGTTTAATCAGCAGGGTCATTTTTAGGGTATAAACTCGGCGAGGGTAATTTTTATGTTTATGCTATAATAGAAATCATTAACTTATTTGAGTCAAATTTTTAATTGGAAGTCGGTTGTATTTTTTACCCGACGGCCGAAGGAGGGGAATGCGTTTATTGTAAAAAGTTTTAATTGTTAACTTTTTTGTGTGGCACATTACGGTTCGGCACAGATAGTGGTCAATTTCTATAGTAATCTTACTTCTTGGATGTATGTTTGTTACTCAATCACGCCAGAACGGCTTAACGGATCTAGATGATATTTTGCTGACAGATAGATTATAGTCAAGAATAGCACACAGGGTACTTTTTATCCCGGTATAATGTTCCCTTGGATGATAAAGCTTTTTTGACATGGGCGAAGCCGCTGGCGGAAGCTAGTGTACAATAAATAAACATGCAATCCCTGGTGATTTGCTGTAATATTTTGAAGAGTTTCGTTGAATATCTCCGAATTTCTTCATCAGATCTTCATCAAATTTAAATGGGACCAATTCGGGTACTAACCTTCCAAG
This sequence comes from Orthosia incerta, assembly GCA_948252205.1. Lineage (NCBI taxonomy): Eukaryota > Metazoa > Arthropoda > Insecta > Lepidoptera > Noctuidae > Orthosia > Orthosia incerta. Next base: position 27,475,840 of record OX411760.1, read on the forward strand.
CAAAAAATAATTTTCAAAATCGGTCATCAATTGACGGAGAAGTCGGTGAATAATAGCTGTTGGTGATTTGAAGACCCGGACTACAAATAAAACCTCGCCCGCCCGCCTTCTAAACTAGCACAAATCCGGGGCATGTCGGATAGATGGCAACCCTATACTAGCGAAGCGTGTTGTAGCATCACGTGGGGTGTTGTATATGTGCACGGTTCGCGTCGGGTGGCGTCGGATCGGGTGTTAATAATGTGTTTCCACCTCGAATGATTGTTGGGCTGATGGGATGCCAATGCCCGATAAAAAAAAAAAAATATGTAAGCTGTCAATGTCAAACTATTCTAAAGTAAAGTACCTATTTGTTGTTTGTGATCGCTTTTCTCCGTCGATTGTTTCATGTTTGTTGATCAACAGTTCCACTAGCTTATATAGTGTCCGTATATATAAGTTTCTCTGTGGTATATTGCACTGAATACATTACATTAATATGGTTATGTGAGTTCAACACTGCACTGAGTGAGGAGGGACAAAAACAGCACAAAGTAATAGTATTTATCCGATTTGACTATATGATATAGGCAGTTTATAATAATCACCATGTCTAAAGTGTTAATGATAAGGCATTTACCAGCGACGCTATCGTTAGAAGAGAAGGAACGACTCCTACGGCATTTTGGAGCTGAAAGAGTATGGGAGGCGCGGTCTAAACGAAATTACACTTTTGCTTCATTTAGTTGCGAAAATAAAGCAAAGGCATCGCTTCTGCGACTACATCAACTTAAAATAGCCAACAGGCGACTAGTGGTTGAATACTCTACAGATGAGGAACCCGTAACAAGTGATAAACCAGAGGCAGAGCAGAATTCGGAGACTACTAACACAATAAAAGAATTTCTAAAAGTTTTGAATGCATGGAATCCATCTATCGACTTTTATCAACCTCCACCAATACATTTAAAGTACAAGTACCCAGATATCAACCCAGAGATAGCTATCAATATAATTCATGCATTATTTTCCCATGAACCATTTTATAGGCAAAGCATGCATTTGATGTGCAAGATGTGTCTTGATGCACCCTTTGAAGAAAATACTAAGGCAATGGAGTTTTTCAAAGAAACTTATCGGCATATCTTTGTGGGAGATATACAACTACCTCCAATGCCTATGAGCGAGCCAGAGTCTGAGATATCAAGTGAAGAAGATGAGCACAAAGTTCTGCCTGTCAGAAAAATTGTGACAAGGAAAAGGAAACTAGCAGTGCCCAAGCATAATCCCTTGAAATTACCACCCGCTGTACCAGTAGCCAAGACTAAGAAAACTGCAGTCCAGCAAGAAGAAGTATTTGAATCTATTGTTCCAATCCAAGAACCAAAGAGAATTATGCTCAACGTCCATCATGATGCTTTGCAAAAGCCCACTGAAGAGCCAGAAATTATAGGTGAGCTTGGTAAATTCCAGAAAGAGAAGCAACCAGTTGAAGTTGAAGAAGATCGAGATGAACCAGACCATCCCATTGTTACCAAGACAGAATTGTTTCGAAATAGGATATCACACAAGGACATGAAAATCCTTCCAGTCTTCAAAAATTATCATCCTGGGCAACCATCAATGAGATTATACATAAAAAATTTGGCTAAAACTGTGACTGAGCAAGATGTTAAAAGTATTTACAAGAGATATGTTGAAGGATTAACCGATGAGGAACTGACAGGCTTCGATGTGAGAGTCATGCAGGAAGGCAGAATGAAGGGACAGGCATTTGTGACATTCCCTTCAGTGAAAACAGCAGAAACAGCTTTGAGTGAAACTAACGGCTACATGCTTAAGGAGAAACCAATGGTTGTACAGTTTGCCAGAGCAGCCAATAAAAAGACCATAGAATAATCATTTAGTTTTATTTCTTTAATAATGTTGGATCATTAAGCTCCTTATATATTTATATATATTTTACGTTGTGGTGGCCCATTGGCTAAGACCTTCTCATCTATACTAATATATACTATACTAATATTATAAAGCTGAAGAGTTTGTTTGTTTGTTTGAACACGCTAATCTCAGGAACTACTGGTTGGAATTGAAAAATTATTTTTGTGTTCGATAGTCCATTTATCGAGGAAGGTTATAGGCTATATAACATTACGCTACGACCAATAGGAGCGGAGCATAAATGAAAAATGTTGCAAAAACGGGAAAAAATATTCCTTTTTGAGAGCTTTCGTTGCGTGCGCTGCGTAAATGGTTTAAGTTACGCAAATATCATGTATGATGGAATTGTTCCTCTTTAAAAAAAAGTCCGCGACAGCATATGTCTATCTTTTAAGATTGACTCACAATAGCAGCTTTTATGTTCTAAATTTTAATTAGATCGCCGCCGCCGATAGAAACAAAAGTTGGTTACATTCGTGTGGTAGTATATTATTTCTTATTCAAATAAATAGTTCAACAAATTGGCAGGTAGGGTAGGGTAGGGTAGGTAGGGTAGGGTAGGGTAGGTAGGGTAGGTGTAGGGTAGCGTAGGTAGGATAGGGTAGGTATGTAGCCAGTTGACGGGAGCAAAGCCGCGTGGGACATATCATGGATTCCAATCTGGGCAAATACCAATGTGACTTTTTCAAATTCATTTGTATGCACTCTCTAAGTTTATCTTGGACACCACTGACAATGGTGAAAGAAAACATTGGGCGGAAACCTAGACTTTTAGTTAGTACCAATAAGTTTGATAACGCCAACCGATCTTGAGCATGGCGATCAATGCTTGAATGCTTGTGCCTTCTCTGTATGAGAAGAGGCCTTTGCCCTGTAGTGGGACAGTTACAAGTTGGTATTATTATTATATACTTTATATTGTACACCACAGTAAAACAAAGAAAAGGAATTTTCCAGTAGGTAAATAAAAGCATAGATTAACAGTTAAAATTTTATATTTGCATTAATTCAATGGCATAAGACATAGACTCTTCATTATTCTCAATCATCTTACCAGACAACAATTTATTTATAACAGGTAATACCTCACTGACTGCATGTAGCTGCTTTATAAGGTCTAATACAATATTTTGTGTGTTTTGTAAAACTGCAGTAACTTTTTCATCTTTCGTCATTAGGTACTGTTGGTAAAAAGCGTCCATCAATAGTGTGTACCAATCAAACAGCTTGCTCTCATATTCCGTATCCATACTCTTTTCTAAATTCACCAGCATATGAGCCATGTATGTCATGAGAAATAGAGTGTCATCCAAACTGAGCCCATTTCTTAAAGGTGGAATAATCAAAGCATCACTGAATGAGATTTGCAGAGTAAAGTTGAGCAATTCAAACTTAGCTCTGTGCACTATCTGATCCTTCTTAGTTCTGTGCTCACCAGAACATAGTTTTGCAAATTCTTCAGCATCAGTGACATCAATATTATTAGGGTTGACTAGTTTTATAGAATACTTTAGCAATGCCACTAGAGTTGTTTCAGGAATGTCTTTAAACTGCTTGAGAGTTTGGTACACAGCTCTAAAATCATTTTTTTCTAACAGAGGAGGTATGACATTGCTACATATAGTTCTTTCAGTAAGACCTAATTTTACAAGGTCTTTAGTATCATCACTGACTGGGAACTGAGGTTCAGTTGGTGAATCCCAGTCTGCAATCTCCATACGCTCATCCTGGATGACTTCATGGGATCCTAAGAGACTTGAGAGGTTCCTCTTTGTCTGCAGGACATATGGTAACATACCAATGTGGTTAGAGGCTTCTAAAATAATACGTCCATGGAAGCAGTATAACTTAGCATCTTCTGAGTACATCTTCATGGGGTATCTGACTGATCCAACTCCTAGTACTATGTTGTATGCTATAATTATGGCTCCGTCTTGCTCTGTGTTACTTCCAAACACTATGAGATGCTCCTTGCCCATCCAGGCTAGCGATACACTGGACAGAGTTGAAACCCAGGGTACACTGCCTATTGTTTTCCAGTCCTTAAAGTTGTATACTGTCATTTTTCCATCACTCCCTGTAAATAACAAATAAATATTAGTCCATTTCCCTGGAATAGTCAATGTGAATATTGTCAGGATAGAATTTAAAATAATATAAATTAAATCAATACTTACACAAAATGTAAACAGCATTCTTCTCCTTAGTGCAAATAAACTTTCCAACAACATAAACATCATCAGGCCTTGTAATTTTGGTCCGTATCAACTTGGATCTGTCCATGTCACCCAGCTCATCTCGTACGGGACAGTTCAGTATTTCAAAGCTATCTTTATTAGTCTTCACTATATAACATATGAAATCTGTCTTGTCAACAATGTAGCATGCTGATTCAACAATAGTGTCAGTCTCTTTTAGTAGTGACTTGCTTTCGTATGTCTTTCTGTTGTCGAGAGCATATGGTAGAGATGCACAGTTGCCGTTGGAGAATATAATGAGAGGTGACTGCCAGTCTCTAGGTATGATTTTTAAGATATTCAGGGGAAACTGGAATAATAATTATAAATTAATGTTAATTCCTTCATTTCTGTTTACATTTGATGGCAATACCCTCGCCACCTAATACATTGAACTTAAACATAAAATGTGGATGTATTTTAATTTATTTTGAAAGTTAAAGTTAATTCTTAGTGCATAGTTACCTTGAACTTCTTGATTTTATCCAAATTGTCCGAATCTTCTTGCCACATTTTGATGGTATTTTTATTGAACACACCGACATAGCTTCCTTGTTGATTATCGTAGATTACAGTAGATGTTATATGGTCTTTTGATGTCCATCCACCAACTTGTTTCTGGTCTGAAAGCTGGAAAAATAAGTTACGATCATAACCTTAAGGGAAAAATACGGCTTTAAAACTTAATAATTAGTTGGTTGATATGTAAAATTACGTTTTGGAGTAATCTTGTGATTGTTCAGATAGGCAGAAAAAGCATATTACCTGGTATTTATTGACGACATTTCGTCCCAAAGTAACAATAACGTGTTCTTCTTGTTTATCTTCTGCAACGCCGAGAAAACTTTTCTGATCTATTAATGGGCACAGCACATAGTAATTATGTAATTTAGCCATTATTTTACACACGTTATAACAATGTTTAATTCATAAACATGGAAAAACCGCGTGTACGTACAAACAATGAGGTACAAAAGACACGATGTTATGTTTTATTGTTTTCGTGGAGTCGTTCCAGTACCCAGTTCTCAAATTCTGCATTTTTTTTTTTTTTTTTTTTTTTTTTTACTTCTTTTCCCTTTCGGGAAGGCAAAGGGCTGCATTTTTTTGCATAAATTTGACCATAGACTACGTACTGTTTTGACATTTAACTCGTTCGGATACTACAGAAACCAAAAATTGTTACGATACACCTTTGTGTGTAATGATGTGTGTATGCACTATGCATTATATTAATGGTTGTATGACAAGGCTTTATATTAGTAAATAAAAACAAAAGAAATTCGCTAAATTTAGTTATCGCCTCAAATCTTCTGATTTATATTCAAAATTTCAAATATGTATATCCTTTAATTTATTTACTATTCGAACACTGTGTCGGTGTATAATTTGTTGCCGAATTTGAAAATTCATGATCAGAGTTCAAGGTTCAAGGTTATCAGCATTTAACTTTGGTTCTTATCGTTCATATTTGTTACATCATCGCTACGAGTCTACGACAACGACATACATACGTTGTGTCAAACGTGTTCGGTTTATATATTTCAGCTAGTTGTGTTGTGAAGTATAGTTTACTTATTTTGTGGCAGTCATCCCGTGCACACGAACATGTCGACAGCCGGGAAAGTAATCAAGTGCCAAGCGGCCGTCGCGTGGGAGGCCGGCAAGCCGCTGTCTATTGAAGAGATCGAAGTGGACCCGCCTAAAGCCGGCGAAGTGCGCGTCAAGATCATCGCGACTGGAGTGTGCCACACTGATGCATATACGCTTTCCGGCAAGGACCCCGAGGGAGTGTTTCCTGTGGTGCTGGGGCACGAGGGCGGCGGCATCGTCGAGAGTGTCGGCGAGGGCGTCACCTCCGTGAAGCCCGGCGACCACGTCGTGCCCCTGTACGTACCCCAGTGCAATACATGCAAGTTCTGCTTGAACCCCAAAACCAACCTGTGCCAGAAGGTGCGCATCACCCAGGGACAGGGCGTCATGCCCGACGGCACGCGCCGATTCCGCTGCAAGGGACAGGAACTGTACCACTTCATGGGATGCTCCACCTTCAGTGAATACACAGTTGTTCTAGAAATTTCTCTATGCAAAGTCAATGAAGCAGCAGCTTTAGATAAAGTATGCCTGCTGGGTTGTGGAGTCCCCACTGGCTATGGAGCTGCTCTGAACACAGCTAAGGTTGAACCTGGAACAAACTGTGCCATCTTCGGTTTAGGAGCAGTCGGTCTTGCTGTTGCATTGGGTTGCAAGGCAGCTGGAGCTAAACGCATCATTGGAGTAGATATCAACCCTGACAAATTCGAAGTTGCCAAGAAGTTTGGAGTCAATGAATTTGTGAACCCCAAAGATTATGACAAACCCATTCAACAGGTCCTTGTGGATTTAACTGATGGTGGTCTAGACTACACTTTTGAGTGCATTGGTAACATAAACACCATGCGTGCTGCTCTGGAAGCCTGCCATAAAGGTTGGGGTGTGTCTGTCATCATTGGAGTGGCTGCTGCTGGTGAGGAGATTAGCACTCGCCCATTCCAGCTTGTTACTGGACGTACCTGGAAAGGAACAGCTTTCGGAGGCTACAAGAGCCGTGAGAGTGTACCAAAGCTTGTTGACGAGTACCTGGCAAACAAACTTCCTCTGGATGCATTTGTCACCCACAACGTGCCTCTGAAGGAGATCAATGAGGCTTTCCACCTGATGCATGTTGGCAAATCTATCCGTGCTGTTGTACAATTCTAATTTTATGGAATATGTATTTGATATTTTTGTAAGCATTTATGTTATTGTCCTTGTTATACAGCATTGTAAAAAAGTGATAAACAATTTAAACATGTCAAACATGTTCACCAATATTTATAAAATAAACTGTCTTGATACTCACACTGTATTTTGATTATTTTCATTTGACTCTTGGAGAAGCATGTAATCATTATGATTGCACTAATGGTAGTTTCACTAAAATGGGCATGATGTAGCCTTTACTGGATGCATTAACCTTGGGCCTATTTGTATGGAGCAACATGAACTGACTAGACTTCTAGTGTCAGTTAGGTAGTAGATACACTAGTAGGTACCTAACTGTCCATCAACTGTGGTTACTTACCTACATAATTAAAGAATGCCATTGTCTTATCAGTATTATTATAATCTTATGTCAGAGGTCTGTATCTACTGATACCGGACAGTCATAAATATGTAGCCATGTGTTTAGTATTATGTAAATGACGTAAGACGTATTTATGATATGGTAGACCTAAACAGAATGGGCTCCTTTTTATCCACTTAATGTAAGTACTAGTGGCTTGCCCGAATACGGCGTTGCCCGAGAACCCATCTTCCCAGAGACAGTGGGATGAACTGCTCTGCAGGTTGGTACGGAATAAACTTATAAATATGTCCACCAATACTGCTGAGCATGACCGCCTGCTGGCTGTGGGAGTCGGGCCGCTGGCTATTTTACAGGCACTACCGTCACTACAGTTAATATAATACTAGCATCTTCTTCTCTGTCGTTTCCCTCTTGGCAGAGCGGTCGTGGTCACGTCGAGGCGTCCACGTCGGTGGTAGATGCGGACACAGCTCTCCGCACGATCTGCCGCCATCTCTCCCTGTTGGACGTGTCCAAATAATTACAGTATGCGCGACTGTACTACGTCCGACAAACGCTGCGTGATGCCGAGTTCCTGGAGTATGGACACGTTAGTGCGGAAATCCGTCCACAATATTCCGAGCATCTTTCTCCAGCACCACTTATCCAGAGCATTTATCTTCGCCCTTTCCAACTCACGCACTGTCCACGTCTCGGCCGCGTAAAGAAAAATGGGGAATACGATTGTTCGTATTAACCTGATTTTGGTGGCTTTGGTAATGTTGCGATACCTCCACACTTTCCCTAGCTTCTCCATTGCAGTTCTGGTCATGGCCATACGTCGTTTCACTTCATTTACGCAGCCGCCGTTGTTTGAGATCAAAGCCCCAAGGTAGAAATAGGTCTGAACCACGTCGCAGTTCGCGATATACGTGTCACTTCGGGCGAGTTGTCGTTGACGCGATCCACGATCATTATTTTGGTCTTAGATCGGTTTATTCTCAAACCAAACGTACCTAAGGCTTATGCGCTCCATCCTGAGAAGCAATTCCTCCATAAAGTCAGCGTTACTCGCAAATAAGGTGGTGTATTCCTTAGTTTGTTTAGTTTACGATTTTTAACCGACTGCCCAAAAAGGAGGAGGTTCTCAATTCGGATGTTTATATTTTTTTATGTATGTTCGGGCATAACTCCGTCATATATAAACGGATTTGCAAAATTCTTTTTTTGTTTGAAAGAAGTTTATTTCGAAAAGTCCCATTTAAATTTGGTAAAGATCTGACGAAGAACCTCGGAGATATACAACAGAACGTGTTTCGGATGATTGGTGTTTCGTTAGCCAGATCGCTTCAGACCACTGCTCGACAATAGAACGAAATCCCAGAACATCTTTCACTTCAAACTTCCTCGGCTTTTTAATGATTCTGGCTGCTGAAAGCTTGAGCTTCAGTTTAGAGATCAAAAGTTGGTGGTCCAGATCCGCTGTCAGCTCTAGGTAACGTATGGGCATTTGTCACAGATGATCTCCATCGCGACCGAATCATCATGTAATCTATTTGATTGCGAGTTTTTTCATCGGGCGATACCCAAGTGGGTGTATAATAATACCTTTGACGGTGGTGTTGGAAAAGGCTATATAAAATCAGCGCTTCTGCTCAGCTGATGAGCGTTTTCTCCGATCTTAGCATTCAAATCTCCTAGGATGATTAGTAACTCCCTGTTGGGCACCTTTGCTATTGTAGATTCTAATTCGGCGTAAAACTTCTCGATTGCGGTAGAGGTGGGAGCATATAGGTACTTGAACTACGTTAAGATTCATTGGTGAAGCCTTTATCTTAATGCTGATAATCCGATCATTCATTCATCAGCTCGTATCCCATCACGCATTTTTTCATATGAATAGGTATTAAAAATGCCACACCGTTGGTGCTGCTGATGTCGTTGCCAGAATAGAAAATGACGTGGTGATCCGTCGACAAGTGTCCGTTGCCCTTCCAATGTGTTTCGCTTAGACCACAGATGTTCACACCGGTTCTAATTACTTCTTACTTTTCCAAGTTGGTTTAGGCCGCGTACATTCCAAGTTCCTATCATCTGGAGTCGCCGTAGTTTGATGGAGTTTCCAGTAGTAGAATACCCATGGTGGGCCTGGTTTCCTACTCCGCCATGGCCGGTAGCCAACTTCACACCGCGTGCCCCGGACGCAGCGCAGCGCCCGCGCCGGTCGCTAATCGGTCCGCAGGGCGATCGTACGTTATTAATCTGTGCTCTCATGTGACTTTCTTGGGAACGTAACCGCAGTGGTTGCCCCTTGCCTTCTGCGTCAGACATTTTAGAGCTTATTAAAATCCCAAGGCCGCTGTAGCCTCTTTCGCTCGGTCGCCCGAGTAGGTCTTAGCCACTTATGGTTATCCCGCCACAGCTCGGTCGCCATGGCCTCGTTTGTTATCTAACAGGGAGCACCACGGCTGTCAGATGGCAGCCGCCGCCTTTCAGCGCGTGCAGGTGAGAATGACACTTAGGGTCGGAAAGATGTTATGTCCGTTCTCCCCCTTACTAGCATACAGATGCCACATCCCATACAAGGAAACCGTGCCGACGTAACTAGCGTTTTTCATCTGATTATACCGATTATTTTTTATAAATCGATCGCTTTCGGTTCCGTTCTACGGCGATAGATAGATCACCATCTATATCCGTGGAACGGAACCGAACGCGATCGATGTACAAAAAATTATCAGTATAGTACCTACGTCGCCACGGTTTCTTTGTATGGGATGAGACACCACCCAACATAGGTACTATGTTGAGTGAAAACACCTTCCGGATCGCTACATGTGAATGTGGTGAAGCAGTCGACCGTCTGGGTCACCGTGGCCTATCCTGCAGTAGGAGCGCTGACCGAATAGCACGGCACGCCAGAATCAATGACATCATACGTCGGGCTCTTGTCACCGCCGGGGTGCCAGCTGTTTTAGTACCCAATGACTTGGCACGCGACGTAGGAAAGAGACCAGACGGGATGACCATAATGCCTTGGTAGGTGGGTAGGCCTTTGGTGTGGGATGGTACAAATGCCTTTGAAAAATTACTTAAATAACGTTGTTAGTTGTGTAAAACAGAGTAAATATATGCTTATGAACCATGTAAAAATATACAAAAATAAAATCATAACAGGCTTTACAAGTTTACGAGTAATAGTCGACCAACTTATAAAATGTACTTGGCACTGTAAAATTTTTGTACAAATGCGATTGAAAAATTACTTAAATAACGTTGTTAGCTGTGAAAAACAGATAGTAAATATATGCTTATGAACCATGTAAAAATATACAAAAATAAAATCATAACATCCTTACTAATAATGATTTCTAAATTAACGCATTGGAGTGGCCGGAGTCGTTAGCAGTACCGGTCCGTAGTCCATACGGCGCATGCGCGCGGGGGAGTGTATTTTGTGTTAGTGTAGAAGTATTTTCGACGTTTTGTAATCTAAAGTCAAATTAGATTCGATTTCCAAGCAAATTACTTATTTTCTTTTGTCGATATCCATCTATAAAGTAAAATTGAGTAGCGTAAAACTTTCCAGAACGAAATAGTGAATACCGCAGATTAGAGGTGAATACATAAGAAATTTTTAAATTCCGAAAGAGAAATAAACGAGGCGCGTGCGCGCAATTGTCCAGGTACGAGCCATACCATTCCCCATGGCTCTAACGAGCGCTCGTATCGGCTCCTTTCGCAATTCGCACCCGCGGTGGTACTCAAATAGATAATATTTTTCTAACTTCAGTTGCGAAGTTGGATTTTATAACTCCTTCTTCAGTTACCAGTTGGCCCTTATTTTGTTTAAGTCAATACTGAATGGGTTACATCTAGACAAGCGTGCTTCACCGTAGACCACATCATCGCTTACCATCAGGCGAGATAGTGGTCAAACGCGAGCATATACCTAGATTTAAAAAAAAAACATCTTATGTGGGCCCGTTTTTAGACGTTGTATGCCGCTGAAACCGTTTTAAAGTTCATGTATTAACAACAAAACCCCCTTCTTAGTCCACATTATTATGCAACTTCGGAGACCTATTCCTGCGCGTGTCCCGACACGCACTCGGCCGGTTTTTTTATAATTATCATCTACATACTTACATATTGTTAATACAAGTACTTGTTAGTGTCTAATTGACGTTATTGTATCACAAATAGACTGTCGACCTTGACTTTCGCCTATATAAAATAACGTGGCAAAATCCTCAAACAAACATTTAATTCTTGTTTTTTTTTTCATTAAGGAAGCAAGACAGCAAGTAAATACTTATTTCTTACAAAGCATCACGCCTATATTCCTCTAAAGGGCAGGCAGAGGCAGATGTTATAATTGACAGAAATAACAACATAGGTAGGTATTTTCTAGTTAAATCAAGAAATCTTATCTGATACCTACTAGAAAATTACTAATAAAAAACCTAATAACATTGCGTCACCAGGCCCTAGGCGATCCTAGGTGGGGCAGTCAATGGCGATCCAGGCCTTTAGATGCGAGCCACCAGAGATCCACACCAACTATGCATTAACATTCTGCAGTGAGATACCATGGTACCTACGCGTGGTTTGCATTGGTTTTTCTCCCGAAATAATTGGAGTTAATCAAGACGCCAGACGTAGCTCAATATCAGTATCTACCTACCGTAATTATGGTCTTTAAAATCTGTAGGTACACTAATCTTAAAACTGCGTCAAAGTCATTAGCGCCGAAAGGTCAACTTTTTGATAAGTAAATTAGCTAATTATGTGTGGAAAAAAAAACCGGCTAAGTGCAAGTCGTACTCTCATTAAGTGTTCCGTACCTAGCATAGCATAGCACGATGATTCCTCACGGTCCTCCATGACCACCACCAAATGCTCTTGTCAGAGCCACTACAATCTGAATACCTTAAACCGGAAATTGCTTCCATTTCCATTCGCTCCGTCATTTATCTGAGCCTGCCTTGAGCGTCATCTCAATAATCATTGAAGGGTTTTTCAAAGGCTCTCTGTGAAAAAACACCTAGGCTGAGTATTATATTATCTGTGACCTAGATACACTGTAATAGTACATTACTGCAGAATCCAGTAATTATGGCCAGGATGGCTTTCATAATAGACTTTTTGGTGTATGTTTTTCTGAACATTTTTCTGGTGATGCGACTGTTCACAGTAATTATAAATTGCCGAAGCACAAATTCAAAATTGCTTCAGTTTTTTTGATTGATTAATTGCCTTTTCGTCAAGGAATACTAATAAAACCAAAATATGAAAATAACATTTGTCTATATTCATAACAAAATATACATTTTATTACTTAATTATGTAACTAACCAACATTTTTACAAACATATTTTATTTACAATAATTTCGACTAATTAGGGAAACATTGTTACAATAATTATAAATATTTTGTCATAATTATTACATCTATAAAATTTAATGATAAACAATGAAAGATAGTGTACTGTTGTAGATAGGTACAACTTTGTCATAATTTTATAAAAATAACTTAACATCTTATATAAAAAATTACAAATTACATTGGACAAATGCGACGAACAGTTAAATTAACTCCCAAAAGAATTATAAATGAATAAATTTGCATAATAATCAAGGATGTAAGTTATATAGGAAACAATCTCGTCTATGCAAGCGTTTTAAGACAATAAGTACTTAGGAACGATGAAAGTCCTGTAACATCCGTTTATTAAGATCTTAGCGCATACATAGGATTCTCAATTATATCGGACTAGCTTCTGCCAGCGGCTTCGCCCGTGTGAAAGTCGAAAATTATCCCGAGGGAACATATTCCCGGGATAAAAAGTATCATATGTGCTATTCCAGACTATAATCTATCTCTGTGCCCAACTTCATCCAGATCCGTCCAGCCGTTTGAACGTGAAGAAGTAATAAACTTAAACACTCACAAACTTTCGCCTTATAATATTAGTGTGATAAGCTAACACGTTGTTTAGTAACTATCTCGCAAATAGAAAATGTTTCCCATAGGATGATCTAGGCTTGGTATTGTTTGTGGCGATGTTACATCTAAATTTAGATTGTCCATGGTGAAGATCATATTTTACTACTGACTCAATTCTATTTCTAGCAAGTTGAGTGCTATTTAGGGCCTTAGTTAAAAATCTATGAGCTGTTTAGCAACTGATAATAAATTCAAATTCGCTATAGAAAAAAAAAAAAAAACTTCTGCTAATCAGTCACTATATAAATATAATCGACATTTAGGAGCACTTGTATACGCTAAGAAAAGTCACCGGACCTACGCAAGAATTCGTGTCGTGTACATGAGGAATTGGTCCTGTCTGCAGACGGTGAATTTTCTTAACGTGTACAAGCATCCTTAAGGTATAAATCTCTTGTAGACGACGGTTTCTGAGATTCAACAGCTCTTCAGAATGGTCTTCACAGTTCCGTCTCCGTCATTTTCGTATTACCGTTTTATTGTGGATCAGCAGTGATCTGTTTGTAGTACTCCACGTAGCTGTCGCATTGTTCGCCTGAAACAATACAGTTGTTAACACGGACTCATTGGCTGTACAAATTGTTTTGTACTTGTGTCGGCAGAATAAAAAAACATTCATTGTTGTAATAAGGACATATTGTTATTTTGAACAAGCTGACCCGGCAAACTTTGTTTTGCCATAAAAACACCAAACATTCATCTACCCTACCTCCCCTACCCTACCTCTGTAGGTAAGGTACCAATATTTTTTTATTTTTTTTTTCCTATTAATAACAAACACCACAAAAAAAGAACAAGCAAAATCGGTCCAGCCGTTCACGCGTGATGCCATGACCAAGGGAAATAGGTATTCATTTTTACCCGGCTGCAAGGAAAATTGAGGCAGGAATTACATTAATAGTGAAAATGATTAAAGTTGTTATAGCACTGGTATTATAGTAGTTTATGATACTGTTGCATTAAAACATGAGTGTGTGAGAATGTTGAGATCACTACAATAGTATTCACACGAATGTTTTAATACCTAGTTATGTGCAGTTTCATACACTACTTTATCTACACTCATACATTTTGGGATTGAACCTACTTAATATTTTTTTTGCATTTGCCATAAAATCGTGATAAATGCATCATATTATAATAATCTCGACTTTGCTGGTAAGAGATTATGAGTAATTTCCTTCGCCGCATATATGTTTGGCGGAGTAAAATTTTCTTCACATTCACTAATATCAGACATTTTAAGCAAGAATTTAAAACTCATGAAATTCAGTACAGCGAAACCTGCAAAACGTTTGAATGGCGCCTAAACCCAGCACATCACCGCATTATCTGCGCATGCGCTAAGGCTTAGCACACGCACTGCGATATTTATTCGCGTGGATATTCCGCCCATTTTGCGACCTATGGAATTGTATGAAGCTGCTCGCATTGCGGTAAAAAAATCGTGCGGCAATATCACCGCACGAAATCCGTGTTTTGCAACAGAATCCACCGCACCGCGGCTCAAATTTAATTCGCGCGAATATTTTGAGCTCTATGAACAGGTAGAAAGAGACAAAATTCGCGCGGATAAAAATCGTACATAAAATCGCAGTGCGTGCTAAGCCTAAAGCGGGCATTGTCACAGACAATTTAAAATTGGAATCAAATATTTTTATAATAGGTACTAAAATGGCATTACAAAAAAAATATTGATGGAAACTCCTAAGTGATTAACTTCTTGGATTTGTCCTGTATCGTAATAGAAAAAAAAATGTTTTTCAACACACTTGCTCATAAAGTGGCTCTAATTTCACCGCAATTAGGCACATAATGATACCTGTTATCAAACTGTGACTTTTTCATTGCTATTATTCACAAGTGAGTTAGTTTTTTTTTTATTTATTGGTTGAGTTTCTTTGTTCTTAAAAAAGTTTCGATACAAAAAAGATCGTGCTCAATAGTACAAATAAATTAATGTACCTATTGCTTGCTTATTTCATGCAACTTCGTATTTAAATAGATAATTTCAACTAGTACGTGCTTATTAATAAATAAAACTTTCACTCAAATATAAATTTTATTTGCTCTGTAATTAAGTATAATTTAAATTCCCTATTTTGTACGTGGCTGAAACACTATCCACGAAAAGCTAAAAAAAAGAAACCTCATTCTTTTAGTCTATGGCCGATCGCCATTGTTAAATGCGCGCGCATAGGAAAACTGATTAATTTTGCCCGCCATTGTGAAAATAAATTCACAACTTGTTTTTACTGTTGAAAATGATTTTTAGTATTATTTTCTTCACAAGTGTGTTGAAAAACGTCGTATGATACACGTGTGTATTGATGATAACCGTCCTATGAGAGTAGATAAAATTAGTTACAAAACCAAAGCCCGTTTGGCCAGAGCACTAGTTTACCGGATTTTCCTCTAAAGTCACCGCCAGATGACCGCCAGATAGTTAACACCTGTCTACCAATATATTTCAATATTTCAAAACGATACGAAAAAAAATATCAAAAGGCAGTGTAGCTAACACGATCCAAACAAACGTATAGCGGTAAGGGGCGTCCTTGACCCTTTTACTCGGCATTCAGTAACGAGTTAATCAATACATATAATAAATCTGTAGAAAAATATTTTTTGTACATCGAAAAAAAATTAAAAAAAAAATAGCCAGGGTGTTAAAGGATAACCAACAGAACCCATTTCTAGCATTTTTGGAATTTTTGTCTGTTTATTTGTGCACGCATCACGTGAAATGTACGAAACCAATGTAGATAACTTTTATACATAAAAATTGTGCGTATCTTGAAGAATTACTTAGTTTTTGTTTCATCGCAATCGGTTCACTCTATCAAAAGTTAGATGAATTTAAAGTGTTGAAGACGTAAAATTATCACAGCTCACGCAATTCAGTTACTCGGACAGTTCAACTCGCTATTCGATAGATGGCGTTGTGCATTTAAAGTCATTTTCTGAATCGCGGTGTTAAGATTTTACGCGAAAGAATGACCGTCGAAAAAAAATTGGTATGTAGTATGTATATTTTTTAACCGACTTTCCAAAAAGGAGGAGGTTCTATGTTCGACATATTGTTCACCGATATCTCCGTCAATTGTGGACCGAGTTCAAAAAATCTTTTTTTGTTTGAAAGAGTTTGTTCCGAAATTGGTCCCATTTTAATATCGTGTAGGACTGACGAAGAAATTCGAAGATACAACAGAACTCTTCAATAAATAACGGCAAATCTCTCGGGATTGCTGCAATCGCATGTCTGTTTGTTGTTTATACCATTTCATAACATAACATCACGCCAGTACGCTCTTAAGGGGTACGCAGATCTCTCATTTCACCGGTTATGTTCAAGTTTCATGATATTTGGGTAATATATTCTGGCGTTATACGAGTAGGTAACTTACTAAACAACTTGCCTATTAGGTAGGTACAACTACAAAGTGAAAAATAACTTTATTTTTGGAAGTCGGTGTCCATAACGCAATAAATTGGTACCTACGAAAGACACCGACTTCCAAAAATAAAGTTATTTTTCACTTTGTAGTTTTATTTGGAAGTCGGTAGTATTTTTTTGTAAAAAGTTTTTTTGAGTATGTGGAGTAGGCAGGCAGGCTGGTAAGTATGGTAGGGTTGGCAGGCAGATGACGGGAGCGAAGCCGCAGGCACAGCTAGTATCTCATAAACGCGTGGACTGATATACATTAATTAAACGAATAAAATTGTTGTACGCCTATACCTTTAATTTGAGACCAACATTATCAAAATATCTCCATAAACAAAAAATCATGTTTTCAAGTTACGTAATAAATTAATATACTTTTTGGTACAAGACTGATCAATGTTTTTAGGGTTCCGTAACCCATACGTAATGTAATTTTTTTCTAAACAAAGTGGTATAATGTGTCCCCCCCTGTAACTTCCAAAATAAGAGAATGATAAAACAAAAAAAAAATATATGATGTACATTAGCATGTAAGGATCGTAGCAGGTGGCGTTCTGTAGTTTCACGCCTTTTTCCCATGGGGGTAGGCCCCCATGGGAAAAAGGCGTGAGTTTATGTATGTATGTATTAGCATGTAAACTGCCACCGAAAATTGGTTTGAACGAGTTTTTGTAAGTTTTTTTTTTAATACTTCTTAAGAGGGGTCTCTATTGGGCTTTTCCCCATACAAAAACATTCCGCTGTTTTCTTCGTGGATAATGCCTGTAGGGCAATGATTTTTTTCCATAAAATCAAGGTCTAATTAGTACGTGCCCCTATCATTTCCTTTTTTCCAAAACATACTCACTAAAAGAAATATGACCATCCAAAAACCCGAAAAAAATGCCCGTTTTTACCGCCATGTTCAGACGACTTTCAGACAAAATTGATAAGTTTCTAACAAAAAAAAAAATGATAGAAGCATAGATATACTTTTCCTCTAAATTTTGATATAAGATTTTTTTAGATCAGTCGAATTTTGAAGAAGAAAACAGCGGAATACGAAACGTCTTTTGGTCAAGATTTTTGGAGGTAAAATCAGCCTGAGCTGCAGTTGTCCCTTTCGCACTTTACGGGGGCAGGTTGGCGGTGAGGGAGGGTAAGGCTTACACGTACACTAATAGGGAAGTGGCAATTATCGATATTATTATCGATACTCTAGTGATATACACCGATGTCGATATTTACACTATACAATGATTGTATTTATTAAATCGTGTGATTGTAAGTTTTACATTTTATTGTTGAAGGCACTTGTCGAATAATTATCCTAAGCATGCATGAGAACTGGAAAGTGCAGTTGCGATTGCACTATCACAGGTTGTTAGGAAAATTAAGCCAGGGTCCAGAATAATGCTAGGTACAGACCAATCGAACGAACTAACAAGTGTTGTTGAAATGAAATCGCTGATTTTTGTTATTATAGATAGGTTCGCGCTTGACCACTATCTCACCTGATGGTAAGCGATGATGTGGTCGACGGTGAAGCACACTTGCCTACTAGTAACTTCACTCTTGACTTACCGAGGTTGTAGCTATCGGGAAACACAGACTCCGGCAGGGAATTCCACTCCTTAGCTGTACGCATAATGAAAGTACGAGTAAGTATTGACGGGATGTCCACCTTGTACCGATGGCGCATCGCCGTACGTCTTGTTGTCCGATTATGGAACGGGCTAGACGGAATTAGATCATGCAATTCCATCGCAAACTCCCTGAAATGGAACCGATAAAAAACCGACAAGCTGGCAACTCTATGACGATGTTCAAGGCTCTGGAGCTTTGTCTCGACCAGTGCTTCATTTCCGATGAGCCTCTTTGCCCGTTTATCGATCAAATCTAGTGCATAAAGCTAGTATTTGGCAAATCCGTCCCAGAGATGAGAAAAAACAAACCAACCGAAGGAACACACAAATATTGATGAAAAAGAATCGCTGATGGCTCTGATGTAGTGAATCGTTTGTTTACCTTACGTCCTGCCTGCTGATTTGCGTTCTTTCGGTTGGTCTATAGCCAGTATCATGCGAGCTCAATTTTAACATCTTATAAAGAAGGTACTTTTAAAAATGTTTGTTTTTTGGAGATGTGGGCTTTGTAGGTATTTAAATTAAAACATAGTATTTATAACAGCAAAAATGTTTATTTTTTCTGTCGTAATTTCAGTCCTTTCCCTTACAGGTAAATTTCGTGGTATGCGACCATTAATTATTTCTGGCAGAAGGCATTCAAAGTAAAAGGATTCTAATGTTGGTTCGATATTTCTCCAAAATTCATCGTCTCATTCGATTTTTTCGTAAAGTAATCCCTTAGTCCCTTAGGGCTCCACAAAATAAAATAAAAACAATTTCGACGTGTTACATGTAATTGGCCTTGGACTTGATAATAATAGTTGTGGTTTCTTTTTAATTTCAAGCCGTTATTCTGAAGTATACAGCTGTCAATTTGTTTTGGTATTATACACGGTGCCACATGGATTTTTCGTTTTATACGTGAATGATGTTTTATTCTTTGAGCACTCATAAATAAACGAGTTTTATGCCCCTTTCTTCCACCCATTATTTATGTAAATAGACAAAGGGTTTATCTGAAAGAAAAAAAAATTATTAGGTATATACCTATGTGGGTATCTATTTTATTACAGTTAAGGTAATAAAGAATTTATTTAGATAAGTAATGAATTAAATAAATAACTATTTACTCATAAAATATTAAGAAAATTATACTTGCCTACGATTTTTCTTCAGTCGATGAAATAATTACACAAAATCCGATACACAAGCCGAGTCAAAACATTGAAGAAAATAATCAACCTTCGAAACAATAGCCAAGTCAAACACGATGATAAGAGCGGGAAGGTAAGTAGTATCAGAATAACGCACGCTGCAAACGCTTGTATCCATTCCGACTGAGGCGAACAAGCCAACAAGCAAAGCGAGTCAGCGACGGTAGTATGAATGAATGGTACGAGCGTGCGAGAGGCCCGGGTACGCGCGCGGGCATCGGGCGGCGCGGCACGCTCTTACACACACAAATACACTACTCGTTCACACATTGATAGCTCGCTTGGTCGGGCGCTGCGCGACGGCAATAGTTTCTTCAAATACCTATTCTTCAAATTCTTGTTGACTAGAGTCCGCTCTTAAACCGTAAACCACAATTTACCAAGTACGGAACCAATCGTGCGCGAGTCCGACTCGCACTTGGCCGGTGTTTTTGTTATCTGGCGGCGGCTTTATAGAGTTCAGACGTGGAGAATCCGAGCAAACCCATTATAAATAAAAAAAAAAAAAAAAAAAAGAGACATGGAGAGGAAAGACGCATTCGAAATATGGTATGGAGGATGCGCCGAATACCATGGACAACCAAACGCACAATTGTGTCTAGATCCTTTCTCAACTCAATAACAAGACCTGCAGCCTAATTGCATAAGTGATTTCGGCAAGGGAATGGGTTTGACCCCATGAAAGACTATGTCAAATTCTCTTTAAATAATTAGGTATTGGCAAAAATGATTGGACGCTTTCATTGGTGAAGATACTCTTTTCGAAAGAGTCCAATAATTCTTGGCAATACCCTAAGTATTTAAAGAGTATTTGTCATACTCTTTCATGGGGTCAAACCTTGCCTTTCCGTATTCACTTACGCTATTCGGCTGCTGATTTTCTTCTCTGATTGTCTACAGTTTATCTACACCGTATCTTGGCCTATTTCGGTCACATAATGCGAAGTAGATATAGCAGCCTTGAAAAGCTGGTAATTGTTGGTACTACTGAAGGAAAGAGAGCACGAGGCCGGTCGTCAACACGATGGTCTGACTAAGTGAAAGAAGCTACGTCCTCAAGTAAATTCCAGCAGGTGGTGATAGCAACTTTGGACCAGAGCCGATGAAGGTAGATTGTCCGCTTAAAAGCATTCAGTGACCATGATCCTCAGTAATGAAGGACCGATTGAAGAACAATAAGAGCATAGGCAGTGGTGTCTCATCCCATACAAAGAAACCGTGCCGACGTTCTAAACTGATTATTCTGATTATTTTTTGTACATCGATCGCGTTCGGTCCCGTTCCACGGATATAGATGGTGATCTATCTATCGCCGTGGAACGGAATCGAACACGATCGATTTACAAAAACTAATCGGTATAATCAGATGAAAAACGCTAGTTACGTCGGCACGGTTTCTTAGTATAGGATGAGGCATCTGTATGCTAGTATTATATTATCTGTGGCATAGGTATGCCAACAGGCTTGCTGAATAACTTAACACTTGCCGGCCCCTAGAGTAAATAAATAAAGTAAATATTATAATATATGTACGGCGGCCTGGTATAGACATTGTGATAATTGAGGAGGTAATCTTCGATCAAAGTGTAACAAACTAGCGACCCACGCGGCTTCGCCCGTTATAAAATATACACAAAATCCTTCTGGGTTTCTCACTCTTTCTATTGGTGAACTGAAAACCGCAGGCAAATCCGTTCAGTAGTTTTTTTTAGTTTATGGCGTACAGATGCGGCGGGGGACTTTATAATAATTAATAAGTAGTGATTTCGTACAAAATCAATATTTTTTTTATTTTACGTAGGCCTACATGGGCACTTATAAAACGTCGACAAAAGGTGCACGGTTCGGGTTAGTCGTTTCCTATGGAGAAGAACCGGCAAGAAACGCCATGGTTACTCTTTTTTAGGGGCATAGGCAGACATACCTATAGTACGTGGAAGTACTATAGGTATGTCTGCCTATGCCCCTAAGGAGATACAGACGTGATGATATTTTTGAACAGTACATTAAGATTGTCACGTATCACGTAGTAGTTGCCACATAATATTATTTCTAAAATCATATTGCTCTGTAGGCACCCTCATCAATGGCTTATCACTCACATAAAACAGAGTTTATCTTCGGCAACCCCATGATGTAAACAGTAAATGGTGTCGATAAGCTATCAGCTGAAAAATAGCCGTCACACCATGATATATAGTTTGTTTTAGAGGTCAAGAGTAATTTGATAGTGAAAGATGTATTGCTAAAGATATGGTCGCTGGCGACATTTAGCAATGTCTTTAGAGGATTCTACTGGATTGTAAAAATTATCTTCGCATCAAGTGATGTGCAAAAAATACTGCTGAAAACCATGACACGCGTGATTTTCATAACATATTTATTGCATTTTCACGTGACAAGTAGATTTTGTAATGATATGGGGCCTTATTATGAAAATCTCGACGGTGTTCAGCAATTGATAAACATCTTCGAGTTTTGTACAAATAAGGGAGAAAGATTTTATGTTTTTTTTTTTTTATAATGTTATAAAAATATTGCTTATGTTGGAGGTATTTTTCTACACATAATTCTGGCTAGATCAACCAGAATTATGTGTAGCTCAAATAATAATTTCCTCCTCGGCTCGTGGCTAAATAATAACAGCTGGATCGAACTTCAAGTTTAACCAACGTTTGCCGATGTCCCGTGGATCGGTGACCGTCTTTAACTTGGGAGTTTCTTCCTCGGAAAGCACGTTAAGCCGTTGGTCCCGGCTGTCATTTGACGATCTTTGACAGTCGTTACTGGTAGTAAGAAAACTGAGATGAGACATCAATCTAGCAAAGAGGTATCGTGTTACCTAGTCATTGGATTGTGGAGGTCAGTTAGGCAGTCGCTGCATGTATATTACTGGAACTTAGCTGTATTCGATTAGACTGGAAGCTGGCTTGGCAGATTGATTTCAAACAATAATGTTGTCGTCACCTTTCAAGAAGTGCGGCGCGCCCCGGGCCCGCTCGTTCCTGGCGAGCAGCGCGTGGTACACGGCGGTGAAGGCGGTGGGCTCGCCCCGCGCCTCCGCCAGCTGGCGCGCGGCCGCCAGCAGCTTGCGGGGCGGCAGCGCCAGCCACGCTCCGCCCGCCTGCTTCGCGGCCCCCACCGCGCCCACCGGCTCGTTCCAGCTCAGCAGGACCTCTACTACCTCCTGTAAACAAAACTTAATTAAATCGGAGCTGCGATGTCAGTAACATGTAGACTTCTTCTTCCAACCCTTATCCCATGTTACTTGGGCTCGGCGCAACACGTTTTCTTTTTCCATACCTGTCCACCGTCACGCTATCACTGACTCCCTTTTCTATCATATCACTCGTCACACAGTCCATCCATCTTTTCTTTGGCCGTCCCCTCCCTCTCCATACATCCACATTTATATTCATAATTCTTTTAGTAACATGCGTGTACAGTATCATCACGGTACATTTTTTTTTTTAAACTTTGCCCCGTTCTAGGAATTTCTTCCTGTATCGTGGGTGCGTTTACAAAGATATAAACTCACATACACAACACCCAGAGCCGGAACAACTATCTGTAAGTCATACAAATATTTGTTCCGTGCAGGAATCGAACCCGCGACATGCAACACAGCAGTCAATCGCTCAACCATTGCGCCAACCGTGCGCCCTAACATTAGGCCTACTTTAGACCAACGATGTGCGTCATAATAAGACCGTATAAAACAACATAACAAAGCAACCAACGATCTTATAGCCATGTTGCTATCCAAACCAGGAGAGAGAAATAGTCGCCTTCAATCAAATTATACTGTAATTTACTTAACTCAAATACACATTTAGTGTACAGAATTACGACCTGTACAATGCGTTTTATCCCTCCTCATCACATGACCATACCATACAAACGGTTTCCTTTAGAAACTAACACAAAGGTAGAAACAAAAAAAACGTCTTTTGCCATCAATCAGACACAAATACGACCGGCTACTAAAAATATTGATGAAAACCCAATGTCTTTTGGCCAGGAGTCAGGACCTCATGTTCGGCAGTAACGCTCGCAACAACCTTTAGACTAAACGATTACTCCGTTTTGTTGAAAAGACGCCTGTACCTGTAGCCAAGTTGACAATCTACAATCGATAACGCTAGTAGAAAACGAATCAATGTATGGGAATGACACATCTGAACGTTAAGTCACGTGGTCAGACCATACAAATAGAAGGCGTTAACGATTGTAGAAAGAGATTCGATACGAAACGTTTGAAATTTGGCTAGGGAGGCTGAACGCCTATCTTCTAAAGTTCTGGTTTATGCATTTGCCGCTAGAGGCGCTGGTGAGGCGTAAGGTCTCCGATATGTCAAATTTTATAGTTTTTTGGTTTTTAGCGCTAGTTTATTAGCAGTGTTTTTATTGTTGTTAATATTTTTCAAATATGGCAGATTAAGATAGGGGATTTATCAGCCACGGCTTTAATAGAGTTTATGTTTCGGAAAATGTTAAATTCGCCCATTTGAAAAAAAAAAAAGGTTTGCGCAAAACTGATTTTATAATCAATCGCACTTCTACGGCATTAGAAATGGTTTTAATTCAAACTTTGCTTCCGTGCGCTTAATAACAACATTTAAAAGTTATATTTAAGGACCGTTCGGGAAGTTGCGCGGTATCTTCTCGTCCAACTTACCACAGTGTCACAAGACGAAAGTCTATGACCAGTGTGTGTTGCCAGTGATGACATATGGCTCTGAGACGTGGTCGTTTACAATGCTGCCGTGGTATAACTAAAATGCCGTTATCCAACATCTGGTAGATTTTTTACTTTTGATGCTATATTAATGAGAAAAGAAATATCTATAGATCTGTGTTTGCGAATTTCAATACTTTGAACAAAACTATACAAGGTATTGAAAATTGCACCTTGGTACATACGAAATGATGATCTCCATCGGGACCTAAAAGTTGAGTTCATCGAAAAAGTGATCAAAAAATTTGCAGAAGCTCACGAAAAGAGACTTGATCAGCATGTGACCGTCAAGGCAATCCAGCTTCTCGAGCACACACACATAGTGAGAAGACTAAAAAGAACAAAACCGTTCGAGTTAGTGTTTAGTGAATGTGAATAGTGTAACGTACGAAAGTGCTACCAAATAAACACAAGAACGAAGTGTATTCGCCTTAATAGAGACAATCAGAAAAGTGCTACTGGACACATTCTTAGTAAAGACAATGTAATAGTTTAGGTTATAATTAAATTACTTATTAGTCTATTTATAAGGCTAGATTGTAATAAGATTAGGGTCCATCCTATTGATGAACCCTAGAAAAGGAAAAAAATAAATAAAATATATAGCATCAAAACCAGATGTCGGATAACGGCATTTTAGTTATACCACGGCAGAATGGGCCTCATCAGAAAGCTTAAGGTCACCCAAAGGGCAATGAAGAGGGCTATGCTCGGCGTTTCCTTGCGTGATCGAATCAGAAATTTAGAGATCCGCAAGAGAACCAGGGTTACCGACATAGCCCGAAGAATTGCCAAACTTAAGTGGCAGTGGGCAGGGCACATTGCTCGCAGAACGGATGGCCGATGGGGCAGAAAGGTTCTGGAGTGGCGACCGCGAACCGGAAGACGTTGCGTTGGAAGGCCTCCCACCAGGTGGACCGATAACCTGGTGAAGGTTGCAGGAATCCGCTGGTTGTGGGACGCACGGGACCGGTCAATGTGGCGACGCTTGGGGGAGGCCTATGTCCAGCAGTAGACGTCTTTCGGCTGATATGATGACTCGCCAGTGGTACCAACTGGTCAGCACAAAAATTTAACGAAATTCGTTTACATAGATTATGTCAACGCCCGAACGGGATACTATTTAGTATCGTAGGTATAGTTGAAATACCAGTCTCCGCCAAACTTGTATAATTTTGTATTTAATATTGTAAAACCTTGTCCAAAATTCTAGAAAAGATCCTAAATAAAAGGCTACTCAATTACTTAGAACACAACAACGCAATTGCCTCAAACCAATACGGTTTCAGGAAAGCAAAATCAACAGAGGATGCTGTAATTGAGTTAGTAAATCACATCACCAAGAATCTTGATACCAGGACTAAAACGATAGGTATATTCTTAGACTTAGCCAAGGCTTTTGACACGGTCTCTTCACCCATCCTTTTGCAGGGGTTGGAAGCTCTTGGAATAAGAGATACTGCCCTGGATATCTTTCGCGATTACCTCTCTGACCGTATTCAGCGTGTTAAGGTGGAGAACTACACCAGTGACGATGAAAAATTATCTTTCGGAGTTCCGCAGGGCAGTGTGTTGGGTCCTACTCTCTTTCTAGTATATGTCAACAGACTATGCCAACTTTGTATTCCAAACTGCAGGATTCTGGTATATGCAGATGATACTGCACTTGTTGTGAGTGGAGATACATGGGCTTCTGCTCACAGTTCGGCCGAAAATCCTCTACGAATTGTTACGGACTGGCTTACCTGTAATCTTTTAACATTAAATGTCTCCAAAACCCATTATGTTACCTTCTCAGCGAACTCTTCTACACAGCCTAACATCCCATTTATAAAAGTTCATAGATGCTCTTATCCCGAGCTTAACGCCTGCACATGTCCTCCCATTAAAAAAACATCTTGTGTGAAGTATCTGGGAGTGCACATAGATTGCACCCTGAGTTGGAACAAACACATAGACGTTGCGGTATCTCGTGTACGCAAGCTGATGTTTCCAATGAAAAAGCTTAGGAGCGTAGTTGGCGTACCATTGTTGAAAACCATTTACTTTGCTTTGGTTCAGTCACTTCTAAGCTATTGCATCTCAGTCTGGGGAGGCACATTTAAGACTTTTATGCTTCGTCTTGAGAGAGCGCAGAGAGCCGTTTTAAAGGTGATGCTTTGCAAACCTTATCGCTATTCGACAACTCAGTTATACAAGGACATTTCTGTACTTACTGTCAGGCAACTCTGTGCTCTCCAAATAGTCTTGCGTAAGCATTCTTCCCTAACGTATGACCCAAACTTACTTAGAAACAAACGTCGTAAGGACCTTGTATGCCCTTCTGTCAAAGCTAATACTGTCCTGGCGCGCCGACACTATGTCAGCCTGAGTGGCTACCTCTACAATGTAATTAATAAAACTTGCAAAATATTCTCTCTTCCAAAATACAGGTGTAGGTGTGTTGTACATGATTATCTTTAGGCTCTAACTTATGACGAAACTGAAAGTCTGTTCTCTAGGTAGGTACTCGTAATATTCATCAATAGGTAATAGGCGCTAACACAGAAATTTATGTATTCCCATACATTCTTGTAAATTAGGTTCTTACTACTTATTAAATTATATTATTTTATTGAAGTAAATTATTCTGTCATGTAACAAGTTATTATTATTAAATTATAATGTATTATTTTAAGTTCAATTAACTTTATTAGCATGTTTATGTATTTCTA
The DNA here is from genome assembly GCA_948252205.1 of Orthosia incerta. Classification (NCBI taxonomy): domain Eukaryota; kingdom Metazoa; phylum Arthropoda; class Insecta; order Lepidoptera; family Noctuidae; genus Orthosia; species Orthosia incerta. Next base: position 27,502,813 of record OX411760.1, read on the forward strand.
TGCATGCTTGTAAATTAAGTCCATAGTATTAATTAAATTAAGTTATTTTAAATTAAATTATATTAATTATTATGTCGTGTAACAAATAATTATTATTAAATTATAATGTATTATTTTAAGTTCAATTGAGTTTATTAGCATAATACTAAAACTAAATACACTTTAGTTTGATTGACTTGTAACTTTTAGCTGTAGGAGGAAGGCGCCGGTGTCTGTAATACAGTTTATACTAGTACAGATATCGTCGTTCACTCTATCTTTAAAAACAAAAAAATACCTTAGTAGTTCAGTGTTTGTAATTAGGATAGATAAATTGTACCCATTTTTGATGAATAAATATTATTAATATTATTAATTTTGTATTCTCTACATATAATTGAAAAACAATATATCACGGGAATTTAACGCGATGATTTCGATTATTTATTTACCTATTTCACCCGACGTTTCGGCCGTGTTGCAACGACCGTGGTCCCGGGTAGAGTGGTGTCTCGGTGTACTGGCTCCGTTGGGGCAGAAAATTCTTCCTCTACTCTCACTTTTCTACACACAACACTGACCGTGTCCTTATTCTGTAACTTCGCCGACTGCACAAAACGAGGTAATGTTTTTTGAATCACTGGATTCCATGCCGCGGATAATTTGTAACCATCATACCGATTGAACGTTCGTTTCTCTACATCTATATGTTCGAATGCCAGTCCTTCTCTCTATACACGAAACGACTTAATCGAAATGCTGCCCTAGCTTCTGTCGTTTTATAAGTGGCCATGTAGGGCCACGTAAAATAAAATAAATTAGAATTTGGTACCTCGTATCCCCTCAGTCTCCACAGCATGTCCAGCGCCAGCTGCGCCGCCGCCGGGTCCATGTGCCCCAGCGACAGCAGTGCGCAGGCGAGCGGGCGCGCGTCGCCCAGGGCGCCCCGGCGCAGCGCCGCGCGCAGCCTGCCCGCCGCGCCGCGCGTCACCAGCGCGCGCACCGTCACCTCGGCGGCCGCCTGCTGCACCACCATGTCGTGGCGGCACAGCGACGCGATGTACGCGGTTACCACCTACATGAGATAATGGTGTTATTTGCTGTTAGTTCATTCACATAACTTATCATTGGACCTAATTTTTCATCTCCAAATGGCTCAAACATATAACTTCTAATAAAGTTGTTATATTTGCGCCATGGCGTAAGGGTGTCGACATATGTGCATCCCAGACCAAAGGCTTACCCGCCTTCCAAGGCATTATGGTCATCCCATCTGTCCTCCTCTTATCGTCGCGTGTCAAGCCATTAGGTTCTAAAACAGCTGGTGACGATGTTGAAAGACTACTCTGGCTAACTAACCTGCACCAAGTACTGGGCGTCTGCGTGATGCTGTAGCACGTGGCTGCAGATGTCGGGCTGCGAGATGAGCACGCGGAAATTGTGCTGCGGCCGCGCACTCTCCAGCGGCTGTCCTGCTGTGTTGCGAGCCACCTCCAGGTCTGCCCACTTTCTGAGGAGGAAGAGTGAAGGAGCCTTGTTAGTTTACGTATTAATTAATAAAGAACTGCCCTGAAGCTTCCGGGGAGGATCCTACATTCTGTCGTTTCTAAGACTCTCACTCAAAAGTTTGCTGGGAGAAACCTCAACTAGCTTTTTACAGTGCATGTACTATGACTCTCAGTCAAACCAGAAAATATATGCGCTTCGAATATATTGTATTATAGTTCTCGCCAAACTTCTTAGCCGTTGAAGTTGGCTACAATGGCTTCGCAGTAATAAATCTCGTACAAAAACGGAACCCCGCCGCGCCTTACGCATCGGAAAGCCTGTACGATGTCGGACGTAAAGAATAGCACCATATCCCATATCTTCCCGTGGGTGTCGTAAGAGGCGACTAAAGGACTCACCAGAGAATGAGCAGCAACATTCTCTGTGCACCTTAACTACAAACTGCGATCGCCAACCCGCCTGCCAAGCGAGGCGATTACGGCAAACACCACGTAACTAAAAAAAACAGTTCGAAACTAAAACCCGACAATTACTATTAATAAAATACTGCGTACTTTCAGTCATCCATTGAATTGCTTCTCTTTCGTTATTATATATTTAACATAAAGTATTTTGGGGTTTTTGCAGAGCCACATATTTTTTTTTCTGTTTAGGGTTTGTTGTTTTACATGTGTTTAGATAATGCATAAGTTACAAGAATGGACTTTGCGACGCCGTAGTCGGGTAAAAAACCGGCCAAGTGCGAGTTGCATTCGCGCACGAAGGGTTCCGTACCGTTAAACAAGTTTGTTGTATGGGAGCCCCACTCAAATATTTATTTTATTATGTTTTTAGTATTTGTTGTTACAGCGGCAACGGTAATACATCATCTGTGAAAATTTCAACTGTCTAGCTATCACGGTCCATGATATACATCCTGGTGACAGACAGACAGAAGGACCGCGGAGTCTTATTAATAGGGTCCCGTTTTTACCCTTGGGGTACGGAACCCTAAAAATAGTTTTCATGAATTTGACTGGATATACCTCGTTTTAAAATTTAAAAATTAGTTAAGTACAGATTATCATTCATGTAAAAGGTCCCTAACTACCACCACTGCTGAAACCCGACGGGTCGCTGGCCCACTCTTCTGAGGAATCTCTCAATCTTTTTGCGGAATCTTCACGTCTGAATCCTGGCGACGCGCGGCCCCCTCCTTCTCCTGATGGATGCGAGACGAGTATGTCAGACATTCGTATCCATCAAAAGGACGTCCGTAGGGTGCTGCGCAACCTCGACGTGAACAAGGCTAGCGGCCCTGATGGAATACCAGCAATTCTTCTTAGAACCTGTGCGCCTGAACTGTCTCCGATCTTGACACGCCTATTCCGCCTTTCGTATGAGGCTGGAAGAGTGCCGAATGCTTGGAAGCAGGCTAACTTACAGCCCGTGCCCAAGAAGGGCAGTTGAGCTGACCCGGCCAACTACAGACCCATATCTGTAACCTCCATACTCTGTAAAAGTATGGAACGCGTACTCAATATTCAGCTCCTGGCATACCTAGAAACTAATGATATCCTAAGTGACCGCCAATACGGCTTCCGCCGAAATTGGTCTACTGGGGATCTTCTAGCGTATGTCATTCACATCTGGAGTGAGGCCATCGAGAGACACGGGGAAGCGCTTGCCGTCTCCCTCGACATCTCGAAGGCTTTTGATAGGGTCTGGCACGAAAGCCTTTTTAGTAAGCTTCCGTCATTCGGTTTGCCCGGTGGTCTGTGTGATTGGATTGCAGACTTTTTGAGAAGATCAGTCCATTCGAGTGGTTTTCGATGGCTGCTCGTCGGACCACTTGGATATTAATGCCGGGGTCCCTCAGGGGTCAGTACTCTCAGCAACTTTATTCTTGCTGCACATTAAAACCCGGCACCTTTGGGTATGCAGACGACAGCACTGTTGCTGAGAGATACTTGTCCAACGCTCGTGCTACCGGGCCTCAGATCCAGTCTCTCCGGGAGGCCATGGTGGAGCGCTTAAACCTGTCCTTGCAGGCTGTCTCCGAATGGGGCGATGCCAATCTGGTCAGGTTTAATGCTGCTAAAACCCAGGCGTGTCTTTTTTTCGCTAGAAAGTGCCAATTTCACCCGGCTCTAACTTTCCGAGATGTGACCGTGCCAATGACTGACCATCTTGAGCTTCTTGGCGTTACATTGACATCGACTCTCAATTTTGGCCCATACATTGAGGCAAAGGCTCAGCAGGCTGCCAAAGAGCTGGGGATCCTTGCAAAGGTGAGAAGGTACTTCACGCCAGAACAGCTACTCAGCTTGTATCAAGCGCAAGTTCGATCATGCATGGAATACTGTTCTTATCTCTGGGACGGATCTGCCAAATACCAACTTGATGCACTAGAGTCGATCGAAAAGCGGGCCAAGAGGCTCATCGGTGATGAGGCATTGGTGAAGTCAAAGCTCCAGAGCCTTGAACACCGTCGCCGAGTTGCCAGCTTGTCGGTTTTTTATAGATTACATTTCGGGGAGTGTGCGATGGAATTTCATAATTAATTCCGCCCAGCCCGTTTCATCATCGGACTACATGACGTACGGCGATGCGCCATCGGTACATGGTGGACATCCCCCCATAAGCACTAAACGTTTTAGAATACTTTTATTATGCGTACAGCTAAGGAGTGGAATTCCCTGCCGGATTCTGTGTTTCCCGATAGCTACAATCTAGGGGTCTTTAAATCAAGAGTGAATAGGTTACTTCTAGGCAAGCGTGCTCCATCGTCGACCACATCATCGCTTACCATCAGGTGAGATGGTGGTCAAGCGCGAGCCAATATAAAATAAAAAAAAAATAAAGGTAAAACAAAACTAATACTTCATTTAAGGCGTTTTTAATTACTCTAGATTTAGATTTTGATCAATAAATTAATTTTAAATATTCATTAAATATGTTTGGCAGAATGAATATTTTGCTCGTGCCTATTTGCGTTACGACGTGACAGCTATTTGCACATGCGCAGTAGATATGCCCGAGGAACTATGAACTATTAGTTAATCTGTGGATATGCTGAGCGCCCTGGAATAAGCGCCATTTTATTAATTTCTTGCTTGGTTCAGATATTTTTTTTATTTCCTCGCACAATGCATAGTAAAATGTTGTATGATACACGTGCGTAAGATGATTTCCGATTCGTGTCGATTTATCCACTCATCGGATATCACCTACTTTCCGCACTTGTAGCATAAATAACTATTTAAATATGGCGAACCCCCCCCCCCCCCCAAATAAGGGGGCGATACATTTTTTTTTTCGTTTTCTTTACCATAAGGCGTATCAAATTAAAGTTACTGCCGCGTCCTGTGTTAGAGTTAGTGCACCTTGCATTACACTTTTGGATGAAGTTTTTTTTCTATCGGGTTACCGTAGATCGTCATTGATCTCATTTGAATGCTGTTGTTCACTAACCTGTACACAGAGTTGATCTCGTCGAACACCTGCGACAGCTGCACGAGGTAGGTGCCTGCCTCCGTCACCAGCTGGTTCACGATCCTGTATATTGTGTCCTTGCCGTCAGTCCGGCGGAGCAGTACTGCCACTATTTTTGCTATCTCGTCTTTTGGCACCTGGGGATAAATATTTATTAAAATTAATAATTGGTTGATGTGTTGATACGGATTGTGTTTTTCTGGTATACACAGGTACAGGTGCAAAATATTATTAACTTCTCACAATTGCACCTACAATCTTGGAAAATAAGTTTTTTGTTTTTATAGGTATCTGAAAACTACACAAGCCAACATTATGCCTGATTCCCAGAGGTACCTAATGCCGGAGGTGATAATATACTCACATTTCAGCAATTATGTTCAAGTCTAAAGTGGGCAAGTAGTAATAATTTTAAACATGAAATGTAATAAAAGTGTACATTACCGAGTGTGCCAGTCCGGAGGGTACAAGTTTGACGCGCCACAGACAGCCGAGCCGCGCGTCTATGATGTAGTCCGGTTGAAACACCACCCATGTGTCAGAGTCTACGTGTGTTTAATAGTCAAGGAATTCATTTAATTACATTATTACATATTTAACGTTCAGCAGGTAGTAAAAAATTACCTTGTACGACGGTGGCGGACGTTTAAATGAAAAAAACTTACATTTTTCGTGTAATGTAGCCAATTTAAATTAAGTACAGAAATGGTAACCGCACCAAAAATGGTGCAGTACAAAATAAGTCAGAGACATACCCCCGGTTTCTCAACACTCGCTCATCGGGCTGTTAACGTATTCGACGAATATTCGCCGGTTATCTGCTGTGATTGGCTGTTGAAAATTCATTGAACCAATCACAGCAGATAGCGCGTGCTTTACAATTTGTCACATTCATTCTGCGATAATTTTGTCGTGAGAAACCCGACCTGAGTATCGTTTCATTGTTGGATGACAAAGTTAGTCAATTTACTCATAATTTACATTTAGTTTCAAAACTTTTCTTTGGCTTTTATAAACTGTCATATTTTTAGAATAGATCAGCCCCGTACCATGACGTGGCAAAACTATAATAGTTCGACTGTGAAAAAGAGACAGATGTATATAAGTCATATACATCTGTCCCTTACACACACCGAAAATAATGTTGCTCTAAGAGGTTGGTCACCCCCCAGGACAGACGAGCTAGTCGTTACGCAGTGGGAGCCAGGGGACGCGCTACGTCACGTAGGGAACGTTGGCTATCATTTGAAGGTGCTTGCGACGGATTGCTCGGAGAAGGAAGTGGAAGGCTATGGGAGAGACCTTTGGCCAGCAGTGGGAAAACATAAATAAATCTACCTAGCCTTTGCCCAACTATACCGACCCCAACGGCTTCCAATCTAACCGGATTTAGCTGAGTACCAGTGTTTGACATGGAGCGAATGCCTATCTGACCTCCACAACCCAGTAACTGGATAACATAATAGCCCTAAGCCAGACTAGTGTCAGAATTCAGGCTTCTGACTACCCGTAACAACTTCCAAAGATCTTTAAATGACACGCGGGACCAACGGCTTAACGTTCTTTGCGAGGCACGGAGGAAACTTGCTATGAAAAGATGGTCACCCATCCACGGACCCCACTCGGCAAGCCTTAAAATGCTTGGGTGTACAGTCTCTGGCTTGTGCTGCCCGCCTTCAGCATCAGCAGTTAAGTAAAGGATACACATAGGACAGAGCAGCCCCCCCAGGCGGGCGGGCTGCATGCTGACGCCCGGCACCACCGGGATGTGCTGCACTGTGCCGCTCTCGGCGCGGGACGCCTCCATGATGTCGAACAGCTGGGATGTTTGACTCGCCTGCGATGGGAATCAACTTTTGTTAGAACAGCTGTCTGGTATAAAGTGATCATTTCAAACATGAGACCACCTTTGTAAGTAACTTATTTATTATATTTAACGTAACTTTATTTTCGTGTCCTAAGTTTTTTTTGTTTATATTTGGTATGGCGGGCAATTTCGATTCTCATTGCGCATGGCTGCGCAGCGCGCTCTTTCATAGACAATGACACTATTTTTCTACATTAAGTCAATGATATTGGGCGCACGGTTGGCGCAGTGGTTGAGCGATTGACTGCTGCGCTGCGTGTCGCGGGTTCGATACCCGCGCGGAACAAATATTTGTATGACCTGCAGATAGTTTTTCCGGCTCTGGGTGTTGTGTATGTGAGTTTACGCATAGTATGTTTGTAAACGCACCCACGATACAGGAAGAAATTTCTAGTGTGGGGCAACATTAAAAAAATAAATATATAATATAAAAATAAATATATAATAAATTAAAAAGTAAAAGTGTGCTATAAAACTTAAAAAGTTATTTTATAATGCAATTGTTTGAAAATCGAAAGGAAAAGGTTGCACTGGTATGGTTTTTCTTTTTTAATCTTACATCTCCACGAAAAAAGTACGTTTTTAACACGCTTTTATTAGCTTGGTATGTATCTATGTATCAATGTAACGGAATCTTTGAACGTGATTATCACCCACTTCAAAACGTCGCATTGATTTGAAACTTTGCACACCTATCAAGGACCGATGACAATGCAATAATTTAGTCAAAGTCAAATATATTTATTCAACTAGGCCAATAAGCGGCACTTTTGAAAGTCAAACAAAAATTTAAATTTACAAGTAATAAAAGTTGAGTCTACCGTGCACGTTTAAATTGTTTGTCCGTCCCATTAGCCTTACCAAGATCTTCAGGCTTAGCGACTTTTTAGTTCAATTTACCATTAAAGCGTGTTTTTTAGTTTTTAGAACTACACAATATTATTACACAATATTTAGTTTAACACAATGTTTAGTTTGTTTGTTTAGCTTAGTTTATTACACAATATTTTTTTATTCTGATTTGGATCATTATGTTGTGATTGTAGATAAAAGTTCACAGATAAGGATGCGAAGGAAGAATTCAGGCTCAGAATTACAAACCTCGATTTACAGTCTGTTACAAGTACGATATGGAACTCATGCTGTTCAAGTCATATGCCTATTATAGCTCTTACTTGATGGTGAACCACGACCAGATCATCGACCACGTTGACAGCGAACCTGCCGACCAGCCCGGTCTTCAACACGTGCGTGTAGTGGAAGCCCGAAGGACCCGTGATCGGCATCAGCCATACCTGAAGAAGTTTTTTTTTATTTGGTTACAATTAATTGTGTGTGTGTCGATGGCAAATACAGAGTCTAAATATTGTGTGGTTACTAGATCGGAATGCGAAGTTTGTCAGAATGCAGTATTTATTAAATCTTAATTTGTTAATGTTTTTTTTAAAAGGATAGGCTAAACTTATAATATTGTTTGTAATTATATTAATAGACATCTGCAAATCCTCAAACAAGCGCAACAAAAACTTGCGTAGAAAAAAAAACAATATGAAATATAGATTATTATTTTGTGAAAATTTCTGGCTTCAATCATAGCTGCATTTCTAGACCTGGTGACGTGGCAATGTCGCGAATCAGTTTGTTTTAGCCATTGTCGAGTTTTGCATTAATGGGCGGCCTATGCCCAGCAGTGGACGCTTTTGGGCAGAAATAATGATGATGATGACATGCATGTTATTTTATAGGCATCTTTACCTCTGTAGGCCCAGGAGCTGTGACCGTGGCGGAGTGTGCGTGTCTGAAGACAGCGCACCACGTGGCGTCACAGAGCCTTAGGATGAACACGTCGCGCTCCACCACCGGCCTAGTAGCGTCCACTGGAACATGGATATAGCAATTTTGACCATTTAATGACTTAAGATGTAGCCTAATTTAAGTTTAAGTTTCCTTGCGTGATCGAATCAGAAATGTTGAGATCCTTAAGAGAACCAGAGTTACCGACATAGCCCGAAGAATTGCTAAACTGAAGTGGCAGTGGGCAGGGCACATTGCTCGCAGAACGGATGGCCGATGGGGCAGAAAGGTTCTGGAGTGGCGACCGCGAACCGGAAGACGTTGCGTTGGAAGGCCTCCCACCAGGTGGACCGATGACCTGGTGAAGGTTGCAGGGATCCGCTGGTTGCGGGACGCACGGGCCCGGTCAATGTGGCGACGCTTGGGGGAGGCCTATGTCCAGCAGTGGACGTCTTTCGGCTGATATGATGATGATGATGATGTAGCCTAATAGTATCATACACACAAAATTTTGGGAGGATGGATGGACCTTTGTTTCTCTTTCACGCAATAACTACTGAAATATTTCAGTTATATAGCTTACCAGCTGTTGCCCACGACTTTGTCTGCGTAGCATTAGTACTTTGATTAGCCATTTTTTTAGGGTTCCGTACCCAAAGGGTAAAAACGGGACCCTATTACTAAGACTTCGCGGTACGTATGTCTGTCTGTCACCAGGCTGTATCTCATGAACCGTGATAGCTAGACAGTTGAAATTTTTACAGATGTATTTCTGTTGCCGCTATAACAACAAATACTAAAAACAGAATAAAATAAATATTTAAGTGGGGCTCCCATACAACAAACGTGTTTTTTTTGCCGTTTTCTGCGATAATAGTACGGAACCCTTCGTGCACGAGTCCGACTCGCACTTGGCCGGTTTTTCATAATATTATACGTGTGTGCCTTACTTGAGAAATTATTAGATCACCATACAAATTTCTACCACCCTGCCCACCCCCAATAAGCCGGGATAAAAAACTATCCTTTGTCCTTTCCAGGGTCTCAAATTATCTCCATATCAAATTGTATCTAAATCGGTTCAGCGGTTTAAGCATGTTTATAATATTATAGTATGGATTCATCAGAAGTAGTTTTAGCAGACTTTATATTTTATTTTAACTTAGTTGATTAATAGCCATACTGTGGCCTCCTGTAATTGAAGGAGTGCACAAATCAAACTTAATTTCTTTTATTTGAGCTCTTAAATAAATAAATAGAATAACACATAGACTTTTGAGAGAGCAATGGTGGCCAAGTGGTATCGGCCGCGACTTCCAAGTTGTAGGTTGTGGGTTCGAGCCCAGTCAGGCGCTTTACTTAGTGTAAATTATTTCATCACCACTGCTCTCAAAACGGTGAAGGAAAACATCGTGAGGAAACCGGCATGTCCTAGAACCAAACATTCGAAGACATGTGACATCCACCAACCCGCACTGGGCCCGCGTGGTGGATTACGGCCCATTCCCTCTCACAGAAAGGAGGCCTGTTTCCCAGCAGTGGGAACATTAATAGGCTGATGATGTGATGTGACACATAGACTTTTATAAAGATAGAAGTACTGATTCCATGCGGGCGAAAACACAGGCAGCAAGTTAAACATAAATAAAGGTAAATAATGTCGTGTCTTCAAGCTACAAATATACATAAGCTCATGCAGGCCACTGCTGTTATTATCATAAGCATATTTTAAGAACTAGTTACTTCTAGGCAAGCAAGCTCCATTGTCAACCACATCATCGCTTACCATCAAATAAGATAGGGGTCAATTGTGAGCCTATCAATATTATTAAAAAACTGATGAAAAATTAATTACACAGAGTATTGTATACTTTATACTTTGACATCTTACTCTTTGATACTCTGGCTAAATGATACCTTGACATCCTAAATAAATTGTGTGTGTTTGTGATGTTATTTTTTTTGACATAGCTTAAATTCTAATGTATTTAATTGTATTGTGTATTTTCTATTCGTATTTATGCAATTAATAATGTTGATACTAGCCAAATAATCTATGTCTTATAATGTATGTACCTATGATTGCATGCCACATTTGGCAGAATGTAATGATACCATTTACTAATCTTAAGACCATAATGTACCATATTCAGACAAATAAATGATTGATTGATTGAGTAAATTATTATGGATTTAATCTTAACATACATAAATTTCATTTATGTTAAGACGGGCTGGTTTCCGCAACTCCACGTCTAAGCGCGTATTTTGCGTACAGTGTAAACTCCATGTAACGTCACTCGATTTAACGACAAACTCCTTAAAGCGTCGAAATCACTTGGCTTTGGTTGGTTTAGCTTGCCTTCCATACAATGATACACTCTATATATCATTACATCCATTCTCAATAATGACAACAATGAAGTAAAAAAAGTAACTTTTAAGTTGCCTAAATTAATAAAAACTGCGCATCTGTGTCCGTTAATTTGTCGCTTAATTATTCTAGCCCGTAATAAACTCGACTGTCGGCATCATACATACCGAACTTTCTAAGAAATTCGTTCTTTTGTTTACTAATTGGGAATGCTTGCACGTGTGGACTGTTGTTGACCATGACTTATAAGTAGGATTCATGGATTATATATACGTTATCATATTCTCAGTTGCTCACAAACTTTCAAACTGTAGGTAAACATGGCTAGTAAAAGAAAATCACTGTGTATTGACGAAAAAGTTCTACTGAGGCCTTAGTGCGAGTTTTTACTCACGCTCAATCGCGTAAACGTTAACGCCAATTTGTATTGAAACTGGATAAGCGCCGTCTGGTGACGGCAAGGCAAAACCTCTTTTTTTGTATACATTTTGACATAAGAGATCGTTTACGTTATCACGAGTGAGGACGTTAAGACTGCGCCGAGCAAAATTATCCAAAACAATCGTCACAGTTATAGGGATATAATCAATATTATTACCATAATTACCGTAAAAAATATGTAATGAACACCACAATGAATGTGTTAATGATTCTATGTTGGCAAAAACTCACACTAAGCACACTGATACGCGCAAGTGAAACGGGAGAGAAGTTAAGTGTAACTGACACTAGTCTGAAATAAACTTTGTTTTTTCATAATTCTGATTTTTCTTCTCTCCATTTAACGACAACTCTCTACAACGCCATAAAATAGAAAGTCCCTTCAGTGTCGAGAGATGAAGCGTATATACTAGATCAGATCCAGGGATTAGGTATTTAGCGAGACTAGGCTGCACCTATTCTAACTTTTAAAATACTCGATCCACCTAGTCTCACTGTGCCTACGCAGTGCACGGCACCCGCGGCCCGCGCGAATCAAAGTACCGACGACGCGGCGAAGCGAGATAGCAGCATAGTCATAGCTCATTCATGTTTGCCAAAATCATACGTGTGACAGTCACTTGAATTTGAACCCTCATTCAAAGAGTATAAAAGTAACGCGACGCGCACTTGTGTTTACATAAATAATTCGTGTGCCAGTCATTTTAATTTGAACCATATTTCAATGGCATAGTAACGCGACGCGAACTGTGTTGTGCTAGAATATATTCTGTACTTTTTTAACTACATTATTCCGCAATCCTTCCATCCTTGTCTGTCAATACTCGAGACTAGTCGGGACTAGGCAGACTTTTTAGAATAGGTACTTTGACAATACTCGAGATTAGTCGGGACTAGGCAGACTTTATAGAATAGGTACTTTGACAATACTCGATGCGAATGAAGACTATATGATGCAGTCTAGTATCAAGTACGGACTCATGCGAATGTGATCTCGCTTGACGTATTGATACCTACTAGTCGTTGCAAACACGTACTATCGGACTTATTTAGTGTGATCGGTTTTCGTAACGAAATTTTGATAAATCTTTTAAGAACATATTATTACATCTTTTTTTATTACGACATTAATTCATGTGTTTACTGTTTAAAAAATGGTTACCAAAGGAAGTAGTGTAATAAAAAAAAACACTAACAAAACTAATTAAGTTCTCTGAAAAATTAAAATAAATCTTTTAATTACGCCAACAATCTTCAACGTAGATAAATCTTTACGATAACAGTCAAGTCTGTGTAAAGTATGAAGAGAAGATTTCATTTCATTACTGCGTACGTACGTATCTACACGTATCGGTGGTACTCAAAGACTAAGCATCTATAAAGTATGCGTATTTCATGGACTAGGTGGAACAGGTATTTGGATCGAGTATTTGTACGGACTTGGACTAGGTGCACCTAGTCCAAAATTCACCTAGTACGACCCATCTCTAGTGTCGTTATATAGAGTTTACACTGTTTATATATGTTATACACTAGCTGTGCCCGCGACTTCGCTCCCGTCATCTGTCTGCCAACCCTACCCCTACCCTACTTGCTTTCCTGCCATTATACTACCTACTATACTACATGCCATATACCTACCATTTTTGTTTCTATAGTCATCAATTTTTCGCGGTGAATCTTAACACCGAGATTCAGAAAATCACTTCAAATGCACAACGCCATCTATCGAATATCGAGTTCAACTGTCCGAGTATCTGAATTGCGTGTGTCGTGATAGTTTTACTTCTTGAACAATTTAAATTCATCTAACTTTTGATAGAGTGAACCGATTGCGATAAAACAAAAACTAAGTAATTCTTCAATTTACGCACAATTTTTATGAATAAAAGTTATTTACATTGGTTTCGTACATTCCACGTGATGCATGCACAAATAAACAGACAAACAGATTAAAAGCCCAAAAATGCCGGCAATAGGTTTTGTTGGTTATCCTTTAATACCCTGGCTATGTTTTTTAAATTATTTTCGATGTACAAAAATTACTTTTCTACAGATTTATTATATGTATTGATGATATTGATGATTTCATTTATTTATATGATAAACGCACGCCTTTTTAAAATTGGGGTAGGAAGGAACTACAGAACGCCATCAGCTAAGATCCTTACATACTCCTCTATTAATTTTATATGGTTGTATATTTCATTTCATTTTGAGCTTGTGTTGCAATTTATGTTAAAATGAAACAAAATAGTTATTTCTTACATTCCAACTTCTGCAGTTTGGTGATGGTGGAGTTATTGAGAGAGAATGGCTGCAGCAGTACTCCATTATTGCCGGCCAACAGCACAATGTTGCTCTGAGAGCACCAGGAGAACCATGCGCAACTGGAAATGGGAGACACTTATTTTACTTTATGTCTCTATAACATGGATTTCAAAATAAATGGCTAAATGGGCTAATATTATAGGTGTAGCCTCTAATATTGCCCTGTAACAGTCTAGAGTTGGTCTAACCCATCTAGATTAAATTACCTCTGGCTAATCTATTGTTCTAGAATACTTCAGTCAAATTGCAAGGAACAACGGTGGCAACCTTGAGAAGCTCATTGTGTCTGGCAAAGTAGATCGGAAAAGGCCTTGTGGACGCAGCCCAATACGTCGATCTGACCAGATCTGCACCGCTCTTGACTCTACAGTTCACAACTCCCTCCACACCACCAGAGACAGATGTAGAAAGTTTGTACAAGAGAAAGTGATGCAGAAGGGAGGTCACAACCATCAATACTGAGGAATACGAGGCAAGGAGGAGGAATCTATAGACAGCCTATCTATTCTTATGTTATTGTGATTCTATTTGGGTTATTGAAATGAATGTGACAACTATTGATAGCACTAACAAGTGGGTCCATTAGATTGCACCATTCTTCATCTTTTTTCAATTTAAACTTCTTTGCCCAGTATATTATTCAATGAGTTATACAGTGATATTACCTGAATGAAGTGTTTTTCAAGCTCTTCAACTGTTTCTTTTCTGGCAAAACTTGAAGCAACTCTATGCCATGGTCTGTTATGAATGTTATTTCATTTACTTTGGGCCACACAAAGCCTAAAATCTTTGCATTCTTCCATTTGCATGTGTGTGAGTATTCCACATTGGTAGGAGCCAAGTCTTTGAAGTTCACAAACTCTACAGAAGCATTCTGATTATCCTGGTTTCTTTGTATAGCCAGAATTTTGAGGTCTGGTGAAAATTTTATAGATATAATTGGCCCGCGGTCCTCCATTCGGAATGAAGTTGATTTGGATTCATCCATGCCATTGACCGTCACACCTGTGACGCCTCCAGACCTAACTGTGAACACCTACAGGAAAGAAAATGTTATGAATTTGTAGCACACAAATAAATCGAATAAAATAGCTTTACTATAGTTAGAATAACATTAGCTAAATCATATACAGTCATAATAAGGTAAACAAACCATCAAATAGAGAAACAATAAGAAAAAAACTGAAGAACATAGAAATAGACGAGCATTTACCTGTCCGTTACTGTCGTCGAAAAATACATTTGTAACTGGACTATCAGCGTCAAAACGTTTTGGCTGGTCAGACAGAGCCAAGTAGTACTCGTCGCTTTCATTTAAACGGAATCGTGCCATCGTTTAAACATAATAAACTTTCGTTTCATAAATTAACTTTTCCCTTTGTTGTGACACACGCACTGTCAGTTTCGCTTTCAAGCACCTTTCAAGTGACAATGACATATTAGAAAGGTGACATTTGAGATTTCAGTTCAGTCTATTAGTGTTAACACACGTCCGGATTTGGTACGGCCCGACCACGGATTTGTGGGCGGGGTTAGTCCGGCCCCGACCATATCCGAGCGTGTGTAGAGTGGTCCGCGGACATTATTATTATTAAATTGATTCCATCTCGGTCCAAACAAGCGCGTGTAAGCGAGAAAGCATTTGTGGGCGGAGTCGGTCCGGCCGTACCAAATTCGAGCGTGTGTTAACACTTTATGGTTGTTACAGATAATAGTGTTAACACACGCTCGGATATGGTCGGAGCCGGACTAACCCCGCCCATAAATCCGTGGTCGGGCCGTACCAAATCCGGACGTGTGTTAACACTATAAAGTATTTTCTCTTGGCTTACAGCCTGTTCAGACGAAAGTAAGGAGTAGGCAATGAGGTAGGAAAACTATGGAGACGGCATATTCTACTATATGAAGAATAGTTATACAAATATCTATAATATCGACACACGCATGTCAAAAAGCGTTTTGTCTCTTTTTAACTAACCAAGAGCTGCATATGAAAAGAGAGACATCTAAATGTTTGTCAAGGACTAAATTTGGTAACACTTTTGAGTGACGTCAAAATCATGTCTATGCGTGACCGGTCGCCATGTTGATTGCCGAGTAAAATTGGTAGTTGTGTGCCGTATATGTACGTTTATCTGTGTAGTTGTGCTGTCAAACAATTGCAAATGGCCTACCTCATTGGCCAATGGGCAGCCATCTTAATTGCCCGATTTATGTAGGTATGCACGCTAATTTCGTAGGTATGGCAAGTCCATAGGTTTATAAGTCAGTGGGAGTAGGAGTGGAGTGCAGAGTGCTATCATAGATTAATATATATAACACTGAGTGCTATAGGCTTCAAACTCATAGCCCATTTATGTTATTTAAACTACCGATTGTGGTACTACCGATACAGTTAAACGGTAGGACTATAATTACCGATTCGGTACCTGAAAATAATTAGCTACAGCTACGCAGTTCGAGACAAATGTTATGTCAGCGGGTGAATAAAAAACTTTTTTACAAAAAAATACAAACGACTTCCAAAACAACACTACAAAGTGAAAAATATCTACAATTTCGGCAGTCGGTGTTCGTGTTCTTCGTTTTTTGACACCGCCTTCCTAAATTGAAGTTATTTTTCACTTTATAGTGTTTTTTTGGAAGTCGGTTGTATGTTTTTTTAACCGACTTCCTAAAAAGGAGGAAGTTCTCAATTCGGATGTTTCTATATTTTTTAATGTATGTTCGGGCATAACTCCGTCGTATATAATAGGATTAGCAAAATTATTTTTTGTTTGAAAGAGGTTTAGTCCGAAATGGTCCCATTTAAATTTGGTAAAGATCTGATGAAGAACTTAGGAGATATACAATAGAACTCTTCAATAAATGACGGCAAATGTCTCGGGTTTGCTGTTATCGCATGTCTGTTTATTGTTTTCACCAATTCATAACAAACCATCACGCCAATATGCTCTAAACGGGTACGTAGATGTGCACCAGTCACCCTGGTACATTCTTATACCACCGGTTATGTTCAAATTACATGTTATTCGAGTAATCTATTCTGGCATCACTGTGAGCATTATAGGTACCTTACTATAGAACTTGTCCATTATGTACCACTAAAAAGTGAAAAATAAAAAAACTTTTTTACAAAAAAATACAACCAACTTCCAAAAAAACACTACAAAGTTAAAAATAAGAAGTCGGTTGTATTTTTTTATAAAAAGTTTTTTTTTTTATGAAGAAGAAGGTTAGACAAAGGGGACATTTGGAAAGTTGTGTTGTCATGGCAACGAATGGCGGTAACAACAAACATCGAAAGTACAGTGTTACGAAAATAATCGTATTATGAATGAAAATATAGAATTAAATACTTTGACGGTGGATGATTCACTTGAAAATGATATTCAAGAGTATCATGAGATCAAGCAAGATACTACACTCGATGATATCGAAACTTCGTTTTCTTCAAAACAATCACCGAAACACTTGAATGAATATGATTTCTTTACAAAACATGATGTGAAAACTGAGCCTAAGAAGCATTTAAAAAAGAAGAAGGGGAAGAAGAAAGAAAAGTCGTCGAATTTAATGGACATAATAACTTCTGAGATAGCCGCCTCTGTAGCACCTGTGACCGAAAATATTGTGACGCTGGTGGATGTTACTAAAGAGCGACAGTATAGTTATCTACGAACTGATTCTAATTGCCTTACTATTCATAAATTTAAGACAATTGCCTCTGATTTAGAGAACGGGTAAGTTTATATACAGTTCTTAGGGTTCCGTACCCAAAGGGTAAAAACGGGACCCTATTAATATAACTCCCCGATCCATCTGTCTGTCTGTCCTTCCGTCGGTCACCAGGCTGTATCTCATGAACCGTGATAACTAGACAGTTGAAATTTTCACAGTTGATGTATTTCTGTTGCCGCTATAACAGCAAATACTAAAAACAGAATATCAATACATATAATTTTTGTACATCGAAAATAGTTCCAAAAAAAATAGCCAGGGTGTTAAAGGATAACCAACAGAAACTATTACCGGCATTTTTGTCTGACTTCACCGTTCCATTACCTGCCAGTTTAATTTGATAATTTTAAAACTTTTAGGTGGAATAAAAAATCTCGAGCTGATAATTTGAGTCCTATATTTCCGAGAATTCTTGAAAATACTGTGACTGAGAACTGCTTAGTTCCAGTAGAATATGTTGACCCCTGTATGTTTAACGATATAATTACGGACAAAGATAAAGATGTTCCGATCAAGTTTTTAGACATTTCAATAAAAAATATTTCATCTAAACATCATCATTCTTTCACATTAGAAAAACTCCTTTGTCTGAAAGTTGTAGACAATTATAACGAATATAATCATATTCAGAGGCTGTTAAAAGACCTTGTTAAAGACATTAGAGTCAATAGAGAAACAAAGGATAACCTTAAGAAAGATCTCATGAAAGTTAGTCCTGGTACGAAAGATGATTTACGATTCGATAAAACTGTAAGAAAATACACAGAAAAGGTAATCAAGCTCAAAGAAAAATACAAAGAAATACTAAAATCCAAAAAAGAGATTATCCATAAAATAATATCACTCTGGTCAGATATAGAAATGATAAGAGAGAAACGTGAATGCATTGAAACACCGTATACATTGGAAATAATGAAAAGAGTTTTAAATCAAACTGAATACGAGAAAGAATGGAATGATACATTTAACACAGAATACACAGATATGCTTGATCAAATTGAATTCGAATATGTAACTAATTACATAGAATATAAAGAAGCGAAGAATGAACACAAAGGCAATTCTGATAGTAAACCTATTAAGCCCAAATTGCATCTAGACGAAGAGAAAATCAAAAGTAAAGTAGAAGCGTTTGTTAATACTGTTATTAATAAGGATCAAACAGAAATGGATTTGAAAAAAGACGAAAGCATTTTAACAGACTTTAGACAAATAGGTCAGCGGTTCCTGAAAAATAATTATAATTTTTTGATCTACGTAGATGATGTTTTTGTATGTGAGTCTGAAAAATATTCGAGCAATGATATGTTTAGTGCCGAGTTTACAGAGAGCTTCTCCGTACAGATTCTACCAAAGAATAAAAGTATAAGAATAGTCTTGCTAGAAAATGAGACGAAAGTTTCTGATTTTAAAATAAACTTATTCGAAGTAAGAAAAACAAATGCGAATGCTGATTTTGTAACTGAGGATCTTATTTATGATGTAATTATTGAACCTAACGCGAAATATGTAGGCAGTGGTGTAAGCATTAAAGAAATAGCTCAAGCAAATAAAGTGAGGCTTAAAAGCAGCAATCTATTCAAAGAAAAATTATTTACTAGATACGAAATTTACATGAAAGTAGGTTGGAATGATAAGCTAGAACAAAATCAATCTGAGGCTATAAGGTCTTCAATGGACACTGGTAGGCAAATAAAAAGACTGTTACATGGCATTGACAAGCCGAATTTAGACGTTTTATTAGATGTTGTAAGTAAAATATATGAAAAAGAAGTAACTGACGAGGCTATGGTGGCGACATTACAAAAGCTAAGTAAAATGGAAGTTCTAGAAGATGATAGCTTTCCTCTGGAACAGAATAATCCAGACATTACAAGGTTGAAGTTGCTTCAATTGAGGAATATTGGCGGATTTACTAACATAGATAAGAAACTGGTTCCTCTCCATGCAAGCCAAATTACGACAGAACAGTTAAACTGTCTTCAAAAGACAAATGAAAAGGCATTCGATATGGACTATCTGAATGATAGGGAAATGGAAATGGATCCAATCGAGTTGCAAAGGTTTATTGGAGCTAAGTACGTCCAGAAGTTAAATAAGAACATGTTGAGAAATTTGAATGAATACCTTCTGCAGAAGACTCACAAAGACGTCGTTAAGGAATTTATTTTCAGTCTAAGGTTAGTTTTTCAATTTGGTTCCTTGATTGGGTTTTCCAAGAATAAAATGAGAACTACAATTAATTAACTTTTTTCATTAAGTGTATGCTTCTATGTTTTCTTTTGGGTTTCATACTTTTCGAAATCAATAGTAGGTAAATACCCTTTCACGTCAATATTAAATTTTGTTACGAATCTGAAAACCTATGAAGTACCTACCTTCTTAATTGAACTCTTTAAGTACCTCTTGATTTTTGATTACAGAAGCCTATTTTCTAATCAGTCCAACGTAGGTGCCCTAGCGGAGGCATCGAATTCCACAAAACAGCAGATCCTGAAGGAGTCCCTGAGCAAAGACCAGGAGATTCACGTGACTGTACTGAGGGCATTCAACCTGCAAGACCGGGGTTCTGCCCTTCTTGACGAAGCTTCCGAAGATGATGAGAAGATTGCAGGTAAGACCAAAAAAATTGGAGCAGTGGTGGCCCTGTGGTAACGGCCCCGACTTGTGTTGCGTGTCACGTGTGTAGTCGCAGGCAGGTTCGAACCCAAGCAGGCACTTTACTTTGTGTAAATTATTTCATCATCACTGCTATAAAAACGGTGATGGAAAACATCGTGAGAAAACCGGCATGTCCTAGGACCAAACATTCGAAGACATGTGACATCCACCAACCTGCACTAGGGCACGCGTGGTGGATTTCGGGCCATTCCCACTATCACAGAGAGGAGGCCGGTGTCCCAGCAGTGGGAACATTTAAAGGCTGATGATGATGAGTAATAAAAAAACTATGCAATGGTATTGAACAGCTAAATAGTTTTTGAGTATGGCTGTTTTTGCACAATCCTGATTATTTGTTACAGGATTCAAAGTGCGACCACTAAGGCCATTCGTCCGGGTAAACTACAAAGGGGCTTCAGCTCAAACTGTCACCGCTATCGGCTGCCACCCTTCGTGGAGCCACACGATTAAAATTAACACCAAGTCAGTAGCCATAGTAACTGGAACATAGTGTGAACGGTTTTTACAGCTATGGGATCTCTACAAAATTTAATAGTGCCTCTATATCATCATCTCCTCTGTCTGATTTGCAAAACTATGCGATTTGGCATCACTCGGTGCTGCCTAGACTCCTAAGGCTAGGCATATAGACTCCTCTCGAAGTCTTCGAAAGCCCATCTTAATTTAATACTTCACTTACAGTCTGGAACCACTCTCGTCCATTCACTTCAACATCTTCGACGAGTACAAGTCGAACATTGTTGAAGGTTTCTCCGAAGAGGATCACTCTAACAAGACTGTTCACTACCGCTTCTATAACAAGTGGCTTGGCACCTTGGAAGTACCGCTGCATGCGGTGTTGACTTTGGGCACTGTGAGTAAAACTGTCTAGGAATGTGTCCTTAGCGACAAGAATCTCATTTCTGCAAATACCCAAAGGCGGCACAATTATTTGAAGGCTAGCAAATATTTTAACCAACATCAAAAAAAAGGAGGTACTTCTGTGAACAGTTCAAATACGCGCCCTACAGTGCAGTTAAACTAACAATAGCCACTGCGCTGCTCGAGTTAAATGCTTTTTTTTAGCCAAATGGATGTTATTTGTAGGCCGACACATAAAAATACGTCCTCATTTTTTTTTGAGTAAAAAAAAAAGTTATTTTATTATATCTAAAATATCCGTCGCCTCCGTTGATCAATGGTTGCCGCTCGACTATTTTTGAACTTTGGAATTGAATTAAGATAGATACCAGAAATAAATCCCTGCTTTATTTAAACCCTCGACAGTCCTCAGTTTTTAAAGAGGTGTGTCCGTGTTTCCTTTCAACATAGCTAAGTGAGAGTGACACATAGTACCTATTGAGTGTCGTGAGGACGCAGCGTGATTCACACTCAATCCAGTGCAATTGAGAGTAACGTCCTGGCAGCGGACATGACTCGGTGACGCCAGCTGGCGATGGGTGTGGCGCACTGACGTATACCAATACATTTAGCACGTCTGAGTCTGAGCAACATAGTCGTTTCGGTTTATCGCCGCGAATTACATGGATTAGTCTATGGTAATCGGTGGAGTCAATGTGATATTTACATCCATTTTTAGGGTTCCGTACCCGAAGGGTCTAAACGGAGACCTATTTCTGTCACTCACGTGTCCGTCGTCTGTCACACAGGTTTTACAGCCAAACGGTTGGAGCTACAGTCTTAATTTTTTTTACAGTAAAAGCATCATCATTTGGGCGCACGGTTGGCGCAGTGGTTGAGCGATTGACTGCTGCGCTTCGTGTCGCGGGTTCGATTCCCGCACGGAACAAATATTTGTATGACCTACAGATAGTTGTTCTGGCTCTGGGTGTTATGTATGTGAGTTTATATGTTTGTAAACGCACCCACGATACAGGAAGAAATTCCTAGTGTGGGGCAACGTTTTTTAAAAAAATAAAATCTTGTTCACCCAAAGTCATACAAATTGTCATAAAATATTTTTTTAAGTTTTTATGGGGCCCATAGTTACTACCGCTAAAGGGGTACGCGAAATAAAAATGTTGACCTACACTGATACCCCATCGAGTGGGGTATCAGTGTTTAGAGCTCGTTAAGAGATAAATACCTACTGTGTTTTTTGTTTTTCAACAAAGTAATGAGAAGCCATCAAAGACAGCATTTTACTAAATTTTGTTCCGATGAATTTTCTAACTCCTCATTGACCTTCAAATTTGGTAATAATGTTTATTAATACGTATATTTCACTAACAACTACCAAAGTATTGATAAATCAGAATTTCCTTTTAAATTCCCTCATTTTGCCTATTACAACCAACTTTATTTCGCGGTCCGGTACGGAACCCTAAATGTGCGAAGTCCGACACGCACTTGACCGGTTTTTTAACACGCTTTTATTAGCTTGGTATGTATCTATGTATCAATGTAACGGAATCTTTGAACGTGATTTTCACCCACTTCAAAACGTCGGATTGATTTGAAACTTTGCACACCTATCAAGGACCGATGACAATGCAATAATTAAGTCAAAGTCCAAGTACTTTTGAAAGTCAAACAAAAATTAAAATTTGCAAGTAATAAAAGTTGATTCTTCCGTGCGCGTTTAAATTGTTTGTCCCAAATGCCTTACCAAGATCTTCAGGATTCCCGACTTTTTATTTCAATTTACCATTAAAGCGTGTTTTTTTGTTTTTAGATCTACAATTTATTTGTATTGACTCATGACTAGTGTGACCATTTTGATTATATCACAGATTACTAAATAGTTACTTCGATTATATTGTCAAGATGTGCTCTTTAGCGCTTCTTGGTCTAGCTACGTAGACTTGCTCTGTCTACGCCTAGCAACCAGCATTGAATATGATCTTTAAGACGAAACTGTTTCGTCAGCATTAAGTATAATAATTGCATTATCGCATATTCATGACTGCCCGTAATAGTATGAGCTCATGTCCTGAAGTGATCAAGTGATTAACATTAGTTTGCACTGAATTAAATTTAATGCGGTAATGCCATTATTGGTAGATGATGCTAACAATCTGCCAGCAGGAAGCTTTACCTACGTACCTAATAGCCAGAATAAACCATGAGCAACTAGCCAAATTACCACAAATATTGACCAAACCGATATTGACTCAACTATCACGCTTTCAGCTCCGGGGCACATTCAAGATCACGACCCCACCACTCTTGTTTGGATACGAAACCCTCCAAACGAAGGAGTCAACATCGCTAATCCCAGAAATAACCCAGCTCATAAAAAAAGACTCTGCTTTCATAACATTAGAAATAACAACGAGTCTCTCGCACTTGGGAGGATTACACGCTTACAACCAGCCGTTACCAAGCTCAATAGAAGACGATTATTTGATCAAACATTTGAACAATTTCGTAACAGAATACACAAATGAATTTCCGATGAGGAATATTTCGTTGACTTTTATAGATAGCGCGAGTAGGAACCAATGTGTCACGCAGTTTTTACAGCCAATTCCTTTGCCTGAAAGGGACTTTATTCCGAAGAATCCAAGGGGAGATTCTGCTATTTCGAAGTCCTCTGGGTTTTCGAGAAGCTCGTCTTCGAGTGGGAGACGGAGGGAGTTGGATGTGGATGGAGTAAGTCAAGAAGAGAGGGAGTCGATTTACAGTGCAAGGGAAGGAGACAGTCTGGCCAGGATGATGAACGCGTGCATGCGATACGTATCGCTAATTCCTAGCTATGAAGTGACGGAGTCGCATGCAGTCACACTACTGGGACTTGTTAGTATTGCTGATTGGGCTCTGTACTTGTTCCTTAATAAACCCATTCTACCCAAAGTTCATTACATTTATTCTCCACAGGAACTCCTAAAAGTCCTCCACGGCTCACCTATAGACCACACAATCCTCCTAGCAAGCTACTTCATCTACTTAGGCATAAAATGCTGGATAGCCATCGGCCTTGGTCTACCCCGAGGCCACAGCAGCTACGTCCTGATAAAATACGACCTGACCACACGAAGGATAGTTCTGGAGAATGACCAGCTGTTCAGAAGTCGAGGGTTTCTGAACAGGAATGATGGGTATACTTGGTATGTATGTGATGCGAGCAGCGGGGAGAGATATGAGCTAAGAGATGTTGGGTGTCCTCTAAAGACTGTAGACTACGTGTTTGATAATGAAAATGTAAGTAAATTTTAACGAAATGGGATGCAATAAAATCGTTTTTGTCATAACTAGAAAGACATGTTTTGTTTACAGATATGGGTAAACGTGCAAGCGTCCCAAGATTGCGAGAACATGGCGTTCGATTTTACCAGGTCTTCGGAATGGCAAGCTGTAAGTATACCATTGGCCTAATTTTTTTATTTTTTTTTATTATTATCTATAGGCTTGCGCTTGACCACTATCTCACCTGATGGTAAGCGATGATGTGGTCGACGGTGAAGCACGCTTGCCTAGAAAAAAACCATTCACTCTTGACTTAAAGAGCCCTAGATTGTAGCTATCGGGAAACACAGACTCCGGCAGGGAATTCCACTCCTTAGCTGTACGCATAATAAAAGTGTCCCCAAATCGTTTTGTGCGTATGGGTGGGATGTCCACCATGTACCGATGACGCATCGCCGTACGTCTGGTAGTCCGATGATGGAACGGGCTGGGCGGAATCAAGTCATGCAATTACATCGCACACTCCCCGAAATGTAATCGATAAAAAACCGACAAACTGGCAACTCGGCGACGATGTTCAAGGCTCTGGAGCTTTGACTTGACCAGTGCCTCATTGCCGATGAGTCTCTTGGCCCGCTTTTCAATCGACTCTAGTGCATCTAGCTGGTATTTGGCAGATCCGTCCCAGAAATGAGAACAGTACTCCATGCACGATCGAACTTGCGCTTGATACAAGTTGAGCAGCTGTTCCGGCGTGAAGTACTTTCTCACCTTCGCAAGGATCCCCAACTTTTTGGCAGCCAGCTGAGCCTTAGCCTCAATGTATGACCCAAAATTGAGAGTCGATGTCAACGTAACGCCAAGAAGCTCTATATGGTCCGTTATTGGCACGGTTACATCACGGAAAGTTGGAGCCGGGTGAAATTAGCTCCTTTTAGCGGAAAAAAGACACGCCTGGGTTTTAGCAGCATTAAACTTGACCAGATTGGCATCGCCCCATTCGGAGACTGCCTGCAAGGACAGGTTCAAACGCTCCACCATGGCCTCACGAAGAGACCGGATCTGCGGCCCGGTGGCCCGTGCGTTGGATAAGTATCTCTCAGCAACAGTGCTGTCGTCTGCATACCCAAAGGTGCCGGGTTTTAGCAGATCGTTAATGTGCAACAAGAATAATGTTGCTGAGAGTACCGACCCCTGAGGGACCCCGGCATTAATATCCAATTGGTCCGAAGAGCAGCCATCGATAACCACTCGAATGGACCGATCTTTCAGGAAGTCTGCAATCCAATCACACAGACCACCGGGCAGACCGAATGAAGGAAGCTTACCGATAAGGCTTTCGTGCCAGACCCTATCGAAAGCCTTCGAGATGTCAAGGGAGACGGCAAGCGCTTCCCCGTGCCTCTCGATGGCCTCACTCCATATGTGAATGGCATACGCTAGAAGATCCCCAGTAGACCGATTTCGGCGGAAGCCGTATTGGCGGTCGCTAAGGATATCGTTAGTTTCTAGGTATGCCAGGAGCTTAGTGTTGAGTACACGTTCCATACTCTTACAGAGTATGGACGTTACAGAGATGGGTCTGTAGTTGGCCAGGTCAGCTCGACTTCCCTTCTTGGGCACGGGCTGTACGTTGGCTTGCTTCCAAGCATTCGGCACTTTTCCAGTCTCATATGAAAGGCGGAATAGGCGTGTCAAGATCGGAGACAGTTCAGGCGCACAGGTTCTAAGAACTATAGCTGGTATGCCGTCAGGGCCGCTAGCCTTGTTCACGTCAAAGTTGCGCAGCACCCTACGGACGTCCTTTTGATGGATGCGAATGTCTGACATACTCGTCTCGCATCCATCAGGAGAAGGAGGGGGCCGCGAATCACCAGGATTCAGACGCGAAGATTCCGCAAAAAGAGAGGCAAATAAATTTGCCTTCTCCTCAGCGGTGTGGGCCAGCGACCCATCGGGTTTCAGCAGTGGTGGTAGTGAGGGACGGCAGAAGTTCGACTCGACCGACTTAGCCAGGGACCAAAACGCTTTACTACCTGCTGGGTAAGAAGCAAGTTTGGCCCCTATTCGGCCAATGTGGTCGAACCGAGCTCTTCGCAACACCTTCTTGCAGGACTTGGCAGCCCTGTTGTAGGCTTTCTTCTTCAGACCCACGTCACTTGCTTTGCGCGATCGAGCGTCGACCCATGCCAGGTACGCTTCATGTTTAAGCAAGTCGGCGCGATGACATTCGGCGCCAAATTGGAGATACGATGACCATTTTCTTAAAAACATTACGGAAAGGCGAGTAACGAATTGGAAAGCAAAGGTTAGGCTGGCTATGCTAAGATTTCCGACCGAAGCACCAGATTCAGGGACAAGATTACAGAAAAACTATCTTAATGCGCTGCACTATAAGTCATTGCTTATGTACAGGTATTCGACAAAAACGTCTTCGTGATGAAGCAGCCGGTGGTGACTGACAACGCGTTATACTCTCCTCCTCCGAATGTAGACGGACTCCGGGTCGCGCTGGAGAATAAGATCAAGATCAAGGTTCAGAAGTGGCGCTCTCACATGAAGACTATTTGGAACAGGTGGGCTGTGAAAACCGCTAGAGGTCATGGGTTTGAGCCCTGCTCGTGTCAGTTTCAAAGACAAAGACAATATATACAAGTGATATGGAAGAAAAGAGAGTCAGTGATGATAGCATGACAGTTGACGGGATCGCATGGAAGAACAGGTGTTGCGTCGACCCTAAGTAACATGGGACAAAGGCTGGAAGATGATATTTTGGTTAAAAATGTATAATGAAATAAGGTGAAGGTATAAGATCATGGGTACGATAATTTGTACTAACCAGTATGATGGTGACCGATGTCTTCATTCTCTTGGGGTCTGACTGCGATAAATGTGTTCAGCTTTTCTAAATTGGAATTCTGCGAGAGTTAGTAAGCGGGAGTTATATGGAGCGATCTCCGCTACCTGTAAGGAGATTATCGCTCTGCTTATATAATTAGGTCAAGAACTACACACCAATCTGCCCGTATCCATAAAACCATCCTTAGGCAATCAAAGTGTTGTTGAGTTATGGGCAAATGCGAATCCTGGTGGATACTTCTGGTTAGATAGGATAAGTCCGCCGCAGTTAGAGAGACGTTCGGTTTATCCCCTAAATATATTTTTGTTTTTCAGATATTGCAGCACGCTGTTACGCGATATGTTGCTGCAATGGGAGTATTGGGTGTTCCATCCAACAGGACCCAAGCCGGCTTTTAGTCAGAAATTGAAGCATTTAATGGTCACTTTCAAGGTTTGTTACTGTTCTGTAGAAAATGAATTAATAAACTATTATTGTGGTTTGAAAAAAACCTAGTATTTTCTTCTCTTTTCTAGATATACGGCTTCCCACTAAACATGTCGTATGTGAACACCAAGTCCGTGGTATCAGCTGTGAAGTCCACTGGCCTGCACCTGTGCGACGACCCTAACGCGGAGTTCGCGCTCGGCGTGGAGGTGTGCGCCTACCCTAACAACGTCATCAGCATCTGGGTGTTCCTGGCTATTATAGCTAGGATATGATGTTCGTGTGCTCACGTTTTCAAATACATTTTGTGTGCGAAGTTTGTATTGTACAGTATTTGTGTCAATATGTGAAGAGGATGACGTATTTTGGCTTCCGACTATTTGAATAGGATTACAAAATACGTCAAAGAGTTTTTGCTGTAGTCTAAAAGCAGAGCATTCTGCGCCGCTTCGCAAGGTAAATATTTGGGTAACCACCGTCCACCAAACAAAAACTTTACAGAAGAGCAATATAAAATGTTTATTTTAAAACTCATTTCATCAGGACTAATAAAAACGCAGATTAATTTAAATAAAAATAGAGCTTGTATGTCTTTTCGTTTTAATGCTAACAAAATAAAATTAACATTTATTCCATCGTAGTATAAAAATATACGTAAAAATAGAAAAAAGGAGATGTTATACGTGTGGCGTCTGCGTCGTTATGAGCCCAACGCGCTGGGCGCCGGCGCCGGCGCGGCGCTCGCTTCAGTTCCGGGCTGACTTAACCTAGGGGCCGCGGCGGGCTTAGCTGCCGGGGTCGTCGGACTTGTTCTGTTTGGAGCGGCGCAGCTGCTGCAGGTAGTGGCGCTGGATGGGCTTGTGCAGCGCCAGCTGAGCCAGCGCGTCGTCGATGCTGAACCACTGCCGCTTGCGCCCCATCAGCCGCGAGTCCTCCCACTCCGCCAGCTCCTGCGTCACCGTCATCACGTACACTTCTGTTCGGTGTTTGTGCTCTCGGTTCTGGAATACATATAATACATACGTTAATTATTTTCATAATCCACTAAGTATTTACTGACAGGTCAGAGACCCGACACAACTTTAGTAATCTTGGCAATACATTGAATCTAAACGAGACATTTACATTCATTCGTCCAATATGTGTTAGGTTCAAAGAGTTCATAAAGATAACAGATTTTTATGGACGATTTTAGTGAACAAAGTGTTGACCACGACCGCAGAACATGATACCCCACACGGCAGGCGGGCGGCGCGGCGGCGCTGGCAATGTTTGACATAGGCCGAGCAATGTAATTTTACACACAGCCACACAGGTA
Organism: Orthosia incerta; assembly: GCA_948252205.1. NCBI lineage: Eukaryota > Metazoa > Arthropoda > Insecta > Lepidoptera > Noctuidae > Orthosia > Orthosia incerta. The sequence goes on from OX411760.1 coordinate 27,531,737, forward strand.
GCTTTGCACAACGATTGTCGGGGATCAAATGACGTCACCGCACTTGTTATATTTCCCCTCGTTAATGAAACCTGTTTGGGACCTAGCACTACAAAAACAGAAGCACTGTAAATGTAGTTGGTCTCGAATGAAATCTAGTTTGTAAACAATAGAAGCGAGGCGTGACGTAAACATCAATCAAGCGATCTTAATTAATTTAACGACAAAGTAATTGCTTACGTAATTAGCATCGTTAGTTAGCGTTTGATAAGAAAGTCATGGAGTTCACTCTGATGAGCTAAATCATAAGCTTTATTATGTGAATAATATGTGTTTTTTTTCCGAACGGAATATGAAGGCAATGTTTTTCTCATTCGCACTCGAGCATTCATTAGCTATTGTGTCGCCTGCGCATTGAATGGCTCGACCGAACAATAACCTATTTACTTAAGTAAATAACTAACTTATTTACTTAAGTAAATAGGTTATCGTTAGATTCGTCCTGTAATACCGGTTTTTAGCCGGCATATTTTCTGAATTACCTATTGCCTGCTTCGGAATTTATTTCAACGGTAAATAAAAATGTAAACAAGTTTAAGCTTTCAGTAGATTTTGGCGAGGTGTCGTGGAAGCAAATTGAGTGAACATATTGCTCGGACAATCGAAGGTGAATTAACGGTCGAACGATACATTGTAACAAACAAGTCTTATCTCCGGGAAATTCATACCAAGTTAGTCAAGGGATAAGACTCGTGAAGCTCCTTTGTTGCGCACATTGTCTTGGAGCAATAATAAAACACGCTTATCTATAATTGGAACATTCTAATGTGTATGTCATTTCCGTAATGATTCGAAGACAAACGGCCAACTAACTGCGTTTTTGTACACAGCTTAGCTAATAACCGATTTGGAAACAAGGACATTATGTTATAGGGATTGTTTGTCCATTCTCGTAGCATTTGATAGGCTTCATGAACGACTATGTAGCGAGAGAAACAATATAAAGCGCAATAACTTGTTAAATTGAAATTTCCTGCAATGTTTAACTGTCCGTGTGGTTTCCCGGACATGAAATAGCAGCAGGTGTCGTAAATGGAGATATTCTTGAGGATGGGATAGCGTCATGCGCGTATTTGCTACCAACGATCTGCAGATTGATGATCTAGGCATTATTCCCTTGCGATTGTAATCGTGTTTGAGAAATATGCTGTGATAAGCGATCGATGGGCGATGTTCGCGACGAAGCGTCATCAACCATACTAAATGGTTCATAAAAAGTTAAAGTTTGTATGTGTAGACATGTCTGCTCACCACGGCGCGCCATCTGATACTAAAATGAATTTTAGAGGCCCGTCTATATTTATACTAAAATTTTACCTACATTTTTTGAGATAGTAGTATAATGTTTTTAGTATTTGTCAGTATGTCATAGGGTTCAATAGTTCACCCTTAACAGAGTAAAATCATTAGAAAGCATACTGATAAGAGTTATCATAGTAAAAAACATAAATTTCTGTCATACGATACGTCTGTGCTCGGCGACGGATTAGTTCCGAATGGCCCGTCAGATGGAGCACCACGATATATATAGTTTTGGAGTTTTTTGAAAATATTATAGTAATTAAAATCACGTTTTTAAGGGCTTATCCTATGTACTGGACATGTAATCAGTACATAATGATGAAACTATGTGAAGACCACATAGTTTCTGCTATGTAAATAAGAATATTGACTTGATATCTCAAACACCAAATATATGGTTTCAGGTCATTTTAGGGTATATGGGGGACCTAGACCGAGACAGGAAGCCTATATACACCTCATAGTTAGCGAAGTCTTTTATATAAAGCCCATTTACTTGAGATATCAAGTCAGTATATAATAGAAAAACTGCTGTTTGTCTGGTTTTGGTAATCGCTTTCGGTTTTAGGTGCCCTAAGTACCTAGAAACATATAGGTGTACTGGTAAAAGTACTACCATTGGAAAGCTTGCTAAAAGGGCTTCCAGGCGGTTTCTAGATGGGAAGAATCGCTTGGATAGTCAACGAGATAGGCAGCCGTGAAAAATGTAAACAACGTAAAACGTTGAAATTTGTAGACCCTTCAGGTGGAATAACTCCATGAAGGGAATAGATGTACTCATGGTGTAAGTACTTTCGGATGGCTTGCTGGACTAGCTACCAAGCCATCACTTTGGAGCGAAAATCGCTCAAGTAGTTTAAGTACAATTCCAGAAAATAGGTTTCTGGAAATGTAATTTTTAGTCAGTTTTTGGCATTCCCTGGGACTTACACCCCTGGGAATTCCGAAAATAAGGAATTTTTGGGGACCTCCCGATGGCCCGTTAAATGCACCATCGTGTCGTCCCAATCTTATTAGTGTTATTATACCTAGTTTCTCTGGTAGCTGGGCGCAAAGAAAGTGACCAGCTGCCAAATTTGTACATAGCGAGGCACCTTATGTGCATATGACCTAGATAGACTTACATAAGCACTGGAAATGTAAAGTGTGGTCTATTGGCTACCAGAATCCCCATAATAGGCGGTGATTGTCTGGTAAGCCTAAGTAGGAGGTCCTAAAGTCGGTGAAATGACTTAGGAATTTATAGATTCATTACATAGGGGATGATATCCCATAGAAGATTCCCGAAAATAAGCTTTTTCTAGACGTCAACAGACAGCCTGCTATTGGCACCAGCAGGTCAACCCAACCTATAGATATCCTTAGGCTAGGTTAAAAGCTATTAAGGTTTTAACTGGGAAATAAAGGGAATTGTCCTTTAATTTCATGTAAATAGTCTAGGGAAGCTATCAATACCTGGAAATTAGGTATATTGATTAGATACATAGATAGGGGGCGTTACTGTGTTACAGTACGAAGAAATCCAGCTATTGATGGCACCATGGAAGGGGTGCGGTAACCCTATTTACCAAATATGTATAAGGGTTTTTTACATAATTAAAAATTATTTTCGGCGAGAATTTGCGGGGCTCTCAATAATGGCACGATGCGAGGGTATAAAGAACCCCCGGGCCCAAATAGAATTTGTAGTCATCCAAAGCTAGTCGCTTGTACTTGTCTTAGTAAATAAGAAGTAATTCTTATATAGAATCACGTCTCAGAAATTGTTGAGAGCCCTAGAATCGTGCCGTGTACTGAATAACTTAGTGTTTCATTTAATTCATCAACTTCAACCCTTATGAAGACATCCCTTTTCGATCCTGTCGAGCTGAACCTCGGAACCTGGACACCAGGAGTGCTGATCCAGAAGTAGGCAACCCAGAATCTGGAAATAACTCAAGTACAGCCAACACATCGTTGAATCGTTAGAGTCGATTTGCAACCCTTCGTCACTGCTGCAGCCAGGCATCCAAGAACCTTTATTTTCGTTGATGTGGATGGGGCGTTCAGCGGCAATGGCCAGAAGGTTTACGCCCTTCTTTTCTCGGGGCCAATGAACACGCTACGTCCTGCACATTTAATGGTCCTTGCGAGCCGAATTTTGGAGCCTGGAGAGCCCCAGGACGTCGGGAACAGCAGATCCAGAAAAAACAACTGGGTGCCTGCATATTAAGTCGGCTACGTGCAACACAACGTTGACCCGTTTGAGCCGAAATTCGAAGTCTGGAGCGCCCCAGGACGTCAGGAAGAAATAGTGGTGGAATTAATTTTTCGAATTTTGGAGAAATTAATTTCACAAATAAACCAAAAATCGACGTGCACTGCAGGGAACAAGTCCTACGTGCCCTATTTGCCGCTGGATCCAAGAGGTAAAATTCTGGAGACAGTTATTGAAAATACCCTATTTTTTCAATAATTGTAAGAAGATAGAAAAAATTTTCTGTGAGCCGCAAAATGCTGTATGAAGACTGATGCGCATCCTTGAAGCCCCAAGAATAGTTCCTGAAGACTTATCGCTGAAAACTACCCTTATGTTTTAGCGATTTGTTTAAAAAACGAGCGCCCGTCAGAAAAATACAAGACGTGCGTTTTAGAAGGCTGATGTGCATCCTTGATGATTGAGGAATAATTCCTGAAGCCTTATGACTGAAAACAACCCCTAGGTTTTCAGGAAAAATTTGAAGACTGAATTTTCGTCAGTGAATGGAAGAAACGTACTCTGAAGACTTAGATACGTTTCGGATGTACTGACTACGCGGTTCCTGAAGCACTATCACTGAAAATAACTTTGACGTTTCGGTGATTTATTTGAAGATTGAATTTTCTTCAATCGAGCAAGATACGTGCTCTGAAGATTGATGCACGGCTCTGATGCTTTGGACAAGCAGTTCATGAAGCATCACCACCGAAAAGTAACCTTGACTTTTCGGTGATTTAGAATTTGATTGAATCATAGTCAATCAAATAGAACATACACGTTTATGGGAAAAATAAACTTGTATAGCAAATGCCTGAAGTTTCCTGAAGACTTATCACTGACCGTAAGTTTTTAGTGATTTTTTATTTGAAGATTGAATTATAGTCAATCGAAGTGGAGGTTAACTTCTGGAGATCGTCGGTTTGAACGCTGAAGCCCGGAACCGGGACTTATCTTTGAAAACTAACTTCGAGTTTTCAAAAGAAAATATTTCAACAACAATGCCGATAACCAGAACCAAAGGCAAGAAGCCGGAGGCATGGACCGTGGAGTTGGATCAGCCAGCTGGCATCAGACATGAGCTGCCGCCGTGTTCACCTTCCACAACCGAAGGGACCGAGCCGGCGGACGAGCAGCGCCATCTAGCGCCTCAAACTGAAAGCACTCCGACGCATCAACCAATAGAAACTGATCAAGCGGTTTCTACCAGATTAACCAGATTAGAAGGAGCTTCAGACACAACATTGAAACCTTCTCAGAAAGAGAAGATTTCCGAAGAAGACAGACGTACAGCGATGCCGATGACTACCCGGGGTGACGCCCGTATCGAACATAGCCGTCCGCCGTCAACTAGAGTGACTCAGTCACGAAAAAATATAGATAAAGCTCGCGAAGACTTACTCAAAATTAAGTTGGAGCTTGCACAACTTGCACTTCAGAGAGCGGAGGAAGAGGGTTCCGAAGCTGAATACTTGGATGACAGAAACTCGAATGACGAGTACGTGCGTTCATGGCTAGAAGAGGCACCAGAACCTCAGCCTGAGAAGGAGGATAACGTCGTGGAAGGGGGAACCAGAAATTCTATGCATAGACCCCTGACTGCGACCGCCACCAAATCGCAAATAGAAGGTCAGCATCCTAAAGAAAAAGAAGTGCGAAAACCTCCAGTTGCAGCGTCAGCTGAGTGTACAGGAGGTCAGAGGGATAGTCTCCGTCCATTCCTGACGGAGTTGACGTCCGCTATAGCGTCGCTAGCCGACAGAAAAATAGAACAGCGGGACCAACCGAACCCCTCTGCGTCGAAATTCGTCATGACATTGCCGAATTTCAATGGTTCTCATACTGAATGGCTATCATTTCGGGCCATATATGAGACAACTCGAGCGTATTTTACGGACGTCGAGAATACAGCGAGGCTGAGGAGAAGCTTACATGGACGTGCAATGGAAACCGTCAGCTCAGAACTCATCGGACATGCCAGGCCCGATGACATCATGAAGGAACTCGAGCTGCAGTTCGGCCGTCCAGACTCCATAGCGCAAGCTGAAACAGATAGATTACGCGGACTGCCGCGCTGCAGTGAGTCACCAAGAGACATCTGCGCGTTTGCAAGTCGCGTAAGAGGTGCTGTAGTCACGCTCCGCGCGTTAAAAAAGGGTCATTACCTTATGAACGCGGAGCTTATGCGATTGTTAACAGAGAAGTTACCCAATTCGCTACGAGCACAATGGTACCGATCATATTCGGAGAAGTACCAATCGGTGCCAGATATTTCATTGTTCAGTGATTTTATATCTGAACAGGCACACTTCTGTAGTCCATTCGCCCCACCCGAAGGCATCGCTTCGGCCGAGGCGAACACCAACAGACGCGTCACACAAAGGACGCATATAGCTACGGACCAACCGGTAGGAAAATGCCGTGTTTGCGACGTGGGACATCACTACGCCACTGGATGTGCACAATTCAGGGGCGTAGCTGTCGAGAAACGATGGGAGCTAGCGAAAAAACACAATCTATGTTATCGCTGCCTTCAACTTCGACAAGGCAACCACACTTGTAAGAAAAAACAATGTGGCCAAGACGGGTGCAGAGATACGCACCATCGGCTTCTTCATAGGAAGAAGCAACAGCAGAGGGAAGCCAACAAGAAGCCCGATGTTCCTGAATCCCGGAAGGATCCTCAGGAAACGGTGGCCAGTTTCGGGTCACCATCGAGCCAGGCGTACCTCAAGATAGTGCCGGTCCGGGTAATCGGACCGGCGGGAGAGGTGGCAACATATGCTCTCCTAGACGATGGGTCCACCGTTTCGCTGATGGATGAAGACATCGCGAGGCAAGTCGGGGCAGAGGGCCCTGTGGACCCGCTCAAGATCGGTGCGATAGGCAACACCATGCTCACCACCCCATGCTCAAGAAGAGTCAAGGTGACGCTGGTTAGCCCGCAAGACAGAAGGGTACAGTTCAAAGCACGTACTATACCTAAACTCAGCTTGGCAAAACAAACAGTGAGCGATAGGGTTGTCGCACGCTGCAAGCATTTAACCGACTTGAGAAAAGAGTTGATGTACAACAATGGCGTGCCAAAAGTACTCGTCGGCCAAGACAACTGGCATTTGTTATTGGCCAGCGAGATTCGCAGAGGTCCAAGACACCAACCAATTGCGTCACTTACAGCGATGGGTTGGACACTACATGGCGCGCACAGTAGTTTACTACGACAACAAGTACATCATGTCAATAGAATAACAACTGATGATAATTTGGATCATCAGTTGCGCGAACATTTCGCGATAGAATCGTTGTGCATAAACCCACAGCGACCCGCCTCTGACCCAGCAAGAAGGGCAGAGGACATTTTGAATCGATCAACTGTCCAATTAGAGAATGGACACATCGAAACCGCCATGCTTTGGCGTAATGAGCATGCTGAGATGCCAGATAGCTTTGAGACAGCTCTGAAGAGGCTCGTCTCAACAGAAAAGAAGCTGGACAAGAACCAGGAACTTCGAAGAAGATACTCAGACCAGATGGACTCGCTAATTGCGAAAGGGTACGCTGAAAGGGCACCCGCAATTAGCACGCCGGGCAAAACTTGGTACCTCCCGCACTTCGATGTCTTCAACCCAATGAAGCCAGACAAACTTCGCATCGTACATGACGCTGCCGCCAAATCGAGAGGAATGTCACTGAATGACTTCCTGTTAACTGGGCCCGACCTATTACAGTCGCTGCCAGGCGTAATGATGCGGTTTCGCCGTCACTGCGTTGCAATAACCGGTGACATAGCGGAGATGTTCATGCAAGTGAAGGTGCGGAGCCAAGACCGAGACGCGCTTCGCTACCTGTGGAGGGGAAACCGCAGAGAAGGAGCGCCAGAAGAATATAGAATGACGTCCATCATTTTCGGCGCAGCCAGTTCGCCTTGCACAGCAATTTTTGCAAAGAACTGGAACGCAAACAAATATATAGAAAAGCACCCTGAAGCTGTGAATGCTATACTACGTAGTCATTATATGGATGACTACCTAGATAGTTATAGAACTATCGAGAAGGCGGCAGAAGTCGCTAGTATGGTGCGAAAAATACACCTACAGGCGAGGTTTGAACTCAAGAAATGGGTTTCAAATAGCTCGCAGCTCCTAGAAAAGATGGACCCATCGCATATACAAACTGAGATGGTATCCATTGGAGATATAGATACGTCGGAAAAGATACTCGGCCTCATATGGAGGCCAGGCGAAGACACGCTGGGTTTCAACCTCACACTCGCGCGTCTGCCTGAGGGTATCTTGGACCGAGAGGCGCCCACCAAGCGAGAGGCGCTCAGAATAGTAGCGTCGCTATACGACCCACTCGGACTCGCCTCACCAGTAACCATCAAGGCGAAGCAAATATTGCAAGAAGCATGGAGGCGAGGCGTCGACTGGGATCAGAGGCTAGATGTTGACCTAGCATTACAATGGAAAATTTGGGTACAACATTTACGCCAACTAAAAAACGTTAGCGTACCAAGATGCTATCCTGGATATAGCGACGCTATAGAAATGCAGGTGCATGTGTTCACTGATGCAAGCGAGATGGCATATGCTACCGCTGTATACTGGCGGGCCACGACCGTGGAAGGCAAGCACTTAATAAGCCTTGTTATGGCGAAAGCGCGGGTGGCCCCACTGAAACTGCTTTCGATACCGAGACTCGAACTTCAGGCCGCGGTATTGGGAACCCGCGTAGCCGCAGCAGTGATGAGTGAACACGACTGCAAGCCCACGTCAGTAACGTATTGGTCAGATAGCAAGACCGTACTGACCTGGATTAGAAGAGGAGCGAGAGTATACAAACCTTTCGTTGCTCACCGAATAGCTGCTATTGAAGACAATAGCAAAGTCGAAGATTGGCGGTGGATACCCACCAAGATGAACATCGCTGATGCAGCAACCCGTGACGTGCCACTGCGGTTCAACTCGGACCACGAGTGGTACTGCGGGCCGAGATTTTTGTCTCTTGGGCCCGAATTATGGCCCACAGAGAAACCTCCGACTATAGACGACACGGGAGAAGAAAAAACTTTCGTTGTCACAGAAGGGGACAAGAAGAGCTTCATAGAAGCCGTTCCAGAGCCAGGCAGATTCTCCAGATGGGAGCGACTGCTTCGTGCGACCGCCACAGTTCTGCGTTTTATATCTCTTTGCAAAAATAGAACAGAGATAACGTCCTATAAACGGACGAGAAAAAACGCTGAAAAGGACCCAGACTGGCGCCAGAAGCCTGCTGTACCTGCACAGAAGCAGAAGCAGGCATGCAGAGCACCAACCCAGGTCAACAGACAAATTATAGAAGCAGAATTTCTCCAAGAAGCTGAGAAAATACTTGTCCAGGTCGCACAACAACAATCGTTCGCTTCAGAGTTAGCGAACGTTGAAGAAATAAATAAAAATAGCTCGCTGCGACCTTTACAAATTCAGGTCGTTGACGGCGTGCTGCGACTAAGAAGTCGCATAGCAGCTACGCAAGAGGTAGCTGAAGAAGTGATGCGCCCGCCTATATTACATGGCGACCATCACATAACGCAGTTGTACATAGACTGGACACATCGCAGTCTACAACATAGTGGCACCGAACTCACAATTAATGAGGTACGGCAGCACTACTGGGTCGTGAAGATGCGACCAACAGCGAAGAAGGTGATAGCAAGATGCCTGCATTGCCGTATACGCAAGGCACAGCCACCAGTACCTGCGACCGGCGACCACCCGAAAACGCGCCTCGCTCACCATAAGAGGCCGTTTACATATACCGGGCTCGACTATTTCGGCCCGCTATCCGTCACCGTCGGTCGGCAGCATCAGAAGAGATACGTAGCACTATTTACGTGTCTCACATCAAGGGCGGTGCACCTTGAAATCGCCGCCAGCCTTAGCGCAGACTCCGCCATATTGGCGCTGCGCCGATTCGCCGCGCGCAGAGGATGCCCAGCTGAGATACACTCAGACAATGGCACCAACATGCACGGCGCCGACAGAGAGCTGCGAGACGCCTTCAAAACAGAGGCAAGTCGCAGAGGCATCGTATGGCGCTTCATAACGCCATCAGCGCCATTCATGGGAGGCGCCTGGGAGCGCCTAGTTCGTTGTGTTAAAAACACACTATGCAATGTACTTACAGAGAAACACCCCACCGAAGAGGTGTTGTCCACACTGATTTGTGAGGCAGAGTACATTGTAAATAGCCGACCATTGACACACGTGTCGGTAGATGGTGATGATGACGAATCCATCACACCGAATCACCTCTTGCTCGGTGGGTCAGCCAGACTACCTACACCTGGCACGTTCACTGAGCAAGATATAGACAGCAGGAAAATATGGCGACGATCACAGATCCTCGCTGATATGTTCTGGAGTCGCTGGGTCAGAGAGTACCTGCCGGAGCTCCAAAACCGGCGGGAGCCACATAGTAGTGGGCCCAGATTTAAAGTGGGTGACCCTGTCCTGATAGCCGACGGCCAGCTGCCCCGCAATACGTGGCCGCGAGGCCGCATTGTGGCCGTGTATCCAGGAATCGACGGAGAAATCCGGACTGCTGAGGTACGCACACTTGGCGGTACCTTGAAGCGTCCGGTGAAGAAACTCGTCCCACTGCCCCAGTAACCAGAGATGCCGGAGCGGCGACCGTCCTCTCGGTGGGCCTGGCCGGCAGCCGAGAAATGCCGTCCGTCGCTCACCGAAGGAATGCAGCGCCGCGCCGACAACACTTCGAGTCGACACAGCGAGTCGACACAGCACTGCACGGCGGGAGATATGTTCGCGACGAAGCGTCATCAACCATACTAAATGGTTCATAAAAAGTTAAAGTTTGTATGTGTAGACATGTCTGCTCACCACGGCGCGCCATCTGATACTAAAATGAATTTTAGAGGCCCGTCTATATTTATACTAAAATTTTACCTACATTTTTTGAGATAGTAGTATAATGTTTTTAGTATTTGTCAGTATGTCATAGGGTTCAATAGTTCACCCTTAACAGAGTAAAATCATTAGAAAGCATACTGATAAGAGTTATCATAGTAAAAAACATAAATTTCTGTCATACGATACGTCTGTGCTCGGCGACGGATTAGTTCCGAATGGCCCGTCAGATGGAGCACCACGATATATATAGTTTTGGAGTTTTTTGAAAATATTATAGTAATTAAAATCACGTTTTTAAGGGCTTATCCTATGTACTGGACATGTAATCAGTACATAATGATGAAACTATGTGAAGACCACATAGTTTCTGCTATGTAAATAAGAATATTGACTTGATATCTCAAACACCAAATATATGGTTTCAGGTCATTTTAGGGTATATGGGGGACCTAGACCGAGACAGGAAGCCTATATACACCTCATAGTTAGCGAAGTCTTTTATATAAAGCCCATTTACTTGAGATATCAAGTCAGTATATAATAGAAAAACTGCTGTTTGTCTGGTTTTGGTAATCGCTTTCGGTTTTAGGTGCCCTAAGTACCTAGAAACATATAGGTGTACTGGTAAAAGTACTACCATTGGAAAGCTTGCTAAAAGGGCTTCCAGGCGGTTTCTAGATGGGAAGAATCGCTTGGATAGTCAACGAGATAGGCAGCCGTGAAAAATGTAAACAACGTAAAACGTTGAAATTTGTAGACCCTTCAGGTGGAATAACTCCATGAAGGGAATAGATGTACTCATGGTGTAAGTACTTTCGGATGGCTTGCTGGACTAGCTACCAAGCCATCACTTTGGAGCGAAAATCGCTCAAGTAGTTTAAGTACAATTCCAGAAAATAGGTTTCTGGAAATGTAATTTTTAGTCAGTTTTTGGCATTCCCTGGGACTTACACCCCTGGGAATTCCGAAAATAAGGAATTTTTGGGGACCTCCCGATGGCCCGTTAAATGCACCATCGTGTCGTCCCAATCTTATTAGTGTTATTATACCTAGTTTCTCTGGTAGCTGGGCGCAAAGAAAGTGACCAGCTGCCAAATTTGTACATAGCGAGGCACCTTATGTGCATATGACCTAGATAGACTTACATAAGCACTGGAAATGTAAAGTGTGGTCTATTGGCTACCAGAATCCCCATAATAGGCGGTGATTGTCTGGTAAGCCTAAGTAGGAGGTCCTAAAGTCGGTGAAATGACTTAGGAATTTATAGATTCATTACATAGGGGATGATATCCCATAGAAGATTCCCGAAAATAAGCTTTTTCTAGACGTCAACAGACAGCCTGCTATTGGCACCAGCAGGTCAACCCAACCTATAGATATCCTTAGGCTAGGTTAAAAGCTATTAAGGTTTTAACTGGGAAATAAAGGGAATTGTCCTTTAATTTCATGTAAATAGTCTAGGGAAGCTATCAATACCTGGAAATTAGGTATATTGATTAGATACATAGATAGGGGGCGTTACTGTGTTACAGTACGAAGAAATCCAGCTATTGATGGCACCATGGAAGGGGTGCGGTAACCCTATTTACCAAATATGTATAAGGGTTTTTTACATAATTAAAAATTATTTTCGGCGAGAATTTGCGGGGCTCTCAATAATGGCACGATGCGAGGGTATAAAGAACCCCCGGGCCCAAATAGAATTTGTAGTCATCCAAAGCTAGTCGCTTGTACTTGTCTTAGTAAATAAGAAGTAATTCTTATATAGAATCACGTCTCAGAAATTGTTGAGAGCCCTAGAATCGTGCCGTGTACTGAATAACTTAGTGTTTCATTTAATTCATCAACTTCAACCCTTATGAAGACATCCCTTTTCGATCCTGTCGAGCTGAACCTCGGAACCTGGACACCAGGAGTGCTGATCCAGAAGTAGGCAACCCAGAATCTGGAAATAACTCAAGTACAGCCAACACATCGTTGAATCGTTAGAGTCGATTTGCAACCCTTCGTCACTGCTGCAGCCAGGCATCCAAGAACCTTTATTTTCGTTGATGTGGATGGGGCGTTCAGCGGCAATGGCCAGAAGGTTTACGCCCTTCTTTTCTCGGGGCCAATGAACACGCTACGTCCTGCACAGGCGAGTTTTCTGATCATTCGAGACTAGATGCGAGAACTTTGAAAAACACCTGAGGTTTTTCTTACGATTGGCTTGAACGTGTCAGACAGCCTTGAAATACATTCAGCGGATTTAGAGAGGGAAACCTAAAATAAATACGGAGCGATTTTATGACAAATTCTAGGTCAAAAATATACTTGATAGTAAAGTACAGATTTGATCGTTTTGTCTAGAATTAGTCATCCGTTTCCGTGCCGTGCCTCCTTAATTTATGTAAAGTACGGCATAACTTTCAAACTTTTACTTGAGAACCTTGGCATTTTGTATGGTTTATCAGGAGTAGTAAGTATCCTATAATTCAGTCGAAAAGGAATTCTGCGCAGTATAATATTGTTACAATTAATGATTCATTGTTTTAAAGATCGCAAATTTCCTATTAATTCACCATAATATAGCCATAACATTTCCTTATAAAACAGTGGCATCGTTGGTCGAACATTTTGCTACATTATTGTCGGTAAAACTAATTTAGATAGGGTAAACAATAGCTTGTTTACTTTCTGTTATGATGAAGCGTTGTTATTTTGTTTTGTATTAATTATATCGCGCTTCATTGTTCATTATTCTTCACTTGTCGAGCAGAGTAGCAGCTTGATGAAGCCACTGCTTTTGTGGACTTTACGCCCTGGTCGGAACGGGGGAACTTCCAAAACGCATGTTACTCAAAGAGTTATGAATATAAATGTGGATGGAGGAGAAGGCCAAAGATAAGATGGATGGACTGTGTGAGGAGTGATATGGAAGAAAAGGGAGTAGATAGAGTAATAGCCTGACAGTTAACAGCGGTATGGAAGAAGAAAACTTGTTGCGCCGAGCCCAAGTAACATGGGACAAGGGCAGGGAGATGATGATAAGACCTTCAGAAATAATAGAGGCATCGGTCCTACTTCATCTGGGTCAAAGGATATTTATTTAATACCCCAAGAGGTCAATCTTTATTGATTATTGAGCTTACAAAATTGGGATGAGAGCTTAGGTACAGGTCTGTCCGACAGTTTGAGTACCCATCCATTACGTGGTCATGGGGGGTAAATGTCGATTTAGTAGTTTAATAAGGAAATTATTAGTCATACTTTCGTCATCCAGTGTGTATTCATTTACTAACTGAAGCACGATTCGTCTACTGTAACATATTCCGACAATATTTATCATATAGGACGCCACTACGTCACTTAAAGACCGATCTACGATCTATTGGTTTTTTAAATAAATATTGCAGTTTTTGTAATTGTGCTGCCCATGCGTTGGTATTATTAATTTTCACATTCAATAATATTGCCATAGAAAAACGTTTGATAATTGCACATGGGACTTTTATATTACGAAATAAGAATATTATGTCTATGTATGTAATTTAGCCTATTATGTAAACTGCTAAATCTAAAATATCTTGCATCTAATTTAGTCTAATAACAGGCTTTGTAGCTTCAAAGCCTGTGAAAACTGCAATGTGCTAATTGGTTAATCCGAGTCAGCCTGTTAGTTTCAGGATTTGCATATTTATTTGTTGTCAATTTGGTAAAGATAATTATTTGAGACAGAGTTGAATAAGCTCTCACTAATACGTTAAATGCGGCTTCCAGTCTCAGTCGGAAACTATGCAAAATGTCTGAGCCAAAAAAACATGGTAAAAATGTAGGTATGTCATGAACGTTTGTGGTAGTGTAGGTAGAGGACTATAAAGGACATGATCAAGCCGCGGTTGAACTTCGCTTCACCTCTATGGGCCTATGGAGCTTATTCATTGAGTATCTGAACAAGCAAAGTAGGTACACGTAACCAGCAATAAATTGAGAAAATTTGTGCGATTTTGTATTCATGATCGGTGTGCGTGTATGACTAGATGTATGAACGTAGATGAATCACAAAGGAGTATGTAAGGATCGTAGCAGGTGGCGTTTTGTAGTTTCTGCCTACCCTCCTGGGTAAAAGGCGTGAGTTTATGTATGTATGTTATGTATGAACAGTCCCCTACTTAATTTAGGTAGTTAGATGATGTGTATCATAATATAATCGCGCAGGAAAGTTTAATAGAAAACAATAAAATTACCATATTTGGAAGCAGGACATAAAATCGGCGACAACATAATTCAAAGCCATCATAAATATCCCTAAATAACGCGATTTGGCCGAAATAGGTTTGTTCAAACATTCGACAATTTGGGCGCCCTCACATGACTTAGATATAAGCTTTTTCTTTGGCTCCACTCCTAATAGCCTATTGTGTAATAGTCTGTTTATAAACAGAAACAAAAATGAAATCTATAGTAAATATGTTTTTTTTTTTAAATTTGCGTTACATTATTTGGCATTAATTTTTTTGGTTCAACCAACAATGTGAATGTGTCTTGCCAAGAAATATTGACGTAAAGACTGTGAGTTCAATATTTGCTGGTTTTTAACATCATAAAATAAATGGTGTGCATGTATAACTAGATGTTAGAACTTATAAGAAGCAAAAGGAGTATTTAAGAGGAAATATGGGCAGAGAGCGTTGACTGAATTTCCTTAGTAAAAAGTCATAATTCGAAGTTTGGCTCTCGTCTCATTCCTCCTCCAATATTGGACCAATTTAAAAGATATTCCATAAACTGGTAAAGTAAGATATAACTATGTCCCTATGTTTTCCTTTTTTCATTTATATTTGTCAAATTTGTACACTAAGCCTCTGTTGAAATCGCAATTTTGATCATTTTTGAGGGCTCTAGTGCTTCTAAAGATAATGTATCATCAAAAAAGTTAATAACGAGAAGTCTTTTAATAGAAGAGAATATTAATAGTCACTTTTACATGGCCCTATTATTATTAATGTATTATTTTTAGTGCACAGTATTATTACTACAAGGAAATATAAGTTAATGACATTTTAATTTGATTCTAATGACGTTTCAATTTATTGTAATTGTTGTTTTTAATGTTGTCCAGACCAATGTTTGAAATAATTAAATAATAATTATAGTAATTGTTTACGATCCTTCTGTCAGAGTTGCAACACAATCACCAACAAATACTTGAAAAAGTGGCAAAATAATAACAGCCGCATGGCTCGCCTCGATTGTGGATTGGTGGGTGGCCATATGTCTGTGGTGGCCATCTTTACAAAGCAAGATTCCTCCGTGTCTCAGAAAACGCGTTAAACTACTGAATAAAAATAATTCACTTGATTTATTTTGTTCTCTATATCCTATTGTGTATTTTAGTGAATAGTAGAAATTATATACAGTATATATATAGTAGAATTACAAACACTGCCCTCATAAAAGATTGAAAAAAAAAAACAAGAAAAGCCAGTCAAGTGCCAGTCGGACTCGCGCACGAAGGGTTCCGTACCATTATCGCAAAAAACGAAAAAAAAAATAACATGTTTGTTGTATGGGAGCCCCACTTAAATTATTATTTTCTGTTTTTAGTATTTGTTGTTATAGCAGCAACAGAAATACATCATCTGTGAAAGTTTCAACTGTCTAGCTATCACCGTTCATGAGATGAGACACCAGGCAGTATCTCATGAACAGACAGACAGACGGATCGCGGAGTCTTAGTAATAGGGTCCCTTTTTAACCTTATGGGTATGAAACCCTAAAAAAAGATGTTTACTTGTAAAACTTTACAGATATAAAGCCTGTTATTTATAATCATTAGTCATTATTATATTGCTGTTGAGGTTTAATTTATACATAAATAGGGACAACAAGATCTGGTTGGGAAAAATTTCTGTTCATGAGTTTTATTGATACAAGATGATGATGATAAATTATGGATTATAAAGCTATACAAAATTGTTTTCATATTAATACAGCCTTTTGCTGCTTACTACTGAGTTTGTGCAAAGATATTAGTAGTTACAGTGCATGTAATAACTTAAATGATTTTTTTACTCGCTGAACTTCAGGTCAGTTGATGATTGTTTTAGGGTGATTTTATTTACCTACTTTATAATTTCTAATGGTAATTAAAAGAAAGGAAGGAAAATTTGGATTGAATTGAAGTGATAGTAACAATATTAGCCTACTTCATGATCAATATTATAATGTGCTAAATTTAACATACGAGATTGACAACATTGGACTATGGACTGTGAGTCAACATAATTCAGATATTTAAATTGATTTTGAATTAATATTACTTTTATGGCACATTCAAGTCAACAAACAAACATAATGGAATATGTTTAGATAGATCAGGTTCTGTTACTTTTAATAACACATGTGATGAACCTGGAAAGTGACCTTTCATTAAATTACCATATGTTTCAATGTTGTGTCAATAATAAAGGATGACTATCTTATTGCTGACTACAGTTACAGCTATGATTCTGTACATATAATAACACTGTCATCAAGTTCATAGGGTCTGCTTGACACTTTGTGTCGTACTTCTGGGATATTTTCATGTTTACGTGTGTGCTCACCTCGAATACCCCGAGACACCTCCCCAGCTTGCCGATGACGCCAGCCTCTTCGAGCACCTCACGCATAGCGGTCACGGAGGGCTCTTCTTCGGGCTCGACGCCGCCACCGGGCACTATCCAGTTGTCGGGACGTCGTGAAGACGTCACCAGGAGCACCTACACAACACAACAGGAAACACACGTACTTTACAACATGTTCACGTCTCAAACTGCATCGAAACAACAGAAATACCACGCTAACCTCTGTTTCGGCGTCAGAACGAACGCAGATACACGCCGCACGACGTCTAAATCCCTCGTCGTCGTAAATCCGAATCGAATTAGGCTTCTCCTTCACCATTTTTACATTAAACACGTAAACACGAACTAAACAGACGATCACAAACGAAAAGCTGACATCAAATATAAAGAAAAACTATGAACCGAACGTAATTTTTTAATGATCAACAAACGCCATAACTGAAGAATCCTATGTTGAACGTATCCATTTTCTACTAATAAAGTTACACAACGTACATGTAAAATGAAACTATAATAACAATAACGCTACAATTAGAGCAATATTTCAGCTACAACTAGCTTTTGATCGCGTATTTCAAGCCCATGTTGAATGGTGCCTGACGTATTCTTTCTTTGCGAAAATCGAAATAGGTTTTGGAAAGCAATAGGGAGTCTATCAGCTGACAGCCGGAAGTCGGAAACGGTATTGCCCTCTAATTAGATTTTATTTCCCGAATGTTGCTATTTTTAGGTCGCTATTTCATTGGAATTCTAGCATTCAAGTAATTTGTAATTTTGTATTCATTTTCGATTTACTTATATCAAGATGTCGTATCTCATTTGACCATTCAAGAACTCAGTTTTTTTTTCGAAAACTAAATGTAACCAAAGGGTCCATCTCGGTGTACTTTTATATCAAGTATTCGAAAATGTATGTCAGTATTGTCGGTGGACCACAGAAAAAGAAATTACAAAATGTCGATGAATACGGAAGAAACATGAATTTAATTTCGTTTTATTTCCAGATAAATCTGTTATTATGCTAAATTACACTTGTTTTTTTTTAGGAACATTTCAAAAATTTTAGTGAATGTCGATAGTCGATTTCACGCTAACTATAATCTGAACGACGCTTGGCTTGGCGCACTTCACTAGGATCACAGACATTGTTTGAATATGGTTTGAGTTTGTTGACAGTTATTTATTTAAAATTAATTTTGCTTTTTAGTTTCAGGTAGAAAGGTATTTATTATGGGTAAGATCCTTTTAAAATATTATGTTTTCAACGTTTGTCATAGTGTATATGTTAGCGTCTATTTTTTATGAAAAAGAAAGTTAAAGTAGTAAAACGTAAAAATAAAGTATGACTGGGTTCATGTTACTGGGTATTGCGACTGATTGATTTGAATTTGTATTGTTTAACTAATAATTGCAGAGGAAAGCTTCGACTTCGGGAAGCTGCTGAAAAATCACGCGAAGAAACACAAGAGCAAGCCCTCTCAATTTGGAAGCGTAGCTGTCGGGGTGTGTTAATCGTATTTATAATAAAAAGCTAATTATCATCATGCATGAAGTAGAATCTTTCGGTCATGTAGGTATATCAGGGTGCATTCATATCGATGTTCTTTGTTTGTAATGTTGTTGTAATAGAAAATACACTGGGTCAGAGAGCCATTTTAGGGTCATGTTTTGTTAGATTATATTGAGTTGCATGTCGATTTAAATAGCCTGGATCTTTATCATATTACATAGCATTAATGCAAAGTATACTTTATGATTGCACCATTTATTTGTGGTCAAATAAGATGGTACTTACACAATCAATTTAACAGAATAACTCTGGGTTTCAGGTCCAAAAGAGGTTAGAGAAGAACTTAAAGTACAGGAAGAGCAGCCGATTATCTTTCTTTGATAATTTGAGGAACTTGTCAAAATGCGACAGTCCAGCTCTGGCTCCTATTGTCGATCCTGTGCAGTCGAAGGTGGAGCACAGGAGACAGCAACTGGAGAAGTGGAAGGAGGAAAAAGAGAAGAAGAAAAAAGAAGCCGCTTCAAAAAAGATAAAGCCTTTTCTAACAGGAGTGCCACATGCACCACTCAAGTTTCTGCCACCACCACCTCCTCCAAAGCCCATGCCCAGCACTTCTGGGAGGGTGACCCGGTCCCAGTCAGCTAAGAATACAACCGGTTTCAAATCTAAGGAAACAAAGGCTCACTCATTTGCACCCAAAAATGCATCATTTAAACCACCAGAAATAAAAACATTGACAAAATTGCCTAAAATGGCACCTCCAAAGACTAAGAAACATAATATAACATTTGACCCTGTCTTACCTGCAACACAGAAGGAAACCAGCAAGCAAACAAGATCTAGAGCTGTTAAACAGGCTGCAATAGAAACAAAAGCTGTGCGTAAGCCAATAGAGAGACAAACCAAAGGCAAAGTGACCAAATCAGCTCCAAAAACCAATAGAGTCTCAATAACTCCACTACAGAGTAGTTCTTCGAGTGAGATAGAGCAGAATCAGGAATTCTCGCCAATTTTGACAAGTAAGAATCTGAGAAAGTCTTTACCTGCTCAAAATTCACCGAGGATAACTACCAAGACACCAAGGAAATCTATACACAATGCCACTCCTAACAGACCTGTGCCGAGGAGTGAGTCAAGCTCTGAGGAACGCCTGCGATCTCCCAAGGCTTTGGAAGAGTTAGTTCTGACTCCTGAGCAGATAGTGGAAGAGGCTAAGAATATTAGTCCTTGCGTCACCATGTCTCGTGGCAAGGACAATGCGAGGAAGGAAATGAAGAAGAAACTTGATGAGGGTATGTAATTGTTCCCATTGATATTAATATTATGGCCTAAAAATAATAATATGTTGGTCTGTGGATGGGTGACCATGATCTTAATCATACTAATAAAAAGAGAAGATAAAAACATGTTAACTCTTGGTGCCGGGTGTCATTTGTAGATCTTATTATGGATAGTCAGAAGCCAGGAAATCTGACCCCAGTCTTCCCAAGCAGTATCATGTTACCCTTACTGGGTTGTGGACGTCGGGTAGGCAGTTGCTCTATGTAAAATATTGGTACTCAGCTACACCGGGTAAGACTGGAAACCAACCCCCACATAGTTAGGAAACGCTAGTCAGATTGTGATAGCACAAGTTTGTGATCAGCTTATTATCCCACTGCTAGGCCTCAAGGCTCGCACTAAGGCGGTAGGCTGCAATTTTATTTGTAAGTCATTTTCTATCTAAGTGGAAGGAGTGATGGGAGGCGTTTGCCCCGCAGATGGACTATGTAGGCTCATAATCAATCATTATCAATACATATAGAAATCTGTAGAAAATTCATTTTTGTACATATAGCCGGGGTGTTAAAGGATAACCAACAGAACCCATTTTTTGTATTTTTGGAATTTTTGTCTGTTTATTTGTGCACGCATCACGTTAAATGTACGAAACCAATGTAGATAACTTTTATACATAAAAATTATACATAACTTAAAGTATTACTTAGTTTTTGTTTCATCGCAATCGGTTCACTCTATCAAAAGTTAGATGCATTTAAAGTGTTCAAGAAGTAAAATTAACACAACACACGGAATTCAGATATTGGACAGTTGAACTCGATATTCGATAGATGGCGTTGTGCATTTGAAGTCATTTTCTGAATGGTGGTGTTATAATTCTCTGCGAAAGAATGATGACCCTAGAAAAAAATTGGTAGACAGGAAGGTATGTAGGGTAGGGTAGGCAGTCAGTTAACGGGAGCAAAGCCGCGGGTACAGCTAGTCCATACTATAATATTATATATGCCAAAGCTACTCTGTCTGTTACTTTTTCATGTTTTAACCGCTGAACCAAATTAGATAAAATTTAGTATGGAGAATAAAGTTTGAGACCTTGGGAAGGACTTAGGATATTTGTATGGTGAACCAATAACTTCTCAAGTAAGGTGGCCCACATACCTACGATTTGCGCGCTATAAAAATGTAGGCGATTAAGTCGTGGGCAACTACGTAATTTGCTATAATTTAATATGCATAGCTTAATATCACATAAAATGTCCAATGGTCAATGCAGAGTTGAAAAATCTGTAATATTTCTGTAAATGGGTGTAAAACTATGTATTTGTATTCAATTTACTTTGGAGTAACAAAGCCCTGTTGAATATAAAAGTTTAACTTATTGCCACATTTCTATCCATTTGCATTTCCCATTATTTCTAAGATCATCCAAATTACAATATGTCTATATGGCACAGGTCTACTGGACGAGGATGCTAGCAACATAGACAGCATTGACCACTTCAGAAGACAGTTGGCCTCAGAGATCAAGCGCATGACAGAGATGTGTGAAACCTGGGACAAGATATTGGAACAGACTGTGGAGCATATGCCAGAATCTGTGCAGGTAAACTAATTCATTCAAAATACAAAAGTATTCATAGCTTTGTTATTGTTGTTTAATGTTAACCGACCATAATTATTGTAGAGATAAATGTGCATTTCTCACATTAAGTCAACTCAAAACCATGACTCAATCTTCAATTGAGATCTTACCAAACATTGCCTTAAATGGTTAGTCACCTAATATTCAATGTCTTGACTTTCAACGAGACTGCATGGGCCAAGTTCACCAGACGCACTGTGATGCTAATGTTGCTATTACGTTTTGGCCTCCTATAGGCGTAAGAGACTTTTAGATGCTTAGTTTGTTAGGATGATTTATATGCTATGAACAAAAACCGTATTAGAAATTTTTTGGGGCTATACTGTAGTGTCATAATGTTGCAAGATCGTTGACTTGGCATTTTTAACCGACTTTCGAAAAAGGAGGAGGTTCTATGTTCGACTTCTTGTATGTTTTTTTTTTATGTATGTTCACCGATATCTCCGTCAATTGTGGACCGATTTTCAAAATTATTTTTTTGTTTGCAATAGTATGTTTCGAAATTGGTCCCAGTTTAATTTGGTGAAGATCTGATGAAGATCTTCGAAGATATACAACAGAACTCTTCAATAAATAACGGCAAATCTCTCGGGACTGCTGCAATCGCATGTCTGTTTATTGTTTATACCATTTCATAACATAACATCACGCCAGTACGCTCTTAAGGTGTAAGCAGATATCTCATTTGATCGGTTTTGTTCAAGTTTCATGATATTCGGGTAATCTATTCTGGCGTTATAGGAAACTTACTAAACAACTTGCCTATTAGTATAACTAAAAAGTGAAAAATAAAAAAGTTTTTTACAAAAAAATACTACCGACTTCCAAATAATAAAACTACAAAGTGCAAAATAACTTTACTTTTGGAAGTCGGTGTCCATAACGCAATAAAATGGTACCTACGAAAGACACCGACTTCCAAAAATAAAGTTATTTTTCACTTTGTAGTTTTATTATTTGGAAGTCGGTAGTATTTTTTTGTAAAAAACTTTTTTTAGGCTATCCGCACGGGGTGCCGCTCCGCTGAGGGAGCCAGGCACTACTCTCTTCATGAAATAAAGATACAAAATTTCACCTCTTATATCACATTTAATTTCAAATCATCTGTTGCAAGAGACTAACACAAAAATACCATTTCTTTTTATAGGAAGCAGTTCTAGCTGCAGTAGGTCAAGCTCGGCTGCTGATGTCGCAGAAACTACAACAGTTTGCGTCGCTAGTGGAGCGGTGCGCGCGGCCGGAGCCCGGCTCGTCGCTCATCACGCCCGCCGACCTGCACGGCTTCTGGGACATGGTGTTCATGCAGGTATGTAACTACAACAGTTTGCGTCGCTAGTGGAGCGGTGCGCGCGGCCGGAGCCCGGCTCGTCGCTCATCACGCCCGCCGACCTGCACGGCTTCTGGGACATGGTGTTCATGCAGGTATGTAACTACAACAGTTTGCGTCGCTAGTGGAGCGGTGCGCGCGGCCGGAGCCCGGCTCGTCGCTCATCACGCCCGCCGACCTGCACGGCTTCTGGGACATGGTGTTCATGCAGGTATGTAACTACAACAGTTTGCGTCGCTAGTGGAGCGGTGCGCGCGGCCGGAGCCCGGCTCGTCGCTCATCACGCCCGCCGACCTGCACGGCTTCTGGGACATGGTGTTCATGCAGGTATGTAACTACAACAGTTTGCGTCGCTAGTGGAGCGGTGCGCGCGGCCGGAGCCCGGCTCGTCGCTCATCACGCCCGCCGACCTGCACGGCTTCTGGGACATGGTGTTCATGCAGGTATGTAACTACAACAGTTTGCGTCGCTAGTGGAGCGGTGCGCGCGGCCGGAGCCCGGCTCGTCGCTCATCACGCCCGCCGACCTGCACGGCTTCTGGGACATGGTGTTCATGCAGGTATGTAACTACAACAGTTTGCGTCGCTAGTGGAGCGGTGCGCGCGGCCGGAGCCCGGCTCGTCGCTCATCACGCCCGCCGACCTGCACGGCTTCTGGGACATGTTGTTCATGCAGACGCTACGACCCCTGACCGTAAAGGCGACAATACACATGACATCTTAAATATGACAAATTTCATATCTGCTTTGTAGAGCCTTATCCTTGTCACAAGTTTCTGTTCTGAGTACCTCACTAGACTAAAGTGGCGCCGAGTAACATCGTCAAGAGTATTTTAGAACTAATAGTAGAGGGTGAACTTTTGTTCAGGGATATCACATCATTTGAAGACTTCACAACCTCACCCCTCACCTACAGTTACTTCCAAAATGGATAATAAATATCCATGGTATCAAAGTTCTTTTGATGTTTTAAATGTCCATGAATGACACAATACTTTAAATTAGACCGTGAGCTATTTTCTGGGCGTGAATGTGACACATTGCAAATTAAAAATCAAAAGAGTTTGGTGTACTTTTATAAAAAAAAATATATTATAAATGCTTCCATATCGTATTTCTTAGAAAATGCTTATTCGTCTTGCTTAATAGGTAGAGAATGTGGAGATGAGGTTCAAGCACCTGGAAGAGTTGCGTCAACGCGGCTGGGTGGAGGACCAACCAGTTGAGGTGAAGAAGAAAGTGATCAAGCCGACAGTGCATGTGAAGAAAGCTGCCAAGCCAACCGGCGGACCTAGCCGATTGAGAGAAATGATAGCTGGTGAGTACTTATGTGTTACAAAAAACGATATGGTGCGT
This sequence comes from Orthosia incerta, assembly GCA_948252205.1. NCBI lineage: Eukaryota > Metazoa > Arthropoda > Insecta > Lepidoptera > Noctuidae > Orthosia > Orthosia incerta. Next base: position 27,555,948 of record OX411760.1, read on the forward strand.
TGAAATTTCGCGTGGTGTCATGTTTTTGTACACTTTTTAGGGTTCTTACGCAAAAGTGACGTCACAAACCCTCACTCCTGAAGTTTGATGCGCCTTACCTTGTAATTTTTTTGTAATTTGCTAAAGAAAAAAAATATCGTGTCTATAAATAATAAAATAAATATTTTTTGATAATCTAAGGCTCTAGAGAGACTAACTGCATTTCAATTGCAGTCTGACTACAAATATGGTGTAAGAACTTTATTTCTCAAAAAGAATTACATTCACTTATATGAGAAAAAACTTATTTCTAATTAGAATACATTGGGCGACGCGACGGCGACACAATAGAAAATAGGTTAGATTATTACAGTACCCGAAGATAAAAAAAATTAGAAATCCGCTAAAATATGTCACTATAGATTTTTTGAAAGTGTACATTTTTGATGTTTTACATTCCGAGGCAATTTGTTGTGAAGCTGTGCTCCTTCATACAGAATCGTACTGCTGCCATAGTTTGGTCTAGCCAAGGCAGAGAGCTTATTTTTATTTTCTCGATATGTGCTTTCCACGGCAAGACGCTGTCCAGTATAAGTCCAAGGTATTTTTCTACTGTAGATTTTATAGAATTTTACCATTTATGTTAAGAGTGTGTTGTGTTTGTATTTTTTTTATTTTAAGCAGCAAATATTATGTACTTTGTTTTATTAGTATTGACTGTCAGTAGATTGCACTGATACCAATTAAACAATCTACGTAAGTCATCTTGTGCCTGTTCCATAAGAGTATCAATTTTATTGCCAAAATAAAATAGACTTGTATCATCAGCATAGAGTGACACATCACCTTGTAATCCCACTTCTGTAATATTATTTATATATATTAAGAACAGCAATGGGCCTAGAATAGAGCCTTGGGGAACTCCGCATGTAATTAGTTGGGGGCTACTTTAAAGTCATCGATTTTTACCACCTGAAATCTATCCGTCCGGTACAATTTAAAGATTTTGTATGCCGCTCCAGTAACACCAAATGCCTTCAGTTTTTTAAGAAGCAGTTCATGACTTATTGTGTAGAAGGCTTTCTTTTGCTCAAGGAAAACATAGGGACATAGTGTTTATCTTTAATTTTCAGTTTACCGAATATCTTTTAAATTGGTCCAATATTGGAAGAGAAAAGAGACGAGAGACAAACCTCGAATTATGACTTTTTACTAAGGAAATTCAGTCGGCGCTCTCTGCCCCCGTTTCCTCTTAAACAGGTGGTTAGAATATTATTACAATTACATATTAGGCCAAAGTATCCTATGGAAAACTTACACAGTCACTTATTATTTTCCTGTTCTATGGAGGATTACCAGAGGGAGACAATTAGTATGTTGTCCTCTATGAAACTTGTGCCGGTGCCTAGAGCCGTTACTTGGGACTAGCCAATCAGGAATGCTACAATGTGTGTGATCAATTTATAAGGGTTGTCTCTAGGTGTGGCAATTTATGATTGTTTTTGTTAGCTTGGGTCTACCAGTCTAGATAAATGTATATGTGAATGAATAAAAAGATACATAACCCTCACTTAGTCTCAAAGTGGTGGGACATTTGATTTTAATTTTTTTAAATTACACTGATAACTTTTATATCACTTCTAGCCGCAAGAAAAGCAAAGAAAGATCAAGAAGAATCCAGCAGCACCACGGCTACCTTGCAACCCGCAGGCGACAGCAAGACGTTCGACGCGGGCTTCTTCAGCGTCAGCTCGCCCGTGCGCTCGCCCGCCCGCTCGCCCGCCCGCTCGCCCGCCCGCTCGCCCGCCAGGAGCAGTCTGTTGAAGGCAGTGCTGTCCAGCGAGGCAAAGAAAGCTTCGGCTAACAAGGTATGGACGATGATGAGCTACAACCTGGAAGTCTTTAAGTCAACAGTGAATAGGTTACTTGTAGGCAAGCGTGCTTCACCGTTCGAACACATTATCGCTTACCATCAGGTGAGATAGTGTTTGAACGCGAGCCTCTCTATAGTAAAAAAATAAAAATATTACAAGCTTTATTTATATTACCTTGCTATCGTTATTGTGTCTGGCATTACTAATCCATTTTTCAAGCACTTCCTGGCATCCGATTAAACTGTAACTTGGCGTACTGTAATTGTAGAAACATTGAAATAATATGGTACTATGGAGCTGGTCTCTTGATAGAGTCGGAAGGTGGCCATAGCATTTCCTCAACCAGACATCGTGTTTGGGCATTGGATGTCTATTTATAAGTGATATTACATTCAGTAGCTGTTAGTAGAAAAGCTTGTTTATGAAAGATTTTCCTTAATTTGATAAAAAAAACATAACATCTCATCTGTGTCCTTTAAAAAGTCACGCAGTCGTGTAAAGTACAATTTTCACCAAACGGCACGCATCGCATCGGATCGGAACGGATTTTACAATGTTTATACGAAATTAAATGGTGTACTCAGTATTTAAAGGCTTTATTACCAAGCCGCGCACAGCATACCCCGTCAAGATATGCAAGCCAGCCCGCGCAATGCTGAGCCGTAGTTAAATTCTAGTTAGTCGGAGTTTCTTGTCCGTTCTTCTCCACGTAGGCTTTTTCCGAACGGATGGTAGAATCACTTAATGATCAGCCCTAGCAGTCCCCCCTGAGCCGATGCGAGACGCCCAAAAAAAAAATCGCCGGTCACAGCAGCAAATCAGAATAAAGTGTAACAATCACTTATAGGTAAACTCCGTATGCACACAAAACGGTGTCGTAACTTACAACTTGAACTAAATTAAACTTAATAAATTAATAAACAAAATATCAAAACAAATTAAACTAAACAAAACTAAGTATTACAAAAACTAAGTACTATAAAAAAAAATAGGTAACATGGTTGCCACACCCAGCGAGATAAAGCAGGGCTAAGAAACTCAATAAATGGGCAGATACATATAAAAAATGGCTTTCAATTTGCCTAAACCGTCAAAATGGAGGTCGATCCGATCGCTGTAACCGTTCACAATCCTGCAAAACCTCTAGGTAGTAGGGAGAATTAGCACCCAGAACGTTCTTCTCTGTGGAGGGCAGTGTGGCGTTATTAGGGTCGGTGCACATCTGACGGAAGATGCGTCGAGCGTAGTCAGCTAGTACAGTAAACGCGCTAACGCATCATCGGTTGAGTATGAAAGGTTGAATGTTTTATTACTTAATTGTCTGTTCTGGCGTTACGCGACCGATGATACGCGACGCATTTTACGTCAGATGTGCACCGACCCTAAGACTGCGAGGCATTCTTGAGGGGGCACGGAAGTCAAAATTACTTAATATTTGCGGGCAGTCGATTTTATAGGCCATAATTTTGCACGCAAACATCGCGGCATTAAGTAGTCTACGTTTGTCCAGAGAAACCATGTTAAAATGCTTAGCCTATCACTATATGAGCGCATTTTCTTGGTCAAACCGCTAGCATAGGCCAGGTGCCCCAGAAAACGTTTTTGTACACGTTCAAGGCGCAATGAGTGAGTAGCATAGTGTGGCCGCCAGACCACGCTACAATACTCGAATTAAAAAATTAATATGCATCGAATTAAAAAATTATAAAGGATAATTTTTGTTCTGCTGCTTTTGAATTGTTTTGTGCTTCTGATAACAAACCCCAGCATTTTGGAAGACTTTTTCACAACATTATCCATGTGGGGGATAAAAGTTAGTTTCCGATCAAACATAACACCAAGGTCTTTTATTGTATCAAATTCCTTTATTTTTTCTCCGTCAATATAATAATCCTGGTCAATGAGATGATGTTTCCTGGTATTTTTTTTAAGGTAACATTTGCTAGGATTTAGAAGCTTCTGATTAATTTGGCACCATGTATCACCAATTCTTAGATTTAACTATTTTGACGAATTTTAAGTCATCGGCAAACATTAAAATTTGACAGTGGCGAAAGCAGTTCGGAATATCATTAATAAAAAAGTTAAATAAAACCGGCCCCAATTGAGACCCTTGTGGCACGCCCGATGATATGTGACTGACGGTTGATCGAAAGCCATTGACTACTACAAAGAAAGTTCTATTCTCAAGATACGAACTCAACCATGAGAGTAAAGTTCCAGCGACACCATAAGTTCTTAATTTGTCAATGAGAATTCGATGCGAGACCCGATCGAACGCTTTGCTAAAATCTGTATATATGATAGCGATGGAGTCTAGGTCCGTATAAAATGTGTCGGCGGTCCGTGATCTATAAGCTTTGCAAAAAAAAAGTAGGTATTGTAGAAAAGGGTGGTTAAAACTACAATTTCACTAATTCAATTTCAGAATTCAACATCGTTTGCGATGCTGCGTGCGTCAGTATTTGGCAAGAATATTGAGTGCGATGGATTCTCTCTCCTACCGGTAAGTGTAAATAACATAACCTAATAAACAACTATGGACGGTTTAGTTGCTGACATTCCCTAATATTGATCTAATTCTAAATTATTTCTTCACTTTACTAAAACGTAACTTTTCTGCAGCAAACCCCTGTGCCGATGACTCCAATCAACCTGTACGCGACTCCGGGCCGCAGCATACTCAAGGGCACCAACACTGAAAAGAAATCCACCAGAAAATCTATCAAAATGGTACTGTTCAACCGCTCGGATGCTGACGTAGAAGACGTATCCTACCACACACCAGACAGCGAGATAAACGAACTACAGAAAACAGATGAATTACTAACTGATAGCGGGATATCCTCCTTGGACCATGACAAGGTGGAGAATAAAGAAAATTCTAGAAGGAAGTCCAAGTTGGTCAGACAGGATGCTGAAGATAGGTCGCCAGTGTTGACTCGGAGTCGGCGCAAGTCTATGAACACGTCGCATGACGGCGACCAGTCGGCACCCACACCCAGGAGGTCGGCGCGCAGGCCGGCGCTGCACGAGGCGGAGGACAACGTGCTGGCGGGGGCGGCCGAGCGCTGCACCAGGAGGCGGAAGAGTGGCGTACAAGCGTAGATCTGATTCTAGGGATTGAAAGACAGACGGACCCTTGAAAATATTGCCAAAAGGTTGCCGCATAGCAGTAAATGGCATGAATATACGTCGGTACTATGATGACTTTAGTAGAAAAACATGGCGCTATCCACCTTGAATAGCTTCATTTCTTCGTTAAAAATCGTCATTTATGAGCTATAAAAAACTCACTTTGCTACCAAACAAAGTAGTATTTTTTGGAAAGTTATTTAATTAAATGTTGGGTATTTCGCACAGGGGAAATTAAACAGGTGTTGCCATGGTTAACATAATTGTATAGTATTGTAATTAAATAACCACTTTGTCTCAACAGCAGGTGGTGATTATGCTCATGAAGAGGCCAAAACATTTGTTTTTAGTACATTAGTTTAGATTTTACAAGATTCCAATGTTAGACATTTTAGTCTGACATTCCAAATTAAGAAATTTTATAACGATCTGAGGAATAAATTGCTTACATAAAGACTAACCAAAGGAATCTAAGCCATATTAAATTACTAAGAAAGCCATATACCAGTTTTTTTTCGCCATTTTATAATGAAAGTATTGATAATTATCATGTTTAGTTATTGTAGTCTTTATGCTTTTTAGTAAAAATATTAGTACGAATGATATTATGTTAATTTAATTAATTGTATTGAATTAGTTTGTGTAGATTTGATCATTTGTTTTTAGTTTCTATTGAGAGGCAGTCTCGGGGAAAAGTGCCTTTAAACAAAAATAAGCAAATATGCCTTGGTCCTGATTGTTTTAACTTATCATGGGAAAAAGCAAAAAAAAAAACCGTCATGTGAATGTTGGACTCGCGTGGTTGGTTAGTTAAGGTTCTCAAGTTTTGACCTTTGATCGCTGATCTCATGATAGGGCTATATATAATGAGATTCCACTCGAAGATCGCATAGGCGATCAGAGACGAAAATCGAATTGCAAGGCATACTTGTGCGACTGGCTACCAGTAGGATACCAGTATAAACTGTGCCTTGACTATGTTATTTTTATTATTATTTTGAAACCAAGGCTGCCTCGGATTATGTTATGGTCCAAGATCCCAAACCCGCCATATGATACTGAGTTCTTTCTACCCAAAATGTGTGGGATTGAGTAGTGGTATGTACTTTGAACGCACTTTCCTAAGGTCTGAACACAGATTTTTATGATTGACTTACTGAATATTGATACCTAAATGATAAGTAATTAATAATCAACGCCTAATATAGTAGTCTTAAGAGCGAACGTTCGAAGTTCACACTAACACTACTAAATCCCGCACATTTTATGTAGAAAAAACGCGGCAACGTCGGGCATCTGGGATCTTGCTCTATTACGTTTATTGACTGTTGTGTGCGAGATTTGTATGGTATGTCGTGATTATTGTACAATAATACAAAAGTTTTAAATAAAAATATCTTGCGTTTTCTTTCCAGTTTTCCCCCTCTTCTGCCGTCCTATAGCTATAGTGTCACTATGACATTCGGCCGATTTTGAGTTTTTAATATCACCGTAATCACCAAAAGGCTATTAAAACCACAGCCCGAGGTGTACATTGTACCAGAACACCCAACTTTTACTCCAGTCACGTAAGGACTCGTTTCTGGAGACGGGACGCGTCGGGCGGGCAGTCCGCACTGAATTCAAGCATATGGATTGTTGTATGAAAGTGTTCACGGAGAAGTGTTTTTACACGCGTTTGCTTGAGATGCAGGCGGAGCCCGCGGCGGCGGACGCGGCGGAACCTTGCAGCAGTGAGCCATCGTCACCAATGCAAATGGAGAACGAAATTATCGACATTTTATTAGAAGATAGTTCGATATTCAAATGTGAATTATCACTACATAGTATAAAACAAAGTCGCTGCCCGCTGTCTGTCTGTCCCTATGTATGCTTAGATCTTTAAAACTACGCAACGGATTGTGAAGCGGTTTTTTTTAATAGAGTGATTCAAGAGGAAGGTTTATATGTATAATACACGCGGGCGAAGCCGCTGGCACAAGCTAGTTTAATATAAGAAGAGAAGTGGGCAATTCTGATACCCGCCGCCGTACCGATAAGCCGCTGTTTTCGCCGCCGCGTTTTCCGCCACTACCACTCATGACGTGAAACCCCGCGCCTCCATGAACATCGTACATTGCCATATGTTAGAGTTTGCGCGTACGAAGACGCGCGCCGCTGCACGCGCCGCCTTTGCGTGAACAGATAAAAACCGGCCAATTGCGAGTCGGACTCGCGCACGAAGGGTTCCGTACCATTAACGCAAAAAACGGGAAAAATCAAGTTTGTAGTATGTACTTAATTTTTTTTTTCTTATTTTAGTATTTGTTGTTATAGCGGCAACATACATCATCTGTGAAAATTTCAACTGTCTAGCTATCACGGTTCATGAGATACAGCCTGGTGACAGACGGACAGACAGACAGATCGCGGAGTCTCAGTAATAGGGTCCCGTTTTTACCCTTTGGGTACGGAACCCTAATAAGTTCGACGAGAGCCGCGACGCCCCGCCCGACGCGCCGCACGTCTCCCCGCGTCTCCAGAAACGAGCCCTAAGAAGCTTTAAGTCAGGGGGGCTACCATGAACTCAGGTCAATTGGAAACGAAAAATTACCTGTCGTGCTAGTTTGTACCATGAGTGCGCCAAGTAGCAGTAGCAGGGCAGCTACGTCACAGCATTTCAGCAGGCTGACCTGCAACTTATCCTTACCATCAAGTCTTTTTTTTACCCGACTACGGCGAAGCAAAAGGCAGGGTTATATTTTACATTTATACATTTGTCGCATCAAGGGTGGCCGATAGATGCAAATCATCGGGAAGTCAGGATGTATTCCCTTAGGTTAAGACATCGTGTGTGGGCAGGTCGTTGGGTAGAATCGTGAAAATGAAATCTTTATTCGATACACTGGGTTTATTCAAATAGACACAACTCACAGTTACAATCTTGCTTACTATTATTACGGATCAACAGTGATTCTACAACGTCTTAGCTCTTAAAGGCGGTCAGTACTCAACTGCTATCACTATCACAGACTACTTAGAGATACTACGATAGACTGATGAAGTATTAAAATCGCAGGTTCACGAAGATTTAAGGCTCCCACCTGATCATTGCACATTGAATCTCATAGAATTGATTTGGGTTAGGTATAATGAAGTAAAAAGTTGCTGATAAAAATGTTAATAGGCCTGCAAGTGACATTAAATTATTAACAGAAGAAGCTTTGTCACAAATTGGTGCAGAGGAATGGCGAAAATGTTGTGAACATGTAAAGAAAATTGAAAACGATTTCATCGAGCAAGATAGAATATTTGAAATGCCTCTTTATCTTCATCATCTGATGAAGAACAAGGAATGCAAGTGGATTTCATGAAATCGTTTTCTAGTTCTGAATGAGTTGTTAAGTTATTTATATGATTTAAATGATATATAAAAAATTATTAGTAGGTACTGATATACGATGGATTATTTGCCATGACATGTTCATGAATACTAAATCTAAAATATATAAATGAATCGCTAAATGTGTTGTAAACTTGTAATGCATGAAAAAGTCTAAAAACAACACTTTTCTATACTCCCATACAAACGATTCGTAATACAACTTAAAAGTCAATTTGAACTTTAATACCATACCATAAAATTTAAATGTTAGTGAGAGGTTCCGGGAAGGCAAAACAATTGAGTGACGTGACGTTATCGTATAAAATATCATAGATTTAGATTTTTTTTTGCTCTATGATAAATATTAATGTCAATACTCAGAAACAAATTGGTAGGGTAGGGTAGGTAGGGTAGACGAATGTTTGGTGTTTTTATGGCAAAACAAAGTTTGCCGGGTCAGCTAATACATAAATAAAAATTAAACAGTATCAAGATCGTTTAATCCAATTTCCCCAGTATTGCACACAACAAAATTTAATTCCCCATTTGCCATGAAATTCCGTTGACCTATAGTAATTTACTGTTATTACTGTAGTTAAATAAAACCAGACCAAATAACTAGGTTTATTTATGTTTTTTTTTTCTGTAATTGTTTAAATAGGTACATAAACCAAGTGCTGTATTAATGACCTGGTCATCTTCATCTTATCGAGTTCCTGCATAAAATACTTGTCTTGATTTGATCCAGCAACATAGTAGCGCGGTTTTCTCATATTTTTGTGGGTAACGGGTATCACTGAAAGCTATATTTATGTGCGTTTGAGGAACGTAGACACATTCGGCTCACGCACACAAAGAAAATGAAGTGGACACACGATATCGCTCGTATTTTGTTTTAGACGCGGCTTCTATGCGTTATTCTAAGAATGAATATTAAATTGAGTTTCTCGAGTACGATAGTCGTGGCAACAGCGTTAAACACAAGATAAAATTACAAATTAAAAAAACCCCGATTTTAATTTTTATTTCATGCTTTTTAAACTACATATAATATACCTAGTAGCAGACACGCTTCAATCGACAATCTATCGAAAAACGTAATAATGACACGATATCTTGCGAAAAAATTCAGATTCAAAGAGTAAAATGCGAATAACTTTTGAACGGCTAAACCGATTTTATTCAAACATAGCTAAGAACACTCTCGACAAAGTCACCTTTCAAACAAAAAACTAAATCAAAATCGGTTCATCCGTTTAGGCGCTATGATGCCACAGACAGACACACAGCAACACACGTCAAACTTATAAGACCTCTCTTTTTCCGTCGGGGGTTAAAAATGCAAAAAATCATAGAAATGTTTTACGAAACTTGATTAAACCATTTGAAAATGCCGTATTGTTTTAATATTTAAAGTAGGTAATTTGCACCCACTGCACCCATATAATTAACGTTGCCTAAAATATTTATAGAGTCTTCTATCGACTCGAAAAGAAGAAGTAATATGAGCGCCCAGACACGGGTGCAAGGGCTGATCCTGGCTTGAAATAAAATTACAAATAAGTCAGAAAAAAAGCCTAGAACACCTATTCAAGACGGAATCATCATCATATCAGCCGAAACACGTCCACTGCTGGACATAGGCCTCCCCCAAGCGTCGCCACATTGACCGGTCCCGTGCGTTCCGCAAAAGTCAAAGTCAAAGTCAAAGCACTTTATTTCAAGTAGGCCAGTTACGGGCACTTTTGAATTGTCAAAAGACAAAATAAAATATTACAAAATTATGGTGCTACAGTCCCAGTCACAAGACATAATAACTGTGAAAGTACCGTAGATGCCCATTCCAAGGCGTAGATCTCTATGGAGAAGAACGGGCAAGAAACTCCATGGACACTCTTTTTCAATTAGGTAATTATTACAAATCATTTGTTACATCATTCATGTTGAGATTACACATTATGTGAGAACGATGTAGAAAGTTAAAAGTGTCCATATTAAATATAAAAAGACAATTCAGAAATAAAATTAGAATTAATTAAAATAAACCATGGCAGCTAAGAGATGACCAGTCCCAACCGACAGCGCCCGTTCACGAACATGACACATGTATCAGCACCATTCAGCTCAACCATTTTGAAGGGAGCTAAATGATCCGACACACGCGCCACCATCGGCGAGACATTTGAGTGGGCATGACATACTCTCAACCACCGGAGTCATTCAAGTCAATAGAAGACGTAGGTATCTAGACAATGATAGCTCTGAAGTACATGGTACTCACACAATGCTGGCTATGCTGCTATATAATACTAGAAAGATTAACTCTATATAATGCAAAGATAGTAGCAATCTTCATCAGCTCCGACAATAACAGTAAACGATATCTACGACAGTCTTACCAAAAAATAAAATTTAAAAAATACACATAAAAACGAAATTAAAAAATAATAATATTTAACCTGACAGCAAGCTAATTTTGGTAAAAGAACACGAACATTGTCTTGAGTTCAACACAGCGACCAACTATGCTTATCATCTAAATAATCATTAATAGAATAGTATGCCTTAGAACAGAGATTAGCTTTTACCTTTGCTTTAAACGCGTTAAATGGCAAATCTAGAAAAGAAGACGGTAACTTGTTGTAAAAAGTTATACCAACCCCAACGAATGAACTATGCACCTTATGAAGTCGATGAAAGGGAGCTCGTAATTTGTCCTTATTTCTGGTGTTAAAGTTGTGAATATCACTATTGTTACTGTACAAATGAATGTTCTGCCTAATATATAAAATGTTGGCGAATATGTACTGTGAAGCCGCTGTGAGAATACCAATCTCTTTAAAAAAATCTCTTAGAGAAACACGCGCACCTAATTGGTAAATGGCACGAACAGCTCGTTTTTGAAGCACAAATATATTTTGAATATCAGCGGCTCTGCCCCACAGTAGAATACCGTAGGACATGATACTGTGAAAATAACTAAAGTAGACCAACCTTGCTGTATCAACGTCAGTGTATTGTCTAACCTTTCTGACGGCGTAGGCGGCCGAGCTAAGCCTACCCGCTAGGCTTGATATATGTGGCCCCCATTGAATTTTTGAGTCTACTGTTATACCCAGAAACACAGCTGAATCAACAGTTTCGAGCTTCTCATTGCCGAGCACAATGTTGGGACCCAGATTTCTAACATTGGGCAAAGCGAACTTTATGCATTTAGTCTTCTTGGCATTAAGAACAAGATTATTTGTTGTGAACCAATCTGTGACCATTGATAGTGCGTTATTCACGTCATCAAAAACTTGTCTATTCCTATCTACTTTAAAGATCAGAGAAGTATCATCTGCAAACAGTACAACATCGCAAATATCCTTTAAATAGAATGGCAGATCGTTAATATAAACCAGGAATAAAAACGGACCCAGTATTGAGCCTTGAGGTACACCCAGCTCAACAGGTAACCTGGAAGATTTAGCGCCATTAACGTCTACGCATTGGTATCTATTAAGTAAATATGACTCAATTACATTTAGGGCTTCGTTTTGAACACCGTAATGGCGTAGTTTACGCAAAAGCGTATCATGGTGAACGCAATCGAAGGCTTTAGAAAGATCGCAGAAAACATTTCGCGACTTCTCCCATGCGTCAAATATGTGTTTCAACAAAGCAACACCCGCATCTGTAGTCGAGCGACCCTTCGTAAACCCATATTGGTCATTGTGAAGGAGGCTATGTAAGTTAAAATGTCTGAGTAACTGCTTAAGAATTAGCTTTTCAAATATTTTGCTGAATGCAGGCAAAATAGAGATTGGTCTGAAATTACCAATATCATTTTTGCTACCGGATTTAAATAGAGGGATGACTTTACTGCTCTTCATGAGATCAGGAAAAGTACCCAAATCAATGCATTTGTTAAACGTAACAGCAAGATAGGGGGCCACAATGTCTATTATATTGCCCAAAAGTTTGGTAGCATCCAGCGGATCCCCGCTACCTTCACCAGGTAATCGGTCTACCTTGTGGGAGGCTTTCCAACGCGTCTTCCGGTTCGCGGTCGCCACTCCAGGACCTTTCTGGCCCATCGGCCAACCGTTCTGCGAGCAATGTGCCCTGCCCACTGCCACTTAATTTTGGCAATTCTTCGGGCTATGTCGGTAACCCTGGTTCTCTTACCGATCTCTACATTTCTGATTCGATCACGCAAGGATTCGCCGAGCATAGCCCTCTCCATTGCCCTTTGAGTGACTGTAAGCTTTCTGATGAGGCCCATTATAAGCGACCACGTCTCAGAGCCATATGTCATCACTGGCAACGCACACTGGTCATAGACTTTCGTCTTGAGACACTGTGGTAAGTTGGACGAGAAGATACCGCGCAACTTCCCGAACGCTGTCCAGCCGAGTCGGATTCGACGGGACCTCTTTCTCGAAGTTGGCCCTACCCAACTGAATCGTTTGTCCCAACCTTGATAGGAGTGGTTGTAACATGGGCATTTATCATCACCTTGGTTTTGTCCATGTTCATTTTAAGAGCCACTCTTTCGGAAGCTCTACTGAGGTCATCGAGCATTATACTGTGGTCCTCCATGGTCTCAGCCATGACCACTATATCGTAGGCAAACCGAAGTTGAGTGATGTACTCGCCATTGACGTTGATGCCTAGCCCTCTCCAGTCCAGAACCTTGAAGACATACTCCAGTGCAGCGGTGAACAGTTTCGGAGATATGACGTCTCCCTGTCTCACACCTCGCTGCAGAAGGATAGGTTTCGAGGTCGGATTCTGAAGTCGAACTGACATGGTGGCATTTTTGTACAAACACTTCAACACCTCGATGTACCGGTAGTCGATTTGGCTCCGTTGGAGAGACTGCAGTACAGCCCAAGTCTCGACCGAATCGAAGGCTTTCTCGTAGTCCACAAACGCTAAACAGAGAGGCAGGTTATACTCGTCGGTCTTCTGTATAACCTGCCGCAGCGTGTGTATGTGGTCTACGGTGCTAAAGCCTTTTCGGAATCCGGCTTGTTCGGGAGGCTGGAAATCGTCAAAGCTGCGCGCGAGACGATTCGTGATGACTCTTGAAAAAAACTTGTAGAAATGGTTAAGAAGTGAGAAGGGCCTATAGTTCTTCAGCCGGGTACTGTCGCCATTCTTGAAGAAGAGTACCATCACACACCTGCACCATGCCTGTGGCGTTTTGCCCTCGAGTATGACGGCATCAAACAGCTTCTGAAGGGCCTTAAGGACCGGTTTCCTACGTGCCCCGCCTTCAGGCGTTCGGCCGTGATTCCGTCGTCACCCGGCGCCTTGTTTTTTTTAGCTATTTCAGAACCATCCTAATCTCGTACAGGCTGATGTCCGGGATATCTTCAGTATAGTGTCTGCTATTGGGTCATTTGTTAGAACAACGGGCTTGCTGTTTGATGTGTACAACTTCCCATATAATGTCTCGATCTCCCTCAGAAGCTCCGGTTTGGCGGATACGATCCTGCCATTGTCGGTCTTCAGTTTCGTGAGCTGGCTCTGCCCAATAGCCAGATCCCTTGAAAATATCTCGGAGCCTTTATTTTGCTCAATCGTGTCTTTAATACGCTCGGTATTAAAGCGGCGGAGGCCTCTTTTCAAGGATTTAGAGATCTGTCTATTGAGGTCTATCAAGACGGAATAGGAGTATCGAATCGAAAGTACGTTTCAAAACAGACGATATCTTTAAAACTTTACTAATCTAAAAGTTACAAATGTTTGAAAATGTAAGTAGGTATAATAACCTTAAAAGTTAAGTACCTACATTTTTTGTTGACTGGCGGGCGTAGATTAATTTTCTCTCCCCAGCGCCTAATATGGTAAAGACGGTCCTGTCTGTATGAATGGACAAAAGAAAACTGGGTCCTATTCAAAACGGGGTGCTAAAGTTGTCGAGTTTTATTCCCTTACTCCTTTTCTTCATCTTCAGTTTGACACGGCTTGGTGGATATCACGTCATGGCTTTTGTGGTTTTAGGACATGCCAGTTTCGCTCACGATGTTTTCCTTCACCGTTATGAGTGCAGTAATAATGATACGTAGTTCGAGGCCGTACCTAGGAACCGTTGGGTCACTATTGCCAAAATCGGCTTTTGTCCTCACTGTTGGGATCCTCCTCTCCGAGAGGGACAGCGGGCCGTAAATCATAATCAACTTGGCCCAGTGGGTATCGATGGACGTCACCTGTCTTCGGAGTTAGTAACATAATTATACACCAAACTTGCAATAAAAATATTGCAAGTTGGAAAACACAAACCAGCAAATTATGAACACAGATAAAAACACCGAGCTTTAATCTGCAGCAAAGCCTGGCTTACGTAAGCGCGTACGATGTAACGCTGGCTGGAGCCACGAGCCCGGAGCCCCGAGTGCCTGAGCCAAGTAGAGGACATAACTAACAGGAGTTATCCTCTGGCCCACTGCCTCCACTACACTGACACATTAAGCACGCTGCCAACTCGTTATCGCGACGACGACGTGACTTCCGAATAAAACGTAGAATTAAGTTAGGTAGGTACGTCTTTTGTTGCTGATTTGAATATACTTGGCCTGATAAAAAGCCTGCTATAAATTATGGTAGTTGGAATGCTTCCATGGTCTGATTTGATCATTTGAGATATGCATACTTTGTACCTACGCCTTTAAGTTTTCGGATAGCAATTGCTAGTAGATAAGCGTTACTTTATATCTTCATAAGGTCTGCTAGCCAAGCTAATATCTTTCTATCATTAATTTGGTTTCTTCTGACAAGATTTTATCAACTAGCTAAAGGATATAATTCTACCAAGAGGTTTATGAATAAACGGGTTACATCTATTTAATGTTCCTAATCTTGATTTTAGCCTAACATCAATTATGCAAGATTAATTGATAGCCCTTAATCAGCACCGAACGTTCATTAGGCCAGCTTCATCTAAAGGGTAATCTCGAGCAATTTCCCGACACTTGACGTTTCAAGAGACCCATAATTAAAAGAGACAATTAAAAATGACAGTAAAGGTCGCGATAATAATAACAATGAAATGACTCTTCCGTTGTAAACCGGAGATAACAATGGGTCAGATTAAGTAAATCTATGCAAATGCAGACAGAGCGGCAGACAGTAATAGGGGGTAATTTGGGCTCTCGCTGGCAATACTGAAAATGGCGAGCGCGCGAAAAAGCCCCGTAACTATTGTAGGCATTGATACTCGTCGTTATTTATTTATGCGACATTTTTGGTAGGTTCCAATAAGTAAGTAGGTAGGTACCACAGAGATTTTTGTCGAGCAGAAGAAATCAAGATTTGGATTTAACAACAGTAGGTAGTTCATTCAATGTCATCGGATCGTCTAGTTCTGGATGACTTAAGTTCAGCGTCGGTCTGGGACCCAAATAACCGGGTTTATTTTCTAAACTACGACCCAAATTTCTTTTTCGTACCACATGCTCAAAAAAGTGACATTCTATGCCACAAAAAGCGAACATAACAATAGTCATTTTTAATCTGTTAAAAACAGGGAAAGAAAATTGTACTGAATTTCATTCATCCTCTAGGGGGGAATGTGATTTGAATTTGGAATACTTACCGAAATTTATACTGAACTACATCTGTGTTTACACCATTGAGTTTGTATATAAAGCATTATACATCTTTTTGAAAAAGGAATACGCATTTATTATGCAGTTTTTTTTTTTTTTTTTTTTTTTTTTTTGGTTTTGGCATTGCACTATTCGTGCTTATTGCCACTGACAATATTTTATCTGATAATAACAAAACGTAAGAATTGATAACTCGCGAAATAAAAAAATATTACAAAGGGAAATTTGGAAACGGAAAGGAGAATAGTTGTTTATAATAAAATTTTTAACAAATTTAACAGTGTAATAGAGACATGTAATACAACAGCAAACTCACCAGGTGACCCAATAGAAGGGCCAACTCGGTGCGTCTATCGGTTTTTATACCTACTGAACTATAAACTATTTAATAAATTATTTATATACATATTAAAATTTACATTTAAATAGCTATATCATTATTTACAAGGAAAAGTGCTATGGTTTTATAAATATCTAAATTAAAATTAAATAAAATACATGAGATAGAAGTGGGCAAAGGGACTCGGAGGGAAACAAGGCTTTGGAAAAGTGAGGTGTGGTCATAAAGGGGACAGGCAAAAATAAAGTGGTTCAGATCTCCCACTTCAGCGCCACATTCACACTCAGGGCTCTGCACAATGCCAAGCCTGGCAAGATGAGCTGGAGTGCACACATGACCCAATCGCATACGTATGAATATGGTTGAAATCTTTTTGCTTAGCTTGTACTTGCTAAACCAAGGTTTTACAGGAATGGATGGTTGGATAGTACGATAAAATTTCCCTTTTAGTGATTGCCCTGACCAAAGCTGACCCCAGGATTCCTGTAGATAAACCCTGGGCAGAGCAGCCAGATCTTGGGAGTTATTTTTGTACGGAAAAATGTCTCCACATAATACAGCATCATTAGCTAAATGGTCTGCTCTCTCATTACCTAAAATGCCACAATGTGAGGGTATCCACGCAAAATGCACTGAATATCCCATACTAGAACATCTGTGAAGTAGTTCACGTGTTTCAAATATAATAAAAGAATTATGAGAATAGAAAGGAAATCTGGCCAAAGATTGTAAGGCACTCCTTGCATCAGTTAAAATGAGTGAATTCCGTAAGCCCATAAGGAGTATAAATATTCGACAGCTTTGAATAGACCGTAACATTCTCCCGTAAATACAGATGATTCGGGCGGGAGCTTTATTTTTTGGACGACATTATACTGGGAGTGATATACACCTACTCCCACACATGAGTTTCTTCCATGTTTTGAAGCATCTGTAAACAGAAGCTGACAGCCCTTAAAGTCTCTATCCATAGTAAAGTTGAAATTAATGTTATGACATACGTCATCTCGGTAAATGTTTAGGTTATAATGAATGTTTGGTGCCATAATTAATGAACTGTAATTACAATGATATATAGGAAGAAATTGGGATTGGTGGCAAGGAGCTTCAATTAAATTGTATTTTCTAAAGCTTTTAACTAAACACGGAGTATCTTTGTGCCTCCAGTAAGCGGATGAAGTAACTTCTTCAGAGAGAATGGAAAGTGTATTCCGTAAAGGATGATTTGTAAATTGCAAACACCGAGCCATAAATCTATCAGCTAAAAATTGACGTCGCAAATGAAGCGGAGGGTCTCCACATTCCACCTGAAGACAATTAATAGGACTGCTTTTCATTGCACCTGAAACTACTCTTAGTGCCTTAGACTGAACACTTTCCAGTTTCTTAAGACCAGCTACATTAGCAGGTTCCAGCAAAAAGGTCCTATAGTCCAATACACTTCTAATCAAGGTGTTGTACAGTAGTTTTAAAGAAAAGGGATGTGCGCCCCACCAAACACCAGCAAGACATCTAATTATGTTGATATTTCGTTCACATTTAGCGGCTATATACTCACAGTGTGGTAAACCTGTAAGATGTGTATCCAAAACAAGGCCTAAAAATTTTACTTGATTTTTAAGTGGCATAGAGATATTATCATATAATACTGTAACTGCTGGAGGCTTACGCATTCTAGTAAATAGGACTATGTTGCTTTTATCAATTGACAGGTGTAGACCATTGGTTTCCAACCAAGTCTTCAGTAAGCATAAAGAAGATGTTAAGGAAGTACAAATATTCGCAACAGAATGACCAGATAAATAAAGAAGTAAATCATCTGCATATTGAAGGACTTGTACCGACTCATTTAGAGAGGATTCTAAATCATAAGTGTAAATATTATAGAGAAGTGGACTAAGTACAGAACCCTGAGGGAGACCTTTCCATACTAAACGGGTAAATGTACACCCTTGAATGTCTAGATTTAACGATCTCTCTGAAAGCATATTAATTATGAAATTAGACAGCATTTTTGGAATTTGTAATAAGTTCAACTTTTGTTCCAGGACTGATACTAGGACATTATCGTAAGCTGAACTTATATCCAGGAAGGCAGCAATAACAGAGTTATTGGAAGAAAAGGCTAAGCGAATATCAGTTGTAAACACACTAAGACTATCAATGGTACTCTTACCCTTCCTAAACCCAAACTGTGATGTTGCCAACAAGTTTTTGCTTTCCAAAAACCACTCCAAACGATTCTTAATGAGATGTTCAACAATTTTAGCAAGAACTGTTGAAAGTGCAATTGGTCGATAAGAAGTAACTTTAGAAGAAGGTTTGTTTGGTTTCAGAATAGGAATAATTGTTTGAGACTTCCAACTTGATGGGATGTTGCCAGATGTTAAAGCTGTATTGATGAGATCTAAATAAATTAAAAGAACAGAGTCAGACAGATTGGCTATAAATGAATATGGTATACCATCTTCACCAGGAGCTGAATCCTTAACATGTGAAAGGACTCCTTTCAACTCACTTAGTGTGAAAAGAGTGTTCAACTCGGAGTCCAAAGTAGGAACATAGTGAAAATGCATTAATGATCTCTGTTCTGGGACCGACGGAGGAGCCAAATGATCCATGAACTCATTGGCCAACTCTAATGGCAGTTTTGAGGATGTTGTGTCACTGAATGCTGACCTGAATCGCCTGATATTTTGCCATACTACAGAAGCATTAACTTCTGGAGAGATGGATGCACAAAATCTTTGCCAACCTTCAAATTTCTTTTTCCTGAGGAGCTTACGAGTTGCACGAGCAGCTTCTTGGTAAATCTCAAAATTGTGATGAGTCATGGTATGGCAATAATTTTTTTCAGCTTCTTTTCTTTTTTTAATGGCCTGAGTACACTCAGCATCCCACCAAGGTGGTGAAGGAATTTTGCCTTTAGCCCCATTCTTAATAGGGAAAGTATTATCTGCTACCTCTATTAAAATTCTTGTAATTGCATTAGATAATAACTGAGGATCATGTAGTATGGAAATAGATAAAGCAGAAATTCTTTCTTCCACACAATTTTTGTATTTATCCCAGTCTGCATTTTGAAGTCTGTATTTTAATCGCGGTTGTGGTGTCAGAATGCAAGTATCTGGTTTTTTAGGTGGAAAAGAAATGATTAAAGGAAAATGATCACTACCATAAGAAGACGGTAAAGGCGACCAGGATAATGTCGATGCCAACTCAGGTGTGCAGATTGAGAGATCAGGAGCACTATTTCCCTCATCTGGATTTGTTTGGCGTGTTGGAAGACATGTGTTTAAAATACACAAATTGTTTGAGTCTAGAATTTCTAATAACTTTTCCCCATAAAAATTGGAACAAGAACTGCCCCAAGTCTGATGCTGTGTATTAAAATCACCCATTACCAAAAATGGTTTAGGTAAAACTGTAAAAAGATTATTAATTTCAGAAAGAATATTTACAGTAGGGCGAGAATAATATATACATTCTATACAGATTTTATTTACAATAGCAGCAACAGCAGATATATCATCACTGAGACTTGGAAGAGGAAAAGACTGAAAACACAAGTTATTTTTAATAAGTATGGCGGCACCGCCATACCCATCGCTTCTGTCTGTTCTTAGACACGCATAGCCAGGAATTCTAAAAGAGAACCCCGGTTTCAGCCATGTCTCACAGAGAGCGACTGCAAAAGGATTATATTTATTTAATATATAGTACAGATCAGATTTTTTATTTACAATGCTGCGACTGTTCCACTGAACAATCTTGGGTTGAATTGGATCCATTATGGTTAAATAAGTTAGACAGCGTATCAATTAAAGTGGCAACGTTGGACGGTTCAATCATATTATTTTTAGATAATGTATTAATTATCATGATAATTAAATTAAAAATTTGACTTTCATTATTATTAGTTGTTTTATTATGCAAAGCAACACCATTACCTGATTTAGAAACTTCATTATTAATAATCTCTTGATGAGCTGTCCGGTCATACCCCTTGGCTGTTTTTGGGGGATCCCGAGGTTTTAGGAATACTGTTTTCCTGTGTGATGTGAAATTTGATGTGTTTGGTGAATGAGGCGAAGGTGGTGTAGAAGAAAAATTATTATTTTTGTGTGATGGAGCAGATGTTACCACATCTGCATATAATTTGGAGATTGGGGGATGTAGCAGCGACGCTTCAGCATACGACACGCAGCTATGGGCCATATAGTGCTTAATTGACTTTTGTCTCTCGAACTCTGGGCATTTTTTGTTAATGGCGTAATGAATGCCACCGCAATGACAGCATTTACTGTCATTTTCGTCTTCAATACTACAAGTGTCAGCAGAATGCCTCTCCCCACACTTGAAGCACTGAGGGTTCGACCTACATTGTACCTTTGTATGACCAAAATGACAACAATTAAAACATTGAATTGTTGGGAATGTATACAATTCTACTGGCATCGAATTATAACAACAAAACACACGTTTTGGTAAAATTTGACCATCAAAGGTGAGCACGACTGTTTGGGATGGTTTCCAAACAGGTGTCGGTTCGTGAACTTTATAGTTAAGACGCCTTGCCTTAATAACTTTTCCGCATCCAGTGGGAACAGTCACATTTTCCATTATTTCTTCGGGAGACCATTCGGTAGGAACACCTTTAATAATACCCATACGACACACATTAATAGATGGAACAAATGCTTTTAATTTCTCTTTCACTAAACAAGGGTCATTTATAAAAGAGTTTGCATCTATGTAATGAGAGAAGCTTAATGAGATCCTATTTCGACCGATGCGTTTTAGAGAACCATTTACAATATTATTGTAGCGGCGTTTTTTAAGAAAATGCCCTAATGTAATTGGGTGTAATGATTGAGCAGAGTTGCCTGTATCAATATTTTTTTGTATATGTACAACATACGGCGACAGGTCTGTGGCTTCGTACAAAGCCCTAGCAACCTGTGGCGCTTTCTGGAGAAGTTCTGATGTGGAACGAATATTACTTTGTTCACCTTCCACAGAACGTGGAGTGGCTTCCCGATGGACTACTACCGATTCATTATCGCAATGGCAATCTGATTCCTTATTAATTCCTGAAGAGTGACCATGTCTCCTTCTTTTATTACAGTGTTTGCACATTTTACGTGGAGCTCTAGCCCTTTTCCGCTCCGATCTGGTTATGGACGAGTCAGTGTCCATACTTGATTCATTAATAACAATGTTAAGCCCAACCGAGGGGACTGTGCCCCCCGGATCAGGCGGTTCCTTGTCCATCGGACAATGAAATAAAAAAATGTAAAAACTTACCCTAAATGTAGAAAATTATATACACAAACAATAAAATTAACTAGCCTAATCAATATCTACATAAATCTACACAACTTATCTCCAATATCAAAAGTTTTGTGTTATTTAAAAAATCCGAAAGAAAAATCACGACCGCCAAATTCGACAATTCCCGCGCTTTTTTTTCAATTATGCAGTTATGATTATTAAATAAAATTACGAAAACCGACGAGGCCGTATGAGCTTGATGCCTTTGCTTTTCCGACAAAAATATTAGTCTAGGCATTTGCCGCGTTTTTGTTTTCTTCAAATAAATAAACGTTAAGTTTATTTAAATTTATTTTTATAAATAAGTTAATTTTCTAAAATACGTGACAAAGCGACAGTGACAGTGAATTGTCATTATCATCATCATCAATACATATAATAAATCTGTAGAAAAATATTTTTTGTACATCGAAAAAAAAAAAAAAAATTGCCAGGGTGTTAAAGGATAACCAACAGAACCCATTTCTAGCATTTTTGGAATTTTTGTCTGTTTGTCTGTTTATTTGTGCACGCATCACGTGAAATGTACGAAACCAATGTAGATAACTTTTATACATAAAGATTGTGCGTATCTTGAAGAATTACTTAGTTTTTGTTTCATCGCAATCGGTTCACTCTATCAAAAGTTACATGAATTTAAAGTGTTCAAGAAGTAAAATTATAACAGCTCACGCAATTCAGTTACTCGGACAGTTGAACTCGCTATTCGATAGATGGCGTTGTGCATTTAAAGTCATTTTCTGAATCGCGGTGTTAAGATTTTACGCAAAAGAATGACCCTAGAAAAAAAAATTGGTATGTAGTATGTGTATTTTTTTAACCGACTTCCCAAAAAGGAGGAGGTTCTATGTTCGACATTATGTATGGATTTCAAAAAATCTTTTTATGTTTGAAACTTGAAAGAGTATGTTCCAAAATTGGTCCCATTTTAATTTGGTGTAGGACTGACGAAGCAATTCGAAGATATACAACAGAACTCTTCAATAAATAACGGCAAATCTCTCGGGATTGCTGCAATCGCATGTCTGTTTGTTGTTTATATACCATTTCATAACATAACATCACGCCAGTACGCTCTTAAGGGGTACGCAGATCTCTCATTTCACCGGTTATGTTCAAGTTTCATGATATTTGGGTAATATATTCTGGCGTTATACGAGTAGGTAACTTATTAAACAACTTGCCTATTAGGTAGGTAGGTACCATAACGCAATAAATTGGTACCTACGAAAGACACCGACTTCCAAAAATAGAGTTATTTTTCACTTTGTAGTTTTATTTGGAAGTCGGTAGAATTTTTTTGTAAAAAGTTTTTTTGAGTATGTGGAGTAGGCAGGCAGGCTGGTAAGTATGGTAGGGTTGGCAGGCAGATGACGGGAGCGAAGCCGCGGGCACAGCTAGTTTTTAATAAATGCTTATCTCATATTATTATTGTGTTAATGTTTTCGCAAATGATACGAAAAGTAGAGTATTTTCCTCGGTGATAAAGCTGTCTTAGTCTTGGGTGAACTTAAATCCCTCGCTACACTCAGGACTCGTCTTAAATCCCTCGCTTCGCTCGTGATTTAAGTTTTTAACACCCTCGCTACGCTCGGGAGTAGACCTCGAGTCCTTCGTTACGCTCGCGATTTAAATCGTCACCCGCGACAGAAGACACTGCTTTATCCTCTTGGTTAACAATCTACTATTTTTATCCGGCTACTCCGGAAGACAAGTCACAATACGAACAACAACTATAAAAAAGTAAATGCTCTACAATCGGTGTCTATTCTGACGAATGAGCGGTTGCTAATGTAGAGGCATCGGACCAAGTTTAGAATCTCCCACAACTTACCCCAATGCGCACAATCAAAGACTTTGGTGTAGCCATTGAAACACAGTAACACAGGGCTGTTCAGTTCCCGGCTTTTCCCTTCGATCACTAATATAGAACTATAGTGATTGAAGGCGGATTTAGCGAACGTTCAGGATTTGTTCCCGCGTGCCTTTGCCTTTAACGAACACTGCTTGTTCTTCTGGAATTTGTAGCTTAGCCTGTTGTCAATGATGTACAGGAGTATCTTGCTGACATGTGGGATAAGTGCCAAGGTCTTGTAGTTGCTGCAGTCTTTGTTAGTGCCTTTTTTATAAAGCGGAACAAACACGGACTCTGTCCACTCTCTTCAGGTCATCTCCTGGGTCTTCCAGATGGAATTGAAGATGCTTAAAATCTGCTTCAAACCTTCGGGATCTAGACTTTTAAAGGTCGTCATCTTCAGAAGTAGCACTGGGGTCAAAGCGGTTTTGTCAAGACCAACGAGTATTAAAAATGCAAAAGCAGGAGGTACTGCCTTCAAGTCGGTTAAAAAGGATAAAAAATACGTAGTACGTAGGAAGGTAACCACCATTTGATCAATCAATTCAAATAAAAATCTTTAGGTAAAAAAGCCATCGATCTTCCTTGACAGAGGATTTAATTTTATTCAGAATTAAATAAACTTGTCACACTTTTTAAGATTTTCATTCGGAATATGCAAATACCGTTGTTTTAAAATTCCTTGCGCCATTTTTTTTCGTTATCTCGTAATTACTTTGGGGACAGAATTACTGTTGTAATGACAGACATAAAATGTAACTAGATAACGCAAGTCCATCCATCTGTATGAATACCACTTTTTCAAACATAATTTAAGAACAAATTTACTTACCTATGAACTTATGAAAGAAAATATTTTCATTGCCTCGGCCAATTTTTTCTATAAGTTTTTACAGCTCAATAGGTATGGCATAATTACCTATTCATGTTCTGGATTTCGGTGGATGTCCGGTGCCGATAATCATCAATCATCATCAATATCAATTTACATATAATAAATCTGTAGAAAAGTAATTTTTGTACATCGAAAATATTTTCAAAAAAAAATAGCCAGGATGTTAAAGGACAGCCAACAGAACCTATTTCCAGCATTTTTGGAATTTAAGTCTGTTTATCTGTTTGTCTGTTTATTTGTGCACGCATCACGTGAAATGTACGAAATCAATGTAGATAACATTTATACATAAAAATTATGCGTAACTTGAAGAATTACTTAGTTTTTGTTTCATCACAATCGGTTCACTCTATCAAAAGTTAGATGAATATAAAGTGTACAAGAAGTAAAATTATCACAACACACGCAATTCAGACAGTTGAACTCGATATTCGATAGATGGCGTTGTGCATTTGAAGTCATTGTCTGAATGGCGGTGTTAAGATTCTCCGCGAAAGAATGATGTTTATGTTAAAAAAATTGGTAGGTAGGTAAGTAGTGTAGGCAGGAAGGTAAGTAGGGTAGGGTTGGTAGGCAGATGACGGGAGCGAAGCCGCAGGCACAGCTAGTGCTAAATAAAACAGCTCAAAATACGATTATGGATCGTTCTTTTACTTCCTTTTTTGACACGCGAATTACATACAATCGCGTCATCTAGTTAGATTTATATCTGTGGTTGTAAGTGAAAAAATACTTTAAAATTTGTCTCGTGCCAGCGCACGTTTTAAAGACGAGAACATTTCTCGCAAATAAAAAGTAAAAACATGTGCATTTCGCGTGTGCTGAGATTAATGTCGATGTACGTCTGTGTTTAGTGATGTGCAGTTGGAATCTTTATAATAAGTATTTGTTATTTACTTACTTACTTTTTTTCGAAAGAAAACCTTCAAAAGGCGCTAGAGTTTTTGGGTATAAAACCAGAGAGTGTGGACTTCTTATTTCACTAAAACAACCCCGGTGATCAGCACGTGGACCCCAAGACCTCTTAAAAGACTAGGTACCCCGGAACCCCATGTGTACAACGTCTGTTAGGGCACATCCCTGGGGTGATTGAAAAAGTGTCTCCTCTGAGCCTTGCTGTGCACGGCAGCACATGATCACTATGCCAACCTTGTTCCTGGAGTCACTTATTGGGCGGACAGAGTGAGTCCTGCCGGAGCCTGCCTGTGATGCAGTCAGGTTTCGGCGTTTTAGACATCGAAGTGGTTGCCTCTCCGACGCCTTCTTCTTCGAGCGGAATCGGCTCTCTCACGATCCCGCTCGGCAGCGTCATTCTGGACCATCACGGTCTCACAGAAGGGGCCCATTTCCTTCCAAGTTCTGTCTTTGCTATCATAACCCTCATTACTGCTGGCAGAAACAGGTCTCGGGTGGGATAGGTGGCAATTTGCCGTGGTATTTATTATTTACCTAAAGCCAAGTTCCAAAATATAAAATCTAGCACAGTGTTGTAGGTTTGTTATTTTTCTGCGTAAAGATAAAGGCGCGGGTACCTACTAGTACCTACCTACCTAATAAGAAGGATGAAGGTTAAACCTTGGCAATTTAACTAAAGACAAAATCAAGAACCTTTATCTGATATGATCTTGATTTGCAATGCGAGTCCATAAGACAAGAGATAACTTCCAAATATAAGTCATCTTTAAAATATTTTCCTCAATTTGAATTAGCACTGCTACCTACTATGTTGTTAGTGTGAGATCTACCATAGACCGAAAGGCAAGTATTGGCAGAGCCTCTGCCATCCTCTTCAAAAAATCTCTGACAAGGATTAGGTATCTACGTGCCTACGTAATTAACTAGTCTGAAATTCCATAAAGCCCAACCAAAGTTATAAACACTGGTTAAACATATCGATATCCACGAACTAAGTATCGACACTCCACGTCAGCATCTCTAGTCGTCAGCCGTCGTCTCGCGGCTGCTGCAGGAATTTTATTTCACTTCATTTCGCCACGACATGCGCCACGTTAGCCAATAACCATGATGTAATAATACATTTTTGGGTTATTTTTGGGTTGGTTTCCTAAAAACAACACAAAAGTCACAACTCATATAAAATTAAATGGGTCTTGATGAAACATCGTGTTGGTCGTATTCTGAAATCTAAACTAATATTATAAAGAGGTAAAGTAAAGTTTGTAAGTTTGGATGTAGGAGGTAATCTTCGAAACTAATCATCCCATTTAAAAAAATCTTTCACAATTTTGAGAAGAAGCTATACTATCGCTGAGTGTCATAAGCAACTTTGTAACTCAAAAAATTAACGGGTTCTGTGGGGTGGCCGGTGGCCCACGGGAGTGAAGCCGCGGGGAATCAGCTAGTATGTAGGAAATGTGGTGCCGTCATGCCGTGGCTAGTTTGGGTTCATCTCTCCAGGATCGCATGAAAATATTAGGCAAGTTAATTACTTTTCCCTCATCATTTTTAGTCTAAGACGATACGTCTTCATTCATCAAAGACTATCTATTTCCCCATACAAGCTTCTCAGTAATGAACTCCATGACCTCAGAGGGCAGAGGCTGAATAGTCATTGTTTCTGCCACGAGTCTGTGGGGAGGACGCAAAAAATAGTTGGCTATGGCGAGAGGACGGCGCGCGCTACGATGCGAATAATCCACTAGTAATATAAACAGTGTCTCTTCGCTTCGCTTCGGTTAGGGGGAATTGTGGTGCCTGTGCGTATGGATTGATAGGGACAGACAGTGGTTTTTGACAGTCCTTCATCGTCAACTATTTCCCATGTTAAAATTGTTAAAACAAAAATGAAAACTGAATTTAAGTTTTTCCATTTCCATGTGTAATAAATGGTCATATTTTTTGGTCAGGCCTACAACAGGAAAACTGAAGTAGAATAATAAGGAAAGTACAAAAATCTACTAAATTTTGGGTCGCGCGGGTGTGAAACGAGTGCGCGTTTTGTTCCCTCAAGGTCGTTGGCGTTAGTCGTCGTCATAAGTGATTATTGTTTTATTATTATAGGTTTAGAATTAAATGTTTTTAAAACATGAATTTTAACTTAACAGTAAAAACTATATTATTATACTTTATCTTAAATTTATTTTCCATGCAATGGTTTTAATGTGTTATGTTTTAATTAATGTATATGAATTCTTAGGAATATTTATGTAATTTGTAGTGCGTAATATGGGAAAAAATTCCTGAAATAAATGACAATTTAATTTAATTTAGGCACTTATTGGGTACCTATAAGAAAAATGATCTTCGACCGTCCTGAATTTTGAAGATAGAACCCTGCTGCGTATTTTTGGCAAAAAATGCCGCAATGTCCCAATTTTCTCACAAGCATGGTTTCCCTTCTTCAGCGAAGAGAGTGAGTTTATTAAAAATTGGATTTGTTGGTAGTAGTGCGCCACGCGGCGCCGCCCTCACACCGGCGCATTATTATTATTATTTTATTATCACCCGTAAGTGGGGAACTGTAGTACACTGTAGGCTCGTCGATGGGTAAATATTTTGTTTTGATTTCACGAGCCGATACCATTTCTTTTAACCCGACTGCCGAAGGAGGGTAATGTGTTTATCAGTTCATGTATGTATGTTTGTTCCTATGTGGCGTTCTAGAGACCAAACGCGTTGGCCAATTTTGATGATTCTTACGTCAATCGATTCGTCTTAACCCTGCGAGTGTGTACATTAAAACTGAAAAAGAAAAAAATTGCGGATTTTGGGCGCCATTTTGTGGCCAAAAAATATTTTTTTCTTCCAAACCCATCGTGTGGGGTATCAACGGGTTTTAAGAGGCGATTTCAAAAATATATAACACTTATATGTTTAAATGAACCTAATTTAAAAAAAAAAGTTATAAATAAAAAAAGTTAATTATAAAAATCAAAAACCCGACTGCTTAAAAAGCGAACTAAAAAGACGTAAACAAGAAAAAACATGCTGTGCAGTCGGAAGATATTTATCTGGTTTTGGTCAGCCAGCTCGCGAATATGTATCCTCCGACTGCACAGCATGTTTTTTTTCTTGTTTACGTCTTTTTAGTTCGCTTTTTAAGCAGTCGGGTTTTTGATTTTTTAATTATTTTTTTTCTTTCTGGGAGTAGTGAGTAGGGAAAACTAAGATTTTATTTCGCCGCAGTGCCGCAAGAGATAGATAAAATTGGTACCTCTAGGTAGGTCTATAGTTAGATTATAGCCGAACGTTGTTTAACCAGAACTTGTCATGAATCCAAAACGATATTAATTAGGAGCCTACATCCGAAACGTAAATTCGCCAAAAATTACATCTCTATCTATTGATGTTGTGCAGTGGCGGACAAAATCCATAATTAACTTCTATTATTTAACCTATTTATTTGCTTTGCCAGTTTAAGAAACACTGTAAAGTTAATACCATTAAAACAATAATCAAATAAAACCAAACAATTTGCTTAGATCGAAATCCAGCTGCTTACACTTTGCTGACTACGGATGGATATTAACGAAACAATTTATAATTTAATTACCAATGAACCCATTAAAGTTGTGCAGTTTCCCGCTCAGCGTGGAGCGGCAAAGATGCGTATTTGTAAATTAGATCGGAACCTGTTTAATCCTGTTTGTGACCCTTCACACTCTGCCCTCCGGCATGTCGACCTAAAATATAGCTGACATTTTTCAGGGACTTAGCTCTCTCTGCCCACCCCTCAGCGATGAGGGATAGTTATAACGAGATGCGTTTGTTTGCTATCCGAAGGGGCGGAAATTAATTTTGTTGAAATTTTCATCTTTGATATATTAGGTGGTACGTTTGCGTGGCCGACTGTGTAAACGATATCTCATGGTAAACAGTTTTGGTTTTAGTTTTGTCGGAATCCGGAGTCATTTATTAGTTTGAAATGTTTACTCAAATCTCTTGCCTCTAATGAATTTTATTTTTAGAAATAAATTAGATTTCTATGAAAGAGAGCAAAATAACCAGATTTTAAATTTATTTATTTCTACTGAGCGTTGAAGGATAAATCCAATTAGTGTCAATTTCAGATTAAGTAGTACAGCTAGCAGATACAGCTAGCACGTAGCCTCTGGTGGTGGTTTGATTGATATATATTTTAAAATCTATCTAGTCAATAAGTTACAACCAACGGACTGGAACTCTAAAACAGCTCATCAAAGCTGAAAGTTGTGACCGAATTGGAGCAATCTGGTCGAAAGTGACCACCAAGCGAGAAGCCATCACCAACAAATTACCCCCTATACTTCATCAGCTTGAGTATCAACTTTACTATAATTACAATCAAATCAAATGGAATCAAAGGCTGCATCATCTGTGGGCACAGACCTCTCGTCCGTCCGGGTGGTCCCATAGATAGCGCGTCGTCATCAGGCCGCGCGCAGCGTTGCCAATCGCTTAGACGCGCCGCCATTTATTTACGTACCGAGACGGTAAAGCTGGCTTTTTTCCTTTAAATGCATTTGAAGGAAGTAATCTGAGAGGGGAAATTAATTCGAGAATGAGATTGTAACGCCTTGGAGGGCCAAAGAGGTGAGTGTTCTTGCCGAGTTGTTGTTAACTTACACGCAAAATTTTTACAGCTTCAGCACAGCCATCAATTTTTGACAAGAATTCCTAAACTACTTGACAAAAATAAAAACTGTTTGTTGTAAACACCTATTTCTTCAATGTATCTTATGAAAATAACTTTGGAGTCCTGTAATTATAAGATTAATTTAGTTTTAGGTTTGAACTCATTGTAACAAACTAAAATAGTTTAACTGAATGATTATGACATAGATGCTTTACAAAAATAATCAACCTAAAAACTGTAGAATATTGAAAGAAACGTTTTTCCTCCTGACAATTTTTAGGCTACAAATTATGTGCCACAGAAAACATTTCTACTGGTATTCAAAGTCAAAATCATTTATTACATGTATGGTCAGAAGGTAGGGTCGAGTGGTTGACAATGAACCAGCAGTACAGAGTGAACCATGCAAATAACTCAGAAATGCGACTTTACCGTATGGTGCAAACTACATTAGGTAAGCGTCTTTAAGGAGACCTTCTCCCTTCCCAGTCGACAGCGAGCTAGCGGAGCGGGTGACCATGCACGCCCCCGATTTGTGTTTTTCTACCGAAAATTGTATAGAAATTATGTAAGTAAAATTTCGTCTCGTATTACTTGTGTAAATAGTAGCTGAATATGAATTGGCTTGATAAATTTGTTGTTTTTTTGCGCTTTTACTTAAGATACTTTCGTTAAGCACCTCGTATTGGTGCATGTGGCTAAATAACCTCAAAATTTGTAAGTGTTGGGTGGCACCGAATGAACCACTTTGAGAGAGTACACAATGAACCAAGTGATTCATTGAGTACTATCCTTGGTTTATTGAGCACCACCTTAAAAGCAGGACCGCGAAATATTAGAAATGGTGGAAGAAAAGCTGGCAAAAGTATGATAGCAACCGATAGGTAGGAAGAATTCTCTGACTGAAAAGAAATACAAGAAGTTTAATAAAGATTGAAGCTGTAAAAAAGTAAATTCTTAACTTATTCAAAGGAAAGGAAAATTCTTGTAAACGACGAAAGAGAAATGTGACCCCAGTTGAGTCTTCGGATGAAGATCAGGAAGAATTTCAGCCAAGTGGATCATCTTCTGGCGGTGAGATGAATGAGATTACAAATGATGAAGATGTCATAGTCCTGAAAGATGATTTTTCATCACATAAACGTAGTCCCCGTGAAAATTATTTTTTTATAATACTTTTTAAAACAAAAATTTAAAAATCTATTTCTTCGGTAAAATTCTGGAAATTTTAGATAATGATGAAGATTGTGATTTTAATGTCTTACGAACTTGTTGCCAGGTGATTAGTAGATAAGTAAAAACCTAATTGTTGATTTATGTGAAACTAACGTTAATTATTTTAATGTATACGTTATTAGATAACTCTTTTAACCAAAAATGACGCTTCTTATTTATTATATGCTTTATTGTTGCTTCTTGATTTTAAATACAAATAAATACGTACTTTAAATTGATAAGTGAGTTTTATTTTACTACATACATACATACATAAACTCACGCGTTTTTGCCCATGGGAGTAGGAAGAAACTATTTTGCTACTTTTATTATAATCCAATAATTATAATGCTTTGGTTAATGGCATGGTTCATTGTTTACACACACGGTTCACTGTGTACCAGCCCCCGGTTCATTGAGTACTACTGAGTGTACACAGTGGATCATATCCCAAAAAATTAAAAAAATTAAAATCTTAAGAAGTTATGATAATTGAACAAAAACGAAGTACTACATAATGTAGCCAGTTATATTATCTACAATTATAAGTAAAAAGTATAAACTACGGCCCC
This sequence comes from Orthosia incerta, assembly GCA_948252205.1. Lineage (NCBI taxonomy): Eukaryota > Metazoa > Arthropoda > Insecta > Lepidoptera > Noctuidae > Orthosia > Orthosia incerta. Next base: position 27,587,684 of record OX411760.1, read on the forward strand.
TAGGAATAAAAGTTACAGCTCTTGAAAATTTAGGTGGTTCATTGTCGACCAACTTACCCTACTTTTAGTACCTCAGCATACCTAATATTGTGTACCACTTGTTTCTCAACATCAAATCAATATCTGCGGCGATGTCTCTATTTCCTCGTCTGTCCAGCTGACAAATCAATCGTTGATACATGAGTGATAGCCGATCGCCGCGGTGGTATCGGTGATCGGTTTCTATCCGATGGCCATTTGCATTGATTGATCTGTGATTGAAGCGATACGGACGGTTATATCAGGCTGTAATGGATGGTTATAGGTTTTATATGAAATGTAACTCGTGAATTAGTTTTTTGTCCGTCAGGTAGATTTCTTTTGTCTAATCTAAGGTGACGACGAAGTAATGTGTTGAAATATCGCATGACGTCACGACGTTAGTACACTTTATACTGACATAGTGACCTCACAAGCCCCCACTCCTTTGTAGAGCAAAACATACGGGTCCAATATTATTTGATAATCTCACTGATGAACTAAATAGACTTATCATTGTCTCCCTAGGAAACATCCCTATTGCATATTTTGTTAGAAGCTTCTTGAAAATCTTGACAGATTAACTGTCAGGAATGCTTGCCTTCATAAAAATGCGAAGTTTAGTGGTCCTGCGTTTTCAGTGCCAGGTTTCAAAATTAATGCTCACAATAAAGATAAATACTGATTCAACATTTTCTCACTGATTATTCTTCATCAAAATATGGAAGAAGAAAAGTTGTTAGATCGTGAAATCATGTTACAATATAGGAATATTATAAAATAAGCCTATCAAGTCTTTACTAACAGACATAATAAGTGCATTATCTATTGTTACGTATAATATGACTTCCGGGTGTCCCGGACAGAAATAGATTAAAAACAGGACAGAGAAATCTAGCTCTTTATTCCAATCTCCGTTGCCAATGAAATCAGTCAACCTGAATCATAGACACAACAGTTCTAGGAGTTCTAGGTAACCCACCCAGTATCCAGCTGCCAAATCCAGGATAATCCCCGTCTGCTTGTCAAGTAAATCTCTGTTGTCACTACAAACGGTAGCAAACGCATCGGTATTGCGGTTACCGCTGGGTGATTGGCAGTACCTACAGCTTCTGGCACCACGCCTTCGCTTCGTGGAACTTTTCGTTTGTCACCGCAGAACTGTAGTGTAATCACTGCTTAGTACTTATGTGTTATTGCCGATATGTTGATTTAGTTCGGCTTTATTGCTGAAACTTGGCAGGTATGATGGTTGACTAGAAAACGACTTTGGTTAGTTATGACGGATGAATCAGGAAAGCTTGTTTAGGGTGATACTTTGTTGCACCCTGGACTGGACGAGCAGTTCATTACTGATTTTAACATTCATGATTAGTTGGGGCTCGTTCTTGTGTAATTTATGACTTAGGATAGTTCATAGAACGCAGATAGCTTCAGCGCCATTGAAGCCTTTATTTACTCGATAGAGACAGGCACATTCGGACCACGTTTTTCCTTTCGGATTGATATCTAGTGGAATCTTTAAGTTGATTGCGTTTATTTTTGTTTTAATACCACATAGATCAACCTTGCCTTAGAAAAAATACCTACAGAAGTCAAATTAACATGAATGCTGAGTCAGCTTTACCTAGATTTAGCAGATTAGTTTACTTGTTAACTTTGTTGCTTAGAATAAGGTTGTTGTAGGTAATACATAGTTTAACATTATATTCAACGCCAGATTATACAATAAGTATGTGAACTGAACAAAGCTGAGCTAGCCTGTGTTTGAATTACTTAAATATTTGCCTTATCCACAATATTGATTAAGTTAGTGTTACAAGGTGGTTGACATAATAAACGTTGTTTATATTTCAGTTTAGTTTCAATAGAAAATAAACAACACAATCTTGTTATCTTAGGGGTTTACATAGCTGCTTATTATCTAAGCAGTATGGGATACTCTCAAGATTGATTTATAGTCTAGCTTGCCCTTATCCCAGGTCAAGCAGTACATCTTTTTCTTCCATTACGCATATATTTGCCGTCATCATAAATTGATCTCTTTACAGTCATGTTATCTTGCAGACCATTCCATCCATTGATAAATGCAGCATTTATTTGCACTTTTATGGCTTCTTGTTTATGATACGGTGTGTGTGTCACTGTGTTCCCAAAAACAGTTTTATTGCAAGCGTTAGTAAGGCGGGGGATGAATCAGTACTTAACGAGAAAACAGCAATCAATACATCGCGGTGATTATTTTCGTTTTAAGCCTGTTTAAACATTAGTCATCCGCATTACAGTTTTGGGTCCGATGGTCCAATAGAAATAGGTAGTAGACTAGTAGCAACAGTTACCTACCTACTTTATAAGTATTCCTGCGAAAGTAGCCTAGAAAAGTTGTGCCAAGGAACCACTTAAACAATTTTCTCATAATTTATGAGAATGGACAAGCGTAAGTGTGCACAATGATGCACATAACGCCAATAGCTATGCATCATAGTGTTAATTGTGTAACTCGGTCACTCGTCGAGACTAGGCTGTCTAGTGTCATCGGCATCACACTAGTTTGCGAAGTGATACCATTTCCTCTCGTCAATTGTAATTGTCACAGCTTGAATGTGTGTCTCGCGCTGTGATGGTTCTGTGTACTTGCAGTAAAGTTACAGTTGATGCTTATATTAACTCACAAATTCAGCACAGTAAAGTGACAGTTACAGGCTACACTTAACGTGTTTGGTTCGTTACTATATAGGTAGCTTCGTAGCCACTTGATAAAATCAAGTTAGAAACTTGTTTGAATGAGCGCTGAAACTTTTCGTCATCTTTTCGAGCTTTTTAGATAGTTTTTGACCAATTGTTCGTCCGGCAGCGAGATGGGCAAAGAAAATTGTTGCCATCGTGGGTGGGGCCTGGTTACGGGTGGCACAGGAATGTGGGGATTGGCACAAGAAAAGAGAGATTTTTGACCGGCAGTGGGCGAAGCCAGGCTGTTGATGATAATGATGATGAGGTAGTCAAGTTAAATGCAGCGTCTGTGGGGTTTCATAAGTCTTCAAAATGCAGGTGCAGAAGGTAATTTAATTTGGAAACTGTAAAAAGGTCCAAAAAGCAAAAACATCATTTCATATCAAGATTTTTTTCTAATGGAGTAACAACCTAATTCCGAAGATAGAGTAAGAAAAGGCCAAGTCACAAAGTAATTTATTGGACGAGCAGAGCAGTAATAACAGTTAGTTCAAGTGTTGCCAAGTTTTCCTTTTACTACTAACTACTCACTTGTGGAGTTTTGGGACTGAAGCTGAAACAATTAATAAGAACATTTGCGCACTTGGAAAGGGAGGGTTTTCTTCGTTCCTTCCAGAGTTCCCTAGAGTGCTTCTGGTATGTTTTATAGTAATCTGTTATTTACCTTAGTGCCAGCAGTGAGTGACATGGCATGGCAGAGGCATTATAGACTGATTTATCATTATAGACAGACATGGTTCATTTTATTAATTATCATTTTAGTTTTTGAAACACCCATTTCAAGTACCACTTTGCGGAAAATCTAAGATTAATGTCTGTAGCTGTAGTACTGCATTTTTACTTACCTAGGTAGATTTCTGTTTGCCGCACTATCAAATTTTTAAAGATATATTGAAAATAATAAACCAATCACCTGTCTGTCAAGTTATTATTGATCCCTTTGAGTAACAAGTGACATCGAATTGAAATGTGAAAAGACAGGCAGGTAATATTACCCACATAATATTACAGGAAAAACATCTCCTTTTATGTGTCACTCTTACAAGTAAAATACTGAGAAATATAATACTTCTTACAACGTGTATTATGTGGAAAATGGTGGCTGTGTAAGTATTCAGGAAAAATGGGTGCGGCACTTGTGCAATACAATGTTTTTTAAATAAAATGGTTCAGTTTATATACAAATGACAAGAATACCAACCGTCCTTGTAAGGGAAAATGCTTAGGAATCTTTCAATGTAGGCAGTTATTTTGTTCTCTTTCTAACTTCCTTAAAACATTTTCCAGAACTAGGAAGAAAACTTAAAAAAAACGGGCCAATTTTTTTAATCTAACAATAATTTATAATTTAAAGCTTAATTTTACGCAAAAGGAATAGAAAAAAGGCTTTCATAGACCCGTAATATTTTTGAATGGCCTATCCAACGATGCCCCAGACCATGGGATAGACGAGAATAAAAAAATCTCCACTTTACGTTTACAAAGAGGGACACCAATAAATATTTTCATGATTTTGTTTTACCACTTTGTCGGCGTGATTAATATGTATATCCATGACAAATTATAGCTTTCTAGTACTAAGCGTCTATGAGCTAAGCTGCGGACGGACGGACGGACAGACGGACATGGCGAAACTATAGGGGTTCCTTGTTGACTACGGAACCCTAAAAACTATTGGTTATCACCGTCGCTAATTTGTTTTCAAATTCGACATATTTTTGCCTGAAACTAGAAACAAAAGAAAAGTTTATAAAAATATCAGTTTTATTTGAATTTTCTTATAGGCTTGAAAAACATTTCCATACATGAAAATCCCTCTATTTAACCGTTAAACGTGGGGATTTAAACTCTATAACGCGCCTGTCAGGTCACCACTTGCTAAGGGTTGGACGCATGATAACGGTAGCCCCCATATCGACAGCCACATCAATACGCTGACAGAATTATCTTTTACAAGCCGGCGCGCGGTGGAAAACTCAACATGAGGGTATTATTTATCTCAAAAATAAAAATAAATGGTTTTAGTTCACAGTTAATGAACGATGAATGTGAAAATATTCCAAGTCAGTTTGAAAATCTCGACCAGTATCCATGACAAAGGAAAAATCACTCGATCCATACAAAAAAAAATCTCTGTTTGTTTGTTAATTTTTCACGACTTAGCGGCTGAACCGATTTAGATGAAATTTGGTATGGATAAGATTTTGATTTGAGACCCTGGGATAGGATATTTTTATACCCCTAGTTCCCTTGGGATGACAAAACACTTTTAACGGGGGCGAAGCCGGGGGCAGCAGCTGGTGTTATATAACAAGCTGTAATTTGTAAATTGATGATTCAAGATTGATTCGGGTTGTAGGACATGATTAGGAATAAAGGAATAATTAGAATTAGACTAGGGCTTAGCTGTAGAATTTTGGCTTTCAACCACTATCTACCCATATTCAGGCTGAATCGTATGCTGCATGCAATTATCGGCCGCTAGGTGTCGCTAGTTGGCAGTGAGTGGCGCTACCACTCTCAGTCTACCCACACAATGAACATCGCACCGCGAAAATTAGCCTACTGCTAGATGGTAGTGCAACGCTATAGCTATGCATAAGATATCGGCCACTAGGTGTCGCTAGTTGGCAGTGAGTGGCGCTACCGCTCTCAGTCTGCCCACACAATGAACATCGCATCGCGAACGTATGGCGAGTGCTACACACAAAGATAAAAGATGAAGGCACTTTTTGGTCTTGGGCCTGAAAGAGATACAAAAAATGGTTTTGAAAAACTTCCTTTATCAGTAAAATTATGTATGGGTCATCATTTCACTAACAATAAGTAGTATGATGTAATTATACATTGTGCTTTTCACATACATTTCCCATGCTAAAATACAAAATCCTCTGTTTGTAGCTTCGTCTATTTGCTCAATTGGACATTCTTACATTACAAAACTAGAGCAGTTTCAGTTTCAGTCAGTATTCTTCCTAAGCTTCATCTGAGAAAACGTTGGAACAATACAGGATCTATAATACCTATATTCTATGATTTTAAAGAACCTTCCTCCACTCCAATTGATGCAGATCACATTGCAACGGCCTTAGCCGCTCTATGTACATAATTAAAAGTATAGCATAGCATTTACTGCTGACAGCACTGCTGTAAGCACTTCTGGTGGCACGCCGCTGTAATTAAGTCGCTTCAGACGTGCCTCATAGTACGGAGCCAGTAATAACTTGTAAGTGCATTGTCTAACCTATCTGCTACATGTGGGGTAAGCAGACAGCGTGTTGTGTCTTCATTTGGTTATAACTATTGTATAAGCTGTTATACCTTGAAGAAGGGTCAAGCAAGCTTTCCCGATCAGGTACTTTCAGGTACTTTTCAGGTACTTTCAGGTACTTTCAGGTACTTTTCAGGTACTTTCAAGGCTATAAGTTAGAAATCAGTCGTTAAAATTAAGAACATTTTTCTTTCTAGTTTGAAGATCCACGGAATCTGCTACAGCATGCAAGCAACCCAACAATCCTCAAAGTATACAAGAGAAGAAGAAACATCACGAAACTTTTTTATCATCTAGAATCATCACAGCAATTCTGCATCACCACAAGACGGGTGTTAATCTTAATAAATGTATGTACTTCTATTCGTTCTGTTTGAAAACGATAAAACATCACCCTCTTTCAGGAGAAGTCGGGTACAAAAGTGACAACTCTTTCCACATAAAAATAATAGTAGTCAAATCTTCTTCAACCTGAACCAACAATTATAAATAAGATGAACAATACTCAAATGACGTACAGCCACCGAGATCTCGTCGTAAATCTCTCCGGCACATCTATAAATTCATTACGTCCACGAGGGAGGGAGCTCGGCAGAACTCATTCTTTTAATTTATCTGCTCCTAGTCGCGCCGTGGTTATTTGATACCGGTTATGGTTCCATTGGCCTGGATATTAGGGTTAATTTTAAATTGTGATTTATCTTCTACTGAGATGTTTTTCATCAAGCAGCGTCTTTCGGCTATAGTCCAGCCTTGAATACTTCAGATCTTTAATCACGTGTTCCGATGAGGCTACGATTCTATTGAGCGGCTTATGGTCCAGGGGATAGTGGAAGGAACGAAAACTCGCGGCAGGTCTCCTATGTGATGGACCGACTAAACTAAGTTTGCAGTAGGCATTCCACTGCATGAGTAACAGCCGACAGAGAGGGATGGCGTCGCATCGTGAGGCGAACTATTGACCACGACCGCTCTGTCGAGAGTGTACCGACAAAGAAGATCTTTTTAAACTTATCAATTTTACAGAAAATCGTCTAGGTAGAAACTTCTTTTTAAATTCATAAAATCATACTTTTCCTTATATCCTCTTATAAAACTTTATACATGGCTAATACTTGCCCAGCACTCTTAAATGAGCTTTCAGAATCGTACTTGTCCAATTCATTTCTATTTTGGTTTGTAAACCCATTTCACACTTTTACAATTTCAATGCATGAAGAAAATGTACCTACTCTGAATTTGACATTTTCTATTTTACTTTTTGTAAATATTTGAACTTAAACATGTATCGAAGTTTATGATAAACTAAATATATTTTTGTATTTTCTTGCTCATATTATTTATTTAGGCAGATAATTATTTATACATTATTAACTATAATTACAAATACAATAAATTCACTTAAATCAAAAACTACTAAATAATTGAGTATAAAAATATACATTTCTAAAATATGGCGTAGTAAAACTCCTCCACATCGCTGCTCACTGGTATTGTGCCCAAAAGGCTGGCAGCTTTGCCACGTTGTATGACAATGCTTATCCTCTGACCAAGGTAAAAGCAAGCGCTTGAGTCACGCGAAGTGTCAACTAGCTTCAATTAAGTCAAAGGTTTCTTAAAGGCTGGCTCCCACAGACAGGCACGAGGCAACATTGCGACAACCATTTTTATAGAAATTGTTTTGCTGTTGTATAATTTGTGGCAACATTTCTATACAAACACATGTTTGGCATCGTTGTCGCGTTGTTGCTTGCCATAGAGTTAGTGAGCTTGTGAGCCAATATCAAGTTTTCTAGCTAGCTAGACCTTTGCAATCTGACGATGTTTGACTTAAGGAGCTTTTCTACCGATACGTATTCCCTTGCTGTTGTCACTCCATCATCACAACGAACACTGGACGCCTGACACCTGACGTATGCGTGTCGCACCGTCCTGCGTGCGTAGCATCGTCAGCATCGCTCAGGTGGCGCCACCTGTCGTCATTCCTCGGATACTTCACGTGTTGCGGGTAACGTACACAGAAAGAAACAAACTATTTGTTTGACATTCAGATTTTAAGGCGAGGAGAGATTTATTGTGGATATAATGGGCAAACGATCCTCGACACAGGCGACGATAGTGGGACGAGATCGACACCTAGGTACAGGTAGTACTGGTCCATACTTGCACAAAACTGACATGAAATGGAAAGAGAAAATGGAGGTATTTGCCCTGCAATGGGACGACATAAGCTAAAACTAATTATCTATCTATAGATAAAAGCGAAAGGTCACTCACTCACTCATCACGAAATATCAAAACCGCTTGACGTATAAAGATGAAATTTGGCAGGGAGGTTCTTCAAGTGACGTAAGTGCACACTAAGAAAGGATTTTTGGAAATTCCACCCTTATAGGGTTTGAAAGTTTGTATGAAACTGCTTTAGTTTGTAAATTGGACACGTGATATTTTAGATTTACGCTCTTGGTTGATAAAAAGAATTCATGTATTTAATGGTTTTTGATAATTCTACGCCAAATCGGATAAAATAGGGGTTGAAACTTTATGTGATTTTTTTTCGATTTGGAAGTTCAAACAACTGAAAAAAAATATATCACGGGAATTCAACGCGATGATTTCGATTATTTATCGCGTTAAATTCCCGTGATTGTTTTTCAATTATGAAACGCGAAAGTTTGAAAGTTAATAAAACAACTGAAGTTGTTGGTTTACGCTCTTATGGTTAATAAAAAAAAATGGCCAAGTGCGAGTCGGACTCGCGAACGAAGGGTTCAGTACCATTTTCGCAAAAAACGGCAATATGCAATGTGTGGGTCTAAATTTGTAACTACTGACTTAGGCAAAGAATTTGTATGTAAACGCCAATTACAATGAATCACACAGTTTTTAAACTGTTTTAGTTTGCAAAGTGAGAAAAAGCCGGCCAAGAGCGAGTCGGACTCGCGCACGAAGGGTTCCGTACCATTATCGCAAAAAAAAACACGTTTGTTGTATGGGAGCCCCACTTGAATATTTATTTTATACTGTTTTTAGTATTTGTTGTTATAGCGGCAAAAGAATACATCATCTGTGAAAATTTCAACTGTCTAGCTATCACGGTTCATGAGATACAGCCTGGTGACAGACAGACAGACAGACGGACTGCGGAGTCTTAGTAATAGGGTCCCGTTTTCACCCTTTGGGTACGGAACCCTAAAAAAGATAAAATAAAAACAAAAAAAAAACAATACAATAATGATCATTCCGAATTAAATTAGTTCCAGTCAATTAAAAACTTAAAGTTAGAGATAAAAATATTATAATGATTATAAGAAGACCACTAATATGTCAATATACAAAAACAAATTAAAAATAATAATAATCATCATCCACATTTCATATTAAATTAGTTCCAGTCAATTAAAGATAAAATAAAATGTCAGAGAAACAAAACCAGTATAATTATAAAAATCAATAAATACGTCACTTATACAAAAACAAATTAATAATTTATAGTCGTCCAAATTACATATACAATTCAGTCAACGAAAAAAATTAAATGTAAGATAAAAAAGAAAAAAAGTAAATATAATAAAATCAATATTATGTCACAAACACCATAACAAATCCAATATAATATCCATGTTAAATCAATTCTCGTCAATTAAAAATACAATGTCAAAGGAAACATAAAAAAAGTTAATAAAATAAAAAAACCCGGCTGCTTCAAAAGCGAACTAAAAAGATGTAAAAATGAAGAAAATTTTGCAGTGCAGTCGGAGGATACATATTCGCGAGGTAAGAAAGTTTAACAACAAATTCGTTTAATTAATATTGAAGGTTACATTCGTATTAGGGCAATTACTGATAGACATTGTGATCGATTTACCGGGGGCATTTATATTGTTTGTTGTACGTCTTGATTATCGGACCCTAAAATATATCTATCTCATAAAATGTCATACCAAAAAGAGAGATAGATATTTATTTGGAGCCTCCCTCCTATAACCATGTTATAATGGCTAAATTCTAATCTGTGTCTGGCTGGTACTATGTTTTTTTTTCAAAGCAGATCTGTAGAGGATAACCTACTGACTAGAGATGGGTGTTTTCGGTTTTATGCACAAACGGTTATGTAACCGATATACAGTTTTCATATCGATATTGAAAACGGTATTCAGATATCGCTATCATTTAGTACAGTTTGCATAAGTTAAAATGTTATTTAGATGAGCAAACTAACAACGAACGCGAAATAATACTTAGAAAGAGGTAGCGCATAATTATGGTTCCTATTGTTTGTGAAGTTTGCGTTTTGTTCGTAGTTCGTACGTTTCCACATTGTTATGGTTATAAGTTTTGACTTATTCGTTCTCGCACTCTAGTAAGGTTTTTATTAGATACAGTTTTTGTAATATCGGTTATTTTGATATAGATATCGATATGATATGATATCTAACACATATCCGATATACCTACGTTACTTTTTGATATATCGGACCAATCCCAGTGTTAAAATAAAGCCTTTTTATGCGAGACACGAACGATTCTTTTTCCACTACCTGATGAGCTTACTTAATTAAATGCAATAATGATATCAAAACTCCAAACAAAAGTAATTTCGTAACTGTTATGATGTAATTTTTTTTCTTTTTATGTTTAATTTTATAATCTTGTGTCTAAATGTTCATATTTCGAAACGAATTTCTTAGTTAATGTGTTACATAATAGACAAGGTAGTGGAAAAATAATATTTGTTTATCATCCAGGAACTCATCGACACTGTCACACCATTTCTCAATAAATATGTTTTGAGCTTATTTTTAAACAAGTTAGCTCTATTTATACTTTTAAATTCTAAGGTCAAAATATTATATAGGACGACTGATTGTTATCTGAAACTGTGATGAACCACGTTTAATGTCGGTTGGATCATGTCAGGTAACTCTTTCCGTCGGGTGTTGTCTCTAGCTAATCTTTGCTCATAATATTAGCCGAAAGACGTCCACTGCTGGATATTGGCCTCCCGTGCCGTCCCGTGCGTCCCGCAACCAGCGGATTCCAGCAACCTTCACCAGGTCATCGTTCCACCTGGTGGGAGGCCTTCCAACGCAACGTCTTCCGGTTCGCGGTCGCCACTCAAGAACCTTTCTGCCCCATCGGCCATCAGTTCTGCGAGCAATGTGCCCTGCCCACTGCCAATCAAGTTTGGCAATTCCTCGGGCTATGTCGGCAACCCTGGTTCTCTAACAGATCTCAACATTTCTGATGCGATCACGCAAGGAAACGCTGAGCATATAGCCCTCTCCATTGCCATTTGAGTGACTGTAAGCTTTCTGATGAGGCCCATTGTAAGCGACCACGTCTCAGAGCCATATGTCACTGGCAACACACACTGATCATAGACTTTTGTCTTGAGACACTGTGGTGTGTAGAGTTTCCAACATTGATAAGAGTGGGTGTAACATGGGCATTCAACATCACCTTGGTTTTATCCATGTTCATTTTCAGACCCACTCTTTCGGAAGCTCTACTGAGGTCATCGAGCATTGTACTGAGGCTCTCCATGGTCTCAGCCATGACCACTATGTCGTCGGCAAACCGAAGGTGAGTGATGTACTCGCCATTGACGTTGATGCCTAGGCCGCTCCAGTCCAGAACCTTGAATACATCCTTCAGCGCAGCAGTGAACAGTTTCGGAGAAATGACGTCTCCCTGTCTCACGCCACGCTGGAGAAGGATTGGTTCCGAGGTCTGATCCTGAAGACGGACTGACATGGTGGCGTTTCTGTACAGACACTTCAACACCAATCAAATCTTCAATCTTTGCTCATTGGTTTCAAATGTGTGCAAATTCTTGACAAAATTGGATAGCAACACCAGAATATAGAGGCATTGCACTGTTAACATTTTAAGGCTAGTAAAGTGGTCCCTGCACGATTTTGTCTGTTTCAAGCGGAGTATTGTCCTTAAGGCTCTCTTTTGAATGATAAATGCCGAGTGGACTTTGTATCTGTAACTATTGCCCCAAAAACATGCTATAACTGAGCCTTAATTCAACCAGAGCAAAGTAAACACCATCCTAAGTTGGGCCAAAGTCATTTCTTTCCCTCAGGCTTCTAATTGTTTAGCATGCCGAGCTAGCGGACTTCGTTACAGACGATGTTTCAACCTTCCAGCTCAACAAAGTGAACACCTAAGAATTTAACATGGTCAACCACTTCGACTTTGTTACCATAAGATAAGACCTCAATACAAGCATTTTTGAACAGTCTTCGTAACGTTCTAGTTAACTAGGCATTAATTCAATTTCGAGCACATAGATTAGTGGTCGGATTCAACCTGCGATACTGTTCACACCGTGTCTCATTCCCCACCTATCGCTGGGGTTATCATGCTTCTGTTTCTGTTTCACGAAACATAAATCAAGTTAAAACAATATACCAATACCACCTTCTTTGGAAACTGGTTTATATTATTCTCTAGCCTAATGTAGTACGTGCTAAAACAACATGGTACATGGATCATAGAAATGGGGGACATGTCATCATTTGATGTATCTTTATTGTAGAGCTATTTTCAGAAGAAGCTCCTCGTAAAATAAAGTTTTGGGTGCTACTTGTACCCAGTGGCTGACTGTTTGTTATTAAATAAAAAAGAGAGACTTTTAAACCTCATCTCTAAGTGCTGACTGACCTTCTTGACAGAGATATTTTTAGCTTCGTTTTATTAAGTGACGAAGCTGGAAAACTATGTACCTTTCATTTTACTAACATGCAGCGATACAAGCCAAACCGGAACACTATAACCTTAAAACTTTTTAACAAAAAAATACTACCGACTTCCAAATAAAAGCACTACAAAGTGAAAAATAACTTTCATTTTCTCCATTTCCGTGATCCATGAACCAAGTTGTTACAGCATGTACTACATTAGGCTAGAGAATCATATAAACCAGTTTCCAAAGAAGGTGGTATTAGTATATTGTTTTAACTTGATTTATGTTTTGACTTAATGAAACGATAATTGTTGAAAAGTTTTAGGTGGCATTTTACCAAAGACTTTTAAACTATTATCGTTTCGTTTCCAAAATTCGGTCAAATGTTTTTCGAATTTATGATAGGTAACCTCATGGCTTATCTCCTTTGTTTCTATGATCGTTCGTCATAGTCGGAAGAGTTTAATTATAAGTATGTCCTGAAAACAATGGCGACAGCGACAGGATTAAGATTTCGTTGTAATAATAAACTGGCGTTTGGAGAATCATGACCTTGTTCTTAGTACCGAGCTTAATATAACACGGCTTTAGAGGAGGACAAATGCTTTAGATGATTTCTGCAGTACGATGTTTTGATGTACATCAAATAGTACAATGGACGACAACAAACGACATAGGTCCAAATATGTGTTGTTTATTTACGTAGATAAAATAAAATATACCTACACAGTGTATACAATATTTAGACCCGCTTGCACTACCCTGGGCCATCTTACTAGCTCCCATCTAGTAGCTAACATTATGACATATTTGTTATTTAACCTTGTGATAGCAACTAACACTTAGTTAAGTCTTTGCGCAAGTGGGCCTTAATTAAGTTCTCGCCAAACTTCTTGACCGCCCTGAAGTTGGCTACAATGGCTGCGCAGTAGTAAATCCCAGACAAAAACAGCAGCGATCCGTGCCTTGCGCATCGGAAAGCCAACTTCAGGGCGGCCAAGAATTTATGCAAGATCTAAAGGTTCATAATTATACACTTAAATCAAAAAAGATTAACTAACTAAACCTAAATTTAAAATTATCTCAAATATGGCTTCGAAAATCGCGTCCACATCGCTGTCTACAGGTATTGGGTCCAAATTGAAGAATTTTAGGGTTCCGAAGTCAACAAGGAGCCCTTATAGTTTCGCTATGTCCGTCTTTCCGTCCGCAGCTTAGCTCAGAGGCTCTTAGTAGGAGAATTCTATAACTAGGCATGGATATAGATATTAATAATTCCAACTAAGTGGTAAAATAAAATCAAGAAAAATTTTTTTTTGGGTTTTCCTCCTATAGACGCAAAGTGGTTGTTTTTTTTCTCTCGCCTATCCCATGGTGTGGGGTATCGTTGGATAGGCCATTCAAAAATATTATGGGTTTGTGAAAACCATTTTTTGATTCAGAGATCCGTTTGCGTTAAATTAAGCTTTAAATTGCAAATTTGTGTAATATGTAATCTAAAGTCAAATTACATTCGATTGCCAAGCAAATTACTTATTTTCTTTTGTCGTTATCCATCTATAAAGTCAATATTCGACCCGACCACATCACTAATTGAGTAGCGTAAAACTTTCCAGTACGAAATAGTGAATACCGCAGATTAGAGGTGAATAAATACGAAAATTTTCAAATTCCGTAAGAGAAATAAATAAGGAGCGTGCGCGCAGGTATCCAGAAACGAACCATACCATTCCTCGTGGCTCTTACGCGCGCTCGTAACGGCTCCTTTCGCATTTCGCACCCGCGGTGGTACTCAAATAAATAATATTTTTCTAACTTAAGTTGCGAAGTTTGATTTTAATAACACCTTCTTCAGTTACCAGTAAGTCCTTCTTTAGTTTAAATCAAGAGTGAATATGTTACTTCTAGGCAAGCGTGCTTCACCGTAGACCACATCATCGCTTAACATTAGGCGAGATAGTGATCAAACGCGAGTATATAGATTAAAAAAATAACATCATCCTATGTGGGCCCGTTTTTAGACGTTGTGTGCTGCTGCAACCGTTTTAATGTTCATGTAACAACAATAAAACCCTCTTCTTAGTCCGCATTATTATGCAACTTCGGCACCCTATTATTGCGCGTGGCCCGATACGCACTTGGCCGGTTTTTATTATAAATACAGGAAAACTACTCCAGACTCTTTGATAACTAGTTTAGCCGAAATCTGATGGGTGACAACAAACTCTAATTGTTAAGAGTCTGCTTGCTACTTTTATGGTGTGCACTTTTTTACAAAACCCACCAGAAACCACTACTGGTTATATGATATATATAATGAAGATGTCCCAGTCGTAATGATTGTTAATAGGTCCTGAGACGAGGCGGGGCAGCGCCCATTAGTCCTATGGGTGCCGGCAACTGAGGAGCAGCCGTGTCATGTGTAATCAGACGCTGTTATTGCTAATTTTGTGCACTATCATACGTCGGAATAAGTAGGAGGGACAAGTTACAAAATATAATAATGGGTAGAAAAGATTACATGTTTTTTAAACTTTCCTATCTTGTTTTTAGGGTTCCGTACCCAAAGGGTAAAAACGGGTCCCTATTACTAAGACTCCGCGGTCCGTCTGTCTGTCACCAGGCTGTATCTCATGAACCGTGATAGCTAGACAATTAAAATTTTCACAGATGATGTATTTCTGTTGCCGCTATAACAACAAATACTAAAAACGGAATAAAATAAATATTTAGGTGGAGCTCCCATACAACATACGTGATTTTTTTGTTTTTTTTTACAAAGGAGATTGCCCATTCTTCTATGGACCGCCGTTGCGCATAAAAAAAATAGTATGATAGCGTAAATTGGATATAAAAGAGGGGAGAGATCATACTTTCAAAGGAAATAAAAATTATCTATTTATTTTGTGAGGTTTTTGTTTTTTCGTTGTTTTCTATTCTTTCTACACAATCCACACCACCAGCACAGAAACAGTACAATAGTCTTCAAAAAGATTTCTTGAGCGTGCAGGAATCCGAAGATTACTGAACACGAAATCAACGCAATGATAAGTTATTAATTAGCTCAACAAACTCAACCAATATCAACGCAAAAACTAAAGTTCGCTGCCGCGCCGACACGATGCTTTGTTTAGCACCTAGTTTGACTTGACATTTGACAATGACATTTCTGACAATGACATTATTGATAGTTGACAGTTCACCTTTCATTTGCATCGCCTGTGGTAGTTACCAACAATTAATCTAAATCACCCTGACCATAAGTGATTTGTTAATTAGAGAAAGATTTTTAATTAGTAAAGTAATATCATTTTAATTATCTAACATATAAATAAAAATATTAATAAAGCGGGAAATGTCATAATTGAAATGATTTTTAAAACTTAGCGTCTGCCCTTACACTCTTAGTAACACCGATTATGGGGAGGTTCATAAAACGGCAACACTGTTTTCACTAAAGTACGCCATTAAAATAAAATCGAATAACTAATTAAACACAAAATATTAACCCCACATACGATATCGACCAAGTTAAATAAAAAAAACTTAAAAAAAATAAATAATTTGTGAGTATATTTTTGTGGCTATACTCTTTTATTATAAAGCGATACTGATTTTGGTCATTCTCCTTTAGACCCGCATATTGCATAGAGTTAAAATTTTCATGTCCTTCTGCACAAATGGCAAATTTCCATGTTACACTAGCTACATGTAAATATTTTATAACATACATAGATAAATCGAAGCAAATTGCGTGCAACTGGAGAGGCCTATGTCCGGCAGTGGACTGCTGTAGGCTGATGATGATGATAGATAAAAACAAAATAAACCACGCGAAGGTACAAAAACAATTAACAGAGATAATGCAAAATTGTTGGGTTGAGTAAACCCCTGCCTGACCCACTAGTTCTTACAATTTTTCTACATCAGTCAGCCTTAGCCCCAGATTTTCAAAGCAAACACTGTAGACTTCTTGGAGGTATCCTAACAGTTGGATCTTCAAAATAAAATAAAATCTTGAAATTACTCTCCGTCGTCCAATTCATAAAACATCAATAACCGTGTTCACAAAAGACCGCTCTTCAGCAACTAGTCTAGACTGAACAAAATAGCCGGTGGCCGGCTCGGGCATGCCGGTCACGTGCCGGTAATGCACTCTGCACAGCTCGGCACGTTTCGGCTCCGGCACGGAAGCCGTGTTTACCTTCAGAGGAATGTTGCTAATAGCTACATGAGCGGTGGAAGAACATGGGACTGTAAGGTATGGGTACATTCATCCGCTGGTGAATGGTTTTATAATTTTTATCTACTTCGGTTTCGTTATATTCGAATTACAAAATTTACATCGGTTTCATTATGATACCCATAACGACATCGGGTTGCATTATGCGAATCGTCATAAATTCTAAAACACAAGCAAAGACATTCTGAACATACAGCCAGCCAACATATACCTATAATATTACTTCGAAATCGAGACAATATAAATAATGTTTCTAAAAATGGAACAAGTTTAGAACAAAAGTATCGTATACTATTTGGCTGTTGCGGCTACAAGATCTTTGCCATATACCTAATAAAGACTAAATAAAAAAATAAAAAATAAAGTGGACGCAGGAAGAAATTTCTGAGTGAAATTTTATTAAAAAAGTCTTCAACATCAAGTGATATTGAAAATACTCCACCAGATATAACAAATAGAGCAGTTGCGGCTACAAATAATTTACTACCAGAAAAATCAAGACATGTATAAATGAGAAATGTTATGAAGATTTCGTGATATGGTGGGAACGTAAAAATATTCCAAGCAAATCATTTTCTGAAAACGTCGTGTTGGTATATTTTGGTACATGGTGGACATCCCACCCATACGCACCAAACGTTTTGGGAATACTTTTATTATGCGTACAGCAAAGGAGAGGAATTCCCTGCCGGAGTCTGTATTTCCTGTTGGCTACAACCTGGGAGTCTTTAAGTCAAGAGTGAATAGGTTTCTTCTAGGCAAGCGTGCTTCATCGTCGACCACATCGTCGCTTACCATCAGGTGAGATAGTGGTCAAACGCAAGCCTATCAATAATAATAATAAAAAAAAAAAATTAGCGAAAGCTCAAAAAACTTTAAACCATCATCGCTTTGGACGCTCTACTCTTTGTTAAGGAACATGCTCAACATTAAACACCAAATTGTCCTTTCAAAGTATTATCATTATTGAAATGAAAATCTGAAGGATTTAAAGCGAAAAAATCTCAAACATTAACACCAGACCAAATAAGAATGTTCCCGAAAGAAGCACCTACTAAATATCTGTTCATGAAGGTAAGAAAGTAGTTTGTAAAATTATTATATTAAGAATGGTTCTCTAAAAAAATCTGTTTTAATTTGCAGGTTGCTATAACACTATGTTTTAATTTGCAGGTTGCATTCATTATTGGATTGATGGGAGCCTGTCGTCGTGCTGAGCTACATCAGCTGGAATTTCAAAATGTGAAACAGTTGGAATCAACTCTTGTCGTTACTATTCCTAATACGAAAACAAAAACTACGCGAAATTTTACTATAACAGCAAAATATGCAGAAATTTGTATGGAATCAAATCAGACTTCGGCCTAAAAATTGCGAAAGTCGCTATTTTTTTTTGAACTATGTGAGTAGAAAATGCACACGACAACGGGTTGGCATTAATAAATTTGGCCGTATGGGTAAAAAAATTGCAATGTATTTAGAACTTCCCAATACCCATTTATACAGGGGCCAATGTTTCCGCCGAAGCTCTGCCACTATCTTAGTAGATGCTGGAGGTGATATTACCAGATTGAAATGCCATGGAGGGTGGAAGTCCAGGGCTGTAGCTGAGGGATATATTAATGAATCTATCCAAAATAAAGTAAAGGTGTCAAATACAATATTTAATTCTATAGAAAATACATTAAACGAAGTTAACATTAATGTACCGCAATGCATGTCTCCAGGCCCATTTACAAGTTCAGCCTGTAATTCTGCAATTCCTGTTTATTTTAATAATTGTACAATACAAAATCTACATATAAATAAACAATAGTCAGTGTGTAGTTAAGTTTCTATTAAAAATACTTATTCGTCTATATCTGTGTTTTATTCCTTCCTTCGTAGAAAAAATCTTGTATGCAACTGTACGTTATTGGTCTTTTAATAACTCGTGCTCACCTATTTAGGTACGCGCTACGCTTGTACCGAAAAATGGCACTCGTATTAAAAGACCGTCCATAACGTAACAGTTGCATAAATAGCTATTATTCAACTGTTCTTGGAATCCTTATTTAAAAAATCTCAGAATAGTATTGGATTCTCACTTGTTAAAAGTAAAAAACTCAAAGGCTTCTTAAATTATTTGACAATGATCAAATGATTTTTGCTGCTTTACTTAAATCAGAAACCGGCCATTGAGTGTGTGTTTGCAGCTTTACAGGGATAGAATTATTCTTTTTTTTATTTACTATAGGTTCGCGCTTGACCACTATCTTATACATGTTTTTAATTAGTGTTCATGCAACAATTAGAGCTTTACTTAGCAAGGGAACTGAGCAGTAGGATTCGGGTTTCCAATATCATCCATATCGTGTGAAGGGCCACTGCCACATACCTTTTCTGAAGACTGAAGCTAGAAGGTATTGATCTGTTGTACCTATTGTTATGGTCAAGTATTAAGAGATCAACAAGTATATACTTACTAGATAGGTATCTTAACGGCAGAACCTATATTCATTAAGTCCTTTTGAATGAAACTTCATCCGCTCCTGGGGTGAGTTATCGTTTGTTCCTCTACGCATGTTCCAGTTCTAAAAGTTTGATCCCCCTCTTCACAGTAGAGCCATTTATTACCATAACCCAAATAGAATCACAAAAAAAACATAGCTAAATCAAAAACGCATTTCCTCAACGAATTCTTCTGCTCTATGATATAAACAGAAGGCATTATGTAAAGTGAATCGCGGCAGCTGTGCTGTCATGAATAATTCAAAGTTCATCTCCAGGGTGCTTGGTCCACTCGTCAAGACTCCGCAATGATGTGGTAGTGGGGCTCCGGAGACAAATCGAAGGGTTAGAAATTACGGACGTTTAGTTTATTGAGCCTTTTTGTAACTGCTGAAAAGCGAGCAGAGGGTCTGCCAAAGTTTAACTTAGAAATAAAAATGCAGTTAAAAAGGTTGGCCTTTTTTTGATGACGAGGGTTATTGGGTGCGTGCAGTGACTGCGAGGTTGTATTTTTCGGTACGTGGGTTGTGGATTCAATTGCCGTGCGGTGGTGCCTCAAGGAGGTACTTTGTGAAAATTACGGATTTGTTGGATGTTAATAAACCTATACTGCCCTCAATAGCATAGTTGCAGTAAGTCGGATTTTTGACAAAAATGAGTTAGATTTACAGCTGTGATCACGATAATGAGATCTACATTTTTATCTTACCCATTTAAATCGCTTTTTAAACCAAATTTAACCATTGAAAATTTGCAGTAAATCGATATTTTTTTTTACATCACAAGGCATGATTACAGTGGGTACACTTACTGCAGAAGTCCTTAATCAGAGTCTCTCAGCCAAAGTACAGTATGACATCTAAACCACTAATATGGTAAGACATTTACTGTATAAAAATTGGATATAAACCTAGCAAATAAACACTAAGAAGAAATACTGTTTTGATCTTAAGCATTTTCCTAATATTTTAAATGAGTGATCTAGTCTTAAAAACAGTATGGTGCTAATACTGCATGTATGCTTAGTAACGATCCTAAGCGTAGGTTCCAGATTACTTACCACAAAGACAGTTCGATGCGATATTGCGTTTATGTTAAGTAACGTAATCAGATTTTTAATAAGGTTACTTATTATACTGAAAGCATGAAGCCATCCTGTGTTCATGTTTAGACAGCAGTTGTACCGATAACGATCAGGTGTACTTACCATGGGAGCAGTAAATTATCAATATTCTGTTCTCAAATTATTGCATTCAATAAGACTTTTGCTCCATTAGGTAAATCTACTAAAGAAAATACTCCTTACACCGTCTTATGGCACGAAGCCATTTCAGGCCGAAATGGTCATGACATTGTTGCAACTTTTAGAGCAATTTTAATACATCACTGGCACAAAAGTTATTTGGGCAGATAATTGTTCGTCACAAAACAAGAAATGGACACTCTTTTCGTTTCTTGTCAATGTTGTCAACAGTAATTTAATTGAAGCACGCTCTATCACTATAAAGTATCTTGAACCAGGACATACATTCAATTCAGCTGACACCTAGTGGAGCAATCACTTCAAAAAATTAAAAAAAAATTGCGACTTTAATGACTTTGTAGAAGCCGTTCGAACCTCTAACTCAGGATTAAATATTCTAAAATGAATGATGTCCGTGATTTTTACAGATTTTGTGACTTTAATTCGGAACAGAAAATGCGTGCAATGAAAGACCGGTAATACGTCCGTGGAGAGTACAACTTGTTCTGCAAAAAATCTCACACTGATGATGAGATCAGGACTTCAGAACACAGGACAATTTTTTTACAAGCCTAAATTGATCATGATTTGTCAATAAGTATGAAGATCTGAGAACAAGCAAAAAACTTATGGAAGATTTTCTCACCAAAAACTTTACTGCGTTTTTCTCGAAACCGTCTAGAGCGTACTTACTGCAACTATGCTATTGAGGGCAGTATATAAGATTTGTGTTTGGAGGGAGGAAAATAATACAGTGATTGTCTTGACTTATTCATAAATGACTGCATTTTTCTGGTTTGCATAAAAACGCTACTAACAGACAAATTACACTTAGCGTAGTTAATCTCGCTCATTCACAAATCCTAACTAACAAACGTTCTCTTTTGTTTTTACATTATTTAAATCACTTTTCAACAAACGTATTACACAAGTAACAACACGAATTTGCCTTCCGTAGTTCCGTATCTTTGAGTACAACATCTAATCTAAGTTGAGAGGCGCCGCGGGCAGCACCTAGTCTAGCTACTGCCGGGGTATACCGGTATAACGGAGTAACTGTATGCCGGATTATGCCGAACGTGGCCGAACTTAGGCATTACTGAATACGGAAGTGCAGCCGCGCGCAATTTCCGGCCGTCGCTCACAGCGCCCTCTGCGAATTAAACTATTAATATAGAATTAC
Organism: Orthosia incerta; assembly: GCA_948252205.1. Classification (NCBI taxonomy): domain Eukaryota; kingdom Metazoa; phylum Arthropoda; class Insecta; order Lepidoptera; family Noctuidae; genus Orthosia; species Orthosia incerta. The sequence goes on from OX411760.1 coordinate 27,609,559, forward strand.
GGGATTGTTATTACAAGTGATGCGATGAGGCTGAAGCCTCGTGTCTTGAGGCGGGCTGGGATGGAGTTGTTTAATTACAGATGGAATATACGATACTAGCTGGACTGGGAACAATTTTTTTAGTAGAGCATCTTGTGGAAGGGCTACTCTACTGTGATTCGGATAGAAGTCTTGAATATTTTAGTAACCGTCTTCCCAAAAAGGAGGAGGTTCTATGTTCGACAATACTTTTCTTTATAAGAGTTATGAGTCTGAGTCAGGTTTATACATTTTGAATTCTTCACTTACCTACCTGGGAAATCGGAAAGCATATTTGTTGATGGGACGTAAATCCTAAAATTAGTGAAAATATCATCGAGATGCTACGACTCCTAAAAGCTTTATATTATGAAAAAAACTAAAATAAACAAAAGCCAGTGTCAAACAACAAATTAATTACAAACACAATATAAATAACTACGCAATCCAAGAATGCAGGGATGTGCGTATCAACGGGGTAGCCTCCCCTTAATTAAATGTTTTCAATGGCCAGGGGAGGCTGGGGTGGCGAGGACACGCGGCTAGGGGAGGATGGGGTAATCCTTCACTATTTGTCACGACATTTGATACGAGTATTATTGTATTTGTTGCGTTCAATAAAAAGGTTAGAGCAGGTTAAACAAGTGAGGTTTGTTAAAGGGGCGAGTGTCGGTAGTGAGGGTTTGTAAACAATGCTGGATGGGTTTGAGATATTCTCGTGTTAATAATGTTATAGTAGTCACAGCGGATCTTTGTGTCTCTGAAGTAGGCTCTGCGAACCATTGCGCAAGAAACAGTTCGCATCGAGTATACTGCATACAGTAAGCGAGATAGGACGATGCGACAAACGTAAGCGAGTGAAAGAGGCAGTTATACAATGCTATCTTCACCTTCAACATTGACCGAAAAATAGCTACTGCGCAGAGTGTTGCAGCCAACTTCAGAGACACAAATATCCTAAATAGGCAAGCCTGATGATTTTCTTAATACACCTTTCAAGCATTCTTTGAGCCTTTTCAAGCATTTTTATCATCATCAGTTTTTTAGCATATTAGTTGCGTATAATACTCACAGCGGATATTTATTTATTTAGACTTCATGCACAAAAGGTACAAAGGCGGATTTAATGCCTTAGGCATTCTCTACCAGTCAACCAAGGGTGGTGAAGAGATAACATGGCAGGTGCATTGTTTAAACAGTAAAAACAAAAAGTTGTTATTAACATACTAAGATAGGTAAAATAAACGTACTTGTATATTGAATATAATATATACTTATATATATTTATAGTAACAGAAAAGAAGAAGGTGAGATTACTCTGATGTATCTGAAGTCATCTATTTATTTATTTATTTATTTATTTAAACTTCATGTACAATAGTGGTACATAGGCGGACTTAATGCCACAAGGCATTCTCTACCAGTCAACCTTTGGGTTAAAAATGACAACATTGTGAATAGGTACAAAATAATATTTAAAATAACAACTAGTATATTGTTACACCCCTGGAAATCAAAGGAATATAGGGAGTGATCTGTAGGGAGTGTTATCAGGAACCAGCGTTCAAGATCGCAATCTCTTAATTACACGAAGAAGTAGGAAATTGGGCAGTAAATTCTTCTTAGTATTGTGTGTCTACTAACTCATTTATTTCTGTCTAGGCTCTGAATGCCTCGCTTTAAATATCCAGACACCACAAAGACGCTACATTTCGCTACGGAGGAGTTTATGATCCATGGCACGTCGTTTCCAGGTAAAATCTATAGAACAAAACAAATAATACATTATGATTGAGATGGCAGACGTATTGTAACATACCTATTTATAGTTCAAGGTCACTGTGTCTGTCTCTTTGCAATAATTACTGGGCGAATATTTGATCTTTTTGTTTGAACTTTACGTGCTTTATGCTTGGTAGCTTCCCTTTTTAACCCACGACGGAAAAAGTGTGGCATCGTAGCTCCTTAACGAATTAACCGATTATGATATTGTTTTTTTGTTGTTTAAAAGGTGACTTTTTCGTGAGTGCTCTTAGCTATTTTTGATGAAAATTTATGGCCGTTTTACTGTTTGAATCAGGGTATTTGCGCAAGATAATGTGTCATAATTACGTGTTTCGATGGATTTTACTTGTAGTAGACACGCTTCGATCGAAAATCGACAATGTAGTACAGAACGCCTCGGGGATGTTTAATTTTTTAACCAATTTGAGATCGAATAAGGGACAGATGTATCTAACGTGTATACATCTGTCACTTACTCGATCTCAAATTGATACCGCTCTAAGAGCTTATGGTCACCCCCCTGAACTCATAAGCTAAGTGCAATATAATTTACGTATTGTAATAATTATGTAATCCTGTAGAATCAAATGTGTGGAACACTATTCTAGTTATATAGGTAGGTACTTTCAAGAATTGCGTGTATCGGATCATTTGATACCACTTAAACCTTTATAGCTTAATAATTCGCAGCTCGCACTTACACCTACGTCTAACAATAATTCCGCCGATTTAAATTCGCATGTGAGGCTGTTATACAGGATGTAATGGCAAAGTGTGATCACATTTTAAGGACTTCTTTTGCCTCTGTAAATGAACAACTTTCTCTGAGAGAGTCATAGACAATTCCCAAAAAAAAATACATTCTAATCCAATCAGCTGACCAAAATTTTTATAAGTATATTTTTTATTGATAATTTCCTGTAACTTCCTTTAGAAACTGGTTAATTAAATATATGGGCAGAAAAATACCTTAAAATTTGATCACATCTTTCCGTTGCACCCTGTTTTGTAAAATGCCGTTACAACTGGGTATTGCAACTATTTCTCGATTAGCAAAAGGGTACGCAGTGGGTGTTCAGTAGTGCACCTTTTTTGGAATTGTTCACTTTAGGTTTATGTGTTTTGAGTACTAATATGGCATTATAAGGCTTCTCTAACTGGAACCTTAATTGAATAGCTGTATAGTGTCCCATTGACTGTACAACTTTATGTACGCAGTTTATAAGTATGCAAGTCCTCAGCTATTTGTGTCGAAATTGTAGAACGTGGTCACAAGTTCACAACTACAGTTGTCATAGCGGATCTTTGTGTCTCTGAAGTTGGCTGCAAGACACTGCGCAGTTGCTATTTTTGTGTTAATGTCGAAGTAGAAGCCTTTGTGTAACTGCCTCTTTCACTCGCTTACCTTTATCGCATCGTCCTATCTCGCTTACTCCATGCAGTATACTCGATGACAAACTGTTTCTTGCGCAATAGTTGGCAGAGCCAACTTCAGAGACACAAAGATCCGTTGTGACTATTATACAGGATTTAAAAAAATGGTTATGTCAGCACATGGTATTAGTCTCCACAACTTGGGTGCCTGGGAATGGACGGCGCCACCGAGGCCGGCCCAGAAAGACAGGGCGAGACCACCAAGAAACCTACTGCTAGGGCTGGTTCGAGATGGTTCAATACATGGATTTAATAATGGAACTGGGAGAAGTCTTTGTCCAGCTGTGGGACAGTGTAGGCTTATATAAAAAAGGTTAGCACATGGAACATGATGACATCATGATGATTCTTCTCTGCTTTTTATAGGTAAGAATGAGCGTATGCTTACCAGTGAACCAAAGCAACTATTATTACAAAATCAACTTGCTATATCCTTTCTTTCAGCCCCAGGATATTTATAGCACCAGGACATTGCTCAGAAAATCGTTAACCAGATAAGAAGAGGTTCACGACGCCATAATGAGATGGAAACTGATTCACTTGCAGTGGGATGCGGCTCAAAGCGGAGGTATCTTCGCGTTATCAGTAATTGGACGTGTTCCAGTGATAACGAGACACGCGAACGGACAACTGTTGGGGCGCAGTAAAAACTCAATCAGGAACACACCTAGTTGGGTCGGAAAGCGTTTTACATGCCACGACACGACTGGCTATACAAATGCCTTGGGCTCTCGATGGTATGTTTTTAATACATTTGATATGGCAAATAATTACACTATCGAGGGACCTCGGACACTATTGTAAATGACTGAGGTCAGGGCTTTCGGGATCACTAAGTAATCACTACGTTAACCTTATTTACTGCATTTTTTTTTTGCTGTAGTTTTTATTGCTGAAAAAGTTAAACATAATTCCATGAAACCAATCGCAATATTTACAACAGGATCACATACTTCATCAGCAGTTAGGTAGTTGCATGCACATTGACAACGACAGCCACCCGACACGACATCGTCCATTCTAAACGGCCTCGAGCTATCCGTTTTATTCGACCACTTTATTCCAAGTTTGTTTTAAGGTCTATAAAATTTACAACCAGTCCCGATAAGGGGCCCTCCATAGCTCGGTGTTTGTTCAGATTTATCACGTCATAAATAAACATAACATGTTACAATTATACGAATTCTTCGCCATGATGGGTTTCAAGACAAATTAGAAATTATTTCGGTCATAATTTTGGAAGCCAAACGGTTAACTTGGCTGTAAATTAGAACAGCGGTTATGGATTTATGATGTGTGGTGTGGCGATAGCTATTAATATTTCTTTTAGGTATTGATGAGGCTGAAATCGCTATACATTTTCAAACAGTAGGTAACTTTTTGTGGTGAAATGGTGGCCGCTGCTTAATAATAATAATATAGTATTTTTGTACGACGCGGAAACATTATCCTCTTTTTTTATCTGTCTCTGTCAGTCTAGGGTTTACTGTAAGAGAACTCGCTTTTATACATACATGTACTTCATATTTATATTTTATTAAATGTTGTTTTTGGTGTACAATATAAAATTAAAGAAGCAACGCCATTATTTTTATTTCAAACTATTGAATAACTGCATCGATTGTCCAATTATGATCCTAAAACCAAAAATATGGTGACGTCTAGGATTTGATTGGTCATTTTTGTTCACAAGACCCAGCTAAAGTTGCAATAACATCTAATGGCTCTATAAGGGTCGCTATCTCACTATACACATTCCTCACTTTACTCCTCATAACCATCTTGTAATTTATTTCCGAATTCCTTAGCCCACTAACCCAATTTAATTGAATTACTTGTGGAATGGCGATGAGTGGCGATCGTTTTGTCACCCAGTCACACGCAGCACGCTACATAATTATATTTACGGCGTTTTCGACGCACATGCGCAGGCGCATACCGCTGTGATCCGCGCCTTCCTGCTGGTTCGCATGACACTGCGCAGCTTTAGCAGACAGTTCGCAGTGGAATTTGATGGAGATCCGTATGACTAAGAAATTGTTTTGTCGTAACTGAAACAAAAGTTTGATATCTATACCTGGCACATACAAAAGACGAAACAGTGCCACTACTTACGTAGGTAAAGCACATAACATAACAACACGCCTGTACCGTATTAGCCGTAGGGCTATGCAGAGGTTACCCTATTTTTAACAGACTTTCGAAAAAGGAGGACGTTTTTTATGTATGTTCACTGATAGCTCCGTCAATTGTGGACCGATTTTGAAAATTCTAAATCGGTTTTGTTCAAGTTTAATGATATTCGGGTAATATATTCTGGCGTTATAGGAAACTTACTTAACAACTTGCCTATTAGGTAGGTACAATTAAAAAGTGAAAAATAAAAAACTTTTTACAAAAAAATACTACCGACTTCCAAATAAAGAAAACTACAAAGTGAAAAATAACTTTATTTTTGGAAGTCGTTGTCTATATAGCAAAAAAATTGGTACTGACGAAAGACACCGACTTCCAAAAATAAAGTTATTTTTCACTTTGTAGTATTTTATTTGGAAGTCGGTAGTATTTTTTTGCAAAAAGTTTTTTAGTAATACCATCATTTTGCCAGTATAGTTTATGTCAATGTAGTAGGTGCCTGAAGCCATCAATAGATTCCGGTTTGCTACTGAGAACTGCACACAGGCACTCCACTATTCATATAGGTAACTTTAAACTGACTTTAAGTAAGTGATGTCGGGACTACTGATGAGAAGCAAGTACTTTTATTTACCCATTCTTGTTTGGGCCCAAAAAATAATTTGTTAGTTTTGAATGTATGTAGCCAGAATGTTGAAGCGGAACTCCAAAAAATGTTTTAACATGTTTTTACGTGAATATATGTAAATAACTCACTCAATATGCAGAAGGTGCCGTAAACACTCGCAGCTAATTATTGTGTGATCTTACGAGCGAAAGTGAGATCTCGGCAATCTTGTCGATTTCCAAACAGGTTGATTTAAGAGAGTTTTTTGAGATTGCTTGCAGTCAGTGGCGGCCTTAGAGGGTGGTGAGCAAGACAATCACCCTGGGGCCTCGCTCTTGCAGGGGCTCGCGCGATAACCCAATAGCCTAAAATTTAATCTATTTTATCCTTAACAAACAGTAATTCGTGACAAACAAATAAAGTTGGTTAAGTATTTTATTTCATAGTAAAGTATTCATAATAATAAGTGCCAAGTTTCGCATTACACGTCCATCGTCACTTCATTACATACATACATTTTAAAACACTAAAAAAACTTTTTTACTAAAAAATACTACCGACTTCCAAATAAGAAAACTACAAAGTGAAAAATAACTTTATTTTTGGAAGTCAGTGTCTTTGTAGTTTTCTTATTTGGAAGTCGGTAGTATTTTTTTGTAAAAAAGTTATTTATTTTTCACTTTTTAGTTGTACCTACCTAATCTAATAGGCGAGTTGTTTAGTAAGTTTCTTATAACGCCAGAATAGGTTACCCGAATATCATGAAACTTGAACAAAACCGATCAAATGAGAGATCTGCATACCCCTTAAGAGCGTACTGGCGTGATGTTATGTTATGAAATGGTATAAACAACAAACAGACATGCAATTGCAGCAGTCCCTAAAGTTTTGCCGTTATTTATTGAAGAGTTCTGTTGTATATCTTCGAAGTTCTTCATCAGATCTTCACCAAATTAAAATGGGACCAATTTCGAAACATGATCTTTCAAACAAAAAAAGAATTTTCAAAATCGGTCCACAATTGGCGGAGATATCGGTGAACAAACACAAAAAAAAAAAAAAAACATACAAGAAGTCGAACATAGAACCTCCTCCTTTTTCGAAAGTCGGCTAAAAAGTTCAAAATGACTTTCGTTTCGGAAGCCGGTGTCTTTGGTACTTCATTTTTTATCATTTTTCGACACCGACTTACGAAAATATAGAAATTTTGCATGTTTAGTGTTTTGCTTTTGAAGTCGGTTCATTATTATGTGTAATAGTTTTCAGTTCTCTCTTTTTAGTTTTAGTACACTATCACTAATAATAATGCGGACTTCGTCACGGGGTATCCATTTGTTGTATAAGTATACCAAAACCTAACAAATACTGTTCTGAAAACGGCATCAAAATCGGTTCAGCCACACGGATCGCGGACAAACATACCTACATACATAAAAATATACAGGTTAAAATGAGACACTCTTTTTTTTTGAAGTCGGTTAAAAAGAATGAATGGCTCGCAAATATATTCCGTCCGCCCGGATCCTCTCAGCAGTTCGCAGCGGTTAAGGCAAAAGCATAATATGCCTTTGCCCACAAGTCACACTCTTTATTTTTAGCAAGCACTTGCCATTATGGTTGTAAAATTTATATCTGGTAACTTTTTAAATTCACCTTTAGCTCACGTCGCGCACTTTTAGGCTGCTTGCAGTTTAGCGCTGTAGTAGTTTCCTGGTAAGAGAGATTGCCTGAAGTTATCATTGCTTCACTATTTATTGAGTTGTTGTTATGTTTCTGTTTTATCTGTGTAGTGTGTTGTGTGGTCAAGTGTATGAGTATAGTCTACCAATGTTCTATGACCTTGTTGTTTGTTAAGAAACGATCGAGCTATGGCTGAGGGATTGGCAGTGGGCCTGACTGTAAAAGATTTTATTTTGGATCCTAACCACTGCAATACCTGCAAACCAGAATCAACAGCGACCACCAGTAAAACACCAAGCCAATGAAGCTCGATGAGTCGCGGAAAAACTGAGGAAACTGATTCAACAAAAGAGTGATTATGAGACACGGTTATTTATCCGGGTGCGTACCATTTGACATAATAACAAAAGTTCTAACGATCACATGACCTAATTTCAAATAATATTTTTTTTTTTAGTATAACGATGAAATGATATAATGAATTATTGATATAATTTCAGTTTACCTAATTTTATATGGTTTAATAAAGATTTTCTATAATGCACATTTGAACTAATATTCAGTTAGTATAATATTTAGTTAGTATAATATTCAAATTCTATAGTAACGTTTAATATACGGCCGCGGCAGCGCCCGCCGAGCGCCAGTTACCTTCTATTGTAGGTGAATCATTTGGGTTAGATGAGGCTATAACAGTATGATGTTTTCTGATATTTACTTATTCACTACAGAATTTGGGCAGAAAATTAGTAAATATGAAAATTAGGTCAAATGAAAATTAGGTCAACTGAACGTTATATAAAAAGAGCAATATACTAATTGAAAATTATATGAGATGAACGTTATACTAAATGTTATTAGAGCAAAAGAAGTTTATATGAAATGTAATATTAGATCACATGAAATTAGGTTATTTGTTTTTATAGCATATGAAAATTATATCATGTGAACGTTATTTCAAGTGATAATATATTTTCTGTTATTGTGGCATATATTACACACCCTATTTATTGCAAATATACATACTTTCAAATCCAAAATGCACCACACACACATACCGTGGTACATAAATACCATGCTCCGTGCGGTGCTCTTAACACTGCCAAGTACGGACTCATTACAAATTGTTTGATTTATGATATTATGACCATCATTCTACACAACCTTGATAACTAACGACTTAGTTTAATATGTTGCCCAGTCACCTGGTATAAATACATCGAAGCCCACATAGACATTACAGCAACGATCGCTCCAACACTTAGTTATATCGCTTGCCATCAAAAACACCTACAAAGTTAATGAGACCCTACATCTTAAGTATTGGTATATCATTGGACGTTCAAAGCGCCGACAGACAGACAGACAAAAATAACCGTAACACCTTTCAACTCCACCGACAACCTTATCACAAAGATCAAAGGATCAAGGTCGAATGGAGAGTGAACTTTGAAGTGTAAAGGTAAGTTGGCACGTCAATACGCGGGTACAGACGTCAAATCAGTGATCGTCGAGTTGATGTACTTCAGTTGATGACTCTGATTTGTTTTGTGGGCTGTACTTCAAATTATTTGTGTGTGAATTTGTTTTATAAGAGAGTTCAATTGTATTTACATTTCTTGCTGGTAAAGTGCTGAAAGTTTCAGTCATAAGGAACGCTCACAAGGTGCCATAAAGACGCGAAGATGTTATTGTAATCTTTGATTATTTTGTATCTGCAGCATCCATCTTTGCACTGTTCTAATTTCTAGGGTAGTGGTCTAATGGTTCTATGGCTCCCGAGTTCTTTTTATAAAAAATACGCTTTCCTTTCTAAGACATGTTGATAACTATATATTTTCAAAGAATTTCTTTGGAAAAAACCTGGACTGACAAATTTATGTTTGAATCGCCTTGTGTTCCGCGTGGTGATTACTGCTAATGCTTCTTCTGTATGAGAAGGCCTTTGGTTTGCAGTCACTGGGCAGTATTAATTATCCTTTATTAGGGTTCCGTACCCGAAGGGTAAAAACGGGACCCTATTACTAAGATTCCGCGGTCCGTCTGTCTGTCTGTCCGTCTATAACCGGGCTGTATCTCAAGAACCGTGATAGCTAGGCAGTTGAAATTTTCACAGAGATGTATTTCTGTTGCCGCTATAACAACAAATACTAAAACAGAATAAAATAAATATTAAAGTGGGGCTCCCATACAACAACCCTTCGTGCGCGAGCCCGACTCGCACTTGGCCGGTTTTTTATGAACCTATATTGTCCCACTGCTGGGCAAAGGTCTCCCATTTTCCACTCTGCCCAATTTTTTGTCTTCTCCGGCCAGTCTGTGTAATTATCTTTTGCAACAGAAAATTTCACTAGCTTACCTTTCCCTATTTTTCTTGTCTCCTTCTCGGTGAGGTAATTCCCGTGTTCTTCTCACGGCAGTATGTCGGTCGCGTACCTGATTGGCTGCAGCCTGGCATCACGCCAGCACCAACAGCTGCTAATAGCCAATTATGTGTCCGAGACGTGGTCGACTCGTCAATGACGTGGAGACCCTGTGTTAATGCTTGTGAAAAAATAGTTTCAGCATTTCTTTTGGGATAGCAAATGGATCGTTGTAAATATGATTTGTTAGGTTTGATTCTAATGAAGTTTCAGAAGCTAGTCGAGATGATGTAAGACTAGAGCAGAGGCTTTAAACAAGAGTCATTCAACGTCGGCGATGGCGATGATCGAAATGCCAAAATGTAGGGGATTAATCACGTGACATTTTGATAACGCTTGGCATGCCCGTGCATTTTTGACATTTTGTCAATCGATATCGCACCGCTTCCGACGATAGAATGTTACTTATTTAGAGCTTCAGTATAATTTTGGTGTCGATGTGATTTTTCTGAAGTTGAATCCTGTCTCAGATTCAAACACAGCTAGACTGCTTTGTGTTTTTGACGGTGGTTGCTATAGTCTATAAATCTAAGAGAAGATGAGCAATGGGCAGAGTAGCATCCTTGAATAATGAACATCATTGGTTCAATTTGGTTTGGGCGCACGGTTGCCGCAGTGGTTGAGTGATTGACTGCTGCGCTGCGTGTCCCGGGTTCGATTCCCGCACGGAACAAATATTTGTATGACCTACAGATAGTTGTTCCGGCTTTGGGTGTTGTGTATGTGAGTTTATATGTTCGTTATATTAATTGAGAACCACAAAAATCAATTGAAAGTTTAATTGAAGTAAAATAATATGATAATAGTATAATAATATATAATAATACAGTGGGATGAGCCGCTCTGCAGATTGGAACGGAATAAACTCATAAATACGTCCACCAATACTGCTGAGCGTGCTCGCCTACTGGCTGTGGGTGAGTGGGAGTCGGGCCTCTGGCTACAGGCATTACCGTCACCCAATATAGGTACAATGTTGAGTGACACTACCTTCCGGATCGCTACATGTCTGCGCCTTGGTACTGCCAGCGGAGCTCCACATCGTTGTCAATGTGGTGAAGCAGTCGACCGCCTCGGACACCATGGCCTATCCTGCAGTAGGAGCGCTGGTCGGATAGCACGGCACGCCAGCATTAATGACATCATACGTCGAGCTCTTGTCACCGCCGGGGTGCCAGCTATTTTAGAACCCAATGGCTTGGCACGCGACGATGGGCAGAGACCGGACAGGATGACCATAATGCCTTGGAAGTTGGGTAGGCCTTTGGTGTGGGATGCAACATGTGTCGATACCCTTGCGCCATCCCATCTTCTTAGCACGGCGGGCTGTGCTGGGGCAGCTGCTGCTGTTTCCGAAAACTTCAAACGGCGCAAATATAACAACCTTATTGGCAGTTATTTAATATGTTTGAGCCGTTTGGGGTCGAGACATTAGGTCCATGGGGTCCGAGTACTCATCGAGTGTTTCGCGTGACCAGAGAGCTGGCCTTTTCTTTAGCCAGAGAATCAGCATTGCCATTCAACGTGGCAATGCTGCCAGCGTTCTGGGCACGTTTCCCATTGACATCGATGTGGATGAATTTTTTGATGCGCAATGAGCCCCTTTTCCTCTCCCCTTTGTATGTAAGTTTGTTTTGTAATTATGCATAAGATTAGAAATATTCAATTGTATATATTGTTTAAATTATAAATATTTAAATGTGCATTTTATTAGTAAAATATAAACGAGGAAGATCTCATAGATCTATCTCACGATAAAATATCAATCCCAAGTTAGAGAGTTAATTCCTAGAACGTGACAGCACTATCTAGCAACGATACTCCTTCCTTGTCTAATCAAGAGAACAATGATATCAAATAGTTGCAGCCCGCAGTTCCAGACATTCATCTTATACCGTTAGTCAGTAAGCCAAGACGTTACAGAAGGACCAAATTTATGAAATGCCACATTTTACACAGTAGGTACTCGGCATCAAGCAGTGTCTATCGGCTATAGCCCAAGCTCGGTGCAATACTTTGGTCACATGTCCCGACGGGGTAACGACTATCCAGCAGTTTGTAGTCCAGGGGAGGGTGGAAGGCACGAAAGCTTGCAGCGGATCACCCATGCAATGGATTGACCAGATTAAGGCGCCTGCAGTAGGCGGTCCATTGCAGTGCACACTAGTGACAGCCGACAAAGAGGGATGGATGGCATCGCAATGTGAGGTATTGCTCTGTAAAGAGTGTACCGACGAAAAAGAAGAAGTGGTATGGCTTGAGTAAGATCCTGAGAACCTTCTAGCAAGAGCTAGTAAAAGTAATTAAAAGACATACAGACATAAACATGCTTCATGAAAACGTCTCATTACACACCCAGTTGACTCCGAGAGTTGAGTATTAATCATTTACGAGTAACAGGCATAGTATTCCCTCAATCACAGAGAGTATGCCAGCAGTAGGAACGTTAAAAAGAATGATGATGATGATAGAAATAATATTGATCAATTAGAGAGATACAGACGAAGATTTAGTGCTTTGTGATGCGTTAGCCTTCTGTTACTTTCTGTATTGTGGTTAGTCTAGCTTTATGGGTACTCTTGAATTACCGGCTGATTGAGACTGCGTGCGTGATAGACTTGTCTACGTTCCTATACAGCTGTTTCAGTTGTACTTCTTTAATTTTCATAGTTGCATGTTCATTTCAATGATAACAGTTCAATGATAAGCTGATAAATGAGTTTGAAACATAGGCCTGAATATAAATGCTCTCAGATCGACAACTGAAACTTTTGTGAAATATTTATGAGACTAAAAACATTTAAATTGAAATCTATCCGACATGAAATGCATCTATCTGTTCGTGATAAACCAATGTTCGTTTCATATGTTACTGTTTTTTTTATGATTAACAAGTCTAGTCTCCATTTAGATTAACAGTCCAAAACGCCGTGATGCTGACCACAAACAAGGCCACCACTGGAGCAAGGTCACACAGACAATAAACACAATTCTCTAAAACAATAACTGTGCCACAGCCCACGCACTAACATTCGAAACAAGCTTTCATCTCACAGATTTACCGACATTCCCGCGTTAATAAACGTTATTTATGATAAGAATAAGTTGCAATATCGGTTACAGGCGTTTATAAGTTACACGCAGGTGTAATTTGTCAGGAAGTCTCATGCTTAGCTCTGTAGACTACTATACTGATGAAGCATTTCATTTAATAGACTTTCTATTATTTTATTGTTCGGAACTAATTATTTCTTTTTCAATATTGTATTCGCTGTCTCTTACAAATATTGTGAGAAGATATTTTTTTTTGCTTGTTTGTAGGAGGTAATCTTTGAAATTAAGTTGCCGATTACGAAAATTATTTCGTTTAATTCTTGGGTTTAACTATCCCAGATAAAATCTCAGCGGGGTAGGTAATAGGAGCGAAGTCGCGGGCAAAACTTACTAGCTTTTCCATACAGTACCTTCTACATGTGGGGGACATGTAGTAGGTACCTACCTACTGCTACTACATGTACGGGATGGAATGACACTTAAATATGAACGATTTCAGTTTGCCTGGTAGTTCTATTCTATTAAAACAATATAGGGTTGGGTTTTAGTAAAACATTATACTTTTTTATCATTTGAGATGGGTTTGCTCTTGACTCTAGTCTAGGTGACAGAGACAGAGTCGACGTTGGAGTGAGCTTACCCAGAAGAAGCCTGTTCACTCTAACTTTGAAGAGATTCGGGTTGAATGCATTCGGAAACACAGACGCAGGTAGTGAGTTCCATTCATTCGCTGTGCGCATGATATGCGTATGCGTGAAATGGCAACAAGGTAAGGACGGTAACTTGCAGTGCGTCTAGATGTCCGATGGTAGAAGGGAGCTGGTGGGATGAGGTCCTGGAGTTCTTGAGCACACTCAACGAAGTACAGGCTGTAGAAGACCGACATACTATACATACTAGACAATAACTATGATGTATTTTTTAGGAATAATATTCTTTTAAACTGCGATTAATAACTGTCAACAGTTAGTATTACACGTCTATTTCGCTATTTGTATTTACATCAACAGAGTCTCGTTGGCGCTTTGTTCCGGAGTTAGCCCGAGACAGGCAGACGGATACCGACTGATTGGATTTATAAGGGAGGACTGCCAAGGAGCTGTGAGCTGAATATTGAGCAGTCAGAGCCATTATTTGTATTAATATTGCTTTTATTAGGGGTAGTTAGGTAGACGTGCGATCGATAAATGTATTCTGGGACGTTCGCTGTTACCACGACACTATAATATCTGCTTATTACATATTTTTCGAGGGTGGGAAATGTAAGAGCCGAATAATACATGATTTCCAAGAAATAGCTTTTTTCGTCGTGGTATTAAACTCGTAACCATAGGTACTGATATTGAAACGTAATTTTAAAGCCCAAAATTTATTTCAACCTGAACTGATTACCAGTTGAGGAAAATTGCAGAATAAGGAGAAATTCTCGGTAATTTCAAATGAAAAACAATCTAGGACATTGCCCTTGGAGGCTAAAAGGGGTTTATTTATTACTATAAGCATTCGATATCTGATCCCGAGGGTCTAAACAATGTTTCAGCCAAAAGGGATGGCAATGGTGGAAATACCAAAATTTCAATTTCTATCGACCACTTGAAACGGTAGCGTTTGAAAATTTCATACGTTTAGCAGTTTTGACAATCACTATCAAGGAACAAAGGCCTTGAAAGTCTTGTCGATAGTCTCCGTGTGTTTCAGGAATCGCAGCGCTAATTCACGCATTTGGCGAAACTATGAATAAGGAGTAACAGGAACCAAGTTTGTATCTGGGAAATCGAGCAAGTGATCCCAGATTGAAATCCCAGGTATCCTTTAATGGCTTGTTTAACATGAATTACAAAAACTAGACGTCAATAAAAGTAATAGTGATTATCATAACGTGAAGTTATTGAATGCGCCATGTTGTACAATATGTTCTGCCGAGCGGTATCTACATACCTTTTGAGAATATTCTGATGAAACCTACGTGGATCGCGAAATGATGATGGATGTGGCATGAGGTAAATAGAAGTTGGATGACTTCTCGTCGAGTGGCCAAGTCAACCAGTCCCAGAAACAAATTTAAAAAATTTAAACCCCCGACACAAAGGGACTAACTTATAAGCACGAATATAAAATACTTAATTAAACAATAACAACCTATATATGCACTTAAATAAAAATAAAAAACTACGCACGTGTATAAAAAGGTCAGGGGTCATTGGGAGTCAAAAAATCGTCCACATCGCTGTCAACGTGAAAAGTGCCCAGAACGCTGGCAGCATTGCCACGTTGGATGGCAATGCTGATTCTCTGGCCGAGGAAAAGCCCTCTTGTCACGTGAAAAGTCGACTAACCAATTGCTTATTGCTGCTCCGTTTAGGAGCTATGATGCCACAGACAGACACAAAGATACACTGACACACAGATCAAACTTATAACACCCCTCTTTTTCCGTCGGGGGTTAAAAACGAGGGTGTTAGAAGCACAATTTTACATGTGTGCAAATATCCAAGATGTCCACGGCTTTGACATACTTGACAAGAACCATCGTTGTATGAACCCACATACAATGATGGCGCCACATACGTCACGGCAGAAGAGCAGTCAGTAGCTTGTCCCGATTTGTCCCGTCGATACTGACGATATATCTACTTTATTGCAGATTTTTACAAATGCTTCTGATGCTGCTGTAACAACTGAAGTGAAGCATTCAGGAATTAGCTAACTAAGTAAAGGTAAGCATTGAGAAAGAGAACAAGAAATATAGATCGTTTTCTGGAATTACTTAGTATTCTAAATATAGTGCCAATTCTTTTTCATTTACTTACTTCGTTAACTCACGCACTACTGAACAGTAGATCTAGTACAAGTTCAGTAGTGGACGTCTTCAGGTTGAAATGATGATGGTTGACTCACTATACGTCATTTATTTACGGTATCACCTGTTTCCACGATCCTGGTCCCCCTGACTTATCAAGAAGCTGTATGATGGATGCAGGCACGCGTTCCTCCCGCCCCCGTGCGAGTGTGCGCGGCGCGCGGCGTGGCTCACAAGTGCGTCCCTCGCATGCCTTCCGCATTGCTCCTTTTTACCCACGAGCCCTGCGAGCTTCTGCTCACCCGCCCCGGATTAGTAACGTGATTGTACTACCACGATGACAAAGGATGCGTATTCTGGAAATTATGAAAAGGTGATTAGTTAAGTGGGTTTATATATTTGTCGTTGTGTGCAACTTGGTTGTTGGCAACCCAACGACCTGTATGGTCATTGGTGCAACCCCTAGCTGCCATGCATTTCCATACGGTCTGAAAGTAAAAAGCAACTGATTTTTTAAATTAATTAGTAAAGCTTACTGCTTGCAAATGATTTGTTAATAAATACCTATTAAAAAGAAAAGCGGTCACGGTCGCTCACTTATTCCTTGTATACGATAAAGTTTTAACCAACCAACTTTGGCAACTTAAGGCATTCTTGAGGAAGGACTTATCCGTACAATAAATTACAAACTTCTGAGTCCAGGGTCCATGGAATGCCAACCACGCAAGGCCGGAGTCCGGCCTTTGCGCCTAAATATTTTTTCTAACCCTAAAATCGATAAGTGTGGAGTTTCGCAGATAAAGCGGCTGGTATGTGTTCTTAGATTTATGGGTTGTGTGTCGAAATGATTGGAATGGGTCTGGCTTATCAGGAATCTACAGCGAAATGTGACGGTGTGCTTTTAATAGGCTTGACAACAAAACGCTTTGTTTCTTTTTTGACTTACCTACGTGACTCAAAAATTAAAAATTATTTAAAAGAGGTTTAGAGAGAACTCTTTTGAAATTTGCTGATTTTATATGCTATGCTTTTTCATAGACTTAAGACACACATCACTGGTGTCTTCATTTGTTGCCCGGGGTTTTATAAATGAGCACATCAAAGTATTTCCAATCTTGTTCGCGTTCCATTCCACATGAAATAGCTACGATATAGCATTCCAGGTCCAGAATAGTGTGGTCCTACTCAACTGACATGTCCCCGGCGGCGTCGATAAGTAATTGTCCACTAAGCAGGCAGCGAGTAGCGGCTGCCAGTCCGTTTTTGTGTCCCCTCGCCTGCGCCCGTAAATGTCCTGCGGTTTACACAGAGTAGTGCACCGGTAGAGATTGCAGGACTATTTAAAATGTCTTTGGCCGAAGCTGTTCTTGGCAGTGGCGGATTCACACGTTTGCCGCCAGTAGGCTATTAAAATTTTACCGCTCCCACTGATCTTTCAATTCGATATCATAGTTCATAATCTTTTTATTATAATAAAAAATGACGATAAATTGCAGATTTGTGCACTACCCTCCTCATTACATCAGCTTTTGCCCGTTATTAGTATGATTGTGTAGTGAACTAGGGGAATGATGTATAATTTCCTAGATTATTTTTACGGTTTAGTGAAGATTACACAAGAAATAGTTACTGGGTATATTTCTGAGCTAAGAAAAGTTCAATCGAGTACTACCTATAAGGGGTATAAGGCTTATGGGGGCTTTAAGGTATGTCTTAAAACTACTTACACAACATGAACACAGCTTACACAACATAATGTACATTCGGTAAACGTTGTTATTTTTTTTTATTGCACTGACAGTTTAAAAACATGGACCAATACCCTATTAAATTATCTGCCGGTCTATTCTGTAAACATCATAATAGAAAACTATTAACACTACTACTACTGCTAACTACTATATGCTAAATATTATTATTATTGTATCTCATGTACCTAACTGACTATTGCTTTAATAAAGATATTTTAACCGAACTGCTATATCCAAGTTTGGATAAATGTTTTCCAAATTCTTAAAGGCTTTTTTCGTCAGGGTCGATAGTGACAATTTACAAATTTTCGTCAGAACTAAACACATGGTTTTGGTCAACCAGCTCGTGAATATGAATCCTCCGACTGCACAACATGATTTTCTTCTGGTTGACCTTGTTAGTTCGCTTCTTAAGCAGTCTAGTTAGTTAAAACTTTTCTCTATCTGAATAATTGTCTATGACTAGTCCATTTTTTGGCAAAGTACACTATCACCCGGGCGAGCATGGCCTCTATGATGGACTTGAGTCACGCATTTTATCACGGTTATTCTCCCAAACTGTGTTAAAAATGTGTGACTCAAGCCTGTCATAGTAGGCCGTGCTCGCCCGGCAACCACACTATGTCAGTGTTTACTTGGTAATTTAATATTAAATAGTGAGTAGTGACGTGAAACAATCTGTTTCACGTCACTACTCTGTGTCACAGTAGTCCATACAGGGATAAAGGCTGCGATTAGTCGCCATTGGGCCGCGAGTTTTTGTGCGACTATCCGTCAGATCGCATGGCAGACAAGTTCGTATCGCCAGATATGTTATTACACTTGGTAAGCGGACTTTTTAAGGTGGTCTTTCAAGGATAGTTACATGGTGTTGGGCGAGGAATCTTGTATGTGCGCTATGTTATTGGCTAGAGACTAATTGGAACATTGTACAACACTTGGTTCGGTTCCTCGAAAGTGTGGGTACACTCCCAGTTCACTATTACGGGGTCTATTAAAATACGATGCTTAAAATTCCTGCATGATTACGGAAGATCTTTTAGATGGTATTAAAAGGGAGTGAGAAACAAGTTTGGAAGTAATATAGGTGCTTCTTTTTCCTATAACTAGACAAGAATAATCTATTAGTGTTATTTTCTTAGCGTGGTAATTTTATTGAAGAGTTAATAATGATAGAAAGAATGTCCTGGAACTGTATAAGAGCTTGTTTACGGCCTAATAAGTCTAAGGTAATAAGCACAATAACCTCTCAAAATCCATCAGATTTTTCCATTGTCTAACCAAGCGAATTTCCCCTATAATTAAGATACATCATGATCCCGCTACTCAACATAATATCTAGGAGTGGTGCTCACATCTTCGAAACGATCTGATGGCGGCCATCTTTATTTCCAGCCATTCATACAATTGCACTTTGTTCTCATTGTTCAGAACACGTCACGCGTAGCATTTGCGTAATCATACACCTAGGGATACTTTCAACTTGTAATCATGCTGTAGCTTTGGATATACTTGTCTCGATGGAGAATATTAAAGTATCAATAAACGTAAGGAATATTCACCTAAAATGCCAAAATTAACCTTACGACATATCCTGAAGAATTGCCAAACTTAAGTGGTAGTGAGCTTATTGTTCGCTGATCGGATGATCGATGGGGCTGAAAAGTTCTGGAGTTGTGACCATGTACCGGAAGACGCAGCGTTGTAAGTCCTCCTCCCACTAGGTGGACCGATGGCCTGGTTAAGAGGAAATTGCGGTCGCAGACATCCGACTGAATTTCCTATGTAAAAAGTAATAATTCGAGGTTTGGCTCTCGTCTATTTCCTCCACCAGTATTGGAGCAATTTAAAAGATATTCCATAAACTGAAAAAAGAAAGACATATACTGTGCTCCTGTTTTCCTTTTTTCATTAATAGTTGTCAAATTTGTACTTTAGGCGTCTGTTGACAGCGCAATTTTGTGCATCTTCTGAGGGTTCTAGTGCTTCTAAAGATTAATGTTGCAATGTATCATCAAAAAGGAAAAGGGGATCCGCTGGTTGCGACACGCACAGGACCGGTTATTGTGGCGACACTTGGGGGATGCCCATGTTCTGCAGTGGATAATGATGATGATGAAATTTACGCAAAATGCCTAAATTTCTCTTAAGATGCCTCGGTATCGATATCCACCATCTCCATTGACATAGGACTGGTTATAAAGCTCTAGGTCTGACTAACAAGAATAAATGACCTAATAAACTTTGGTCAGATTTGTCTAGGTAAATTTGGAGACAGTCCGAAATGCAGGTCGTCTATTTTGGCTTCTCCGTAGAACAGGGTTTGAAGGTTTT
The DNA here is from genome assembly GCA_948252205.1 of Orthosia incerta. NCBI lineage: Eukaryota > Metazoa > Arthropoda > Insecta > Lepidoptera > Noctuidae > Orthosia > Orthosia incerta. Next base: position 27,629,581 of record OX411760.1, read on the forward strand.
AGGTTGACTGGGTTATTTTATAACCAAGAAGGTTTAATTTCGAGCTTCATAAACGGTGTTCAGAATATGAATTTAGATTAAAGTTACGAGTTACGACTTTTCCACGTTTTCATACACATTTGCACGTTATCCCTTTAGTAGTTTTCTATTACGTGGAAATCCAAGTAGTAGTAGTAGTTTGTTGCAATTTCCACATGATTATAATATTACGGAACTGAAAGTAACGGTACAGTTTGAATGAATCAGCCATGTTTTACTTTTAAGTAGTTGTAACTTGTAAACTATGTGCCAATACGTTGTTGAATATTGTAAATCGATGTAATAAGTTAGACGTGTGGTTTTCGCAATAGGTATAGGATTTACATAACATTACCACTGTACTCTCTGAAGGGTTATATGGTTATCGTAAGCCTGAAATAGCCAAGATAGAGGCCCGTGGGGTTCCCAGAGGCGGCTTAATTTACTCTGACACCGAGGTGGCCACATCATCACACGAAAAGAAGAAGAGGCCGAAGTTCTCTAGCTGTATTTATAGTTGGACTCACATTTCGCTTGTTATCCGGCCCCAATTCCAGACTCCGAGGTACTACTTAGAAATTCTAGATAAAAATACCCCAGCTTCGACTTCACCGCTTACCATCAGGTGAGATAGTGGTCAAACGCGAACCTATCAATAAAAAAGAAAACCAGGACGTTTATAATTTAAATTAAACCCTGCAGAGAGTACCTACCACTGAATACTTCGGTTACAACTCCAGCCCCAACATTAATACGTGAGATAGTTACCCGAACTTTTTCAGCCACATAAAACAAAAACTTGTGCCACGGAAAACACTATAAATTGCGCAAATCTCTCTGCCATTAAAATATGAAGCCCATAAAGGGAAGCTGGGCTGACCGGAACTACGGAAGTGAGTAATAACTGTCCGCTGGCCGGCGCGCGGCGGGAAGATAACGTAACTATGTCATCCATGCATTCTGGAGTGTTGTGCCAGGCTGCCGTCCTGTAGCTAGAAGGTCACTATATGTCATTTGGCCAATTTATAGTTTTTAATACCTCCGTCTAAATGAGTATATTAGAGGAAGTTTGAACGTGGCACCAGTGACAGAAAAGTTGAAAGGAAACAGTTTGTCCTGTCCTGTCCTGTCCGTATGGTCATCTCATGAGGAGGGATGAAACGCATGTTACTAAAAGAGTTATGAATATAAACGTGGATGGATAGAGACGGAGGCGACGGCGAAAGAAAAGATGGATGGACTGTGTGAGGAGTGATATGAAAGAAAATAGAGTCAGTGATAGCGTGACGGGGGACAGGATGGTATGGAAGAAGAAAACGTGTTGCGCCGACCCCAAGTAACATGGGACAAGGGCAGGAAGATGACGAAGAACAAGCAATAATTAGTCGTTCAGAGTGGGTACTAAATACAAAATACTATAATAGATAAATAAATCAATAATATATCTATATATGAAAACAATGCAGCTTATACAAGAATAAGATCACAGTGCCAAGTAGTGCTCCTTTACAACTCTCTTAAAAACTGGTAGTGATTGTGCGCGTTTTATTGTCACAGGCAATGCATTGTCACAGGCAATGCATTCCATAGACGAGTGTCCTGCACAGTAAAAGATTTGTCAAGGAAGGTAGTGGAATGTATTGGCATTTTAAGCTTAATTTTATCCGATGACCTAAGAATTTTTATGTGCGAGGCACATAAAAACTGAAAGCGTTTCTTGAGGTAAAAAGAGGGTTAGAAGGAAAATGATCGATAGAGAATTTGATGATTAAAAAATTCTCTATCGATCTCTCTAAGTAATATTTTTCTCAATCAATACTCGTAGATTTCGGATAAAAACGCCCCACATTGCTATGTTTCTACACCTATGTTCGATAAGATTATGTAAGTGACTGTGTAATTAACCTTAGGATTTGTCATAATGTTGGTAAATCCTAAGGTTAATTATATATAAGGAGTCTTTTTTATATTTATGCCATGTTTTGATTTGTTTTTTCTTTTTAACCGACTTTCGAAAAAGGAGGAGGTTCTATGTTCGACTTATTGTATGTTTTTTTTTTTTTTTTTTTTTTTTATGTATGTTCACCGATATTTCCGTCAATTGTGGACCGATTTTGAAAATTCTTTTTTTGTTTGATAGAGTATGTTCCGAAATTGGTCCCATTTTAATTTGGTGAAGATCTGATGAAGAACTTCGAAGATATACAACAGAACTCTTCAATAAATAACGGCAAATCTCTCGGGACTGCTGCAATCGCATGTCTGTTTATTGTTTATACCATTTCATAACATAACATCACGCCAATACGCTCTTAAGGGGTAAGCAGATCTCTCATTTGATCGATTTTGTTCAAGTTTCATGATATTCGGGTAATCTATTTTGGCGTTATAGGAAACTTACTAAACAACTTGCCTATTAGTTAGGTACAACTAAAAAGTGAAAAATAAAAAATCTTTTTTACAAAAAAATACTACCGACTTCCAAATAAGAAAACTTTTTACAAAAAAATACTACCGACTTCCAAATAAGAAAACTACAAAGTGAAAAATAACTTTATTTTTGGAAGTCGGTGTCTTTCGTAGGTACCTTTTTTTTGCGTTATGGACACCGACTTCCAAAAATAAAGTTATTTTTCACTTTGTAGTTTTCTTATTTGGAAGTCGGTAGTATTTTTTTGTAAAAAGTTTTTTTTATGTTTCACTATTATCTTGTAATAAGAGTTTAGATTTTAGTTTCTATTTAGTCGATAATCTAAAATGCATGCTGTGGCCTCCTATAATTGAGGGAGTGCACTTGTTATTACTTCATATTGATGATTAGTGTAGAGTGTTTTATGTGTACATCTTTCGTTGGAGGTCGTGAATAAATAAATAAGTAATTGGTTTAGCTAACAATGTGCCTATTCGAAAGTACGCAATTAGATCTATTTTTCCTCTCTCGCATATGATGAACAGCATCGATTTATAACCCTCGACGGAAAAAGAGGAGTGATATAAGTTTGATGTGTGTACCTGTGTGTTTGTGTATCTGTCTGTGGCATCATAGCTCCTAAACGGATGAACCGAATTTGATTTAGATGTTTTGTGTTTGAATGGTGCCTTTATCGAGAGTGTTCTTAGCTATCTTTGATGAAAATCGGTTCAGCTGTTCTAAAGTTATGGGCGTTTTACTATTTGAATCGGGGTGTTTTCGCAAGATATCGTGTCATTATTACGTGTTCAATATTTTTTTTGAACACGTATTTATAATAGACTAGCACTTCGCCCGCGACTTCGTTCGCGAGATCCGTGTTTAATCCTACAGCTGAATTTTTAGTTTCACCCCCTTAAAGGTTTAATTTCCAAAATTTCCTTCTTAGTGCTCCCCTACATTATAAAAAGAAGTCCTGTACAGTAATATGTCTAAAAATCTTTAACACCCCCTTAATCATCTTTTAGGATTAGTTTTGAAAAACTTATAATGAAAACCTTTACTATTTACTTAGGTTAGTATTTATGCCAAGTTTCATATATGTAAGCCCAACAAATTTCCACATTTACACGACGTAGCGGCCAACTAGTAGGTTGCGTTGCCGCTTGGTAACAGGCGACATCACAACTGAGGCGGGCCGCGATGTCTTATGGAGGTCCCATACGATATCGCGGCTGAGGGTTGGAGGCCGCAGCGGGAGAGGAGTGCCGGTATTGCGGTGCAAAGTGTGTTCTGGTGCGCCTGTGATGGGGGTACTCCCCCGAGGAGGGTCCGGTGACGGACAGCCGCGGCGGGTTCGCGGTGAGTGCTAACGCGTGCCCGTGTTCCCGCCATAAGCGGCACTGGAGGACACCGTGGAGTTTTAGTGGGTTAGAGTCCCACATAACTGCACTATCTCCTCGTGGTAGTGCAGTATGCATGAGCGGTAGAATTTCCAAAAACCAATAATTGCATGTTTTTTTTTGTCAACCAGGAGCTTAAATCAAAAATTTTCATGTGTCCTATTTTCTTCTATCGTCAATAGTTTTCGCAGCGCACGCGATGTAAATAATATTTTAGGTATTTTTTTTACACCTTGGGTTACATTATTGGAGTTTTTGTAAGGATCCCTAATTTTTTTGAAAATATAATATAGCCTATGTCACCCGAGGATAGTGTAGCTTCCCAACAGAGAAAGAATTTTTCAAATCGGTTCAGTAGTTTCGGAACCTATTCAAACAAACAAACAATCAAATCTTTCCTCTTTATAATATTAGTATAGATTGTCGATCAAAACGTGTCTACTACTACATAAATTATGTAGCATCAAATAAAATGTGTCAAGGTTTTATTCAATTTTACATGTTTGTTTTACAGCTATAACTCAAAATATGATTTTGTCAGATAGCGTCACTCTAGCTACAGGATGTCAGCGGGTACTGCCGGAGATCGGCCAGTCAAGTGCACTGTAATGAAATTATGCACGTCCGGAATTTTAAACGAAACTTAAAGAGTTCTTTTTGTAATTAGTCGAGAGCTTCCGGTATTTTATGGTGTGCACATTTTGTTATAAATGAATTTTATTGTAGGTTTCTTTTTGTAGAAAAGGATTGAAGGCCGTGATTCTCTGGCGCTCGTTATGTTAGAAAGTCCGATGTTATCTATATTATTATGTATCTTTGTGCTTTGTATACTATTTTATTGGTGCCACAAACAGTCGGGTGACAATGTTGTTGGTAGCGGATCGTTGGGTGCATATCGACCGAAACAGCGATGCTCACGACGAATGCACTGCGTTTGAACGTACTCTGTTAGCTGAAGTTACATAAACTGGAAGTTTACTGGTTTATGGCAATACCTACGGTGAGAAAGACCAGAAGCTGAACATCATAAGTTGCCTCACATTTATTTCATTGCCTACCAAGCTAAAACATCTTTGACATTCCAAGTGCTTGCTTTGGAAAAAGAACTTGCACAAGAAAGTTGAACACCTCGTGTGTGGTCCGGTGGAAAAAACAACGTATTTAATTTAGCATTGCAAAATTAGTTTTAATGAGTATTACTAAGCCCATAGACACAAACTTGCAGTAAGATTTAGGAACCCGTAATAGAGACTTAGGTACTTTAAAAAAAATACACAATAGGATCGTGCTTGACCACTTTCTCACCTTATGGTACGCGATGATGGGGCCTACGGTAAAGCACGCTTGAATTACTAAATATTAATAATGTGTTTATTTAATATAATTTTAACGGATTTTTTTTTTTTTTTTTTTTTCTGATAAAGTACCAAATTTGAATACTTTATTTCAATTACAATCTAGCCTTATTGGCTAATTAGTAAACAAATTTCACCTAAACTACTACGTAAATATAATTCTAAGAATGCGTCCATTAACACTTACTTAGTTTTTATTAAGGCGAAGACACTTTGTTCATGTGTTCTTTGAAAGCAGCACTTATCACTACATTTGTTTATTTGTCACTAAAAAAAAAAAACTACACTAACTCGAACGGTTTCGTCCGTTTCAGTCTTCTTACTATATTAGTAATGTCAAGAAGCTGGATAGCCTCAACATTCACATGGTGATGAAGTCTATTTTCGTGAGCTTCTGCGTATTTTTGTATTACTCGGTCCACGACGTCCATGTTTAGGTCTCGATGTAGGTCACAGTTCCGAATGTACTAGGGTGCATTAACTATGTCCCTGAGTACTTTGTTTTGGAAACGTTGGATGATCTGGCGATTGCTCTTACTGGTACAGCCCCAGAGCTGGATACCATAAGTCCATACTGGCATCAATACCTGTTTGTATAATAGGACTTTGTTGTGTACTAGTGGGGAGTGTCTTCCAAGTATCCAGTACATTTTCTGGTAGCGTATTTTCAACTCAGATCTCTTTTTCTTGACGTGTTCTTTCCAGCGCAGCTTGGCGTCAAGATTCATACCAAGATATTTAGCTGTATTAGAGTATGGAACTTGTTGGCCATTAATAAATACAGGAAAATGTTGTGTTCTTTTATTGGTGAAGTCAACGTGAATCGACTTGCTTTCGTTAAGCTTAATTCGCCATTTTTTAGTCCAGGTTAGAATTTGATCAACCGCTTTTTGAACTTTTTCCACAGCTTCTTCATGATTATTACCTATTGCCATAATAGCAGTGTCATCGGCAAAAGTGGCAATAGGATTATTTTCTGTAACTGGGATATCACTGGTGTACAGTAGGTATAAGATCGGACCTAATACACTTCCCTGTGGCACGCCAGCATTGATGGGCCTTGTCTCTGAGTAGGCGTCTTCATATCGAACGCGGAATGCTCTGTTTGATATGTATGATTCGAGAATGTCCGTAAACTGTCTCGGTAGCATACTATTTAGTTTGTGGATGAGACCTTCGTGCCATACTTTATCGAAAGCTTGTGCTACATCAAGGAATATAGTGGAACAAACTTTCTTTTCTTCTAGCGCTGTTTCGATATAATTGGTAATCCTGTGAACCTGGTCAATAGTTGAATGTTTGTCTCTGAAGCCAAACTGGTGATCCGGAATAAGATTGCCATTTTCTATAACTGGTTTGAGCCTTTTTAATAGTAGTTTCTCAAAAAGTTTTGCTATTATTGGTAGTAAAGATATTGGTCTATATGAAGTCGGTTCCTCTGGTGGTTTGCCAGGTTTTGCTATCATGATTATTTCAGCTACTTTCCACAGATCAGGTACATACTTTAATCGAAATGCTGCATTGATAAGAGTGGTCAGTTTTACAATCGCCTTGCGATTCAAATTTTGAAGAATTTCACCTGTTATTAGATCGTAGCCGGGTGATTTTCTTGGGTTCATATGATATCTAATCGTATTTGATACTTCTTTTGGTGTAACGAGCTTTATTTCTGAGGTGTCACTTTGTACTTTTGGTGGGCAGTTCATAATTTCAGCGGAGTTCAAAGATTCCACGTTGGGTTGAAATATGAGCTCCAGGTACTGAGCAAATCTGTCAGCTTTTTGTTGATTGCTAATAGCCCATTTCCCATTTTCTGCCCTTATAGGAGGGATTTGTGTGATGGGTCTTTTTATGTTCTTTGTCACTTTCCATAATGAGTGATCTGACTTACAATCAGCAGATAACTGGCGTAAATAGTTATTCGTTAACGCGTTATTATGACTTATTATTTCCCTTTTAAGACGTTTAGTCAAATTGTTAAGTTCAGTTTTATCTTGAGGGCTTCTGGTTAGATGCCATCTTCTTCGTTGCCTTCGTTTTAGCATAATAAGATTCATGATGTGTTCAGGGTACACAGTTCTCTTTATGAGTTTTGGTTTCTCAGGTGTATTTTTCCAAGCTGACTGTTGTATATTTATGATAAATTTACTAACTTCTGAGTCTAATTGTTCAGGGGTTTTGAGCTGAACTCTTAATTCTATTCTATTATCTAGGTCTAGTCTAAAACTATCCCAGTCTGTAAACTTGTTGACTAGTATGGGTTGTTTCTCATTATGCAGTATACGTCTACTTATTGTCAGCAGAATAGTAGAATGGTCCGAGTTCATGTCATGACCCTCTTCTATAATAAAGTCACCTCTAGATATATTCTTACAGATGAAGAAATCGATTAGGTCCGGGATCCTGTTAGGGTCTGTGGGCCAGTAGGTTGGTTTCCCTGTAGATACAGCTTCACAGTTTAACTCTTGTATGGCTCTATATAATTCCCGGCCTTTGGTATTTATGAGTCGGGATCCCCAGTGCTTATGCTTGGCGTTGAAATCACCGCCCACAATAAATCTATGCCCATGTTGACTTAGGAAGTTTATATATTCTTCTTGTTTTATGGAGTGTCTTGGAGGAGAATACAATGCAGCTATCGTGAGAGGGTAAAGGTCACACTTGACTTGTACTGATACTGCTTGTATTTCTGGATGTTCGTACTTCATTTCTTCGTGGTGATGGAGATTTTCTTTTATTATTACTGCACTGCCACCACTGGCACTATTGCTAGGATGTAATGCATGGTACACTTTATATCCTCTGAAGGTAATGTGACATTGTCTGGTGAAGTGAGTTTCTGACACCAGACATATGTCAATATTTTCGATATTTAGGACTACCTGAAGTTCTTGTTGATGCTTAAGTAGTCCATTAGCATTCCATGCCATAATTTTAAGTGTTGTATTCATTTTTTATTTGATTTATTAACAAGGCCAGTCTTGGCTCCTTTTTCTAATTTCTGTAGTCGGCCATCAAATGATGACATAATTTTAATAATTTCATCTAATTTTTCTGACAAGTTAGATGGTGTTTGGTTTGTATTGTTCACAGTGTTTATTGAGTGGTCTGGTTTAGCAGTGGCTTGTGCGTAAGTAATTTCTTCACTTCTAACACGTGCTGGTGCTTTCTTTGTAACAACTCGCTGCTGAGCAGACGCTGATGAATTTTTGATAGTTTTATTTTTTATGTTTTGCATTTCTTTGGCAACTAAGCATCCTCTGTAGTTAGCTGGATGTGCTTCACCACAGTGCACACATTTTGGCTTCTCCTCTGCAGGTTTATTGCAGTCTCGAGTGAGATGTTTTCCTGTACACTTAACGCATCGCGGTTCCTTAGAACAATATTTATGCGTGTGGCCATACGCCTGACACCTTTTACATTGTGGTACGAGCCTAGATATTTTGATAGGCTGAACTTCAACTTTACATCCTAGTATAGATTTTATACCGTAGATTTTACTAATATCCTCGTCATTGTTAAAAGTTATTTTAACGGATAAATAAACTACTATAAATCATCTTATTTCATGCAAACAAACATACAAACAGTAGCTACCATCAGACGAACCCTGGCTATACACCCGTGAAGGGCTTAACTTAAATAACGAAGAAGGATCAAGAGGTCCCCCTAGGAGTCAAGCGTGATGTAATGTACTCAGCCTGAGGCTCAGTGACACATGACATACGGACAGACACAGCAGTCTTTATAAAAATGCGTTTCTAACTTTATTATCTTTCCCTCACGAATAGTTTAAAGGTCTACCAATAACGTCTCAAATACTGAAGAAATTTGGAGAAAACTTAGCACACGGGTAGAACTTAACCTTGATTAGGAATATTAGGACAAAGGTTACTTTTTTTGTCCCGGTAGTATGTTTGTTCCCTTGAGATTTTTTGACGCTTGAAAACACTCTCCACGCGAGTTAACCCGCGGGCAGAAACTTTGTCACAAGCATTGATTAATGAAAACATTTACCTATATAACTTTGTGTACTCATAGTTCTCAAACAAAAAAAACAGGTGTTTATTTCAATCAAGGACACAAGTTTCACTTTTCCCGAAACTAAGTCAACATCGCAAAAATACACAAAATATAAAAAAAATATCCATCTAAAACGTCAGTAAACCTAAGCGGGCATTGTGCCAGCAACTTATAACACTCATTGATACACAAAACGGTTTGTAATACAAACAGACACACAATGAGTTGTGAAAGGTATTTAATTAGTTAATTAACTACGTGTCAGCGGTAACGAACAGACTGATTGATGGACGTAATTTGCACATATGAGTGATGAGAGCTTTCATTATAAGAAAAATATAAATTACACATGTTGTATGCCGCTTAGGATCCGTACTAATATTATAATTGCGAAAGTAACTATTTGTTTGTTTCCTTTTCACGACTTAATGGTTGAACTACTGATTTAGATGGAATTTGAGACGCTGGATTTGGAGATAGTTGCAGATCCTGTGAAGGACATACGATAGTTTATATCCCAGTAGTGTGTGTTCCCTTGCCATGATAAAACATTTTTTACGCTGGCGAAGCCGCAGGCATAAAATTGCATATTAACTCAGTCTGTCTGTTAATCTGTTAAATATTCACGCTTAAGAGAAAATGCGGTCGCAGACATCCGACTAAATATCTTTAGTAAAAAGTCATAATTCGAGGTTTGGCTCTCGCCTATTTTAGATCATAATTCGAGGTCAAAGTAGGGTACCCAAGGGAACATACTTACTCCCAGGATAATAAGTATCCTACGTAATTCTCCAAGGTCCAACAAAATTGGTGAGGTAATGCAGAGAGAGAGAGAGTAGAGAGCTCTGACTAAATTTCCTTAGTAAAAAGTCATAGTTCGAGGTTTGGGCCTCGCCTAATTTAGACCACAATTGGAGGTCAAAGTAGGGTAAAAGTCATAATTGGAGGTTTGATTCTCGCCTTTCTGATGATACATTATCTTTAGAAGCACTAGAACCCTCAAAAGATGCTCAAAATAACGCTTTTAACAGAGGCCTTTAGTCCTGGCCAGGGGTCTGTAAGTCAAGAGTGAATGGGTTTTTTCTAGGCAAGTGTGCTTCACCGTCGACCACATCATCGCTTACCATCAGGTGAGAAAGTGGTCAAACGCAAGCCAATAGACAATAAAAAAAAGGCCAAGTGTACAAATTTGACAACTATAATTGAAAAAAGGAAACATAGAAGCACAACATATGTCTTTTTTATTCAATTTACGGAATATCTTTTAAATTTGTTCAATATTGGAGGAGGAAATAGGCGAGAGCCAAACCTCGAATTATGACTTTTTACTTAGGAAATTCAGTCAGTGCTCTCTGCCCGCATTACCCAATTTTGATGAATTTTGGACATTGGAGAAGGACGTAGGATACTTATTATCCTGGGAGTATGTTCCCTTGGGATAGTTTTCGACTTTCAAGCTGGCGAAGCCGCTAATAGAAGGTAGTTTAATATAGGGCTATAAGAGCCCGACGACGATTTAATTCGTACAACCATACATAGATTAGCAGGATTAAACCCATTTTGTTCGATTAAGATCTCAGTTGGATGACAGTCTTCAGCAAACTTTAATCAATTATTCGGTGAGGTAGATACTCAAAACAATAAATATACCTAAGTATTTATAAAATTAAAAAATCATCTAGAGCAATTCAATTCTTTTCGGCAACTTTTAATTTAGACTGAACATCCTAGTTTTCTTAAAACCAGTATTGAATATCTGATTACATTTATCAAACAATTTGAAAACTGTAAGTGTACCTTATTCATAAAAAATGTACTTTTTCAGTACAATCAGAAATATTTTCAGAGAGCTTTTGAAAAAAGCGTATCAGCATCACTAGTAAAAAGCTTTCAGTTTGAATCCCGCGTTTACGACTACGGACTACGGGCTCTTCGGCGTGAGGCCTCAGGGGCCTTAGGCGATGGTTTGATGCGGCCTACATCAGCATACATCGAAACTTTCCACTGCACGAGCTTTTAATGATAGCTTTAATATTACAGCTAATGTTACTGCCTCGGAAGTTAGTTAACTTTTATGTTTTAACATTTTACGATTGCATCGACCTGTACGATTGGCACATCGTATTAAAGAGAGCTTTCTGCGTTTATTGTAGCAATAATACTACTCGTAATAGGTAATTAAAAGTACTCATTGCAAGTTTCGGAGACATACAGATGTCTAGTTGTTGTCAATAAACTAGACATCGCACAAGTCTTTTAAAAAGTGAACGTACATAACACTGCCAATTAAAAATTTAACAGAGCGCTAACAAAAACACAAATAAGCTGAACAAGCAAACATAATACAGTCAGACCGCATAACGCGGACGACTCAAAACAAAACGATTTCAATGGAGCCGTGGGGAACCCTACGAGCAGGGGCTCGTACGCGGGGCTCCGGGCTCCGGGGGTAAGCGAGTTATGAATTAGTCTCAGGTATGATGGGTGCGCGGAGGGGCGCATTCTTGCACACGCGGGATCAAACCGTCTGGCAGAGAGCATGTCTCTATTGTACAACCCTAATGATCCAAACGTATGAAAAATGAAAAATCTTAAATAAATAGGTTTAGACACGGACAACTTTTAAGAACGTCTTGAGAAAAAATAGCACACATAATAGCATACTAATCCGACCAATCATAATCGAACAATCTCATAAATAGCATGAATGATTACAGTTAACAAGACGCAATCACGGAAGAGAGCACTTAGCTGTCCAGCGCGACCGCCACAGAGCGGCTCGTTGATGTCGTTTGTACAACAGAGGTAATTTATACTATCTGCTATCTAATCAAATCACACACGATATTAAAAATAGTAAACTTTCACTACGCGCCTGGTGTGCGCTGTGCGCCCGGTGTGCGCCGCGCCGATCTCCTCGCAGTACACACTCGCTCAAAGCTCGCGAAGCTCCGCTGCCGGCGCCCCTTCAGTCCGCCGGCGGCAGTCGACCGGCGAGTACGTGCCGCACGCATCGCCCTCCCACGGAAACTTTACGCGAGTGCAGTGACAGTGAGTGAGCATGCCCGCCCGCGCCGTGGCCCTCCTAGCCACCGCGGCCCTCGCGCTCGCCGCCGCGCCACCCGACCCCTGCCTGGAGGACGGCCGCCCGCGCCGCTGCATCCCCGACTTCGTCAACGCTGCCTTCGGCACCCCGGTGGTCGCCTCCTCCATCTGCGGAAGACGAGGCCCTGAGCGCCTCTGTGACCCTCCCGGAGATCAACCCCCGGAGAACTCCTGCAGAGTGTGTGATGCTGCCAGGTCCGACCGCCGACACCCGCCGACCCACCTCACTGACTTGAACAACCCCCACGATGTCACCTGCTGGAGATCCGCTCCGTTACCTCCGACCTCCTACGATTCGCCCCCCGACAATGTTTCCCTTACTTTATCTCTTGGTAAAAAGTACGAGTTAACTTACGTGAGCCTCCAGTTCTGTCCGAAAGCCGCTCGACCTGACTCTGTCGCCATCTACAAGAGCGCGGACAACGGCGTCACCTGGCAGCCCTTCCAGTTCTACTCCAGTCAGTGCCGTCGGGTGTACGGGCGGCCCAACAAGGCCACTGTTACTGCTGCCAACGAACAGGAGGCCAGGTGCTCCGACAGTCACAGACTGACTGGAGAGAGCTCTGGAGGAGCGAGGCTGGCATTTAGCACCCTTGAGGGACGTCCAAGCGCCGCTAATTTTGATATATCCCCTGTTCTGCAAGACTGGGTAACTGCGACTGATGTCAGGGTTGTGTTCAACCGTCTGCATATGGTCAACGAGGGTGACGAAATTGACAACAAGAAGCAGGCCGCTCCGGGCAGCCAGCACTACGCGGTGTCAGACTTTGCGGTCGGGGGTCGCTGCAAGTGCAACGGTCATGCTTCGCGGTGTGTTCCGATGAAGGGCAGTGAGGTGGCTTCTGGAGGAGTGCAGCAACTGACCTGCGAGTGCAAGCACAACACCGCGGGCCGGGACTGCGAGCGCTGCAAGCCCTTCCACTTCGACCGGCCCTGGGGACGCGCCACCGCCAGGGATGCCAACGAATGCAAAGGTCAGAACCCCAAAACTATCTCGCTTGCTGTTACTTTATATTCGTTTCCTAGAATCGATTATGTTGTATTTGAATATCCGTAGATTAGAAGTAATTTACATTCTTGTTTTCAAACAATTAGATGATTTGCTTATTTTTTGTTGCTCTCTGTTTGTTTTACGACTGTCCAATCAATGTTATTTCCGTAATTACTCCGCAATAATTGTGGAGTGATCATTAAATTCTACAAAGATACTTCAAGATAAAAAAAATTGAATTAATTGCGATCTGTAACTTAATCGAAAATCTTAATGATGAAGAGATAATAAATTTCCGTTTGCAGGCTCGTTGAAATCGAAAAATCGTATCGGAAGAAATATAATAAAAGGATCAGAAAATGTAAAAAACAGTTCCTTCCTTATTTTGAAAGTAGCTTGCGTACCTGGAGTTAAGTAAAAGACTCCAACGAGTAAAGATTACCATTCGCCTATACTACTCACATAAATGTGTGGCCTACGTTCAACTGAATAGCTTTGCCTTCATATTATAGAGCCCAGAATATTACCTTACACATTATTTTTATTGAAACGAGCATACCATACATTTTTATGTAGAGCCTTCTTAATTTGATCGTCGTTTTTTTTCCAAATATGTATACGATTAAATTACTTAATTTTTTTATCCTACTGAATAAAGATAAGAGAGAAAGTTAAGATCGACTGCATGAAAACAATTAAGAATTTCATGTAATTCTTAATTGTTGTATTTCAGTAAATTACCTACGCGTATTTTCATTTAAATGAGGCCGCCTTGTATAAAAAATTACCTCTCTCCGTAATCCTTATGGAGTTAATTAAGTACCTGTGCCTACGGTTCCGGCCCAAACTCGTGTACGCATTTTCCTGTCATAATTTTAATTGTTTTCCACCAGGGTTTCAAGATTCCACGAAATAATTTTACATTTTCGTTTGAACGTAGTTTCTCAGAAAAATCTTTGAAAGAGGAACAAATTTTTTGAAAGAATCACGGTTTATTAGATTGCGTTCTTCTTCCAAAACTGATTATCTATAAAGACTCCTGACCAACCAGATTGAATATGATCTTAAAAAGACAAGATCGACTGTCAATATATTTATCTCAACTTTATCACATCTACCATAACAGCTAGGATATCCCCAATGCGATAAATGCGCTTTTATTTGGTAGATTTCAATATCCACCAAACCAAAGTTCTACAAACAGTACTTACTCTAAAGTATAAGACACATTTAACCCGTTCCCTGCCGACTAACTGCTGGATAAATTAATTGATTTATTGCACGGCATAGCTGTCCGTTAATTAACATTTATGAGTTATAAATTTTTACGCTGAGCGGCAAGCAAGCGGCAACTCCGGCAAGCTAGCGCAGCGTAACCCCATCCATCATAGATTGATGGCCGTCAACTATAAAGCATACCATATTAGAAAATTAGAACGTGAATGGAAAAAGCTGTTTCGAAGATCAGAATTACTGTTTTTATTGAATGGGAATCAGGGCGTCGGTAGTAGCAGGGTTATGAAGAAGAAGTTTTTAATGTTACGTGATGTTAAATTATATTTTGATGATTGGGAGTTCTTTTGTCTAAAAAGTTTCTAAATTGAAAGAAGCAAAAAATATATATGAAAATCTGTGTATGAAGATTGAAGTCTAATCTTTTTGGATTTGGAAGTTAGACATAGGTCTGAGCAAAGACTCTTGCATTTGTTAAAGGTACATAATACGATAGTGGAGCTAGAGCTTTTAAAGCTCAACTGTAACACAAAGAAACTTGAATAGTAATCAACAATTACGTTGAATTCTTGTCCTCACGTAATTACCCATCCATTTGGTATCACAATGTAGAGCTAACAAACTCCGCCGCGATAATAGAGCTGCGCCCACGCATCCCACCTCTATGATTTGTGATTCACAAACGCATATTATCATAAATTTACCAACTCTACTTTTAAAGACGTCTCAAGGATATTTCTTTTTTATTTTCAGCATTATTATCTCCTCTTAAAAGTTATGGGCAAGACTTATTTAGATTTTTATGTAGATCGTTAATTTCTTTTTGGTTTTTTTTATGGATTATTTGGTAACTGAGTAAATTGAATTTTATTGTTTGTCTGTCGTCTTAATTACAGGAGATACTTTTTACGGAAATTAGAACAGAAATGCTTTTATTTTTCTAGCAGAAAATGTTACAAAAATGTTAATTTTGGCAATAACTTTTATGAGAATGGCCGGGAAATAACAGTTTGGTATTTCATACTAAAATAACATTCCCGCTGTTATGCAAAACCGGTTTTATTAAATTGTTGACCTATTACCGAGAATTTTATACTCTACTTTCTACATAGGTGGTATTGAAAACCAGAACAAAATTCATTTAGTATTCTAACACAACTTATTTTATCAGAAAGGCATAAAAAATACATCTTATTTCTGCAGTTACTGCTTACAATATAGACCAAAAACAAGTTTATACAAACACGATATCAGAATAAAGTCATAAAACCATGAGTCTGTGTAATAAAGGCCATTTGGAGCTGTTCCACTATCGCCATGGACGTTCAGAAGCACCCACATAGGTGTGACTAAAAAAATATAAATAACTTAACTTTGTACTATTTCAATAAAGTTGAGTTGTTTGCTGAGGCAGGTGACAGAAAGCTTGATAAATTGGGCTTTTTATTACCCGTGGTATAATCTGTGATTGAGGGTAATTTTTACAGTTCATGCTAGCAAAATAGGGTGGAAAAATCGACTAAGGTAAGCAGCTACCTTAGTCGATTTTCAATTAAGAAAATCCTTAGTAACAAAAAAAAAATACCGAAGAAGTAACGAACTGAAAACCAAAAAAGAAAGAAAAATCTTTGAGTCTAGCATTTTGAGTTGGCGCCAAACAAACAAACATGCAAAATGATTGTAGCTAGGTTGATCTTCGTTGAGAGTCATTTTTTAACCGACTTTCGAAAAAGGAGGAGGTTCTATGTTCGACTTCTTGTATGTTTTTTTTTTTTTTTTTTTTTTTTTTTTTTATGTATGTTCACCGATATCTCCGTCAATTGTGGACCGATTTTGAAAATTCTTTTTTTGTTTGAAAGAGTATGTTCCGAAATTGGTCCCATTTTAATTTAGTGAAGATCTGATGAAGAACTTCGAAGATATACAACAGAACTCTTCAATAAATAACGGCAAATCTCTCGGGACTGCTGCAATCGCATGTCTGTTTATTGTTTATACCATTTCATAACATAACATCATGCCAGTACGCTATTAAGTGGTATGCAGATCTGTCATTTCACTGATTATGTTTTGAGTTTCATGTTATTCGGGTAATCTATTCTGCCGTTACAGGTACTTACTACACAACTTGCCTATATGTACAACTAAAAAGGTTAAAATAAAAAAACTTTTTTGCAAAAAAATACTACCGACTTCCAAATAAAAAACTACAAAGTGAAAAATAACTTTATTTTTGGAAGTCGGTGTCAATATCGCAATGAATTGGTACCTACAAAAGACACCGACTTCCAAAAATAAAGTTATTTTTCACTTTGTAGTTTTTTATTTGGAAGTCGGTAGTATTTTTTTGCAAAAAAGTTTTTTTTTAGTTTACTTCATTTCGACAGAATTGGTTCACATTTGAAAATTCAGTGGGAAAATTATAAATAGATCCTTTTTTAACCGACTTACCAAAAAGGAGGAGGTTCTATGTTCGACTTTATGTATGTTTTTTTTTTTTTTGTGTATGTTCACCGATATCTCCGTCAATTGTGGATCGATTTTGAAAATTCTTTTTTTGTTTGAAAGGACATATTCCGAAATTGGTCCCATTTTAATTTGTTGAAGATCTGATGAAGAACTTCGGAGATATACAACAGAACTCTTCAATAAATAACGGAAAATCTCTCGGGATTGCTGCAATCGCATGTCTGTTTATTGTTTATACCATTTGAAAGAAAGAAAGAAAGAAAGAAAATACATTTATTTGTCACAAGCCATTAGAGCACACAATATAAAAAATGAAAAACAAAAAACAAAACTTAAAAACTATACGACAATAAAAAAGAGAAAAACAATAAGTATGACATTGTGTGTCCCACGGCGTTCATAACATAACATCACGCCAGTACGCTCAAAAGTGGTACGCAGAACTCTCATTTCACCGATTATGTTTTGAGTTTCATGTTATTCGGGTAATCTATTATGGCGTTATAGGTACTTACTAGACAACTTGCCTATAGGTACAACTAAAAAGGGTAAAATAAAAAACTGTTTTGCAAAAAAGTACTACCGACTTCCAAATAAAAAACTACAAAATGAAAAATAACTTTATTTTTGGAAGTCGGTGTCTATATCGCAAAGAATTGGTACCTACGAAAGACACCGACTTCCAAAAATAAAGTTATTTTTCACTTTGTAGTTTTTTATTTGGAAGTCGGTAGTATTTTTTTGCAAAAATGTTTTTTTAGGGCGGGCTATTATTTTTCAAATTTAAATGGCACCAACTTTGAGGTATACTCTTACTAATATTTTTCTTTTAAATAGGATCTCTCTATAAAAGTTATGCGAGGTCAAACATTAAAAAAAATACATGTCGAACTGAGAACCCCCTCCTTTTTTTTCGTCACTTAATAAAGGAAATAGTGGTGTTAATTTGACGATTTTAATGGTTATCGAATAGTATTCATAGTGTCCTAGACTCGCAATGAGCAGTATTTGGTGTTATTGCAGTAACTTTGTGCTTATCAGACGTTTGCCTCTTAAAAGCTGTCTCTTGCTCTTAGCATCAAGATCTTACCTAACCTTTATCATAGACCAGCGTTTAAAAAAATGTCTTAGATCTGGGTTAAATACGACGTTATCCTTATTCCATTTAAGGCTTTAACTGCTCAATACTTACACGCCGTTGTCACACCGATAAGCATCCAATGATACCTCATTCCTTTAACGTACAGACAATAAAAAGTATAAGAATTAGGATGAATCAGTGCACGTTGATCGGCATCAGATAATGTTATTTTATTGTGCTAGTTTAGTGTTAAACGTGCTGTTTGTCTCGGCATTCTAGTTTATTGCTTTGGACACTGATCAGGGCTGGCACGAAAGGAAAATTTGATTTTATGACATACTAGCTTCTACCATCGGCTTCGCCCGCGTGGAAAGTATCATCTCAAGGAAACATTATACGGGTTATATTTGCTAATCCAGGCTATAATCTGACTTTGTGCCAAATTTCATCCAGATCCGTTCAGCTGTTCTGGCGTGATTGAGTAACAAACATACATCTACACATACATCTATCCAAACTTGCACATTTGTAATATAAATAATATTCGTCTATCTCGGCAATATAGGTCGGTAACTCGGAACCTAAGCACATTTACCAACCCGCACTGGGCCCGCGTGGTGGATTACGGTCCGCTCCCTCTTACAGAGAGGAGGCCTATGTCCCAGCAGTGGGAATATTATAGCCTTATTATACTAAGGGTAATTTTGTATGATTTTAAACACACCTGGATCAGGAACGCACAGAACCGAAGCATGGAAGATAGAAATGGAAACAGGTTGATATGATCACGATGATCATAAATCCACCTTACGTATCATAAGTAGGTACATAATTACATATTACTATTTATTAAAGTACCTTGTCCATAAAACAAGAAACAAATATTGAAAGCATAAAAAATAAACGTCTTTTTGACTTAGGCAAATGATACGACGCTGCAAACACAATTTAGCAAAATGGGATTTTATAGACCCGTCTAATACCCAGTGTGAGTGCGGTGCCCCTTTGCAAGATATGGCACACATGCTGGAGTGTCCCAAGTGCCCATACTCCTGCACTTTGGAAGACCTTATGCTCGCCACTGACGCCGCAATCGGGGTGGCCACCTACTGGGCCCAAATATTATGAAGAGTTTCCCATCGACTCGAAAAAAAGAAGAAGGCAAATGATAGTTCGAAAATGTTCGTTTCTTAAACCTACATATCTTTTAAAATGCTACACTCGTAACCTTTAAAAAAACTGTTGAGTGTTGACCACAAAATGCTTTCTGCCCCTGATAACTTACTATGGCAACCAACAGATAACCAGGAATTAGCGCTGAAGCAAATCTTAATGTCCAAAAAAGGTTACCTTAAATTGGTAGGAGCATCCCAAAGATATGGAAAAGCCTTTTACGTTCACTTAAAGGATTAGTCATTCAATTGAGAGAGTGTTGCATTGTGTGCCAGCACTCCAGGCGCAATAAATACTATTTTCAGTTAATCCGTAGCAGGTCCCGTAGTCTTATGTCGTATTTAATTTGGCAGTTCCAAATGGGTGAATTAATTCAGAAAATAAATGGCGGGTCCTAGCGATTGTGTCAGACTCCGTTAGTTACTTTGTTAAAAAATCAGGACATTTTCACTGTTCATAACCGACGAATTCTTGTTGAGGAATTCCGATTATCAAATCAGAGTTTGGCAACATGTCGAATAGTTTTACGAGTAATTCATAAATGACTAATAAAAGTAAAGTACTGGAATGTAAACTATCGTATTAAAGTAAAGTGTATGTCAATAAAAACTGGTCGCACCAACCCTATGAATTCCAGTGATTGATATTATCAAGTTATTTGTCGAGATATGTCGTACGGCATGGTTTATAGCCTGAGGAAGTGATAAAAACCATGTATTTGATTACCGATGGCTTATTTCCTTTACGACACGTCTAATGGCTGTTTTTGAGGAACAATCGGCCATCTCCTGGTGTTGTTGTCTTTGGTTAAGGTTATGCGGGTGCATGATGGTCTGTGGTAAGTGAATTAATGGAACTGGCTGGTAGTATTAATTTAAGAGCGATTTTTAATGAGTTGATGTGTAATGTTTCTGTTATTGTAGTTTTTAATAGCTTGGGTATCATGTAGGCAATAAAATACTTAGGTAGGTATTTGAAAAATAATGAGCTGGCTTTAAATTCCGCAGCAATGTTTGTGGAGAGCTGATGCTGATGCTGTGCCTTGAAACTATCTTGTGTTTTGTTTATGCTGTAACATATTTTCTTACTGGCAATAAATGTTTTCTTTCTTTTCTTTATATATGAAAACTTCTTAGCAATTCAAAAACTTACAATAAAGGAGTAGCGGATTTAAATCGTAACATTTTGTTATGTTACTCTACAGTGCCTATTTCGACACAAGTAGGTTTCGGTCGATGGCACCGAAATGTTCTGGAGTGGCGACCGCGTACCGGCAGACGCGTCGTTGGAAGGCCTCCTACTAGGTGGACTGATGACTTGGTTAAGATTGCACATGACCGGTCGATGTGGCGACCCTTGGGGGAGGCCTATGTCCAGCAGTTGACGTCTTTCAGTTGCAATCATGATAATGAAGTTGCCGGACGAGTTATTTACCAGATTATCAACTAACTGTTTTCTACCTGTCTCCAAAACCCATGACTGATGTATCCCAACTAATTTGGTAAACAAAACGCACTAAAAAAACTGGACAGATAAGCGGATATTTACGGCCGAGTGTTTAACCGGACCACAGATAATATAATACTACAGTCCGAAACTATCTAGTCGAGTTGGCAGAGCCTCAACGGCGAGCTACCGGCGCGAGTTACTAGCGCCAGCGATAAACGTAATTGGCTGCGTAACATTTGTATCGGTTTAGTGTTTGTTTATTTATTTTATAGACCCTTTTTTGTTGAATATCATCTGCCAGCACCTATGATGTAGTTCTGCCAGCGTTATTCATTCAATTCGATATATTTTATTAATTTGTTGATTTTATTATGTGTGCCAATAAACTATTTCGTACTTAATATCTTTTCTTCTATATGTATTGGCAGGTAACTCAACTTAGTGCCTGCTTTGCTGCAATACTTGGAAATTAAACTATTTTCCGTGTGAGTTTATGATGTTTTCGCCGAAGTTTATTTATTTAGTGCACCTACATTAAATCAGTTTTGAATACACCTGCACCTACGTATCCGGTAGATGGAATGAGTATAAACGATCACAGATCTTGTAGTTAAAATCTAAGTAGCTGTATCATTAGTCAATGTTGATTATGGCATGACATGATCCATTTTTTGTTTGAAAACTCTGCAATGCTTTACAGTTGAACTCCATGATTCTACTGCTACCAGTTCCAAGCATCTTGCATCCATAAAATAATAAACATTCAATAAATCTTGCCTAACTTGTAATTTTTCTTGCAACGAAACGAGACCGCAATAGTTATGTGCGTTTTTATAAATCAACTTGTTTATTTATTGATTACTAATAAATAAAATGGAAATTGTATTTTTCTTTGCCTGTATATGGAATGAAACAGAAGTATCATCGACTTATGTACCGTATCGTGTATGCGTTTAGAATAAATTATAGGGTTTAGGTAAAACATAAATAACATTATTTTAAACCATATAGGTAAAATGAAAAATTACTTACTTGTAATCGCAGTTTTATTTTCAGAAAATAACTTTGCAGATACCGATAAATTCGATAAGTAATCAGCCTAATTGCGTCAAATAATACAACCAAAGCCGATTACTTACTATTCCACACCTCGATTGCGTGACATACTATTCCTATCATAAAACAAAACGAAGGCTTTTGATGAAAATTCCTAATCTATTGCTACATAATATGTTTCATATGTTTGTGCACTGAAGAAAGCATTAATCTGTGGATTCGAATCAAAACTCACCTTTTCAACTCCTGCATACCAGCCTTGCGCACCGTGGACTTAAAGTTTTGAAGCCAGCAATTCACGCACAGTTCTACAGGTGCTAGTCACTCACTTTTCTACCCGGAGCACTAGAGAATCCTCGATGAGCGAGAGGAAACTAGGAATTTCACATATTAGCCGTAGACAGTCTTTTCGCCGCTGTCGCTATTCCATTAGTTCAGTGGAAAAACACGCGCGCAGTCGTGGCGCTGCCGGTTTGTCCACCAATCGGATGGCTCAGCCAATGATTAAGAGCCAAAATGGCAGTTCCACTCAAATTCACTCAATAAATCAATACATAACTGATGAAATTATGGTAGATGTGGGGTGAACCAAAGCCCAGAAAAATCCCTTGAAACTATTCTGATTGTTTTCCTTACGAACTTACTGAAATGGAGCTGTGTAAGTAGTATTCACACTTGAGACAAAGAACGGTACGGAACAGTTTGGCAAATTAGATGAATTTGTAAATTAACAAAATTGTCGACGAATTGTCGAAATGAAGGCATGCACTGACTGTGATGCCCATTGCTGACAGAGAAATAATAATCCTTGTTTATTTCTCCACACAAAAACAAGACCAATAAACAATTTATTTCTTTTAACGTTGAGGGGACATTCTGTCGACAATTGAATGTGCAGAGCAGGGGGGTGACCACAAGCTCTTAGAGCGGTATCAATTTGATATCGAGTAAGTGACAGATGTATACAAGTCAGATACATCTGTGAGTTAAGCTCGCCTTTGTACATGTACTTTATTATCACATTATATTGAATATTGTTTTTGGTGTACAATAAAGAATTAAATAAATCTGTCCCTTATTCGATCTCAAATTGATACTGCTCTAAGAGCTTATGGTTACCCCCCTGGTGTCTGTTATAGGTGTTACCTGTAATGCAGAACACTAAAAAAGTTTCAAAGCCACATCATAACAAAATCCCGCTACACCATGTCTGAAACGCGCATCATTCCCATTACCTAAGAGTTTGCATACTATCATACTATTCATATCTACTAGTACAGCACACAGCACAGTTATCAAAACTGCCTGTGTTTATTCGGTTCGGCTCGAGAGCTGCTCTGAAATAACACTCGCTTACTGCTTGACCCATTACGGATCATGACTATTGAGTACGAGTGTAATATCTGTCTTATTTAGTCTGCGTGTAGTGATGATTTGTGATACGGCAGTTTTCTGTATTAATGAGGGTTTTCAATAGTATCTCTAAGTCGTCTGTGGTTTTCAAGAAAATTTGTGCCATTAGTTGGCGCCACTTTTGGCTAGAAGTGTTCTCCTTAGATAACGACTGACTTTGACGTCAATTTGACTTATGTCAAAAAAAGCATTTGATAGTTCCTTATTGTGACTTTTTTTATATTTAACGTAATTTTAAAACCTCTAATATTATCTATTCCTAAAGAAAATGTGCGATTTATGTCGGTGATAAATTCATTTGAAATCATTACGAACCTTTCATTTTAATACTTTAGAATTTATTAAAGTAACATCCTACTCGAAGTAAATTTTTCTATTCTTGTTTAGATCACTAATGAAAGTAAGTAATAGGGGCCTACCTTTTTCTTAAATTTTTTTGGTCAGGTGTTAAACTTCTTTCCTTGCCTATCTTTTTGTATCTACCATTTTACCGTCGCGTTGAATATGCATGTCCTACCGGTTCTGCATGTCGATTCCAGTAACTTATAAAAGCTCTCGAAGTTCTGCGGTGGTCACTTCTTTACTATCTTGGCTCGATACAAGACATCTCTTTTAACATTAATGCATTTTCCAAACATTTAGCAAGAAAACATTATCCTTGGTAATAAAATGTAGCTAAGACCTCCGGTTGGCGGGTCCCCAAGTTTCCAATAAAGCGTACCATGCACGAATTGCACGATGCCGGTGAGATAGTTACAAGTTATTCACTTTGACAAACTACTGCTGTTTGCATAATGGCCAGCTTTATTTTACATAGATACCTAGGTTGCTTCTAATATTAAAATTTTGTTTATGCTTTATTGTGGCCATTTCTCAAGAAAGAAAACGGTTATGCATCTTGTTCCAACCATTTAGACAAAATCTAAAAAAATACCGTGTTAATAAAACTCTGCTGTATTTCAAAAGGGGTATATTCCTTAGTAGTTTTTTTCGTTGTTTTCGGTTCCGAGGCCTTGCCTTTTTTTCTATTATTTTATAATTGGATCAGTAGTTCCAGAGATTATTTTTTACAAACAAACAATTTTAACCTCTTAATAAAATCGAACAAAAAAATTATAACGATTTCAAGTTAAAGTTTCAACACAGCACACAAAACACAGTAAGTACAAACAACACATAAACCATTAATTTTCTTAATGATGACCGCAATCATCATCAAGCATAACGATTTCAAATGAATCATTGTCGTCGGCATTGAGATTAAAACCAACACATACCGACAATTACCTTCGGAAGTCATCATTCAATTCATTGTATATTCATTCAATACAACCAAACTGACACATTGTCCTTTATGTCACTTTTTTTACAAACTTACTAATGCCATATCTAAGTCATCACATCACACCCTTAAGTCTTCACAGATAAGTCTTAAAATCGTTTGAAAAATATGAGGAATATAGCAATTGACATGATGTTTTGAACTGTCAATATAATTGATGTATGTAGTCAAGTTTTGACCGCCCACTATGCTAAAAGTTTTTTTTTAAGTTTTGGTACAATGGAAGAACAAAAACAATTGGTAGAATAATAGTTGCGTTGCGTTGGGTCTGAGAAAGGATGTTTTGGCTAATTTCGTATAAATTACTGGGAGGTACTTGTGGTGTAGATATTGAATAGGTATCCTGCTGATTTTGTCCTTAAGAAATTCATGAATCTTTGTTTACTCAGAAAACGTGCTTTTGCGTACCTATATTGTTATTTTCTAAAAAACTTATTGTATGACAAAAACTCGATTTAGACGTCTCCAGTCTTTTCAGCTTTGTGCAAATCATAACAGATACTTCAAGTTTTGGATCCCTTCAATAATATAAGCAATAGATGATTGATGTCTTCATTTTTGGACTTTGGAAAGAAGGGTACCTATCAGGTGAGACAGTGGCAATACGTGCATCTCTAAATTTGTATACCCTAATATAGCCAAATATTGGCTCTTCTTATGATTTAACACTTGTAGAACTTGTCGATTCACTGTTATATTTCATTGAAAATTTGCTAATGATATTTGTACGCTTCACGGCAAAAACATGGAGAATCTACGTAATATTATAACAACTCATACACCATATACTACCAATGTTTAAAAAAATAATAATATGACTCTGTAAAAAAGTGCCCCATGCACCAAAAAAACAACGACCCTTCCACGAGACCCTACTTAAACAATCCTCATCTAAAAGACAGAAATTATTTACAAGGTATTGCTTAGTCACCCACACAAATAATACAATTGAATCTCTTCACAAATACCTCAATCAGGCCACTCTTCGGTAACATTCATTAGAGAAATCCAAGTTAATAATAACATTAAACCTAGTTCCATCTAATCGGGTAAGCAGGACCCTAGTATCAATACCGCCGTGTCGGCATCAGTCAATAGCCGCCCGAGACGCGTCGCCGGGTCAGAGATCAGCGTGCGCAAATATAACGGAGGCTGCGTGGCTGGACAGGGACTCGTTAGCTTTAAAGACTAGGCACTGATTTTTATGACATAATGTTGGTAAACCTGCTGTATTTTTTAATTTTCTGATGCTGACTTTACTGTTACTGCCTCAGTAAAAAAATATACATAACATTTTTGTCTACTTTTTGTTAAGGTTACACTAGTCGATAATTCTTCCATACAAACGGTGTCTAGGGATTACTCCACTGTTTGACGATGTACGTTCAAAATAAAAAATGATATTAATTCGTCTCATCATTATCTAGCCCTGTATGTTACCAACAAATATATATTTGAAAGTTATGATCGTCGAAAGTTCCACATTTCGACACTAATTTTAACGCATTTTTGGGCGCAAATAAATACCATAAGAAGACGGAAAATTTCAAAACGACCACCACACAGGGACAGATTAGTAGTTCAACAATGCAAATAATTTTATTTTAAACAGATACGTTTAGTCGTTTTTTCATGATATCAAGACTCCCAAAGGTCTGTTTATAAAATTTCGCGCACTCGGTTTCGTCCTAAATCATTATCTATTTCGCTACAAATTTGCAAAAATATGTATTCGTACGCGAATTAGCTTCCTTCTGCCCATCACAACATCTATCTCTTCCGCACGTGTTGTCAGTTGATATAAAATGCATTTTAACCTCGTCCACTAGTGTAACCTATTAAGTTTTATTAGTTCTAGAATTTTAATATCCATCGTCTTTTTGGTTTCAAACTTTCATGTGTTGTAAACACATATAAAAGTCTATAATTCATCTGAAATGTCAATTAAAAGTAATCAACATGATAAGCACAGCAATTTCTCTCACATTCCCAGCGCAGCACATATTTTCTCACAGTAACCAACACTTATTTACATAAGAAACAAGTTTTCAATGAAAACAAACACTACTTATTTCACTTTTCTTTCAAAACAGCACTTAAGTCATTTCCTTTAGAATCATGTATGCAGACACGCGAAGCTACAATTACTACATAACCAGTATAAGATGACGCCTTATTTATTTACTTTTATACTAGAGTGGGAACTGTTAAGAGGTACTGATAGGTCAAGGTAATTTGGTTTAATAGAAGCTTATTATTATAATAGATACGTCGTTCTCAAAAATATAAAATAGTTCAGCTGCTTGTCGAGTTAATAGTTATGTGCTTTAATGATAATGTAGCCATTATTATGTGTAGTTAGGGTAAGATGAAAGTTCAACCTTTGGGTTTTTCGTCGTCTGGCTTAAAAGTTTGGTTGTTATCCTTTTTTTCGTTTTTCCAAGGATGTAAATTGGCTCCGTTTAGCCATTAGATCTTTCTAATAAGATAACTTCATTGACTATTGTTGAATATCTCCTAGGTATCATATATTTGGCTTTGAGCAAAATATATCACAGGAATGTATCGCAAGAGTAAAACCAATTTGGTTTCTCAAACCGGTCAGAAAAATTGAGTATTAACGGTCAGTGGGTCGTCTTAGGGCAGTTGTCCTGAAACCTGAATAATTATAAAGGTTTATGACCGCTACACTACAACCCAGCATTTAAACGTAGGTAGATACTGTAGATAATCATACCCAATATTACATAAATATAAAATCAACAGTTTAAGAAAAAACCTCAGTGTTATTAACTCCGTAGAGTATAGCCAGCAGGTCGCTACCAACCAGTTGCTGATCTCTGACCCAGCACGTGCAATGCTTCGCACTTTATACCGATAAATAAGCCGCAAGAATACATGCTACCATACCAAGATTAATTTACTCAAAATTAACAAATAGCTACTTACGACAGAATCTAATCATTCTTTCTTCAAATATTCAACTGGAAGCCATTTAATTTTGAATCCTTCAATAATGGCTTGGCATCGATGAATAATTCGTGTTTGCTTGCATGTGATTACCATTAATTTTCGCATAGGAAAATGGATAGGATAGGGAAGGGAAAGAGCCAAGTGTTAATCAACTGTCATTGGAAGAGAAAGGTGGCAACATTGTCTATCTGACATTCAAGGCATAAAAATGAAAAACTGATAGGAACCACCGACCGGCAGCCTTATTGCTTTATGAATTCGGCAAGGCAAAGGGCAAAGAGTATGAAAACTCGACCAATCACATGCGAGATAAAAGACGCGATGTGGATTGCCGTCTATGTGATTGGTCGATTTTTCATACTCAAATTTTTCTACTCGAAACTTTAAAAACTTTTGAAGTTAAAGATATGTAGTAAAACTCAATTAACGAGATTACTGGCAGAAAAATGTGAAATAGTAAATCTGGATACTATCTTAAAAGATATAACAAATGTACAAATAAACATGAGATAAAATTAGAGGACCTTCCGTAAAACTGGCATTTAAAGTCTCAAAAGCAAACTGCAACCAAAACATTTTCTCCGGATGACGCCGAGACGGCCACTAGTCTATTCACAGATTACATTATAGAAATAGGTCCATCCGTATTGAAACACAACGAGATAATTCAAAAATGCTCTGTTCAGAGGACGCCGCCGATAGAATTTAAGCCGCCATGATGGATGGTCGCAGATGACAGTAATGGCAGTTAAATACGTTCGGATATTCTTCTAATAATATGTCATTAGCTGGGGCTTAAGGCTGTGTATGTGTTGACGTGTGCCTATTAAGAAGTGTTGCCAAGTGTTTTATTTGTGTTGAAAACTTAAAAAAGGTGGGTGGGATTGAATGTGTAAAAAATGGAGAAAGAAATGAATGTGGAGTAGATCCAGTTTTGTATCATTATTATAAATGCTGTTAAACTGTCTTAGCAGTTTCTTTTTCATATTAAAAAGTTTAAACCTAAAAGAAAAAGCCTAGTAGACTGGTATTGTTCCTATTGAAAAAAAAGTCACTCCGAACCCAGACTTCATAAAAAACTTTCTCATAATTTATGAAAACCATTTCCTTATTACACGTGCTTCTATTTGAAACCTTCGAGGAAGCAATGAAAGTCCCCAGTTATTATACAGTTTTTAACGTCACATTTGTTTAAAATAACGATACGTTTAGTTCGAATATCAGTCATAAAACCGTCGTTGTAATAATAACTAACGCGTTAACTATAGCACAGTGTAGTGTTGCCAGATATGGCGCGCTATATTTTGGGATACGAAATTTTAAATGCTTCAGGTATTTTTAATATTGCTATGTATAGATTGTTGCTTGAATAGGTATATAAAAAGCAGAAGCCTTATGTGTGCTTGATCCCGATGGAGTTTATCATCATCAATAGTATGTATGAAGTTGAAGACGCTTCATATACGCACGCTTTCGGCGATTGACTGCATAAAGACGGAGCTGTTCAAAACTTCAATACCATCAGTTACAGGCCATTTGTACGACATATTATAACATATTCCCCAATGATTCATCCATAAAACCACTCCTTTACAGGGAAATGAAACGTTTGACAGCTTACTTCAAAGTCCCATTACAAAATTCAGGTTAAACATAAAGCCGTGGTCCCGGAACTCTCGTCCACCTGGCCACTCTAACCTCAGGTCTATTTTAACTTGGCGTTAAACGCGCGGTTACTGCTAGATTTATGGCGCGCTCGGTAACAGGACTCTTTGCTTTTTTTAAACAGCCGTCAATGGAAACGTTTGTTGCCAGTTCTGTTATGTAATACGAATATACGAATTTGTTTTGAGAATAAGGACGCGTGTTTGAAAATGTTTTGTTGAAACAACAGGTGGTTTGTGGGGATTAGGCAGTTATTTTTCTTCTGTATTGTATACTTAAGCAATAGCCGTTTGAAAAGAACCTTGGAAACTTTGGCTACAGATTAAATATTTATTTCCTGACGGTGCTTTTTTAAGAAGTCAAGCAGTTTCTTGCACATTATCTGCTTAAGTGCAATGCTTCACGTGACAATCTTAATTTTGATTGTTTTCATAGATCACGCTGCTCGTTTTTATTTTGTAACATCTGTTTCTTCTCCAATTTCAAGGACTATAAAAGGACCGCATACGTTTACTCATCAATTAACATAAACTTAAATAAAATATACCACAACGTTTTTTATCTAAGTTGTGTGTCCGACCTTCCCACACGTTTGCAGCATGCCTATAACAAGATACACCGTTGTCTCACAAATGACAGCAATTTGTTCTATTTCAGGCTAGCAGCCATTCCAGCTTCTGTACATGGCCGCTAAATTGGCCTTCCGCCAAAATAAGTATGTTTCCGAGTTGTCAAACAAATACCGTATTTAGATGAATGCTTCAGATCTCAAATTGAATCGTTTCATCCAATTTATGAAGTTATCAGAAGTGGGATGGCTATGTTGGATGTGGGGCAATGCGTGCGTGAAATACTTGTCATTAATGTGCTCGTGGTGTTTGAGATGTCGTTTAACTATGAGTTGTTTCACTATCTTTTGATTCTAGGAAATTGTTAAGTGGCTTGACAGTGTAAATTGGTTTGGAAACGGCTTCAAATATTTACATAAACCGAATAAGATGATAATATTTATTTGGTTTTGACAATGGTTTTGGAGCATGATTGCTTTAAAACATAACAATCGTCATTCTTATCGTATTCTATACATACAACTTAAACAGTGTAGTCTGTTTGTGAATGACTAACTGCAATGGTATATGTACCAGAGGGTGGACATTGAATTATGTCCAGTATGCTATGTAGCAGGCATTATGCAGACGCAAGCAACAGATGATGACAATGACCAGTGTCCCTTTCACACGCGTTCATTAGCTTAATAACATTAATCGCCTTAATTCAACAGCTGGGTATTGTTACAATTCAATTAGGACAAATTAAATCGTCCCAAACTTAACGCAGATGTTCACGTGACATCCGGCCTGCTACTGCAACACTGACACCCCCATTTGACCTGCAGTCTGCACTATTATTGCCAATACAACAATGCAATATGGCCGTCCAACTGTCATCCGATTCCGATTCGCGCGCTTTCTTCTATACTTTGTATTGTACGACATCATTGTGCGCGCCAAAATTTTGGGGAACTCGCAAATACGGCAGATAATTTGATGTATGAATAGAGTTAATTACGGCATTTATTTATTGTATCCGTTTCATTGCAGCGGGGGTGGCACTGCCCCTGTTTTTATTAGCAATATGCGCCCTAAACTTTACGGTTTCCACTGGGGTGAGTTTAGCCATGTTGATTTATTTCTTTTGCGAGGCATGAAAACATTATTTTTTGTCTATGCCTTACACAAAGGAGGTTACAAGAAAGGTTGGATTTTATTGAGGTGATGTTAAAATTGGCGGAAAATACAGATTTTTTGTATCGCCCGTGACGATTGTAAACACGTAGAATTTAGTACGAACGAATCAAAAGGGGGATTTGGCTGTTCAGCAAAATAAAGCGAGTTCTTTTATGAAACGAGATTATCCGAAGTTAAGGCGAAGTCTGTGCGTTAGATAATTCGCATCAGAATTTGCTTTTAAAAAGCTCGTTTATCAAGAGGACGCTAATTTATTTAATAAATCAGTTTGGAGGATGGCGGGCCTGCCTGCCTGCCATTAGTCAAACAGAGCGGGCTGAGATTCAATACGGGGATTGGCCGGGGCAGGCGAGTGGCGGACTGGCGGGAACTACAAATGATGTTGTATGACGGAGATGGATGGAGCCGCCGCGCGCCGGCCGCGGACAGACGTTTAACTTAATATCACGACACAACGCGTAATTGGAATACTTGTGATAACTGCGTTTATTGATAGTTGTTTCGGACTGTGGGCGATAGTGGGAATATTGCTGAGTATACAAAATGTAGTCGATAGATAACTTAACTTAGCAGTTTAGTGAAATGGAAAACTTTGGCTTTAAACTTCGCCTTACTTTTTAACCCCCGACAGAAAAATAGGGGTGTTATAAGTTTGACGTGTGTAGTACGTGTGTGTTTGTGTATCTGTCTGTGGCATCATAGCTCCTAAACGGATGAATCGATATTGATTTTGTTTTTTTTTTTGATTGAATGGTGACGTTATCGAGAGTGTTCTTAGCTGTGTTTGATGAGAATCGGTTTAGGCATTCAATAGTACATTGTTATCCTAGGGGTAAAAGTAACTTATTTAGTCCCGAGACGGGGTTTGGCGCCCGGAACGAAGTGAGGGCGTCAATAGTTCGAGGGACTAAATAAGTCTTTAACCCGAGGTAAACACTGTGCTTCTCATTACAAATACAAGGAAATAAAAATAAAAACATGAATTAGCTAAAGAAAAAATGATTGCCGCTTTCGCGCCTATTTTGTTTGTTTTTTTTTCTGTGGCCGGCCTGCTATTCAGCCATTATTTTTTATTTTCATCATTGAAAAAATGGTAAATATTTTGCCCAAATCTAAGTTATTTTAAAGAAATTGTTGAAACTAAATTATAATAAAGTTATTTAAAAAATATATATTCTTTAATCAATACTTAACTTTAAGTTATTTCAATTTTACTTCGTGGTTGTATAGAAAGTTGGAACATGGTTCAATAGATATGTGAAAAGGAACTAGTTTTTTTTTTTTAAATTTGACAGCTGTCAGTTGAAAGCGATTCTCCCTAGGGCTGAAAAGTATTACTTTCAACCCGCTCCTCAAGCAACTTCAGACCTACTTTCCAAGTATGAGTAATGAAAAAGTAATTTTACTGTTTGAATCGGGGTGTTCAATAGATTCATAATTAAGTGTTCAATCGATTGTCGATCGAAGCGCGTCTACTACTAGATAAATTATGTAGCATGCAACAAAAAGTGTCGGCCGTTTTTAAATTTTTTAAATATTTTTTGTTCTGTTTTTAATAACAAACAATACGCACTCGGCCACTTTTCCAAAATAACTTCAAAATTTAATTCGAACTTGCAAAAACAAATACTTCGTACAAAATGTGATTAAATACGATAGAACAGCGGCAACATGATTTTTCAGTTATTCCGAGAGCCAGTAAAACCTTTGCTTAAGTTTTTTACGTTCCAAGTTGTTCCAGTCGTAATGAGATGAAAAAAGTTTCCTTAGATCACTCGGGAAAGTTCACTCCAAGTAAAATGTATTATGAGTTTATGACCAATATCGGGCTCCTTTAAAAGCAATATAATGGATATTTATTACCTGCTAGTGTCCTAACTTTGTTATGAAAATATATCTTTTTCCACGTTATTGGAGCAGTATGTCTGGCCTGTTAATAGAAGAGCCATTACAAAGTAAATGAATAACTTCAATTCATTCATGACAAATCGAAATCGAAGAAAACCACACTGTTTGATCTTTATGTCATGGTCTTGTAATGGTTACGACGACCATTAACTCACGGAGGAAGCAATTTTACCAATATTTCTTTCACATGTCACTTTCATCGGTCAACTAACATTAATTAAATATATTTCTGTAATCCTTCGGCCGTCGCCTTAAGGGCACGTCGCGTGCGTCGCGCTCTCGCATACCTCTCGCGGATTAACGCTACATAATGCCGCGGAAGTTCTACCGAAAGTACTTCCCCTTAATGAAGCAACTTAACATTTATAATTACGACTTTATTACCTTACCCTTAAAGGTTAATTTCAATTGTTTGAGGTTACATAAAGTTCGGTAAAAAAATAAGCTTCGGGTGGGTTTTGGTGAAAGTGGATCTTATTAGCATGGAGTAGGGTAGAGTTTTGTTGGTTTAGGATAGAACAAACATAGTGGACGGGACAGAACTCGTGTCTACGCATAATATCATTGGCACACACTCTTATTGGTGATGATTTGTCAACTTTACACTACACATTGGATTTTAGACTCTACTTTTAGGATGTGAAGGTAGTTTTTCTCAGTAATGTGTTTCCAAAACTATGTTTTCTTTGAGCACAGAGTTGTAAAAAGTCCATTCACGCTGTGATCTTGGCAGTATGAGCAGGAAATTATTATAATTTTGCCTTCACGAGAACGTTTCTTGAATTTTAAGTTGTATTAAAATGTCGGCTAACTTGACTGTCATGTTTTCTTTAGTGCGCAGGTTTTCCGTAATGTCGTAATTTCGAAGATTTTCGACAAAGGTTGGATAACCTTTTGGTGTCGTAAATGTCTGCAATAACGGCAACTCTATTGGCTATTTGCTAGAATGTTATCTTTGAATATAAAATATGAATATTCGGGGCAAATGTCAACAAATAAATTTTAAATCATCTACATAAATGCCGAGATGTCTTCATTAAATGATAATTCTGTTAAAACATTCTTAATATATAAATTATTCAAAAGAATGAATTAAAAAGGTCAGCATTTTCTCTTCAATTAGCAAAATGTTTAATTAAGGTACATTTACACTTCTTTACTGGCAGTCGCAGTCGTATCCACTCTTATAAACTCTCAACATTCAAACTGACACCTTTAATTTTCACCAATGAATGGATCTCGTTAATTTTCCAAAGGAAGTCGAGATGAATAAATCATGACCTCAGTTCCGTTGCGACTTCGACTTCAGGTACCACTACGTAAATTATTTTCTTTTCAGCAGACTTCCCTTCGCGCAGTGTTATGCTAATTTTATTTACATTTTAGCTGAATCTTAACGTATGCAGTCGTTAAGGTCATTTTTTTAATTTATGAAAAGAAGGGAGAGTTATGAATTGCCTTGAACATTTCCCCGTCAGTTTTTCAGGGATTAAACGTTTATTGAGTTACAAAGGAGCATATCCATACAAATATTATAAACGAAACTGCTGCTGTTCTAGCTTTATTTGTAACTAGCTGTGCCCGCGGCTTCGCTCCCGTCATCTGCCTGCCAACCCTACCATACTAACCAGCCTGCCTGCCTACTCCACATACTCAAAAATATACATACTACATACCAATTTTTTTTCTAGGGTCATTCTTTCGCGTAAAATCCTAACACCGCGATTCAGAAAATGACTTAAATGCACAACGCCATCTATCGAATAGCGAGTTCAACTGTCCGAGTAACTGAATTGCGTGAGCTGTGATAATTTTACTTCTTGAACACTTTAAATTCATCTAACTTTTGATAGAGTGAACCGATTGCGATGAAACAAAAACTAAGTAATTCTTCAAGATACGCACAATTTTTATGTATAAAAGTTATCTACATTGGTTTCGTACATTTCACGTGATGCGTGCACAAATAAACAGACAAAAATGCCAAAAATGATTTTTTTTCGATGTACAAAAAATATTTTTCTACAGATTTATATTATATGTATATTGATTTTTCTCGACTAAACCGCCTTAGCTGGAATTTGGTATGGATATAGTTTGAGACCCTGGAAAGGACATAGGATAGGTTTATATCCCGGCAGTGTTTTCTCTTGGGATGATAAAATACTTTACGCGGGCAAAACCACAAGCAGAAGCTATTACTAGTAATGTATAGATCAATATTATATGTCAGAATGTAATACACTAGTATTTGAGTAAAACAAATGGTCTTATAGCATTCTGCTATATTAGGTACTGCTGGCAAATATTAGGTACGCATTTCATACAATATAGGGTAGGGAGAGGGACTAAAATTATTAGATAAAATACGCAAAGAGCGAAGCACAGCCAATAATAATCAAATATAACAGGCCAGATAAACCTAATTGTTCCATACATCTACAAATAACATATCGAGGAACCATGCCACGAATACCCCACAAATCTATCGCCCATACCCATAATTAGCAACATAATCCTCCACGCATTACCACCTCACACTATTCATTCCATACTTTAAGTGTTGCCAATCACAAATTATCATGTCACAATAATTATTATTGCCACTTGCCACTTCCAGTCCCACCAGCACTCGCAAACTACCTATAATAAGTTATTATTAACGATAATCCAACACTGGGCCGTTTGTTAGCTGACTTATTGTCGAAGAAACTGTTAAATCAGATACAGTAATACGACTAGACTTGCAGATAGTAAAGTTATTATGATAATTTACACGGTATAAATAGGCTGGCTGTATTTTGTGGTGTAAATTGACATACTAGAGTATTTAATTCTGCGGTTTTCCACGCAATACTTACGAACTAGAGATCGCCGATGATTTATTATTACAAAGGCCAAAAATAAATTGAGTAAGTTTATGACTAGCAGTCTTATTGCGTAAGTGAATCCGGCAAGGCAAAGGGTTTGACCCCATCTATGACAAATTCTCTTTACATAAGTATGTATTGAGAGAGCAGTGGTCAGCAACAGTGGTCGAGAGCAGTGGTGGCTCAGTGGTAACGGCCGCGACTTACGTGTCGGAGGTCGTGGGTACGAGCTCAGCAGGCGCTTTACTTTGTGTAAATTATTTCATCACCACTGGTCTCAAAACGGTGAAGGAAAACATCGTGAGGAAACCGGCATGTCTTAGACCCAAAAATTCTAAGACATGTGTCATCCACCAACCCGCACCGGTTGACCGGTGCGGGTTGGGTGCTGTGTCCCAGCAGTGGGAACATTAAAAGGCTGATGATGATGTTGAATAAGGTATTGCCATAATGATTGATAGAACGATTTGACTCTTTCGAAAAGAGTATCTTTTTTTTTTTATTTGTAATGGGTTTGCTCTTGACTCTAGTCTAGGTCATAGGTGACAGAGACAGAGTCTACGATGGAGTGAGCTTACCCAGAAGAAGCCTGTTCACTCTAACTTTGAAGAGATTCGGGTTAAATGCGTTCGGAAACACAGATGATTTTAAGCAATAGCTAATTACTTAAAGGAAATTTGTTATACTTTCATGGGCTCAAACCCTTTGCCTTGCCGTATTCACATACGCCATTAGGCTGCAGGTTAACAACGGACGTAAAAGAAGCAAAATAAGGAAGGATGGATCGTAGAACGTGGCCTCCTGTAGCTTCTGTCAATCCCTCTTGGAAAAAAGCGTGAATTTATATGTGTTAAAATACATTGGAAGTGTAGTGATGAGGTATTCGTTTAAATCTTTAGTATGATGCAAAAATATCTTAGCGTTCAAATAAAATAGCGATTAGTCCTGTAACTAAAACACAACATACCCTTTTACAAACCGATATATATAACATTAACCAGTTCTCCCTATTCTAGGCATCCTGCCATCGATTGGCAGAGAAGCCCTACGTCCGTGCCCACAGTTAATCCACAGAGAAAAATCCGTACACCATCGGATAATCCATCCATACATCTGTCACAGCGCCCATCTAACAAACCAACAAACGTAACGAATACGACTGTATTTCTCTTTTTGCTAGCTTATAGCTTATTTGTATTTCAATGGTCGTATAAGTCGTGTTGTGCATACTGCATATAATACGAAACAAAAGCTATTTCAACTTTAGATCGAGGTCTGTGCAAGTTTTAAGGTATATTTTGACATGGATTTATTACTTGCCAACTTGAAGTTTATTATCGTTTTGATTGTAGTGTTATTTCATCTGTATTGTTAAAATCTATTAAACAAATCTTGTTTACTATTCAAGACAAGACATACGCCATTTACAGTTAAGCAATCAAGCCAAAGAACTCTATTGTGGTAGCAAGCTACCTGTCTGTCTGTCAGTAATCATATGCCCTTCTTCATAAAAACTTTGGTATCCATGGACGCTCCATATTGAATTTTGATTGTCATTGTGATATTATTTTTAACAAAAGGAGACCGCAGCCTGGCATTTAAAGCCGTAGATTTTTTTGCGGATAAATAAGAATAATAATGCAATTAAGACGTCTCCGCTCTGCAGCGTTACTAGTGTTAAAATAAAAATATGTAAGATGCATATATGTATATTAATTTAACAGAAAGCTTTTTCCGGGTTGAACAATCATCAATAAGCATTTGCAATTCCAGAATAATATGTCATTCGGAAGGTGAAAGAATTTTTTAAACAAAGTAGTGACGAAGATTCTTCCACCAAATAATCGGACTTACAATATTATAAGTACAACTAAACAAAGATAAACAACAAAAAAAATTACACATCCGTTCCCATTCCACATAAAAGTGCAATAATGTAAAATTGCTTTTAAAAACTAAGAAAATAAGTTGCTTTTCTACACTTTTTGTTCATTCCGGAATGGCAGCGAGGCGATAAAATGCTGATCGAATATGAGCTCCATTCCATTCCTCAATTATACGGGCTTCTTGTGGCGACCATAACGCGCTATAGTATTAATTTATTCATAGGATTGCGACTCTTACTAACTAACTGCATTTTAGAGGCACTTGCAGACGCACTTAACGTCTGAGACATAAGGGGGCGAAGGATGTCGAGTGTTCGTGCAAGTATTGGTGCTGCTTTATTTAGTTTGTAAATACAAACTCAAAATGCCAGTAAATTCGCTCAATGCTAAGTCAGCATGTGCGATTGAGTTTTATTTTTTTCGCGGGAGACTCAGGCGAAGATGTCGGGATGAACTTGAAGCCAATCGAAAAGATCGGTCCAAAATTTCCATAAATCGGGAGGACTGGAAGGAAGACGAGGCCTTTGACCAGCAGTGGGACAGAACGGGTTGTAAATAATAATGTCTGCCCTCTCATGTCATCTTGTTGCATTCATACTGTTTCTTGATGTGAAATTCATTCAAATAGTTTTTGAAATCTAATTGATCGAAGTCTAACAATAATGATTGGTTTACAAAGTGTAGCCTGTGTATAACAAGTAGTTACATTATCACCTGATTTAACTAGCTGTAAGATGTAACGCTTAAGTATAATAATAAAATTAAAATTTTGGATGACTTCATAACTTTTGCCGATATTCGCCACACTCCCAGCCCGTGTGTCTCTGCCAGCAGGGTGTCTTCATCGCTTGTCGTGTTAAACACATTGTCACCGCTCACCGCCGGCAGTCGCTTACTGCCTCAACTTAACTATAACTTAACTTTACTGCTAAAGTACTAACTTAAGTTAACTTCGCTTCCTGTAAACGGACTGTAGACGAGTTTTATGATTTTAAAGTTACTTTTTGACTGGCTTTCTCGTCTAGATCTGGGATAGAGAAAGAATTTGTATTTTAACTTCTGATAAACGCTTTCATAATTGTTTTCGGTCTAGTTAGCAATCTGTTTGGCGAATTAACTGTCGTAAAGTACCGTATTTGGAGGCAATTTTCTTACACTTACCTTCGTTCCCAATTTTCCTTTTACCCACGTCGTTTATGGTCATTTTAAACTACCGAGCGGTGTTCCAAACATGCGTGGGCGCATCATTGGTGGAACTACCGATACCGCTGCGTTTACAGCGCGCATCTAAATGTTTTGATGACAGCCGGATACATTTTACTTGGTGATGTTAGTACCTTATGTAAATCTGGAACGGCGACAGAAAATTGGAGAGCAAATTAGGTAGTTTAGCTATTATAGGTGCTTGCTTGAAGAGAACATTCGGACAAGGGACTCTAACATTATGGAAAAAACATCTTTTCTCCATAGTTTTGTCGCGTTATGCGAGCATAGGAACATAATAAACATACCAGCAAATTTTATTTCTATATCAAAGTTGACCCAATAGTAAATTGTCTAGTCATTGCTGTCCCACTACTGGGCAAATACTTCCCCCAAGTCCTTCCAGACATTCTTCTCCCGCGCCGTCTCGAATCAGCCGACATGGGTCATGGTACATGGTACGCTTCCAAATCATCTCGCCATCTTTTTCTGGGCCGGCCTTGAAGTCGCCCTCCATCTTCAGGAAACCAGATTATCCAATATTGAAATTTAATCATATTTATATTAAGATTGGTGGAGAGCAGCGGTAGCCCAGTGGTTACGGCCCCGACTTACGAGTTGTAGGTCGTGGGTTCGGACCCGAGCAGGCGCTTTACTTTGTGTAATTAATTTCATCACCACTGCTCTAGAAGGAAAACATCGTGAGGAAACCGGCATGTCCTAAAACCAAAAATTCGAAGACATGTGACATCCACCAACCTGCATTAGGGCACACGTGGTGGATTACGGCCCATTCCCTCTGTCACAGAGAGGAGGCCGGTGTCTCAGCAGTGGGAACACTTTTAAATGATGATAATGATGAATCATCATTATCATCATCAGCAACATTTATTGATGATATTAGGAGAACTTTCTCATCCTGAAATATTACTATGTTTACAGGTCACTGCCCAGTTAGTAAAAAAATAGATAAACAGAGTACAGACCATATGTGACTCATGGGACTGTGAACCTGTTAAAAGTCACCAATTCACCATGTATCGATACAACTATTAGATGTTTCAATTTGCGTATGAATTACAGCTTGACTGTAGGAAATGAAAATATTATGACGTTTTGCAATAAAACTAGTTTCGCCAATAATAATTTCAACACGAATGCCATTTTATAGGAGACCTACATTTCCGGAAGTTTCCAAAGCCTTTTCTAGTGCTTATGGCCCGGGGCTAGACTGGTAGGTGTTTATGTGTTCCTATTTATTTCATAACATCTCAGCATAGAATTCATAACTATATTATCGTTGGTATGTTGTTCCTTAGGGATTAATTTTTCAAACAACCCGGTAGAGGAAGTTAGCGCAAAAAATGTTTTGAATATTTTGACAGGCTGCCATCACTAGTGCTTCTATCCGGTTCCCTTGGTCTTTTTGCCTTTGTTTTTTGCTAATAGAGACAATAATTTATCATGCCTCTTACGATACCCACAGACAAGTGCAATCCGACTGCGACTTTTTATAGAAATAGTTTTAATCCATTCAATAATTACATTTTTGCGTCGTTGTCTTATTGAGCTGTTACAGTATTGCCATCATGACAAATCAATACATATTCATTATGCATAATAAATCTGTAGAAAAGTCGTTTTTGTACATCGAAAAAAATTCCAAAAAATTTTTTTTTTTTTTTTTTTTTATCATTACGATGTAACTGAATAGTTACCTCATAACAGTCACAATCTAGCTTCGAGGCTAATAAGTAACTTAAATTTAACCTAATTTGCTAATAATTTATATGGTAAAGAATGTGTCCATTGGCACTTTTCTTATTGTCTCTATTATGATGGGAAAACACTTAGTTCATGTGTTCTTAAAAGGTAGCACTCACTGCACTTCGTAACACTAATTTCACT
Organism: Orthosia incerta; assembly: GCA_948252205.1. Classification (NCBI taxonomy): domain Eukaryota; kingdom Metazoa; phylum Arthropoda; class Insecta; order Lepidoptera; family Noctuidae; genus Orthosia; species Orthosia incerta. The sequence continues at coordinate 27,670,263 of OX411760.1, forward strand.
CTAAGTCTCATAAACTAACTCAAAAGGCTTAGTCCTTTTCAGTCTCCTTATTATGTCCGTGGTGTCAAGGAGCTGGATAGCCTCGACATTCACATGTTTATGAAGTCTCTGTTCATGAGCTTCGGCGTATTTTTTTATAACTTTGGTGACGAGGTCCACTCCTAAGTCCCGGTGGATATCCTCGTTTCTAATATACCAGGGAGCGTTTACTATGCTCCGCAGTACCTTGTTTTGAAATCTTTGAATAATTTCAACATTGGTACGTTTTGTACAGCCCCAAAGCTGTATACCGTATGCCCATACAGGCATAAGTACTTGTTTGTACAGAAGTACTTTGTTGTACACTGACAATGATGAATGTCTGCCAAGTAGCCAGTACATATTCCTGTAGCGGATATCTAACTCCAGGCGTTTCTTTTTGACATGAGCCTTCCAGCGAAGCTTTGCGTCAAGCGTCATACCCAGGTATTTTGCTGTATTTTCGTAAGGTATTATGCAACCGTTGATATAAACCGGTGTATAATTAGGGCTTCGGTTTGTGAAGTCTATATGGGTCGATTTGGACTCATTTAACTTAATTCGCCATTTTTTTGTCCAGTTGGTGATGCAGTTCACAGCAATTTGTACTTTATCTACGGCTTCTTTGTGAGTGACACCTATAGCCATGATGGCTGTGTCATCTGCAAAGGTTGCAATAAAGTTGTCTTTCATTTCTGGGATATCACAGGTGTATAATAGGTACAAGATAGGTCCAAGAACACTTCCTTGTGGTACACCAGCTTTTATTTGCTTGAGATCTGAGTAAGCATCTTCATGTCGGACTCTAAACGTCCTCTCTGTTAGGTAAGATTCTAAAATGTCTGCAAATTGTTTAGGAAGCATTTTCCTTAACTTATAAATGAGACCTTTATGCCAAACCTTATCAAATGCCTGTGCTACATCTAGAAAAACTGTAGAACAGACTTTTTTTTCTTCTAGGGTTTTTTCTATAATGTTGGTAATTCTGTGTACTTGGTCTATCGTGGAGTGTTTTTCTCTGAAACCGAATTGGTAATTGGGAATCAGTTTTCTGTCTTCTATTATTGGTTTTATGCGTCTTATAAGTAGTTTTTCAAATAATTTTGAAATGATTGGTAAAAGGGATATAGGTCTGTATGATGTTACTTCCTGAGGCGATTTTCCGGGTTTGGGGATCATTATTACTTCAGCAACTTTCCAGATATCAGGCACGTGTTTCAATCGGAAAGTTGCATTTATAAGGGTTGTAAGTTTTACTATGGCTTTTCGTGGCAGATTTTGAAGCAGTTCTCCAGTGATAAGGTCGTATCCAGGCGATTTCTTTTTGGCTAAGTTTTTGATCATATTTTGCACTTCTTTCGGCGTAGCTAATCGTATATTCAACTCATCATGGTGAGTGACATCTAGTGTTATGTTTTCAGAGCTTTCCTCAGCACTTGTTTGAAAAGTTTGTTGTAAATGCTCTGCAAATATATTTGCTTTCTGTTCGTTGCATATGGCCCATTTGCCATCTATTTGTTTAATAGGTGATGCATGAACAATAGGCTTATTTAGACGTTTAGTGGCTTTCCACAGTGAGTGTTCTGTTTTTCCAGTACTTGTTAATTGGCTTAAGTAATTATGTGTAGCATCATCATGATATTCCTGTATTGCTTTACTTAATCTTTTTGTAAGTCTATTTAGCATTGTTTTGTCAGGTGGATATCTTGATTGTTGCCATTTTTGCCTCTGAGCCCTCTTTATGGCTATGAGGTTTCTTATTTCTAACGGATAACTATGACTTGCAACTTTTCTTTTCAAGAGAGGTGTATTTCCCCAAGCGCAGTTTTGAATGTCTGTCACAAATTTTGACACTTCTTTATCCAATTGTTGATTATTTTTGAGTGGTACTTTGAGGTCAATCATATTGTCTAAATCGAATTTGAAGCTATCCCAATCCGTGTTTTTATTCACTAAAGTTGGATTGCTTTCTTTCTGAATTATGGTTTCACTTAAAGTTAAGATAATGGGCGAATGATCCGAGTTCATATCAAATCCCTCCTGTATGTGAAGATATGTAGCCGACAGATTCTTAAAAATGAAAAAGTCGATCAGATCTGGAATTCTTTGGGTATCAGTAGGCCAGTAAGTAGGCTTTCCTGTTGATATTGCATTGCAATTGATTTCTCGCATAGCACTAAGCAATTCCCTTCCTTTAGTGTTGGATAGTCTAGATCCCCAACGTATGTGTTTTGCGTTAAAGTCACCTCCCAATATAAACGTGTTGCCAAGAAGTTTCAACAGGTTTCTGTACTGCTCTATTTTCAGAGCATGCTTTGGTGGACAGTATATAGCTGCTACGGTGATGTGATGATGTTTAGTTTTGACCCTAACGGCTACAGTTTGTATGAACTCTTCTTCATATTTAAGTTCTAGGTAATGGTAGATGTTCTCTCTTATTATAAGGGTGCTTCCCCCTCTCGCAGTATTGACAGGGTGCAGTGCATGATATATTTTATATCCGTTAAGGTGTATATACGATTCTCTTGTGAAGTGAGATTCCGATATGAGGCACACATCAATTTTTTCTGTGGCAAGGACCGCCTGTAGCTCGTTTTGATGCTTTAGGAGTCCGTTTGCATTCCACGCCATAATTTTTAGAGTGTTCTTCATTTTTGAGTCATACGAGGTAGCTGCGTAGCACTATTTTCTAGGTTTTTTAACCTTAGTTCAAATGAGGTTAAAATATTCAAAATTTTATTTATATTTTTATTTGTGTCGGCGTCTATTGACGTGGAGAGTTGTGAACCGTGCACTGGTGGTTGTGGTTCAAGAGATTTCGTAGCTTGCGCATAAGACACATTCTTTGATACCCTTTGATACTCTTTGACATTTTTCTTAGCACTAGGAGCCTGAGTGACAGGTGTAGTAACTTTTTTTTTCATGGCTTTATTTTTCAGTTGTTGCAATTCTTTGGCTACCATACACCCTCTGTAGTTGGCTGGGTGTGGCTCACCACAGTGAACGCATTTGGGTTTATCTGCTATAGGTTTTGTGCAGTCTTTAGTAAAGTGTTTACCTGTGCATTTTACACATCTAGGTTCCTTGGAGCAATATTTCTGTGTGTGGCCATATGCTTGACATCTCTTACACTGTGGTATTAGCTTGGAAGTTTTTAAAGGCTGCACTTCTACTTTACAACCTAATATGGTCTTAATACTATAAATTTTATTTATATCTTCGTCTTTTTGGAAGGAAAGCATAAACATATTTAGAGGTTCCTTAGTCCTCCAACTTAATTTGTTTACCACTTCCTGGATTTTAAAGCCGTTAGCATTTAATTCTTCAGCTATTCTACTTGGCATACATGATGAGTGTAGATTTTTTGCTATGACCCTAATCGGTCTGTCTTGTTTGTTCTCATAGGAGTGCCAGAGAAAATTATTTTCTAGTAATAATTTAGTAATTGCTCTGTAGGAGTCTTCGTTCCTGGCGTTTACTTTGACAGTATCCCCGTTCATCATTTTGACCACAAAGGACTCTTTATTTGAACAAGTCAAGAGAAGATCATAAAACTTCTGGTAGTTTCTGATATTTTCTACTATGACTGGGGGAGGTGGAGGTAGTTTTTTTATTTTTGGTTGCTCGGACTTTGTACCAGCCTGAGGTTCCATGGAGCTTGCTCCTTGCGATACTGGAGACAGTGAAGCATTCATTTTTCTTTTCTTTCTACTTTTTTGTCGTACCCACTCAGTTTCTCTGGCAAGGTCCTCTTCATCAGTCTTATATTCGACTGTTGACTGGGTCCTATCATTTGTCAAATGTTCCTTCTCTGAAGTAACATTATTTTGTTCCTGGATAAGCTTCAGCTGGTGTTGCAAGGCTTCTACCTGGCTACTGAGCACTTGTACTAGTTGCTGCAGTTCTTGGCGCTCTTTAGCTTCCTCTTTGTACCGGGTGTACAACTGATGTTCTAGTTCAGTTTTGAGGACTATTTTATTCGGCGAAGCCATAATTGTTTACAAGTTATAATTATAAAAATTATAACTAACCGCAAATTCTCACAATAATACATGATTCACTTACAAGTCTAGGTCATTGCACCGCCCGCGAGGGCAATACGCGGCGGAACTAGGCTGCAGCGTCAGCACTTGTACACCAGCGCAGACTTGTGTAAGAGCGTGCGTGACGCGACCGTTCTCGCTAGAAGTCGATTGACCACTGAAAAAATAACCAACAGAACTCATTTCCAACATTTTTGGTATTTATTTATTTATTTAACCATTTATGCACACACACATAATATACAGACAAGATGAAGAAACAGAAAAATAGGTACATAGGTAATGCTTATTTCTATAGAAATCTCTTCCAGCATACCTTCGAAAGGAAAGATGAAAAAAAGAGATGTAGACTAGTGTGTAGAGTTGAAAAATAATTAACACAAAACGATTTAAAACTAAGTAATAGCTACTAAACAATACTGATAACAAATTAAATATACCTACTGTTATAATAATAAATACAAAGATATTTATAAAATAAATATTAAAACTATAAATACGAATACCTATCTAATATATAAAAAATAATAATACATAATTATGCAACTATGACGGAATGGAGAGGTAGTGGTCTTTCACTCTTCTCTTAAAAACTGCAAGAGTTTGGCAGTCCCTAATGTCAGGCGGTAGAGAGTTCCACAATCGCACGGCGTACACAGTAAAAGAGTAGGAGTAGAAGTCGGTAGTGTGGGAAGGGATATTAAGGAGATTCTTAAAATGCAACCTGCAAAGCGCATCGGAAGGACGGGAGTAGGAAAAGCGAATTTATGTCTGTTAATCTGTTTAGTTGTGCACGCATCACGTAAAATGTAAGAAACTAATGTAGATAAAATTTATACATACTCACTGTTGATAGCTTCACATTTTTACTGAGTGTGGTCGTAATAATAGTATTTTCACTTGCACTATACTGCAATGAAAGAAGATGTGAAAACTCGTCTAGGTGTAAGCCTCGTTAGAAAGAGGAACGCGAAATGTAAATACGAGTCACACCAACCTGTGAAAATAGAAAAAAACCATCCAAGTGCGATTCGGACTCGCGCATCGAGGGTTCCGGACAACTGGGTATTTGATATGAATTTCAATTTAATACCTCTACGCGTTCATGAGGAAAGGGGTAGTAAGTTTATAATTATTTAAAAATATTTTTATTATATGATGTACTTAACTAAAAATTTACGGTTTTCGCAATTTTACATTTATCTGTGCTTTAAGACGTTGCTTCGTACTAAATTTCAAGATTCTGAGTTCACGGAAAGTACCCTGTAGGGTTTGATCCCTTGCCAGTGTCGAAAATTTGCGGCATAAACGGCTATATCTTTTGATTGCGTTGGCTTAGAAGTTTAATTTTTTCACAGCTTAAAAGGAACAGTAGGCCTGAGTATTTGATAATTTCAATTTGATACCTCCACGCGTTCTTAAGAAAAAGGGTCTTGACAGACAGACAGACGGACAATAAAGTGATCCTATAAGGGTTCCGTTTTTTCCTTTCAAGGGACGGAACCCTAAAAAGAAGATGTGACACTCTCACTCTATAAAAGCTTTGAGTTCGTTTCAGAAAGGTAAAATCCTATATGGGCATGGATAATATAATTTTACCATACTATGAACTAAAACATGCTTGATATCATCATCTGCCTAGCCTTTTCCCAACTATATTGGGGCCGGCTTCCAGTCTTACCGGATTCAGCTAAGTACCAGAGAGCGACTGCCTATCTGACCTCCACAACCCAGTAACGGGTAACACGGTACCCCTTGGCAAGACTGGTGTCAGATCTCAAGCTTCTGACTACCTGTAACGACTGTCAAAGATCTTCAAATGCTTGATATGAACTAGGTTATTAAACACACATAATTGTTCCCATATTCTGAACTTCATATTTGAAGTTAAGTATTTGTCGAACTCTAATTAATCCTGAAAACCTGCAAAACTTTCGTGTTCAAGTAGGGTTTAAGACATTGTTAACTCCAAATTCTTAATTCAGAAATAGGTTCTAATTATCACTACACTCTCTCTCTAGTTCAGTTTGTAAGTCTTACATCATTTGATTACAGTAAAAACATTCCTTATTAGCCAATGTCTCACCGTATATCAACTATTAAAACTCCCGTTAGCCATACCATGTAAACAGCCCTATCATGTCACTGTTTAGTCAGACGACTTGAGTTCGTCAGTGTTTGCATACAGTATCCGTGACTGCAGCCGCTCAGCCGGGCTCGTCACAAGCTGACAAACAAACAAACACATCTTCAGTACTGTGTATTTTAGCTTATTGGGTTAATTACACACCTGGGGTCCGAGAGGCTGGCTACAGGTGCAGGGTGCACTTGTACTGGGAAGAAGATTGCAGTCTGGGCTTACTCTGTTTATTGCTTTAAGTTTTAGTATGGTAGTGAAGTGCACCTTAGATTCGAAGTAGCTCAGAGGTGAATATGGTAGGCTGTAATAAAATGTCAATTAACTGTTATTTTGACTAAGGATCCACTTATCCCATCGTGCGTAGGAAAAGCTTGAAAATATGTGTGCTAAGAGTTGCAACATTTTACTTCGGAGCACGTTTATCAACTGTGCACGTATTAAACACGCATGGGTCAGTGAGGGATTTTCAAGCGGAGTAGCCGGCATCCATTTCCACCAAACATATGAAACCTACCTATTTGTAATGTATCTCATATTCCTATTACATCGGCAACTTTTTAGAGACAACCTATCATTTACCTCACCATTGACGGACGACGCGCAGACGTGTTACGACGCCTGAAGATGGCGGGTCCAGCCCGAACAGCTTGTCAAGGAAACGTTCACATTATTCAACAGCACGGACATTTATAGCGAAGACCTCTTGAGAACGAACCGTGTGTGTTCACCAGCAAGCGTCAATGTTGGCAGCCATCTTTGAATATTCACGCGCGAAAGTGCGACCAAACAAGAAAGCGTCTCATTTTGACATCGATTATTTAAGAACGCTATGATATGTGTGACTTTAAATGTGTTTGAATAGTAATTGAGAGTGTTAAAGTGTTTACTGCAATCGTTTATGCATATTTACTGCGAAGATGACGAACTTAACATGTTGTTAATTGTTGCTTGATGAGTGTTTGTGTTAACGGTAAATAGTTTATTAACTTTCTTGCAAGTTCTTTCGGTAATTTATTTTAATGACTTTCAATATAATTATGTTGACTGAATGTATTTGCTTTTTCTTAAGGAAAATTGTATTTTTAATATAAATAAAAGATCAGCCCTTCTTTATCTGTAAGTGAAGAGACACTTTCATAGCAGTGAGACACTACTTTTTCGGCATGGTACCTGCTGAAGTATATAGTTTTATTCCATCAGATTTCGTTATGGTATTGTTCAATAAATCAATGGTTTCTAGGTAAAAGTTGAAACAAAGATAAAGTAACTGTTAACTCTGATACCGTTCGAAAACCAAGGAAACAGCAGGAAGATATATTTTCATAGAAACCGAAGCCGCTCCTTAGAAATACATCGATTAATTTCTTCCATACAAACGAGTGAGACGTGCAATAAATTGTTAGTATTTATTACCTAACTTATACATTATTTATATACTTACTTAATCATAAGTTTTCCAAGAGAAATTGTATCGGGAATGTACTCAATATACTGCTTGTACGAGTAGGTTTGTTTGGTCTAAGTTTACATGCGCTGCGTCTTGTCAACTTAGTGTTACTAATTGTAGGGCATGGAGAAAGCACTGTATCTTGGTTCTAATGAGTTAGGTCATTTTATTTCTGTAAGGAACTATTAAGTAAACATTCGAGTTTGCTAAATTTCACTCATTTCTATAAAGGAACTCAATCTTACCTACTCTTCTTTTTAGGGTCGAGTCTCCTCACTTACCTTTTCTTTTTGGTTGTCGGCTATAATTTTGAATTTTATAAGTGGAACAACTATTGAAATCGGATCAGTACTGCCAAAGATGACCTCTTACATACAAACAAACACCTTCATCATCATCATCTTTTTAGCCGTCCACTGCTGACGTTCACTGCTGGACATAGGCCGCCCCCAAGCGTCGCCACACTGATCGGTCCTGTGCGTTTCGCATCAACCTGACTCCCGCAGCCCTGACAAGGTCATCGCTTCACCTAGAGGGAGGCCGTCCAAAGCTGCATCTTCGGGTACGCGGTCCAGAACTTTTCGGCCCCATCGGCCATCCGTTCTGCTTGCAATGTGTTCTGCCCACTGCCTTTTAAGTTTGATAATTCTTTGGGCTTTGTCGGTAACCTTGGTTCTCTTGCGGATGTCCTCATTTCTGATTCGATCACGCGAGGAAACTCCGAGCATAGCCCTCTCCATTGCCTTTTGGGTGACTTCAGCCTTCTGATGAGATCCATTGTGAGCGAACACGTCTCTGTCCCGTAAGTAATCACTGGCAACACACACTGGACTTTCGTTTTGAGAAACAAACACCTTACCTCTTGATAATATTACTACAGTTTTAAATATCCCACAGAGATATCCGCTGATCTTTTACGATTTAGACATAAAACATGATCTCGAAATATTATCTTGTTATGATCTTTGACTTTCCTTCAATATATTTCTGGATATAGCAGTAGACAGGTTTCATTCCAATCAATAAATACCTACAAGTTGGTACAACATACGATATTTTTCCTGCTTATTATTCCGCATCATAACGGCGAAATTAAGATAAGGGCTTGTGGTGTTTCCCGGAACATAATAGGAATAATAGGCCACTTATTCTTATCCCGAGGGGGTAGTAAAGTCAAGATGAACAGAGATGGGTAGGTTTGTTCCTGATGCGGAAATAATGCGGATTGCGAGCTCGGATTCGAACCCGAGGTATCTATTAATAGTGAAGTTCGACCTATATTCTTGAGGTTTTGCAGCAGTCAAAGTTTACAATATCTATGCCATATAGCGAGCCAATTTAGCTGTAGAGACAAAGTCTATATCACTTGCGTATCTCTCTAAAGTCTTTAGAGACAAAATCACATTTGATCAACGATAACGATCGTCGAAAGTCCAAAACGTTTGTGGCTGACCACGTGACATATCGGTAGCACATTGTGTCAATACATTTTGGCTTTTTGTCGATCATCAGCTCTGATATAATGTAGTGTCGGCTAGTCTTAATCCTAAGGACTCGAAGACACAAAGGGCCTTTGCAATAAAAACTCCACTAAAATAAAGTTCAAAAACAAAATTTCTAGAGCGTGATTTTTCAGTAGTCGGGCTACTGAAAAATCACGCAAAAATGTTCTCATCTGAATTTTTTATGTACACAGTATTCGATATGTATCGGGTATTAATTAAACAACTTAAATGTAATAAATATTTTATTGTATTTCATACATATTCATAGAGGTGTTCAGAGGAGTCCGCCTATGTATCACCACTTTACATGAAGTTTAAATAAATAACCGTGGTCGTATGCCACCTACATTCTGCAAAGTTTCACGTACATACATACCGATCAACAAACACTGCGACGCCGTAGTCGGGTAAAAAATTAGTTTGCATGTCTTTGACGGGATATATCTCGCAAAAGGTACGCTAAAACCCCTGTTCAACGATACCACACATGAAGCTGAGGGGATAATTTCTTTTCTTCGGGCCCCCTAGAGGGCGCCATATTCAGTTTAATGTGACGTCATATAGCCTATAACTAGCGGTCAAACATGACGCTTCCAAGGACATCTCATTTGTCAAATTATGATAAGTAGTTTAGAAGCAAATCAGTCCATAACGCACAAATTGGTACCTACGAAAGACACCGACATCCAAAAATAAAGTAATTTTTCACTTTGTAGTTTAGTTTTGTTTGGAAGTCGGTAGTATTTTATGGTAAAAAGTTTTTTCATTTATCACTTTTTAGTTGTATGTACCTAATAGGCAAGTTTTTTAGTAAGTTACCTATAACGCCAGAAAATATTACCCGAATATCATGAAACTTGAACATAACTGGTGAATTGATACTCTTTCAAACAAAAAATGAATTTTTCAAATCGGACCACAATTGACGGAGATACCGGTGAAAATACATAAAAAAGCATACTTAATGTCGTACATAGAACCTCCTCCTTTTTGGGAAGTCGGTTAAAAAATCACTAACCATATGATCAGGTTGAATACTGATTAACAGATTCTAAACTCAAATTTTAGTTAATAATCTGACAATAGTGAGTTCTGATTTCCTTGTTCTTCTTGATTTCATTTTTCTTTGATCTTTCAATGGGAGACACATATTCTAAAGTGGTAGTTAATTTAGGAGGTAGTATGTGGTCATATGGGACGAAAATCTTTATTTTTATTTCCCAAAACATCCTGTTACAATTTCTAAGTTTGACTTTGATGTAACACTTCTATAATACTGATCTAAATCCGGGGAAAGTGGAACAGTCACGTTACGTGTTTGTTACAGTGGTGTTATTGCCCAAATATGTCACAGAGACAGAGCGCCTCATTTGGTACGAGGCTGAGACAGATTCGCGAAAGATTGCAGAGTTTTTTGGACTTGTACGAATAATTTTGAAGGTTGTGTCATAATTGCTGTGTCACGGATTCGTTCTTGTCGTAATGTTGCTAGTTTTGTTTGGGTATTTTGGTCTTTTTTGAGGCCAAAAGGTCTTTTCTCAAAATTAAAGTGTATCTGCTAACTTTAGCTCTGAAAACAGTAACAGTACAGTGTCAAATACCTACCCGATATTATGGGACGCATGTATTCCTCGACGGTTGACCCATACTACCCATCTTTGGCTAATTATTTTTATTTTTCAATATATATCAATACGCGTTTAAGTATATATTAATTAATAGTATGAAAACGATGTACAATTATGTAATATACTTACTTGAATATGAAGTTACATCGTTAGCTGATAATTTTACGATCTTCAGCAGATACAGCATTCATTTTACAGCCGTGCTTAGAAAATTAACGGTTTATCTCAAATCGCGGCATAAAACCTTTGGTTATCTTTCTATTTAAATGATCAGTAAACGTCTCTAACTAAAGGTTACCGCCGCAAGTGAGCGTTTAATTGCTTAACTGATATTTGTCTGTTAACTGCGACATCGGATATCTCCCGGGTGCGAAAGTTTTCTCGTGGCTGTTGCAGTTAAATGCGTAGTTAACTGCCTGTGGTGCAATATCTATGTTTAGCTCACTTGGTACCGCTACTGACAGCACAGACAGATAGACAGAATAATTATTTTAATTCATTAATGGCAAGAGATTTTCTCATAATCATTATATACTCGAGAGAGGAACGAACAGTGCTGTTTGTTCAAAAACGATCCTGGTTGCTCCTCTTTCTCCTCTTAATCCGCAAGCATGATAATATCATTTACTTTATGTAGTCTTAATACTGGGGGGAGACCATAAGCTCTTAGAGTAAGGTTATTTTGAGATCGCGTAAGTGACAAATGTATACAAGTCATATACATCTGTCCCTTACACACACTCAAAATAACCTTACTCTAAGAGCTTATGGTCACCCCCAAGAATGAATCCCACATAGGTATAGTTGTGAGTAACAAATCTCCATGTCAATTTATCTTGTAAGTACCTCGTCGGTCGTCTTGTGGTCATTATATGACACTGTCATCACTACAATAATCTATGTGGTAGATAAATAAAAGACAAACTACAATGTAGCAGCTGTTTATGTTATCATCTCGCGGCTCTCACGTTGTGCGCGTCGTAAATGTGCGCATTATCGCCAATCGCTAAGTCGTACAAGGTTTATCGCTTCTTGCCTGTTCCCAAAAGGAAAAACTAGAACCAATAGATGGTTGAACAAAACTCGTATCTTTGAATAACCTAAAGAAGGCCCAGTTTTTGTATCCATAGGTAACTAATGGTTAAATATGGTAAACAATGGTTTCAAATTTCGGTAAAACGTGTTGTTTTATCAATATGAATGTTTCCTGAGTAGAAAAAATATAATTCTATCTAATCCATCAGTGAGATTATCAAATAATATTGGACACGTGCGTTTGACTTTACGTGCTTTACCGAATCAATAAAAAAATACAAAGATAAAGCGCACTAAAGTTCAGAACTGGGGGCTTGTGACTTCACTGTGTCAGTATAAAGTGTACTAGCGGCGAGACGTCACACGATATTTCAACGCATTATATCGTCGTCAATTTTTGTTTACATGTCAAAAGAAAGTCAAATATTTTTATTAATCTATCTGACGGACAAAAAAACAATTTTCAGTTAACATCCCTATTGTTAACATCACAAATGTTCTATACGGTCTTTATTTCACTAGACTAACAACTGATGAATAAATGCGTATTACCGAAATGTGAAACCATTGGAAATTCGGTTAAACGCCTTTATTCTTCCATTGTTAGTCTAACAAACTGTCAAATAATTAACTCTCCAACTTATTTGACCGGCTAACAACTGGAAAAATGGTGTTTTACCGAAATTTACAACCATTAGATAGCATTATTAACCATTGGTTAAGTTAACTGCGGATAAAAAAAACTGGGCCTAAGTAGATTATATAAGGTTTCAATTTAGGTTTAAAAGGACCAATATTTACGAGACCTTTTGATTAGAAAGTTTGAATTTGAATGAAACTGATTATTAGGCTGATTATGAGTAATGGTATCTTTCGGTGAAGATAGCATTACGGTGAAGAAAAACATCGTGAGGAAATTGGACTTATAGTTAATTTAAGTCTGAAATCACCAACCCGCATTGAGCGCACGTGGTGTTGATCACCATCTCGTGCCTTCTCTGAATGAAAATCTTCCTTTGCCCTGCAGTAGGACAGTTATAGGCTGTTATTCAATTTCAATATCAATTTATTCATTCATCAAGCCATACAAAAATTGTTTATAAATAATAAATAACGATAAAGCAAAATACTAATGATGGAACCCTGAGTTCCAAACTAGGCAGATGCCTGTATCTTAGAAGTCAGTGTCCCTCCAGGAAAGAAAATTACAAATATGTTTAATAGGGCATGCTTGCACTTACAATATTCACAGAAAATTAGTCAGTCATTCTGCAGAAAATGTAATTTAAAACTAAATGTAAGTTATCCTTAAATTAAAGAGAAATTAAATTAAAGTATTAAAATTAAATTCAAGAAGTAATTTATGTTTCTACCAAGGTATGGTAACCCCATGAGTGCCCGAAACGCTTATCCACGCGGCTCACTTTTTAATTGTTTCGGTATTCAACGGTTAATGCTACGAGTAACTTTGTTTTCAATGCCAACATTTATGGCATAGGTGTCAAAAAAGCTGTTTTAAGCCATCATTAATGCACTTAGTATAAAAAAAAACATTATCCTCGATAAAAACACTGCAACTCCTCACGCTTAATAATATTACGATGTTCTACGGTGCTATCTTTAAATAATTGCCCTGTCACAATAAAATAAATAATTTCCTTTACGTCCACATGCCATAGAACTAATTTACAGCATCAGTTATCTCGCAGAACATTTTTTCCGCTATCAACTTCTTGGCAGTAACCATTTGATATCCGACCGAGTGTCAATGCAAATGTACTGTCATTAGTTGTTAAGAGTCCTGCATATCCTTTAATCTATGTACCTGGTAATATTGTAGAGTTTGTAGTACAACGCATAAGGTTGTAGCGATCATACGTTTGATGGGAAAAGGGAAGAAATATCGATGTTTGTGGTTGCTAGCAGCCTAACTGCGTAAGTGAATTCGGCAAGGCCTTTGCCATGGATCGACCAATCACATAGACGGAAATCCACATCGCGTCTTTCATCTCGCATGTGATTGGTCGATTTATGGCAAAGGTCTTGCCGAATTCACTTACGCAATTAGGGTAACGCAGAACTAGTGGTCGTATAGAGTCGAAAGTAGTTTCAATAAGTTGAGTGCTTTTTCGGGTTCCGTACCCAAAGGGTAAAAACGGTACCCTATTACTAAGACTCTAGTGTCCATCTGTCTGACTATCACCAAGCTAGATAGTATCTCATGAAGCTAGACAGTTGAAATTTTCACAGATGATGTATTTCTGTTGCCGCTATAACCAACACATACTAAAAACAGAATAAAATAAATATTTAAGTGGGGCTCCCATACAACAAACTTGTTTTTTTAAGCGATAATGGTACGGAACCCTTCGTGCGCGAGTACGACTCGCACTTGGCTGGTTTTATAAAATTTAGTTGATCTTGTGGCAAGGGCAAGGGTGCTCACTTGTGTTACCAATCATAGATGTTTTCTATGTAACAGAAGCCTCACTATTTTATCTGTCATAGCCATATCAGATGAATACCCAAGTAAATAGACACCGCTTTTGGCCAGTCTCTGGTTGAAGCCAGACCATAGATCCTTTCCCTGTCTTAGCTGACTCATAGACTAGTGGTAGATTTTATGTAATACTTGGCGACTTTGTGTAGAAAACTTATCATATTTTGCAATTAGAATTACAAATATAGAACATGAGTCAACGCAGACGCAGGGTATCTATAAATAGCTGTCCTTTCCTGATAGCTTCACCTCAGATCACACACATACATATATATACCTTTGTAGAGGTAGTTATGAGGACGATACGCCCCACGTGCGAGTAACCCAGTGTTTATGATCCAGAACGAGATTGGAATCTAGACGGAATGTCTCGCAAATATAGTCATAACTGACGGCTTGGATTCTTGAGCAAAAGTGTGTATTTATCTTGAGTGCCAGCTGCAGGTCTTGTTTCTGCCGTCAAGCTGAATAAATTGTCACATTTACACCACTTGCGTACTTTTATGCATTTTTAGTTATTATTGGCTAGTCCAACCGATTAATTCTCTGAGGATGACGATGCACCAGGTACGCAGTTTGCTCTAATACAGAAAGGAGACCTGTGTTTTAGCTGTGGAAACATTATGTCTGATGCTACACGAATTGATAACCCTTCTATACATCACCGTATTCTCCCAAAATCAAGGCCTGAATGCAAAACAACAAAGCAGCTAAAACTTCCAACAATTTCCTAGTTCTTGTGACACAAACTGACAAAACCTGTCCTCAAAAACAAACGTAAAAGTCCTAGAATCCTTCCCACAGGACAAACACATGTAACCGTCCACAAGCGTGTTATTTAACAGCGGACAAGTCGTAAAGTGGTGTTCTTCCCACGCGAGGATAGCCATCGTACACTGTCAGGGACCAGGGACCCAGCACTCACGAGGAGTCCGAATATTATGCACTACGAAATGTATGGTTGTGTGAGGGGGTTTAGTTACGATAGAGTAGGAATATGAATATGACGGTTTTCAGGATGGATTGGTAGGATATTGGGAGTTAATGCTTAAAGCTTCTCTTTTGACAAGTGATACACCTGCCTGATATAGTATTGACGCTTATGTACTAAGTCGCTTTTGCTCTTTCGGAAGCTGTGCTCTATACAGGATAGCGTCTTTGAAGTTTATAAAGAAAGTGCGGATATTTGGTTTAGTTCTGCGAGTTTTTATTAATAATACGCGACCTTCACTAGGCCGTTTAGTGGCCTATGAATCTATGATAATTGCTTATACGGCAAATTAGTTATTTGATTAGACCGGACATAAACTGGTTTTGACAGACAAGATAGTTTAGAAATACCAAGATTAATTATTGAGAACCGTATTGTTGTTTTATTGGCAGATAAAAGGTGAATCCACTGGACGCATCTTATGAGTATTCAATACCCAATGTTCCATGATTACGCAACGGAGTAATGCCGTGGGGAAACCCAAAGTTTTCTCAGTATAAATCATTAATACACCATACAATATTACTCACTCGTATCACGTACAATCACTTAAGTTATTCAACACTTTGTCTTAACCAAATTTATCGTTTCTTGTTACAGGTAATTAAGATTCTCTATTGGCGTGCGGAGAGAATGGTAAAGCATTAGTTATAAGCTGCTCTGAAGCTGAGATCAAATTAACGGCTTCATAATAAGCTCTTAACGACTCATTAAAATGGTGTTTGTTTTAATGTTACATGTTACATTCAAATAGATTTACAATGAGTACATAGAAATGACCTTTTCACTTAGGTACCGTTAGTATATCAATTTGTACATACATGATTATTATATCTAGTTGTCTCAGTTGGAAGCTAATTTTAGTTTAGTCACGATAACTATTTAGTAACATTGAAAGTGCTGTCTGCTGATTTATCATATAATTAAATGGATACCTTCCTATTTACATAAGGAGATGCTCATTTTAAACATACATAGTGAAGGTGGTGTCGAAAGTGCCGATAGCATATCCAGAATTTGCAGGCCCTCAGCAAAGACGGTTCAATTTAGATACCGAAGAAGGTGTATTGTGTTCTACAGCCAATAGGACCAATAGGACTGTCTAGCTGGACTTCCCTTCAGTCATTACTAGGACTATCAAGTCGGATCGTTCAGTCAGCTGTCAATCGTCAAACCAAAGAGGTCATGGCGAGCAGGTGCGTCTTTATTTTAAGTTGTCAATTTTATTAACATGGCAACTTTGTTGAACTCTACAAGTTTTGTCAAATATAACTTAGAAGTTGGTTAATATAACTGTCGAGTTTCTGTCAGTATCCTAAATGTTTCTAAACATTTGTTATGACTTTATGAGTAAAATTCAAATAGGTTCACGATTTGTGCAAAATTGACTCCTAAAAAGAAAAACACTTTTTAATTTTGTTTATTGATTCGTTTGTATTGTAAGTGCTTAAATACATATGTATGTCGACGCAAAAATAGAATTACCGGCCCTTAACCTAAATTAGTAAATAAGAGCTTTCATAATGATCAATGTTATTCTTAGAGCAATAATTCCTCTCTTGAGTCTGAAGAGCTTCACAATTGTCGATTCCACTTACGTCTGCTCCAATAATCGGCTAAAGAATAAATAACGACTTGCCCTTGACTCGTTTTTGTTGTATAGTTAAAACAAACTTATTCGCTGTTCGATAGTTACGTTATTACAACACTAGTGTCGATAATTAGTTAACTGCCACGCAGTGTTGCGTAACTGTAAGTACCATCAGTAATTTATTTAATAATTAGCGTAAGTAACAATTGAAAGTTATTTATAAATCGACTTTATTGGTATTGAAATAAGTAACAAAATATATTGGTAGTTTATGGTTGGTAAGCCGTTTTGTAGATGCGAATGAAACACACAGTGCACATAGGTTATGGTAAAATAATAGTAGAATATTTATAATAAATAATAAAACCTTGAGCCACTGGTTTACGCTGTGATAAAGCAATATTTACTCTCAAGATTACTTTAAAATTACTGTTCTTGAAGGTAATTATTTTTTCCTGCTGCAAATCAATAAAATACAATGTTTTATTAAACCCTTCATATCTTACGCACCTGCCATACACAAAGAACTATTAATGAAAAAAGACGACCACTAACTTTGCCCAAGTCACAATATTTACTACACCGCCATTCCTAACTCACACTCGTTAGAAAACAGCTATGAAATAAATAATATAAAACAAAATTGCCAAACGCCATTAATGTATAAATAACTGGCAAGTAATTACGAATGCAAACTAGCGCCATTTCTCTTGCTAGGGAAGACGACGTCGATAGGTGTCGACATTAAACAAAAAAACAAAAACTATCGATAATTTTTCCTCGCACTAACTTTGTGCTGTAAGAATTTGGTGTAAGTTGTGAGCGGAGCGATTAGGGAGACATGCCGTGTGGTAGGGAAACTAAAGTGGTATGAAATGGAATCTGTTAAAGATGCTTAGACAAAGTGACAACCTATCAGGTTACGACTGTTCATTGTTTGTCATCTTAGATTGATTAGTTATTCGCAAACCCGAACTGTTGGTGATGATAGAATGATTACTGTACCCTAAGGTTTCCTTAAAATATCATTTTCATCTCATTCCTACTACTACTACTACTACTACTACTACTACTACTACTTTTTTTCTACTTTGCCCACTGCTGAGCAGAGGACTCAATTTTCTTGTACTGATCCCCACGTTCCATTACCATCAGCATCCAGGGGTTTTACTTGCAATGGTGAAAATGTCGTCTGCGTATTTCATCGCCGGACGACTTGTCAAATGTCATCTTAACTCAAGGAAGACGGAAGACTTCAGAGATTGACAGAGGTTTGCAACGGAACTTATTAACGAACAGTACTCCATACATGTAGTTTAGTTGTCCTCTACACACACAATATAAACACCAAAAAAAGTTAATTTAAAAATTAAAACTCGACTGCTTAAGAAGCGAACTAAAAAGCTGTAAACAAGAAAAAATCATGCTGTGCAGTCGGGTTTTAGATTTTTAAATTAACTTTTTTTATTTACAACTTTTTAGTTACGTTTTTTTTTCAAATTACTTTTAAACATATAAGTAGAGATATATTTTTGTAATCACCTCTGAAAATCCTTCATTTTGATACACCACTCGACGGACTTGGAAAAAAAAAATTGGAACCCGCACAATATTGCGCCCAAAAGCCACCATATAAATCCGTCTAGCGGTTTGAAAGATATGAGGTAATAAATAATATTACATACATACAAACATACATATATACAAGATACGCGCGAAAAACATAACCCTTTCCTTGCAGTCGGGTAAAAGAGTAAAAGTCGGTGTGAAACTGCTTCAAACTGGTGCCATCGATTATATTATATTTCATTCAGTTTTGCTAACCACTTAAGGATACTACACAACCTGCTTTCACTTTATTTTCTTACAAGTGTTGAATGAATATTACTCAACTCTATTACAACTATAATTGCAAATTAAATCAGATACCGCAGTCTAATAACTGCAATATTACCTTACATAGTTGTCCGGCCAATATAAAGCACATATTTTATTATAATTCAAGCCACATATTTAGTGATTGGAATATAAATAAGGCGTTAATGTATTCATCGCCTAACTGTGGCAAAATCGCCGCAATTTTATGTCTTGGGCCACGCCCGCTCCGCAGGGGTCCTCTAATTTATTTGAAGGCTCTATTACTGGACACCGAGTGGTCCGATAGCCTTTTTATTTATACACACACCGCAATACACGCATTTACATATACACATAGCGCACTCGAACATACCCTGTCGTTTTGCTGTTGTTATGCAGATTCGATTACTCTATCGTCTGTTGTGGTTTTTTTATGACGTAAAATTATGAAAAATAAAGATATTCACGAAGTATCTGCTATTCTTACGAGATGGTGGGTGTTTCCTCAAGTGGTTGTTAGTCTGCTGCCCACGACTGTATGTTTATTACGTTTCTAACACACCGTTTTGACGGCTCATAATGGTTTTATTGGTCATATTTTAAAGTTCTTCGTGTGTACAAATATGTGTGTTTATAATGGTCGTAAATGGCCGGTGGCCTGTGAACCGGGTTACGTATGTGATCAATGATATATAGTTTTAATAAACCTTCATGTGTTCCAAAACTAACGTGACATTTAATCAAAATTGCAACAAAACTACTAGTTCACTAGGCATGTGTGCCTATAATGTTTTTTTTTTTAATTTTACATGATGAAAATATTTGCGGAAGTAGAAATAAAATAATTCATTTGAAGTATTTTTAATAAACGTCAATTTTAAAATAGCACATGCAGTAGAGTCAGTAAACTACCAATCTATCAGTCACGCTATGATCAACTTTTAATCCGAATGCCTTGCATGAAACTATGTGTGTTCATTGCATGAACTCACTAGTAAGGCTTCTGATGATAGCAACGCTTGCATAGTCAATACGATGTAACAATATAAACAGATTACTTACACACAAATAGACATTCGAAGTTAGGTCTTCGATATGGCGAGGTGGTAACCTAAACTGCTTGGAGTCATACATAAATGTCAGGCAAAAAAACCTCCAACTATGTATTAGGAGGTTCTGATTTTCATCCCCCGGCGGAAAAAAGGGGTGTTATAAGTTTCACGTGTGTTGCTGTGTGTCTGTCTGTGGCATCATAGCTCCTAAACGGATGAACCGATTTTGATTAAGTTTTTTTTTTAAACGTGACATTATCGGGAGTCTTCTTAGCTATCACATCACATCACATCATCAGCCTATCAATGTTCCCACTGCTGGGACACAGGCCTTCTCTCTGTGAGAGGGACATTCTTAGCTATGTTTGATGAAAATCGGTTTAGCCATTCAAAAGATATGGGTGTTTTACTGTTTGAATCGGGGTTATATGCGCAAGATATCGTGTTGGGCGTTTTTGAAATTTTACTTGTTAAATGTGGATTCATGGAGAAAGTATTCAAAGGAGAGTCCTATCTTAGATCTAACTACACCTGTAGCCTGGTGCTCTAGACAATGTGTCATCCTGTCAGTGACAACGATCAAAATGTAAGCTATTGACCACGTGAAATACAATCTTAGTAGTGCATGTCAATATTGTCAATCCCACACTTTTTAATCGCTGAAAGAATGCCCCATCGTCTAGTAATCCCTCTGCTATATGTTGTATTCTTAAATGATTTTTATTTTTGTTTTAACAATTGTGGAATAATGCGATCAGCTAATAATTCCCTTAGGTCCCATTACTCTGCAGCTTTTATGACGTACCATAATATCGTTACGTTTACATTTTGATATAATTTTCTAGAATTATAGATATATGAAAAACAATTTGACAATGAACCGAGCCTTCATATTTGTTTAGCACAGTTTGCTAAGCTACGAGTAATGTCAAACACATTAGTAGTACGTACGAATTATTAATTTCTGCCAATTCTTAGTCAGCGTTTGTTCTAGCTGTCAGCTGACTGTCTCGTTGGTCCAGTGGTCGAAAGCGATACTGGTGCTATGAGGTGCTCGATTCGAGTCCTGAGTCGGGCAAAGTGTTATTATGTTTTCCCGTCTGGAATTTTTCAGTAGCAGCCCGTAATCTAGATTTGTGCCCGGTTGATAGCAATAGGATCGTCCCCTATTATAATTGGCTTTAAAAACATAACTACTATTAGTTATAGTAGTATATACTCCGTTTGAGATAACATTATAGACATTTAAATAATCCCATTTTTCAACCCGTTCAACCGATTTTGACTTCTATTGCGAGTAAGTCAAAATCGGTTATACCTAATATGTCAATTATGTATTAACAAATTAGTTTTGGTAACAGGTTTATTCTTTTTGTGCCTTCCTTATATTTACGGGATAGAACTCAAAATCGGTTGAACAAACTGTAAAAAGGGGTTGTAAAAAATTCAAATGTTATTTGAAATAGACTATCTATAGATTCCACTTCGGGGCTTCTAAGCGAGATGTTAAGTTAATGTATGTATGTAGTACTAAATAATCAATTAATAGTGCGGCTTATTACATTAACGCGTATCTAATGCAGGCAGCAAGATTATGTACATTTGAATGGATAATTAACTAAGTCTTGTGAGCGATTGTCTCGATTTGAATTCATTAATTAATATCTGAACTGGATCTGCAGGTTCGCCGTCAGTTCTCATTACAGATCTTGCATAATATGAAAGTGAAGTTATGGTCGGTTGCTGGGAATTATAACGTACGCATTTACAATATTGTCTGTTCCGGTTCTGATTTTTATCCAAGACTGCATACAGAATGAGGTCTTGGTAGCCGGAGCTTCTTACGGCATTTTCTAAAGAACCAAGTTAAAGGAAAAGGAAACACCTAGTTTTAGAATCAAAACCTGTCTACAAATATAAATTTTCCGTGTCATTTATACTTTCTTAGATACCCTACCAAAGAAATTCCCCCGACTGAAGTTGAAATTGAAAATTCTCCAAACATTAGCATTAAAGTCGCGTTTGATTCGCCCTTAACTGTTCTCCATTTTTCAATTCAGAAACCGGCCTTTACAAACCCTACAAAAGCCCTACCTACGCATACATAAGAAAAAGTTTTAAAACAGTAAAACTTAAAATAAGCCCGTTAGTAGTTAGTAGTACTTTAAGTCCACAGATCCTTGAACATAATATTAGCATGACAAATTACGTGGCAAGTTCAGCCATAAAGCAGATATTGTTTCTGAGTCAGTTTCAGTGGGGTGCTCGTTCATATGTAAATTCAAGGTGACACACAAGGTAAGTCTGCCTATCTACTTAAGTTTCAATTGGGGTTAAGCTCTAGATATCGGGTTTACTGAAGAAATTAACTGGATAACAAACATCGATTATTTGTTTTAGCTAAAACTGATGTTCAGTGTGGGCTGAGATTTTTAGAGATACATGCTAACTTCAAAAATTTACTGCAGTTTAAAGATAAACATATCAGTGTATTTTTGATTGCTTTAATATCAGCAGTTATTTTTGAAACATAATATTCACATGAAACATACAATGTGTTGTTATGTATCACACGACGGTTTTCAATACAGTTGTGGGAAATAGTAAAACAAATCAAAGAATTAGTTAAGTTTAACAAAAAAAAAAACAGAAAATATCGTGTTTTTGCAACTGGACATATTTTTTAACAAAGAAAACAGCCTATACAGCCTATTCGATTTTAGACACATGTTGATGGGAAAATAATTAAATTAAAACTGGTAATTAAATCCATTTAAAAGGCGTTTTGAGAATTCAATGCTAAAACGTACGGAATCATTCATCATTTTTCCTCGTATAAAAAAATCCATCCCATTTTATTCTATGTATGAAAACTCCTTGCTACTAAACTTTTATAAATTGACTTTTAAATTTAAAACTAAACTGAAAAACTAATGATCGAGCTCGTAAAAAAAGTCACGACCACTTAACAGAAAGATGTCTATGCAAAAGATTTAATTTTCGAATCATAATTATAGCCTATGAAAGTACGCTATGTTTAACAACTGTATTAAAAATAATTATTCACAACCACACATTAAATTATCTGTAGTCTTTCGTAAATAAGCAGTCCTTTGTAAAACCTTTACTAGATTAACACCAGCATGTCAATCCTGCCCCATTTACATTCACACAAAGGTGACCGTCCACTTGTTAACTTGTTAAAACTTCGCATAGCTCGTATCACATTTACGACGGCTGCAGATGGTTGTAAACCATGATTAACTGACCCCCTTGTGGCTGGGAAGAGTTTGCAGGCTAATGATAATTAGGGAATGATTCAATCTCAAATCTAGAGAGAGTCATAATGACGCTTGCAAATGTGCAACTGGCTTCAGTTTTACATTTGCAAGAGTCAGTAGGTCTCTAAGGAAAAAACGTAAAAGAAACTCCACGGACAGTCTTTACAATCAGTAAAATTGAATTACAAAGTATTTGGTTACGTCATTCTTGTTGGACAGTTACATATATGTGAGAACTGTGTAAAAAGACGGGAACGTAAAAGCGTCTTGAGTAAAAAGTGATATAGTAATTGTGCCAGGGGAATTGTGACAGAGGAATGAAATCAGGGAAATTATTGCAGGGATTGACACCAGGTGTATAAAACCAGAATATATAAAAGCATTATTTTTCAAAATTATTTATGTAAAATTGATTTACCCAAATTAATGCTTTTCTAAATACTTTTATTTAACTTACTTATCGCATCATTATACATAAGTATGGTCGTCGTCAAGTTACAACGAGTTGGATTTTCTAAAACTCCTCAATTGAATGTTACAAGTCTATAAGTTAGCTTTAACGGTAATCCACTGACCCGAGTCACCGAGGTGACGTCCACCTCACCAGTAACATGTTTATCTGAACGTAAACAACTCTGAATGAGGTGCTTGTGGATTCAATGAAGAGACACTTGCACTTTAATAGCCCTGTTAGAATACTACGCTTGCGCTAGACTGGGGCGGATTCTGTTACAGAGTTGGTATAGGCAAGTGCCGAGTTATTATGTTAAAACCTTGTCTTTTTCCATTTATTTCCTTTCGTTCTTAATAAGTTATACCTACTGATGGACCATGGTGGACAACCCACCCATACGCACCAAACGTTTTGGGAATATTTTTATTATGCGTACATCTAAGGAGTGGAATTCCCTGCCGGAGTCTGTATTTCCTGATAGCAACAACCTGGGACTCTTTAAGTCAAGAGTGAATAGGTTTCTTCTAGGTAAGCGTGCTACATCGTCGACCACATCAACGCTTACCATCAGGTGAGATTGTGGTCAAGCGCAATAAGCCTATAAATAAAAATATAAAAAATATCCCGGCATAAAAAGTACCTACACTATGCCCTTCTCCAACCTTCGATCTATCTGTATGCAAAAATTAAGACAAATTCGCATTTATAACATTAGTATGGAATTAGAGTGCAGCCCTCATAGATCCCTTCGTCCTACCTCGGGAAACGAAGGGTATGGCTGGGTTCCTTCCTACCGAATAAAGTCTCCTAGTGTTTTAGTCGTTGCCTCTACCAAAGAGTAGTTTTATTAAAGTTTCGTTGCCCTATGTTTTAAACTTAACTACAGCAATTCTCGATTATCTTGTTGATTCTACAATAATCGAATAATCTACAATAACTGTGTGTTAAAGCGACACAGAAACTATTAAATTAGAAGCGTCGTCGTTTGTTAGGAAAGTGATGGTTATTGTATTTGAAGAGCTGTTCGACTAGCTGCTGAGAAGGTATGGAGGTGTATCGGTGTTATTATGGTTCAGGATTAGAAGTTTAATAGCAGTGTTTATTGGTACTTGGAAATCGTTAGTATCGAAAACTATCAGCTAAGATTTTTTAGGCAATTCTTAAAGATAAAGTTTGCAAATTTATAATCATGCTCAGGGTATTTAAATGGTTTTAGCTGCGTTCAAAAAAAACGTATACATTAGACGCTTTATACCACAATTATTGCCAAATCAGCTAACACCGCATCCCTAACAAAACTGATTTTGATATTCTGATTGGTTAGCTGACTTCTATTTTCTCAGATGAACACTGGAAAAATTGCATCCTTCCTCTTCATCTATTTGCCTCTTCACTAGTGTCTTTGGGTTGCCCGTCAGTTGCCAAAGCATGACGTTTAGCTTGAGATATCAATCCAATTTATGTCACTAGCCACGATTTCAACACTTCATATTTCTGCACAATTAAAACAGGCACTATCAAGATGCGTGTTTATCCAGCTAAATCCGACTCCGCAGTAATTCTCGGCGTCTTAGCGTCTAACGCAATAGCAAAAATTAATTGAATTTATCTATCGGTGTTAATATGATAATCTATGTAAACCTGACTCATAACTAACCGCCTTGCTGTTAATTATTTATTGCCTTTATAAGTTGCCTGGCTTGAAAGCCAGATAAAATATAATTGATAAATCCGTGGTTTTCTTTCACGCGAATATTAACTTCAAGGGACTCTGTGGCACTGAGAGTCTGAGAGTTATAATATTGACTGGTATTTGTTTAAGTAGTTTAAATCTTGTTTATCTTTTCTGTTGTAAGAGGCTTTCAAGAATGAGCTACGATACATTATGGGGGTAAAACATATTTTCATCATAATCTTGAGACCTTGATGAGCCACATCAACAGTCAAAGCTGTTTCTTTCAGAATCACTCAAGAGTAGGATGACGTCATCTTGTCCTACATACAACTCCTACACATGTAAGTGGGTAGACTGTTACCTGTGTCATGTCTGCCCTTGTTAATTACTGACTGCTGCCAATGTCTATCTATAAGTTAAAATTAATACTGTCTCAGTATAGGTAACAGTTATTAGAATGCATCAGATGTCACCAAATTATTATGAAAAGTACAGCGTACAGCCTCATCTTGTTTAAACTCAAACTCCTTGATACAAATTATAAACTTTTACACTTGGCCAGTGGAAAGCATGACCCCTTTTTGTTGATGTTGGAATTCAGTATTAGAAGGGTCAGACACTCTCTCCATCATTTATAGGCCCGCTATTATTTGAATAGTTGCACGCAAAATCAGCAATTTATACAATCTACAATAACATTCATAAATGAGGACCATAAAAACGATCAATTTGATGAGTATTAAGAATTTATGAGTGTTCGCTTGGGTGGCAGTAGTGGCCGACCACTGTCCACACGATGGTCAGAGGGTTAAGTACGTTCGTAAATCAAGCAGATAAAACCAAGACTCAATGGCTGCTTTGTTAATTATAAGTCGATATATTTGATTAATTCCCTCTTTGAATATCACTGGCGGAATAAAATCATTCTTGAGACTACTCTGGCAATAAACTTTGGCTTTACAAATGTCGATTTATGATGCTTCGACCAAATGTTTGTGGTATTTTGTCATACTATTGTTTACTTGTTGGTTTGCTTGAAATATGTCCATTACGAGTGCGCGGAAATTGCATGTTTTTTGTATTAATGTTTTATTGACGAGAGCGACGAAGAGGATAGATGTTGGGCAAGACATTACACAAAATTAAAACTCACTAAAAACTAAAACCAGAGTTGGTTGCTAACACGAGGTTAAATTGTCAATTTGGCATACAATATTGTCAGTTTAACCTCGTGTTAGCAACTAACTCTGACCTGAGATTCTTGTGCAAGTGGGCCTACGCATAATAGGTAATTATTCGAAGACCATGGTTTCAAGAGGTGCACCGGTGTTAAGTTGATTTCTAGTCTTCATCATATCAGCCGAAAGACGCCCACTGCTGGGCATAGGCCTCCCCCAAGCGTCGCCACATTGACCGGTCCCATGCGTCTCGCAACAAGCGGATCCCTGCAACCTTCACCAGGTCATCGGTCCACCTAGTGGGAGGCCTTCCAACGCCACGTCTTCCGGTTCGCGGTCGCCACTCCATAACCTTTCTGCCCCATCAGCCATCCGTTCTGCGAGCAATGTGCCCTGCCCACTGCCACTCAAGTTTGGCAATTCTTCGGGCTATGTCGGTAAACCTGGTTCTCTTACGGATCTCAACATTTCTGATTCGATCACGCAATTGCCCTTTGAGTGACTGTAAGCTTTCTGATGAGGCCCATTGTAAGCGACCACGTCTCAGAGCCATATTATGTCATCACTGGCAACACACACTGGTCATAGACTTTTGTCTTGAGACACTGTGGTAAGTTGGACGAGAAGACACCGCGCAACTTCCCGAACGCTGCAAAGCCGAGTCGGATTTGACGGTTGACCTCTATCTCGAAGTTGTCCCTACCTAACTGGACCGTTTATCCCAGGTAGACATAGTCGTCCACAACTTCCAGTGTAGAGTCTCCAACCTTGATAGGAGTGGGTGTAACATGGGCATTCAACATCACCTTGGTTTTGTCCATGTTCATTTTGAGACCCACTCTTTCGGAAGCTCTACTGAGGTCATCGAGCAATGTACTAAGGCTCTCGATGGTCTCAGCCATGACCACTATGTCGTCAGCAAACCGAAGGTGAGTGATGTACTCGTCATTAACGTTGATGCCTAGGCCCCACCAGTCCAGAACCTTGAATACATCCTCCAGCGCAGCTTCTAGTCTTCGGGGAAAGTTAATTCTAGTTTGAATGCCGTGTTCTTCTAAACCGGGATTACCTTCTCTTCAGATTGGTAACTTGCCCTTAATTTTTGCCATAGGTACGCCTGACAGATCTAGGCTGCCTTTTGACCTACTTGAGAAACTTAACCATACGGATGCAGCCGCAGCACTTTAACATACATATTCAAATATCATTCTATATTTGAATTTAGAAATCACGGTAGTAATCAAATTTTTGAATAATAAACTTTAAACTATAAATGTCAAATTTCAAATTGCATTGCGACCCATACAGCAAAGCAAAGCAAAGACTTCATAAATTGTCACTTAAAAAATACACAACGCTAATGGGTCTTACTAATACTTGAGTTGGTAGCGATGGATTCAAATTATCACGAACTAGCTTCTGCCCGCGACTTCGCCTACGTGAAAACAGTTTTATTTGTCCAAGGGAGCATTATACCGAGTATATCGGGATAAAAAATAATGTGCTATTCCAGACTATAACCTACCTCTGTGCCATTTTCATCCGGATCCGTTCAGCCGATCTGACGTTATTGAATAACAAATCCATCCATCCAAACTTTCGCATTTATAGTATGTATTAAATAAATATAGTAGGATTATGAATGCAACTATACACAGAGACACTCCACATTACTCATTTACAGAACTAAAGATTTATAATCTGTATTCATTAAGAGTAGTTAATAGAAACAAGTCGTGTTATCTGCTATCAGCGCGATCGGGCGATAGTGGCGGTAAGTGGCCGCCATTGTCTACCAGCTTATAAACGATGCTGATAATCTCATAGATTTATTATCTGGTAGATACTGCAGCAGGCGGGTCGCACCTTGTCGACGATTATGTAGATTCAGGATTAAACGGCCTTTTTGATTGAGAACTTAGAAAATTGATTTAGATTTTTTCTACACCGACTTCCAAAAAGAAA
Organism: Orthosia incerta; assembly: GCA_948252205.1. Taxonomy (NCBI): domain Eukaryota; kingdom Metazoa; phylum Arthropoda; class Insecta; order Lepidoptera; family Noctuidae; genus Orthosia; species Orthosia incerta. The sequence goes on from OX411760.1 coordinate 27,698,623, forward strand.
GTTTGTTTTTCGCTTTGTAGTGTTTTGTTTTGGAGGTCGGTTTATTTTTTTGTAAAATAGGTTTTTTTGCTCTTTTTAGTTTTGGTACCCTTACATTACCATGAAAATACGCATTTTTAAGGATAACTTAAAAACAACTCGTCAGATCTTGATCAAATTGGATAAATGTGATGGAGCCACATGAAAAGCACCAGCTTTCAAAAAAATAAATAAAGAATAGTTCCATAAAGGATTCTTTATGGAACTATTCTTTATTATTATTTTTTGAACTAACGCTGTTACTCCGCCAATTATGAACCGATTTTGATTAAAATCGGTTCATAATTGGCGGAGTAACAGCGTAACAAACATATAAAAATAAACACAGTCGAATTGAGAACCTCCTCCTTTTTGAAGTCTGTTGAAAAAAGGTTGAACTATTAGTATCTTATCTAGCATTAGTCTCGATATCCTCTCAATTTCATGTCCCAAAAGTCCAAAAACGTGTTTAATACCCGCACCATACCTTACGTCCACTAAGCTATGTAGGTATGGAGCTATCCATCAGACATGGTGAGCGAGTTCGATCTACTTAATGATTGGGAACACACGAACGCATTAGCGCGCCGCCCGGCTGAGGCTGATCCCATCATATTACTATTAAAAGTCATCGCTCGTGACTCTAGACGAGAATTACCTATTCATTTAGGTTGTAGGGCAAGTGATACACGGATAGGTGTTTATGGGAATTAATCAGTAATGTTATATATATACTGAGGTAGATACGTTTTACTGACGTTTGCGCGGCAATACAAACACAAGCTGACTAGCTTGAGTGAACTCAGTCCGTCCTGCGTCTGGCCGCGACACGAACGTACGTTTGAACAGTATGTTTATCTCTTTCTGACAACGGGGTCCTATTTCTATCTCTGTGATCTTTTAACTTACTCAGTGATAGAAATAAAGTTCCAAGTTCCATAGGTCCTATGTAGGTAGCTTTAGTAAAATATCGCAATGTTTTTATTTCCTTATAATGAGTCTCTATTGGAAAAATATCATTGGAATTAATAGGTTATTTTATTTATTTAAGGATCACCAACGACATAACTCCGTTTAATAACAAAAAATCTAACACAATTTTGCTCCCATGTTTTACTGTTATGTACTTACTCAATTACCACCATTATTGAGTACGCATGCTGTACACAAATAATTAATATTGCCCGACATTTTGCTGAACTGGTCCTATTTGGCGCAGCCGTGGGACACACAATGTTACTTTTATATTGTTTGATTGTTTTTTTTTTTTTTTTCTTTTTATATTGTTGTTGTTTAGTCTTAGTTCGGTCGGACGGTCTTAGTTGTGTTGTGTGCTCTGGCTTGTGTCAAATAAATGTGTTTTCTTTCTTTCTTTCTTTCTTTAATACAAATACAATTAAATTTAGATGATATTAAAATACAGATTAAATTCATATTAAATTGTCATAAAAAGCATGATAGTAGAATGTTACCATAGTTTACGGAGAAAAATATTAAATATAGAAAATTGGTTGTGTTGTGTGTTGCTAAGAAAGTACTTAAATTGATTGACTGGACTTGCCAGTTGCAACACACCGGTAAGAAACGAAATGCTATGGTGGACTCCTTTGCTGAGCTCACCATAGTTTTACCATCAAAAGTTAACACACTGCCTTTATATTGTTTAGTTGTGCCATAAATATGTAGTAAATGGCATTTTGAAAGTCGCTACCGCTTATATCTTACGACGTGACGTCTCGACGGTATTAAGTATAGTGCAGCTCTAGGCGGTATCACACCTGTAATAGACGCTCGATACTCGCCATTATTGACACGCCAGCCTCTTCCCCGTATTGATTGAAATAATATGTAATTATATCCTTTTCAACAATCAAGCCCCTGGAATAAAACAAGAAGAAAGAATACAGCTTTGTTGTTTTAAAATTTTCGTTCTTTGGCTTCGGGGAATCTGTAAATAAGCCTGACTTTAAAAACAAAAGGTATCGAAACAACGTGCGCAGTAATAATAATTTTCTCACGAAGAAGCAAAGCTGTTGAAACAACAGCAATAAAATTAACAGAGCAACAAATCATACAAATTAAATTTCTACTTGACAAGACAATTACGAATACAAACATTAATTTCCGCAACAAGTTAAACAAAAAGGAAAAAAACCTGTCGCCGGCAACAAATACGCTACATTCCTCGCGACCTCGCCTGCTGCGCCCACAGATATAATTGCCTTAACCGCCACACGTTATAAATCTTTCACCGAGATGAAGATTAGGCTGTTTGTAATAAAAATAAACATTCCCTGCCATGGAACGCGATGATACTATGACAAATTAATCTGAACGCGCCCGACGCTTTGTAATCATTTGAAAATAGAACGTCACTTGACTGGCTGAACACAAGCGTCTGGCCGTTGCGCCAATGGCCTATACTTCAAATAATTCATAATTCGAAATAATTTCACACCATATCGTCACCAACTCAAGTATCGATTTTAGGTTTGCGTATTTTAATTCGATTTTTAAATAAATAAGCCCTAAAAAAGTAAGGGATGCGATGGAATTTAAACTTTATCTTACATGCCATAAAGTTGATTGTCTCCAAATTATCTCGAATTCTAAATTCAAATAATATGTAGGTAGATAGATTACTGTTATTAATTTCAGCTTGAGTGACTCATTCATGACGCTTTTTGTAGCAGACATAGTAAGAATTTGTGAGAAAAATAGATGATTTTTCACGCAGCGTCGCGAGTCGCGACGTCACGCGTCGTGTCAAATGATTTTGATGACAGAAACACGAGTCTGGGCTAAATTCGAACAGGATTACCTAACATTTTCACGTGAATTTATATCTTCACTAATATTTACAGAAAAATTGGTCTGTGTTTGTTGTATTGGTTTTCTGGGAACATGTAGGGCATGACAAGAGCCTGACTTACACGAGCCGATATTTTAAACAAGAAGGTACCATGCTCAGGTACCAAGTAAGAGAACATTCAATTTACTAACAGATATTTTATTTGTTTTAGAGTAATGACAGCAAAATACAGACACTCGCTCTTGTTCCATTTGATTTATCGCAACGTGGGCCGATAGTACAGACACAGAGAATGGACTGAGCAATACCCTCACAAAATTAAACGCATTGTAGAAACAGTCAAAGCGACTGTGCGGCCAATACCTGCCTCTCCATCTGTAGAATTAATCCGCTCCTGCATGCCTGTGATGTGATCACGTCACCCAAACAAACTCAATCAAAATTATAAATAAAGAAAACTAATGTCGAGATCAATTCATCTCTCTCGCACTTTTCCTCTTGTATTAGCTTCATTTAGTAGTCACAGCGGATCTTTGTGTCTCTGAAGTTGGCTCTGCGACCCATTGCGAGTATACTGCAAAGAGTAAGCGAGACAGGACCATGCGACAAATGTAAGCGAGTGGAAGAGGCAGTTATACAATGCTACCTTCAACATTGACACAAAAATAGCTACTACACAGCAAAGAGTATGTAACACTACGTTTACTACACAGGGTCTTGCAACCAACTTCAGAGACACAAATATCCGCTGTGAGTATATACCTGGATAGGGTACGCTCGGTCCATTCTCTATGTCTATAACTGATAAAAACTCTGCGGTAATAAGTATTCGATTTTCAAATAATTCAAATTAAGATAACGATGTTTATTTTTTTCGACTGGCAACTTTATCTGCGGCCATTATTGAATTTGAGTAGACGGAATGTCTGTTGTCTTTTAAATCATTTTGTTAAAAGCTTTTTTGATTGTAATGGACATTTTTAATGTAATCGGCAATTTTTGCATTTTATAATTTTTTGTAATCTTTATAGGTACTACTAATTTCTTAAAATTTGTACTGCAGATTGTAGAACAATACTATTTGTTTATAGGTTAGGCTATAATCATTTCCTACGCCTTGGGAAACGGATACTGCTCAAACGTTTGACGTTCATCAATATCAGCTCTTTTCTGCGAGACCTCCAAATGCAGTCGTTGCGAATAACCACAGATAAGAGTGAAAAGCCTGTGACTCTTTACGTCCGTGCTTACTGTAAAGCGATTATGTTTTGAGCCATCGTCATGATTCTGCCCCAGATTGGGTAAGCACTTTACAGCTGAAAAGAAGTATTACAGTCAGTTATTAACTTAGATTTTAGCCTTGTAGTTAGTTACCTAGGTACTTTCTATATTCACATGCCTACTTACATACCTGTACCTGTTAATTCAATCAATTTAAAAGCGATTTCCATACGCAACATGGTTTAAATTATTAATATTGTTGTGTCGAAGTTAAATTTACTTGCCGAGTCGTTAAGTTATGGCTTATTGTGTGCAGGACAATGAGGAAAGTAAGCCATGCGCATGCGCCGGTTGTACGCTCAAGGAATGCGCTGAGCACCTGATGGTTGCTTGTAACCACTTAACTGTAAATTTTGAAAGTATGCTCCATTAACGGATTATTTATTCTTCACTGAAATGGCGAAAAAGCTCTTTTGCTCTTTATCTGTGAAGATTTTGTATGAGGTAGTGGAAAAATCGTTTGCGATAAATAGTTGCCGTATACTAGACAGTATCACATGGCAGTACTACATATAGCTGAAATTAACAGTTTACAAGTAAATAAAATAAAAGAATGCATCCGGGTAGTTGTATGGTTTACGACCAGAATAAAATCATTATTATCTTTTTTATGATCTTTATAGACTCGCGTTTGACCACTATCTCGCCTGATGGTTAGCGATGATGTGGTCTACGTTGAAGTACGCTTGCCTAGAAGTAACCTATTCACTCTTGACTTAAAGGCCCCAATGTTGATCCGCCTCCCCTTGTCCATGTTACTCGGGGTCGGTGCAACACGTTTTCTTCTTTAATTCCGACCTATTAGAGTTAATAGGTACCAGCAGTGATAGCGTGTGAGTACACGCTATCACTGCTGGTACCCTTTTCATTCATAGCCTTCCTCACACAAACCCTATATGCTTTAGCCTTTAGGAACAGAAAAATCAACTATCAATGAATATAGCAGTTTACTGCTCGCTTAATTTCGTTTGTGTGCGAGACTCAGTTACTTAAGTAACCCGTGCAAGCAACATTAAATACCGAACAAGTACCCACGTGACTTTGCGGTAATAAATTCCTATAAACGCCTTTTCCATAGGCGTGGCATATAATAATAAATTCATAGCGTTAAGTACCCCATTTAGCGTATAAAATGCTAGCGTCATTAAAAACCTATTCAAAACTACAGTTAAATCATAATTATGTTACTTTTACATTGCACCATCATTGGTCTGACCCCTATTAACCTTTATCTAGTCGATACAACCGCTCCAGAATAGTTAGGAAATACTAGGAAGACAGCAAATTAGTTTAGCATTAGTAAGCAGTACTTGGAAACTTGGATCACGAAGTGTATTAGGTTCAGAAGTTCAACTTGAGGAGACGTTCGCTGTTGAAAATGGCGCTGTGGCCTTGCCTCGTGATTTGGGTTGTCCTCTGTGTTTTTCTGTTCCGCGGTTGTCCACATTAAGATCATTTGAACTCTCAAAGACACAAATTGCTGTATGACGGCTCTATTGATAGCATAGAGTGATCATCTTCCGCCCAAGCGATAAGTGTCTCTTAGATCTTTACTGTTGCCATTAGGACAGCTTCTGGGCCCTGTTTTACTTCTCAGGGGAAAGATGGGTCTTCTAGACTATTGTTAGGTCTCGAAAAAAATTCTGAAATGGTCGATCTTCTGACTTATCCTATCCCTGCCTAAACGGACACACACAGCCAGACAAATTGAATTGATCAGTGCATTGTAACCGAGACAAATGGCGTTTTTATTGAAGCCGTCGGGCCTGATGCAAAATAATGTAATGTCACCGCTATGATTTTAATATCAGTGGCAGTACTGACATACTTAGCGAGATGGTCCTGTAACAGGAGTGGGAATTAATGGACCATCAGCGTGTTTGTCAGTTATAACATTGTTTTAAATGAGGGTAAAATGTGGTTTGTAGCTCGTAACTCTGTCTTGAAAGTCATTCTTTTAATGAAAATTGTATAGTGTTTTAACATTTACATTCTTTTAATCAGAAGGCATATTCTCGTGAAGCGCACTCGTATAACGGATGTCAAAATGTCTTGTCATGTTGTGATATGGATTGCGATAGAGATTATAATGAAAAGGTTATTTCAAAGAAAGATTCCCTCAGGAGATGTTTTTTTTATATTAAAATGAAAACAGAATCTCTAAGTACTCGTACCATAAGATATCCGTAGGCAAACTCACAAGAATACAATTTATAACTTCCCAATTCCCAACCTCATTGACAAGTCATCTAACAGATTGAAGACCTCTCCAAAGCAAACGCTTTCTCCGATGAACTGTGAACCCTTGTAACTTCATATTAGTCTCCTTATCAGTTGCCCACGGCTGAGCGAGCGGTTGCCCAGCTGGCCAGCAAGCCATCCGTCAACGGAGCTCGATTCATCTCCCTTATCTCTAATGCATTCTACCACACAATCGATGAATCGGGCCCTTGTGTATTGTTCACGAATTTCGGGATAAGTGGATCTCGAATAATGTTTGTATGGCCAGGTGAGATGATCGATTAAATTGTTTTGTTGTGTTGATCGTATGTATGGAGGTGTACCTTTCAACGATCAACCGAATTATTGTGCTTTCAGCCAGACAGTTTATGTCAGAGATAGGACCGATTTCTGAATTGAGTATTTTGTGTTAAGGACGTGTCAAACCTGACTTTAATGGCAAAATTTAACAGATTTTCTTGCTTTTGAGTTTCAAAAAACTCAACTTCAAGTAGGCACTTAGTTCATAATACGGGGGAAGTTTGTTTATAGACAAATTCAATTGAAATGTTGCCAAATTTATAACAACACCAAGTTCCTAGAAATAAGGAGGGTGGAAAACTAAATGGATATCATCCCATTCATATCATATAAGGGGGGATAAAATATAAGATGAGGAGGAAAGTGAGTCATAGTGAGGTTCATACAGATACTGAATAACACCCTATTACTCACAAGGGCAGAGCAAAATACTATTACCTAACTACGCTTGAAGGATTTATTGCAAATTAAGAAGCTCACGTCATATATAACAAAGACAAAAGAAGATTCACAAAACAGATTAGTAGATAGACTATCATCCTGCTTTGAATGAGAACAGTAACCTCACTGGCATCTTCAGCTCCCACACAACATAACTAATTTACAGAAATACAGTCAAACACGATTCTAATAATCCCAACGGCTTCCATTACCACGAATCGTGATCCTCCAGCCTTCGTGAGAATGTAGTCGAGTTGTGACACTCGAGTTGACGGTATCGAGTCGATGGCTGAACGATAATCGATATAATGAGGAGGGGGGACGCAATCGATGTCAATGTTTAATGCAGGATTATGTATGCAACGAGTAAGGAGTTGAACGTAAAGCTTACCTAGGTTGATATTTAATTGAAGGCTTTTCGTGGTTACTGAGTTTTTTTTCTTGTAAGTTGAAGAAGGAAAACTGTATGAGCTGTGTTGCAATTTTGGTCCACAATGAAGTGTTTAATTACATTCTATCAATGAAAATAGCTTTAAAGACATGACAGACTGGTGTTTTTGCCACACACACATTGACAAAGATATGGACGAATATTTTGTTTAATACCCTTTGAGCAGTTTTGCTCCTTTTTTTAATCGTAGACCTAAATCACAGATAATGTATAACTACTTTTTTTTACTAGGTCAAATAATTAAACATCACACAACAACAAAGATCAACGTTAATGGCGAGTACATCACTCACCTTCGGGTTGCCGACGACATAGTGGTCATGGCTGAGACCATGGAGAGCCTCAGTAAAATGCTCGATGACCTCAGTAGAGCTTCCGAAAGAGTGGGTCTTAAAATGAACATGGACAAAACCAAGGTCATGGTGAATGCCCATGTTACACGCACTCCTATCAAGGTCGGAGACTACACTCGAAGTTGTGGGCTACTATGTCTACCTGGGACAAACGATCCAATTGGGTAGGGCCAACTTCAAGAAAGAGGTCAACCGTCGAATTCGTCTCGGCTGGGCAGCTATCGGGCAGTTGCGCGGTATCTTCTCGTCCAACTTACCACAGTGTCTCAAGACGAAAGTCTATGACGTGTGTTGCCAGTGATGACATATGGCTCTGAGACGTGGTCGCTTACAATGGGCCTTATCAGGAAGCTTACAGTCACTCAAAGGGCAATTCAGAGGGCTATGCTCGGAGTTTCCTTGCGTGATCGAATCAAAAATGTGGAGATCCGCATAGCCCGAAGAATTGCCAAACTTAAGTGGCAGTGGGCAGGACACATTGCTCGCAGAACGGATGGCCGATGGGGCCGAAAAGTTCTGGAATGGCGACCGCGAACCGGAAGACGATACGTTGGAAGGCCTCCCACTAGGTGGACTGATGACCTGGTTAAGGTTGCGGGAAGGCGCTGAATGCGAGACGCACGGGATCGGTCAATGTGGCGACGCCTGGGGGAGGCCTATGTCCAGCAGTGGACGTCTTTCGGCTGAAATGATGATGATGAATGATGAAATAATGAAACTAATGAGTTTACATTAAATATTCTTCAGTGAGATTAGTTTAGTCCGCCATCAATAGACCAATCACATTGACAGAAATCCACATAGCGTCTTTCTTGTATCCCGCATGTGATTGGTCGATTGATGGTGTCAAAACCCTTTGTCTTACGAATTCACTTACGCATTTAGGCTGTAGATTACAGAATGCGCTAGCATCTCAGGAATTAAAACATTAATCTTCTTTTTTCTCCTGACTGTTGTCCCAGTTTATTTGAGGTCAGCCCTCCTAGTACTTCTGCACCACACCGTACGGTTGCGGGTTGTCTCTTCTGTTGTGTTGCTTTTGATCATGTCATTCCTGATTGTTCGTAGCCAGGTCATTGGTGGTCGTCCACGGCTTCTTTTTCCGTCATTTATGTTCATGACTCTTTTGGTCATATGGTCATCCTCTCGCCTCATCACATATCCGTACCAGCGCAAGCGGTTTTCGTTAAGTTTATCGTGTATTTTAGTGACTTCATAAGTACCACGAATATACTCGTTTCTTATTTTGTCCATTTTTGAAACTCCACCAGACCAGCGTAGCATCTTCATCTCAGTGGTGTGAATTCTCTGTTCCTCCGTCTTCCTCATCGGCCAGCACTCAGAACCATACAGCAAGGCTGGTCTTACTGCCCTTTTATATACATTGCCTTTGACTTTAATCGGCATACGGGAGTCGCATAGTGTGCCAGACAGAATTAAAACATTAATAACATTTTGAATTCTTCTGACGCTCTAATTCTCGAGCTTATTGGGTTAGCTAGTTAATTACAACTATATAATATAGCTTTTGTAATAATTCATCGATTTAATTACATAACCACTAGGCATACAATGTTAACCCTCAGATCAAAATTCCTCGAGACGCTTCCATTTTCACGACCGTTAAATTTAATAACCCCATAATTTCGTCACTGTTTATTAACCCTCCAAAGTTTGGAAAATCAAACGCCAATAAAATGTGGACATTATCGCAGCAGGGTTGAGTCTGAAGTTTACAGAGAGCTCCGGTTAAATGAATTTGAGCTTTGAGCGTACAGTCGAACACAGCGCTTGTTACACGATACTGTTGATGTTGCGAACCCTGTTTGTTGGGAAGTTGCAGTTCGGATATATACTCGTTTTGGTTGTGTTTTTGTTACGGGAATAAATAATTTTATTTTTGTTTTGTATGCTATGAAACAGGTGAGCTATGGCTATGAGTGACTGACATGAAAATGAATTATTTGCTGCGCATGCAAAGAAAGTTTTGTTTTAAAACTGCATTGTTAAATAGTTTTTCATGTTTTGCGACCTACTTTCCTAGTGGTGGCGAATATTCATGCATGCACTTAGTTTTCTGTTAATTAACTTGAGGTAAGTTAAATAACTAGTACCAATCATAAAACAAAATTGCAAATTAAAATAAACATGTAGGCCTAAACTTGTGTTACTGACCGTACACTGCCGAAACCCGCGGCGGCGTCCAGTGATCCAGACGTTTCATTAGTATCCCAACACTATCGACCACACAGCCCTGACCTCCTACTTCACTAGAAACTCCCCCTTTCAACCCTATAGCTGAAACAACCAGCGAGGGGGTACAGCTCAACAAGAACTGGCCAATAATTTGTACGCGCGTAATTCCGCACTAGTTGTTCCCGTCAGTTTGTTTGACGGAATTTGCATAGTTATTAGCCCCGGCGTTGTTTATTTTATAGTGGATATTTGTTTTATTTCTTAGTTTCAAAGGGGAAATTTTTAATTATTTTGGGATTTGGGATTAAAGTTATTATGTTTGATGCTACAGTTCTCTCAGATGTGCGTACAATATTAAGATTTAAATCTCTTTGAACAATTTAATTTAGAAAGAGGAAGATTTTCTGTTGTATTTAAAATGGTAACGAGCTGCATTTGTGTCTTATTGCGTTTTTTACCATCAATATTAAACAGTTTGCCTTTATCTGATCAAATTATGTTATTACTCTACCATTTCTTTAAATAATTCTTCCACTTCCTTGATTCCCGATTCGATATCATAATAGTAATTAAGAAGGTATTTAAAAAAAATATACTACCAAAAACTTTCGTGTGAAAAGGTTTATAAGCGATAGTACAAGTTATACATAAATAAATTAGCTATTTTAACTCTTTGATTATTTATCTACTATTAGGTATTTTGAGTAAGAGGAGCTCGTGGCTAAATAATAACAGCCGCACGGGTCGATCATCAAGGTTAAGCAACGCTTGACGAGGTCGGTCCGTGGATGGGTAACCATTTCAACATACCGAGTTTCCTCCGTGCCTCGGAAAGCACGTTAAGCCGTTGGTCCCGGCTGTTATTTGAAGATCTTTGACAGTCGTTATGGGTAGTCAGAAGCTTGAGATCTGACGCCAGTCTTGCCAAGCGGTACCGTGTTACCCAGTTACTGGGTTGTGGAGGTCAGATAGGCAGTCGCTCCAAGTAAAACACTGGTACTTAGCTGAATCCGGTAAGACTGGAAGCCGACCCCAATATAGTTGGGAAAAAGCTAGGCAGATGATGATAATGAGGTATTTTGAGTAAATACTTTTTGCCCATTTCATAATCCTTCATTGCGTTTTGCACTTCGGAAATAACATTGTATTATCCATTATATAAATACAATAAACGACTATTATTCAATCCCCTACGCAATATTATTGTATAGCATTGTTAGTAGATGTTGGTATGTTTGTCTGTCCATTGTGCTGTCCACTGCCCAGGCTAGTAGCTCGCCTGACTTGTGGCTACGCTAGTGCACACTGACTGCTAGCTTTTGTTACGTGCCTCTCGTCTTTTTTGCTATAGTTTTACAGGATATAATGTTAGTTAGGGCTCTTATTTGAATGTCCTTTTATGTTTGGTTAGTAATAAAATATAATAAGGGCCGCTTGCGTTTACAATTAAAAACATACTAACGTTTCTGTCAGTCGTTTGAAGGTGATAGAGATAGCATGATATTAATAGTTTTAGTACTAAATGTACCTGATTAGTTATTTAATGATATCCAAAATACAATCCAGATCAGATGAGTAGCACATACTAAATAATACAGTAGAATCAACTAAAATAAAAAACTTCAAAACGGTGCTGAGGCAAAGACAAACCGAGATATTTTTGAGAGGTTCAAACTGATCTCAGTTTCTATGAATTCCATCGTTCCTTTAAAACATTAACCTCTGTCTAACAAACACTTAAAAACATCGATATCGGTAATGTATCAGTAACTGACCACGTAGATCTCCTGCTCGTTAGCTGATAATTCAGTCATTACCATAATAGCGAGCGACAAAGGGTAACCGATCCACCCGAGGGGAATTAACCTCTGAGATTGGAGCAAGTGGCCCATCTCGGCGTAGTTTTGTAACCGAGATTTTGTAGCTTTCGTAGAGGAACGACTTGTGCTCTTTACATGTACTGGTTTAAGTACCTATAGTTTAATGTAATCTAACTTAAAATTATAGTAACATTTTGAATGAACCTATGTTTTGTCTATGACGAGTATTTGCTCCTTGTCATCATCATCGCCAACTTTGCTTGTTACAACTTCTGCTGTATCGAATAATACGCATCTTAGAGAATGCTGCCTGATTAGTTTTAAGGCAGTATGGTTAGTATCGATGACGCTATAATTTTTGAGCTGATAGCTACATCAGCAGATCCACCGTTTATGTTTCTTTTTAACCGACTTCAAAAAAAGGAGGAGGAGATGCTCCCCGATTACTCAAAGACGCCTGGAACGATATGGAAAATTCTGCTCCGCTGTTTGATAGGGTATAATTCCCTGTTGGTGCCATTGTCATCTGGTCAGGATCTCATGATGGAATCCTGGGGAAATCGATGGCACTTCTCAAATACTATAGGCATACATATAGTGATTTTGGTATTTTCATCAACAATGCAATCATTTGCACTCAGAAAGTATCATTTGGTGAACTGGAACTGATGAGGAAGACCACAGATGGCCACTGGAACTCCTTAACGCTAAGTATGTCACGGGTATAAGATATATCGAATAGTTAACCGACTATGATGAAGCAAATACTTATAAATAAATGGTACTTATGAAAATGGTAACATCAAACTGATCATGATGAAGCCAAAGGTAGGCATTAGAACTCCAAAATAAAATAATGTAGGTATCCTAGTCGTGTTTGAGTTTACTTTGGCTATAAATAATTTTCATGGTAATTGGAGGTTCCTACCAAAACTAAAAAGAGATAAACAAAAACTTTATTTTTCGCTTTGTCGTGTTCTGTTCTGGAAGTCGGTTTGCTTTTTTTGTTAAAAAGTTTTTAATTTTATTTTTGATATGCTCGCGCTTGACTACTATACCACCTGATGGTAACAATGACGATGACTTTTCTTAACAGAATCAATCTCAAATTCCCGACTCTTCATCCGTGCAAAATCAAAAAGGGCAATCGGACAAATGAAAAGGTTTTAACCAAATACTTTCGACATTACCTTTTCATAAAGACATTCCTATCCCATACAATCAACTTACAACAAAATAATGTAACATACGTATTTCCGCTCAGCTACAAACATTCGTTTGGATCCTTACAATTTGCGAGTAGTTAATCTTAGTGACTGCTCATGGAGCATGTCTGTACATAAAAGGGATCGTCCCGAGGGTCAGGGAAGCGTGTTCACATCGCAGAACATACGCGGACACGGCCATGCTGAGCGGCTCGGACCACTTCGGGTCGGGTTCGGACCGGCTCGGGTTTCGGCGAAGTCTGCAAAACAGCGAAACTATTGTTGGCGAGAAACTTTGAAAATGGATCCTTACTGAGAGTTTAGCGTATCCTAGTAATTACATGCCATTATAGTTAAATTTTGGTTCAAGAGATGGAGCTTATGCTTTGGTCTCTTAGTGAGCGATAAGCGGAAGCGGAGAGACTTGCGGTATACGAGGAAAGATCACTGATCACTGATAACTAAAGACGTTTATGGATCTCTAAATATACTTCCTGTCAATAAATAATGAAGTAGTGACTAAAAAAATCACTTGTCAAAGTCAAATTGTTTATTTCAACTAGGCCATTAAGCGGCACTTTTGAATGTCAGAAATTTAAAATTAGAATATAACAATAAACATTGCTTGCCAATGAATTGAGATTGCGACATGTTTTTCATGTAAGTGTATTGGCCTTCCGATTTATCCAAAATAAAGAACTTTGTCATCATGAGATAATTTATTTTATCCATGTTTTATCCCTTTTCATCCATCATAAAATCATCTGTATTTCATCTGCAGTAAGTTTTGTTGCAAACATTGAATAGATTTCCATTTCAGAAATGTGTTGTGATAAATCTGCCAAGAAATAATAGAAATTCTATCTGCTTGTCTGTGCTTGAAAAAGATGGCGATGCGAGAAAATTATGGCACTATTTTCTCAAGTTATCCTGGTATACATAGGTATACAAAATCAAAGAAACGAAGATGATATTAGTGGAAAGAAGGTGACAATTGAGAAGAATGTATGGAAGATTAAGAAGACATGCTAGAAAGAAATAAAGAAAAACAGGAAGCAAGAAAGAAAGAGACAAAGATAGAAAGAAAGGAAGAAAACATATTTATTTGTGACCCAGACAGAAGACACGAGAGATTAACAAAAAAAGTTAAATAATAAATAAATAAAAAACCGTTCGAGCCCAATAAGGCTCCTACCTACCTCAGCAAATGCAGCGATATACTGCACCGAACTCAAGAAAATTAGCACTACGCCATGCCATTTTCGGGTTAAGGCGCATTAGGGCTAATTCTCATTTTGGCAACCGACTCCCTAGTGGACTACTTTTCATTATGGCCCCTTCTCATTTTGGCTACTTCTCACTTGGGCTTTATAATTTAATAAAATTGTGCTTTTCTGTTTCACCGTATAAATGTTTTATGTATCTATCTAAGGGCAGGAGGATAACGATTACATGTAAAATAGTTAAGTACAATGTTACATAAGATACTATACTGATCGAATGGCGCTATACCCCATTCGATCAGTATACGTTATTAGAGCTGGGGGCGAAACTTATGAGAAGCTTGCATTCTAATGAGATTCATGTACCCTCTTTAGAGTAGTTTAGAGTAATCATGTTTGACAGTTATAGTTAATTGGAGAGGAGAGCCAGTCGCCATTTATAACAAGGACTGGCAGGCGAAATTGTGATTAAGCTTAATTATTCATCTGTTTCCTGGGTATTGTTTTAGTAAGAAAGATGGAAGTTTCCAGAGATCATTATGATCACTTGAGAGTTTGAGAATAAAATCATGAGCTCAAACATAATGCCAAATAACTGTTGCCCGTGACTTCGTCCGCGTCAAACTCGTAGCTTTTTAATGTACGTATTAAATTTTTCCTCTTGAACTGTGAACTTTTACGGAATTAAAAGTAGCCTATGTTACTCCTTATATCACTGTGTATAAATAACCACATTGAACTTGGAAGATTATCGTTTCTAACCGAATAAAACTCGAAGAACACTGTGTCAAAGTGCGTGAACTTTGACGATCCGATCGTCCGGATAAACGCGCTGCAGATTGCTACTGTTTACCGTTCTAAACTGCCACTGGACGTGGACGGTGTTTCTCAAACTTTCCACCAGTCTCTTGAAATGTTCAAGTGTAAGAGTTGTAAAACGGAATCGCGAGATGGTGTCACTTGCACTGCCTGTGAGGCTAAGTTTGATTTTCCCTGTGCCGGGATAACTGAGGGGGGGTGGAGAAAGCTTGGAGACCGTAAATTGACGTGGAAATGTCAGAACTGCAAGATTGTCTCGGCTAATCAGGCCTCTAGTCCTCAGACTGGTACTCAGAAGGGTCCGCCAGCGAACTCGGAGACTATCATGTCGGAGCTTAAATACCTATCAACTAAACTGGAGGTGCTACCCACGTTGATAGAGAGTGTGAAGGCAATCCAGAGTGAGCTGGCCGATTTAAGAACCATGAAGCAAGAATTCTCGGCAGTGAGATCGTCGTTTGAATCTTTTAGTCATGACATAAAAGCTTTAACAAGCAAAGTGTCTACTTTGGAGGAGGAAATCGAGACGATGAGGATCACTAAGGAAGAGATTACCAATCTGCATGAAAGAATAATTAAACTTGAGAACCAGCAGGCGGAGGGTGAGCAAAGGTCTCGCATGAACAATATCGAGATCAAAGGAGTGCCCACTTCCAATGATGAAGACCTGTTCGCAGTAATGGCTAAGATCGGTGACGCAATTGATTTTAAGATTCCAAAGGAACAAATAAACTACGTAGCAAGAGTGCCGACACGAAATGACAAGCAAAACAAAAACATAATTTGCTCCGTGCACAACAGTTACCTGAAGAATGATTTCATAGCCGCCTCGAAGAAATATAAAAAACTAAATGCTGGAGATTTGGGCTTACAGGGTAATAACAGGGTTTACATTAACGACCACCTAACACTGGGCAATAAACTGCTGCTGAATAAAACCAAAGCCCGCGCCAGGGAACTCGGTTTCGAACATGTATGGGTTAGAGGATGCCAAATTCTAGTGCGAAAAAACGCCACGTCTCCAAAACATCGCATCAAAACAGAGCAAGATCTAAAAAAGTTTTTATGTTAAGGGTATCGTTTCGACTTTCTTGCGGACTGTTTCAAATAACTCTTTTAGTTTCAACACGATTGAGAACCACAGGTGCGTGTTTTTTCTATACATTCCATTCTCGCCAATCTTTTGTTTGCTTATCGCTCGGTGTCGGCCGGTCCGTTCATCACTGTTGTTGTGA
Organism: Orthosia incerta; assembly: GCA_948252205.1. Classification (NCBI taxonomy): domain Eukaryota; kingdom Metazoa; phylum Arthropoda; class Insecta; order Lepidoptera; family Noctuidae; genus Orthosia; species Orthosia incerta. The sequence continues at coordinate 27,715,018 of OX411760.1, forward strand.
TTTTGGACGCTATGACTTGTTGTACAAAGCTCAAAATTATTTAAATTCATTTAATTATTGCTTTTACCTTTCTGCTTTATTTTGCACAGTGCTTTTTGTACCTAATTGCTATCTAACTAAGGTACTAATTTGTCATGTTATGCCCATGATTTTTTGTTTTGAAGTTACTGTTTATTACCAGGATTTGAATGTACCTTATGTTTATTTTTCCTTATGTTTATGTTATGTTTTACGTACCCATTTGACTTTGAACATATTGCTTATTTACAATGAAGCCTATTAATATATACTACCAGAATGTACGGGGACTGCGTACTAAATCAAGTAAATTCTACAGAAATGTATGCCTTAATAGTTTTGATGTTGTCTGTTTAACTGAAACGTGGCTAACAGACGGAATCTCTGATTCGGAACTGTTCGATGACAGGTATCTCGTTTGGAGACGAGACCGGGATTATTCCAGAACTGGTCAGTCAATGGGAGGGGGTGTTATCATCGCTGTTAACCGTGAGCTAGTGGCGGACGTGCGTAATGAGTGGTGCTCGTCTGCTGAGGACTTGTGGGTCACGCTAAAATTGCAACAAAAGAAGCCTAGAGTAGCATATAAAATGCACATATGTGTTGCTTACATCTGTTGTCAGGGTCAGGGTAATTCATTGGTAGCTCAGTTGGCTAGTTTTTCGGATAACCTTGTAGATATAGTTCTCAAGAATGCTACTGACAAGTATGTTATTCTCGGGGATTTCAACCAGCCAAATATTAAGTGGCTTCCTTCCGATGATGGCTCATCCTTGTGCCCCACTAACCTGCAGGGAACTGTCCAGTCTAACCTGATAGACAACTTTAATATCTGTAACCTGTTACAGTACAATTGTCACTCAAATGGCAACGATAGGATCCTGGATCTAGTGTTATCTAATAATGATGTCAATGTTAGTTGCTGCGGGGATCCGCTGGTGCCCGAAGACCCGCATCACAAAGCTCTGTGCGTTACTGCGAACTTTGTTCAGCTACATAGTCTTCCTATTCGCTCGTACGTTAAGTTTCTATATCAGCTAGCGGACTATGACTCAATTAGACAAGGTCTAGACCTAGTAGACTGGCAGCATGAATTGAGTATGGGGTCGATGGAGGACGCTGTGTCGCATTTTTACGGCATTCTTAACAGATTACATGACGCCTTTATACCAACAAAAAAAGTTATTCCTCGTGCCAAATACCCTCCCTGGTATAAAAGCCCATTGATTAAAGTCTTAAAAGAAAAAGCCAAATACCACGCGAATTTTAAAAAGTATGGTAATCTCTCAGATTATCAATCGTTTGTCGTATTGCGTCAGCGGGCTAAAGATCTCGAGAAAAATATGTTTGATGACTACATCACTAAAATTGAATCGGATATACGTGAAAATCCTCGAGCTTTTTGGAGCTATGTCAAATCACAAAAACAATCAAATTCTTACCCATCAGTCTTACAATACGGACAAGTTTCCTCGAGCGACGGTGATGAAATTTGTAATATGTTTAGCAAGTACTTTCATTCTAACTTTTTACAGAATGCTAGTAATGATGGTATGTCTCCACAAAGCAAGCTCAGTGACGGTCACCCTGTTGAGAGCTGCTCATCGGATATCGGTTCTGTTGAAATATGTGACGGCGAAGTATATAAGTTACTGAAACAACTCGATCCCAATAAATCCGCTGGACCCGACAGAATCTCGCCGGTGTTCGCTACGAACTGTGCTAAAAGCCTCTGCGTCCCTCTCTCGATTCTGTTCAGACGATCACTTAACACCGGTGTAGTACCTGCAGTCTGGAAGTCGGCGTATATAACACCGATACACAAAAAAGGCTCTAAAACTCAGATTGAGAACTACAGACCGATCTCAAAGTTGTGCGTGTTCGCTAAGGTCTTGGAGAAGATCGTCTATAGACAGGTTTATTCGGCTCTAAAGCAGAGTTTTGGCGAACAGCAGCATGGTTTCTTGAAGGGTCGGTCAACAACATCTAACTTAATTTTATGTAGTGACTTTCTAGCGGAGTCCATGTCAAAAAGGTCTCAAGTCGATGTTATATACACCGACTATAGCAAGTGTTTCGACCGAATTGATCACGATATTTTAACCCAGAAACTCATCTCGATGGGTATACGGGGTAATCTGTATCGCTGGTTTACGTCGTACATTGAGAACAGGTGTCAGACTATTGTCCTCAATGGTTATTCCTCCAGAGCAATGAGCATTCCTTCCGGGGTGCCACAAGGGTCATTATTGGGGCCCCTCTTATTTAACATCTTTATTAATGATGTCACGTCCTGTTTCGTACACTCGAAAATATTGCTTTATGCAGATGATATGAAGATCATGAAACAGGTCTCTACGTACGAAGATGCCCTTTTACTACAAGAGGATTTAAATACTTTCAAAAATTACTGCGAAACCAATAAATTGCATTTAAATGTATCAAAATGCTATGTGTGTTCGTTCACTCGCAAACCGAAACCGATCCACTTTGAGTACGTAATCTCGGATACACCAATAAGCAGAGTAAACCTTATTAAGGACCTAGGCGTAACCTTTGACTCAAAACTTATCTTCGACACGCACGTAGACAACATAGTCAAAAAGGCCTCTAAGGCACTTGGTTTTATCCTCAGAATCTCGTCACAGTTCAGAAGCATCAAGACTATTAAAATACTGTACTGTTCTTTTGTCCGCAGTCACTTGGAGTATGGCTCTCAAGTGTGGAACCCCAATTATAAAGTTTATATAAATCGATTAGAAAGCATTCAACGAAGGTTTTTAAGGTACATTCAATTCCGATCAAGAGTATATTTAACCAATTATGTCACCCGCTGCAGAAAGTTTCATATTCTTCCTCTCTATGAGCGCAGGAAAATTGCAGATTTGACGTTACTATTCAAGATAATGAACGGATCGGCGGATATACCAGAGTTAGTGAATAGGATTGGACTGCGTGTACCTGGTGCATATTTACGTAGACCGCACCTACTGGATACACCGGTGGTGAGAACCTCCTATGGGCAAAACGCGTACCTGGTTAGAACGAGTCGTGCCTTTGATGCAGCCTGCCGGGAAGTTGACATCGACCTATTTAACACTGGGATTAATAAATTAAAAAGAACCCTATGTAATAACTTCTTTAAAAGCATTTAAATCCCAAGTACTAACTATTTTAAGTACACATTGTTATTGTGGTGGATTGTTTTGTGTTGTACTTAGTTTATTTTATACATTATTGTCGTTAGTGGAGTGTTTGTAGTTATACTATAGTGCATTTGTTTGTATTACCTATTGTCTGTAATGTTTTTATTTGTTTTTTTTATACTATATGTGAAAACTTTTAATTGGCCTTGATCTTATTATATAATGAACAATTGTTAAAATTAGCTGTAAGTTTTCCGAATAAAATAAAATAAAATAAAATAAAATAAAATAACATCAGCTATCTATCAATGAAGAACGAAACGAACGAAAGTCCCGTCAAAATTAGTCCAGCAGTTTCGGCGATTGCCCGAAACAAACAGACAGACAGACAGACAGACAAAAATCTTAAAAATTGCGTAGGTACTTATAATAGCACCGTATATAGGTACTTTCACATGCATTCAATAAAACGTTTTCATTTTGGTATTATATACAGACACTTCAATTTTATATATTTGTATAGATATTGCAATAAAATTACCGCTCAGTGTAATAATCATCATCATACACAACTACTTCGCTCACAACTCAGCGTAGATCTCTATTTTCTGGAGCCATCCCGTGTATGGATACCCGTGCCAATCTCATACAGGTTCTTCAATGGCAACATGCCAGTAACTGGGCAAGACTGGTGGCGGATTTTATGGCTTCCGACCACTTAAGACGACGACAGTCGTCAACGACCTTGAGGGATACAAACGCGTTTCACACCCGCGTGACCCAAAATACCGTAGATTTTTGTACTTTCTTAAAATACTATGACTCAAAAAAAAGCCTTAGCCTTATTGTCTTTGATACGCCCGGCGGTTTTGGTGCGATTGTCAATTACGAATTGAAAATACAGACCAAATTTTAAAAAAATGGTCTAATGTAACATATATTTAAAAAAAACGACTAGCCGTTTAGACGTGAGTCTCATTTTAAAATCTACTTTAAGCTACTGAGGGTATATGCGCCTTAATGTGCTTTTCGAGGCACGGAAGAGTCTCCGTACCTATGTATGATTTTTGCTCACAATTTTCTAATAGAACTACCTACCTACGTACTTCAGCCAAATATGAGCATACTTGCTATTCCCATCAGCTCCTATTCTCATTATCTTCATGACATTATTTCAGCAGCGGCAGCCCCTCTCAATATTCCTGGGCTCGCTATAATGGTCCAATAAGTTAATTAAGTGGAGATTTCCTTCCGAGATGCGTCGCCTGCGCGCACTGTGGAGGGGCCGCGAGCCTCGTAAAATTAATTAGGCCTAAGTAATTTATTTTGCTAATTTATTGCTCGGAATGTAGCTTGTAAGGCTGTGTTATGAATTTTGAATTGTTGGCAGTTCTGTTTTGTTTATTAGGTCGTGTATGGGATTGAGTGTTTTGGTTTGTCGTGTTTTTGAGGTTGGTAGTTTGATTGTGGTCGCGTAATCTGTTTTTGTTTGGTATTTTCACGTATAGTTTCTGCCAATAAGTTATAGCTATCTATATCTAGTTATATCGTAACGAATTTCTGGACTTATTAGTTGAATATTCTGGGTTTTTTTTTATCATATTAAGTTTAATATCATTTGCACGTTATAAAGGTATGTTTAATAATTTGCTATCTAAATAGTTCTCACCATGTATCAACCTTAGTGAAGTTTCAACTAACTGGGAATTGGTGTTTGAGAGTTGCCTTTTACCGACGTTATTTTGTGTACTTCGAATTCTTTTACACATGACATTATGCATCTTCGTAGATATCAGTCTAATTAAAATATTTATCACGGTCGTCTTAATTATTTGTCTACCAACCAATCAAACGTGTATTTTATTGATAGTAACTTAGTATGTTTATCTGTGTGAAAGCGTAGCATTCTCTCTACGAGATGAGAGCGCCCGGCGCGCGGCGCCTGCGCATGTGACGTCCAAGCTGACAGCTGCCGCGATCCATCACGGTAATCCGTGAAGTTGTTTTCAATTCTTAACTTTAGTAAGGCATTTATTGACTTAATGATTATTGCAGTATTTATTAGAATAACTATCAAAATCACAAAGTACGACTATCTTAGATATTATAAAGCGATAGATATTGAAGATATTGGTCTTACTGGGTATTTGATAAATTCATTCATTTTTAATATGAACACCAATTTATTGTGCTTAGATTAAAATAATTTTGAATAGTCCAGTCGTACCTTGGATCCATCTTCAAACATTTCTGAAATAAACAAACAAATAAATGAAGACAAGTAGTAGACTCTGCTCGTACAAATTCTAACTTTATTGTGAGGCTTAGAGGCTTACTACGCAGATTACGGCAGATTTGTCTCTATTATTTATCTAAAATGCGGCAGCCTTACATCCAGCCATAAGCAGCGATAACATGTCATCTACAATTAAACTCGAAAACCGTGACATCAGTATTAATTACCAATTAATCACAAACAACAAATACCGCTTGTTGACAGCAACTAATACGAGGATACACGACCTGTCTGCTGATCTGACACCCGATATCAGGGTGATGCCGACAGTTGTATAATTAACATATGTCATTAACCACGCGCGCGTCTTGTGAACATTGATAGGTGTCTAATTCGTGATCCGATTGAGATGCGAAGGGTTCAAGTAGGTATTGATTTACATAATTTGTGGTGTAATTTGTAGTTAGCTAAGGAGTGATATTTGATATCATCTTTTTGGGAGCCTTAGATTTGCCAATAAAAATTAAACTTTAGAAGCAAATAAGAATTTATGCACTCCAACATTTACAAAAGACCACATCCTGCTTCTCACTACTTCCAGTTGGTACTTATATATCTTGGGATGAAGAAGTGGCGCAACTAACTTGCCATGTCTGTTTTAAGAACGCAAGATTCGGTAATAGGCGTTCTCCCCATCATTAAACTTGGAAAACCACGCTTGTATACCCGTTATATGACAGAGTGAACGAAGTTACTGACTAGCTTCATTATATAATAATCAATCTTTTAGTAATTTCAAGCACCTCCAGGTAAAGATAGTAGTTTATCTTTACTAAACCTCAACACGTTCTCAAGTAATTCAAACCACATCAACCGTATCACATTGTAATTGACTCCACCTAAGATTCAGCAATCAATCCGCCACACTCGGCTTCTGCTCGCCTTCCTACGCCGAATTAGTTTCCGACACGGGACTGATTAGCACATCGTTGTGAACAGCCGTATAATTTGTTTAGTTTTAGGTACCACTGCCGGGCTCTTGACACCCACGCGAGGTGATATCGACGGTAACTAATGTCCTGGCTTGTATAATTATTCTTTAGTTTTTAACCGACTTTCGAAAAAGGAGGACGTTCTATGTTCGACATCATGTATGTTTTTTTTTTTTTTTTGTTCACCGATATCTCCGCCAATTGTGGACCGATTTTGAAAATTCTTTTTTTGTTTGAAAGATTATGTTTCGAAATTGGTCCCATTTTAATTTGGTGAAGATCTGATGAAGAACTTCGAAGATATACAACAGAACTCTTCAATAAATAATGGCAAAACTTTAGGGACTGCTGCAATTGCATGTCTGTTTGTTGTTTATACCATTTCATAACATAAAATCACGCCAGTACGCTCATAACGGGTAAGCAGATCTCTCATTTGATCGGTTTTGTTCAAATTTAATGATATTTGGGTAACCTATTCTGGCGTTATAAGAAACTTACTAAACAACTCGCCTATTAGGTTAGGTAGGTACAAATAAAAAGTGACAATAAAAAACTTTTTTACAAAAAAATACTACCGACTTCCAAATAAGAAAACTACAAAGTGAAAAATAACTTTATTTTTGGAAGTCGGTGTCCATAACGCAAAAAAATGGTATCTATGAAAGACACCGACTTCCAAAAATAAAGTTATTTTTCACTTTGTAGTTTTCTTATTTGGAAGTCGGTAGTATTTTTTTGTAAAAAAATTTTTTTTTTTTACAAGCTTCATAATGTAACCATGCTTTCGTAAGTGTGTCCGGTAACTAGTAATCGATTTTTCAAGTACTGCTAAAACTTGGCGTACTTATGGTACTTTGGAAACATTAAAATAATATGGTACTATGGAGCTGATCTCATGATGGAGCCGGAAGTTGGCCATAGCAACTCCTCAACCACACAATATATCACCGTCGTGTTTGGGCTCATTGGATGCGTTTTGAATTTTGACAAGTCATTATTACATTTATTACTTTTCAGTTAAAAAAGTTCGTTTTCAACTATTATTTTTACTTATTTCTAATTGAGTTAAAATGTTAACAGAATTTAGCTACTAAAGTTGTGTAAGTCAGAATATGTTCAAATATACAAACACAAACAACATTGTTGTAGAAAACATTATTAAAGTTCGGCAATATCCTAATATAACAAGGTGGACCGATGACCTGGTGAAGGCCAATGGAATCCGATGGCTGCGACGAGAATAGGGCTGGTCGATGTGGCGCCTGAGGTAGGCATATGTCCAGTGACCAGTAGACTTCTTTCGGCTGAATTGATTATGATTATATCAAGATGGAGCAATTCCAAAAATTTGAATTTAATGAACGACTTTTCATGTTATGACATTTGACCTTCGGTGAACAATAATAAACAACAAAGTCGTGTTTAAATTCTTGGCGAGACGTAAAGAAAGAGTCTGTAATGTGTTAGAACAAAAAAAAACTGTCTAGAGAGCAGCTATATGTCTGGCAGAGCCAATTTTATTCCCAACGGCTGTCGTTAAATGGTAATTTAGAATGTAATGAGTTTCGCGATGTTTGATAGTAAATTAATCTGTTTACTGCTAATAAATGGCGAGGTTTAGTGGGACTAAACTTATATTGGTGCTGTCTGGTGCTAGCTTCTCTGTTTTTTTTATTTCTTTGTTTAGAGGTTTGAGAAGGTGGAAAGCCTTAGTGGATTTTCCTTGACACTTACCTTATTTCACTTTGATGTTTAGATTGGAACGTGATACTTAAATCGATCTCCCGAGTCCTTAATATTACCTCTTGAAATTTTATATCGTCGCAAAATACTTTGAACATCCGCTTTACCTTGATATTATGAGCCTTATTATTACATAATAAACCCAAAAAAAAACAAACAATATTCCTGCCCATTGATATTACAAGAAGAATCGATGACTGAATCATCTTCTCATTCGATCCTAACGAGAGTCGCGGAGTTAAATCAAATCTGGCTCGATTGCCTAACATAACAATTGCACGGTGTATCGCTTGCCTCATAATTGGTGGTGCAGTAAACGTCGCCGTATATATCGCTTACTGAGTGTTGATGCCCTGGTACGGCCGTGCGGCGTGGCGGTAGTAAGTACCTATGGGCCAGTTCAGCTTTCGCAGGATACGGTAAACACGCCGAGGTTAGGCCATCTGTGTGGGCTGCGTTTTATTAGCGTCTGTAAGCTATTATATCGTTATGATCTGCTTAAGGAGTGATTAGGACAGTAAAAGGGTTCTTAAGTTAGTAATTTGTATTATAAATATTATCAGAAATGGGATGGTTGCTTCTGCAGATAAAGGTACTTTTCTGAACAAGATAATTAACAACGAAAAAGGCTGTGAGACATCTCGATGTTTCTCAAAAGTTATGTGCTACATTTTTCTCCTCGAGACTTTTATGGGCTGCGATATTTAAACAGCTAAACGCAGGAGACAGCAACACATTAAAAAATCCTACACCAAAAGCAGACGATCTCAAATCACAAGTTACAACATTAGTTTAACGACATAGATACGCCGTAAAAATCCCGTAAATAAATAACCATACGTCCATAATTATAATTTACGGCAGTCTCCCGATCGGGTGCAGTTTTTAAATAAAGCGAATTTACTGGCGTAGTAAAATATATTATTCGGCTTGCGGAGCGAGGTGTAAATTAACATTATTCGCTTCTTATTCGCTGGTTGTATCTATTCTATACCGTTGCAGTTAGAGAAAGGTCAGAAAGGTCACGGGACGCCGCAGTGTTTTACTACAACTAATATTTTCTGGTTTGCGGAGTAGCAATGTAGCAGTTTAGTCCGAGATTTCGTGTAGGTAATGGTTTTCTTGGCTTAGCTCTCGGAATGTTTTATTATTCTCTTGCTGGTTCCCGAGTTGGCATAAAGGAAGGCTAGATTTCTTACTTACCTATTTTAGGTTATATTTTCTACTTTAGCTCCCAAGAAAGTAAATACTTCGTCCAGATCTGTAAAATGAAATCCCTCTTATAACTCCACTGTGTAAGTCGAGAATGCCACTTGGGAGCAATAATAAAATCTAATATTCCTCGGTTCCTTGTCTGGCGTAAATGAATATTATTCACTTTGCTTGTTTTATGTGGGTGTCTGCGATGGCTTGTAAGATTCCTCACAGTAGTCGCACTTTGTCGGCGATGTTATCGCACTTGGGGCTCTTTTGAATTTCTACTACGACTATTACAATTGTCTTGTTGAATAATCGTGGAATTTCTTAATCTGCAACTTTAGTAAATCATCTTTCGTATTATTTAGCTATAGTTTTGCCAGTAACGTGTGCGTTAAGCATAAAATAAATCATAATTTCAATAGTGAACAATTTCTAGAGCTTCCAAATAATGTTGTGAACAGAACAAACTCTTCTCACTTCCTTTCCCAAAACGACCATTATTTGAAATCACTTGCCTTTCGATTCGAATAGAATTCCTTAAAATATTACGACTCACTCAATATCTAATAGCAGGTAGTTACACCGCCATCTTTCTGTGTTGTTAATTTTTTTTTAGCTTCCTTCGACTCGCCGGTTCTCAATGGACGAACGATTTACGGCAGACATCGTGGCAACAAAAAGAACCTTTTTTCAAAATACGAACACGACGAGTCATTCATAAAGATGACCTTACAAAAGCTTTATGTTCAAAATTTTCTGTATAGAACTTTGAACTTAAACATAAAGTGATAAAGTTTCATACAGGTTGTTATAAAAGTTGTATATTTTTTGTAAAAGTTTGTTTAGGACCATTTAGTTCGATGTATCGATGCGTTAAATTTTTTCTGGTAGTTGACAAAATTATTTGCGGTTAAAATGAGAAAGGACGTTTAAATTTGAAATTCATTTTGGGATTATGGGTGTAAATTAAATCTTGTACCTTTCCTTCGTGAACTGTTTAGTGGCCGGATCCAGTCCAGTTCAGTTTTGATAGAAAATAAATGTTCTTTTTACGTTTCTTTTTACGATTACTTTGATTTACACCTGTAGCTTTTAATAGATTGTGTGTGGCTGGTTTAATGTAGGTAGATACGGAATTTAATTTTTTCATTTTATGGCAAAAGGACATGCACATGACCATATTTGTAAGGTAAAATAACATTTAAGGCGTATATAATGTACATAAGTAACTATAATTATCACGATTTTTATAGCTGTTTATCAGACCACAGACAAAATGAAACAAAATGGAAACAAACAACCATAGACCTTCTTTTATTTTCGTTGCCAACTCTGACAAATGAAACACGATACACAGCCTACTCGTTATTTTCCCCGCCAGGTCACCTAAGTTCAGACAAAAATAAAAGGTCAGTGCACAATTGAACATGTTAATTACAAACTAACATTGTTTTACGACGTGTGCCTGTAAACATTGCTGTGCCGAGCCATAACACGCGTTAACATTGTATACCGTAAATATTTGTGTGTCTGTCTGTTTGTTTGAGAGCCTATTGCACCCGCTTTGCTTCAAATTATATTATTTGTAACGGCTGTAATGTAACTTTATGCTGTGTTGGTTCTGAACTGGCTTACATAATTTATTTAACAGATATAGGTACAAAATAAATATATGTTTTAAAGTGCTCTTGACCACAAACCAGTTAACAGAAGCCACTAACCTACTATTAGGGTTCCGTACCCAAAGGGTAAAAACGGGACCCTATTACTAAGACTCCGCGATCCGTCTGTCTGTCTGTCGGTCCGTCTGTCACCAGGCTGTATCTCATGAACGGTGATAGCGAGACAGTTGACATTTTCACAGATGACGTATTTCTGTAGCCGCCATAACAACAAATACTAAAAACCGAATAAAATTAATATTTAAGGAGGGCTCCCATACAACAAACGTGATTTTTTTGCCGCTCTTTGCTATAATGGTACGGAATCCTATGTGCGCGAGGCCGACTCGCACTTGGCCGGTTTTTTTTTGAGTTAGTGTACATTTAAACATATATAAGTCATCTGCCTAGCCTTTTCCCAACTATATTGGGGTCGGCTTCCAGTCTTACCAGATTCAGCTAAGTACCAGTGGACATGGAGTGACTACCTATCTGACCACCACAACCCAGTAACTGGGTAAGACGATACCTCTTGGCAAGATTGGTGTCAGATCTCAAGTTTCTGACTACCCGTAACGACTATCAAAGATCTTCAACTGACAGCCGGGACCAACGGCTTAACGTGCTTTCCGAGGCACCGAGGTAACTCGGGTATGTTGAAATGGTCACCCATCCACGGACCGACCTCGTCAAGTGTTGCTTAACCTTGATGATCGACCCGTGCGGCTGTTATTATTTAGCCACGAGCTCCTATTAAACACATATAAGTGTTATATATTTATTAATACATGGCGTACTTTCAGAATTCAAAATTAAATCTTTTGCATAGACATCGGCACGTACTTTTTCTAGACTCGTTTGTTAAAATACTATTTCAATTTATTTAAACAAACGAGACTAGAAAATGGCAGGAAGATGATGATGATCACGGTGATCATCATCATCTTCCTGCCATTACCCCTTGCTTTTTCTTCAATACCGTCCTGTCAACCGTCACACTATCACTGACTTCCGTTACTTCTCTATATCGATCCAAAATATTTATCCGTTTCTTTTAACAATTTATTGAAATAAATGTTACTTACATTCATTTCAATAAATTACTGCACATAAAATACTCTAGAGTTATTACGGAAGACACTAGTTGCTTTGTCTGATTATCTTTCCCAAATAATTCATCTCCTCGTCATTTTGCGCTTCATTTCAGTGATTCGTCATGTTCATCTGAAAACGTAACGGTTGACGATCACAAACAATGCTAAGTCAAGATGGCGACTTGTAGCATGCTTTATGGTTCTTTGTTAGCGACGACATTAAATTGACGACTATTTGTCTTGAGTTTGTCGCCCAAATTACACTTGTACTACGGTTGCACATCTGGTTAGACGTGTGCAGTTCTGAGGGTCATCAATTTTGTCTGTTGAACTATTTGTCAAATTCCTAGGTCTTTGTTGCAGATAGCCAAGGCTATTTGCAACAAAGACAGAGGAATTTTAGTTAAAGACATAATAAGGCTTTGGAAATAGAAGATAGATTAATATCCACTTTGAAAATAAGATCGTCACGCAAATCATTCTATTTTTCGATTTATTTAGGTAGTCAGCTTTAACTATATCTAAACTGTAAATAATGTTATAAAGGGGAAAGATTTGTATTTTTGTATGCTTGTAACGAATAAACTCAAAAACGACTGGCCCGATTTCTAAAATTCTCATCACCATTAGAATGCTACATTATCCCTGAGCAATATAGGCTATAACTTATTTACAAAAAAAAAAAAAACCTTAAGAAAATTGCAATAATGTAACCCAAAGTAGCAAAATTTGGCCTATAAAATGCATTATTTGGTGTGCGCTGAGAAAACTATTGATGATACATAAAAATGATGTACATGATTAAAGTAATGCTTATTACCTACAAAACGTCTCCGAGAGAATATATCTAACTATCACAGTTAAGTCACAATAGTAGCTTTTGTGTTCTAAAATTTAAATAGATCGCCGGTAGAAACAAAAGATGGTTACATGGTAAATTATTCGTATCGTAGTAATAATTCTTATTTAAATTAATAGTTAGGTAGATAGGTAGGGGGTAGGTTGACGGAAGCGAAGCCGCGGGGAACATCTAGTCTTAAATAATTTATAGATACAGCAGGTATGTTCCAATATCAAAGCAAGCTTTGACTAATTGATGCAACGATTGTTGGAAAATCTTTACGACAGAAACAAATTATTGAGAAAATAATGCATTATTTACACTCCAAAAAGGTTTCCTTCACCAAAACGATGAGTAATCCACCGCTCACAACCCTTCAGTCAGTTTATTGACGTTCAACCAGCAACCAGATGCAAGTTTTCCATATTGCTTCATTTATGTTCGCAGCTCTTAACGTCTTAAACACATTGTTAATTGGCCCCGAGACGCATTAGCTGGACAAATGTTTACGCAAACACTAAGTTTACACTTTAGATTGTTGCTTTTATTTGTTATAAACACTAACTTAGTTCCATGTTTGTTTAACTTCAAACAGTACATTTTGTTACGTCCGGATGTTGTAGGGAAAATTAGAGATATCAAGTAGCCAATAGGTTTTGTTGAAAATGCATGGAATTATGAAGTACCCAACTACCTATATGTAGTACAAAGTGACAGTTGGTTGTAGTGTTGCCATCTTTAGTAATATGATTGGAGCATAAAGTATAAATTATTGGATTTTGTGCAACCGTGTTATTTGACAAATGAGAGACCTTTTTGAGGTTAACGCTAGGTCTGGCGAAGTGGCTGTTCTGATCGAAGCACAATCTATAAATTAACCATTTAACATGGAATCATCGACTCGAAGAAGAAAATAATTGACAAAACTTTGAAATAAATTTCAACAGAATGTCTGTCAGTAGAAAGCTGAATTGGTTATTCGTATATATCTTCTATAAAGTTTCTAGAAAAATAAAGACTCATTAAATAAAAAAGATACTTGGAAGACTGACAATATACATAATTTAATGATCTAGTCGGTGATGCTATCCATACAAAAATTTATCAACAACATTTAAAATCAAAGCCCTCATCATGAAAACTGCAATAAAGTCCGCTATAAATAAATCATAAGTGAGGAACATCATAAACACGACACGAGCGCTATCTGCTCGCGGAGCGCTTTGTTCTATGTTTACTGCTTCACGCCTGCTCTCCTTTACGGGGTTGCCAGTGTTAGAAGCCGTGTCCGATGTTAATTGAGATGGCGTAATGACTCAAAGGCCAATAGGCCATAACTGTATGAAAAGTACAGGTAATATAATACCTACTGTATCAAAGGTAGTGATAATTGGATCGTTTGAAAATAGTTAGGTACGTACCTATTGTCATTTTATTTTCTGGCTACGGGAAATAGCACATTGTTATCCTAGGGGTGAAAATAACTTATTTAGTCGCGAGACGGGGTTTGGCGCCCGGAACGAAGTGAGGGCGCCAATAGTTTGAGGGACTAAATAAGTCTTTAACCCGAGGTAAACACTGTTCTTTTCATTACAAATACAAGGAAATAAAAATAAAAACATGAATTAGCTAAAGAAAAAATGATTGCCGCTTTCCCGCCTATTTTGTTTGGTTTTTTTCTGTGGCCGGCCTGCTATTCAGCCATTATTTTTTATTTTCATCATTGAAAAAATGGTAAATATTTTGCCCAAATCTAAGTTATTTTAAAGAAATTGTTGAAACTAAATTATAATAAAGTTATTTAAAAAATATATATTCTTTAATCAATACTTAACTTTAAGTTATTTCAATTTTACTTCGTGGTTGTATAGAAAGTTGGAACATGGTTCAATAGATATGTGAAAAGGAACTAGTTTTTTTTTTAAATAATTTGACAGCTGTCAGTTGAAAGCGATTCTCCCTAGGGCTGAAAAGTATTACTTTCAACCCGCTCCTCAAGCAACTTCAGACCTACTTTCCGAGTATGAGTAATGAAAAGTTATTTTGCATTCCTATGCTTGTTTCATTTCTCATTGTTCAGTTCAGTATCTTCAAGTTAGTTCTTGAATTAATTGAAGATACCTACTGAATTACATGAAATTTAATTATGGGTAAAATCTCTGTGATCATGGTAATAACAGAAAAGGATTGATTGAATTTGAAACACAGGTTGCTCGATGACCATAAAATGGACTAGAATATATGGTACTTTTTATCCCGATATTACTTTCCGTGGGGGACCCGACGCGGGTAAAGCCGCAGGCTAAAGCTAATCATAAAAGATCTCCACTAAAAACTTGGTCAAACCGATCGTTGACACTCAGACGGAAGACATATATTTTGTCCCCACTGGTCTTATATCAGCCGTGCTATTTAAATCTTCTACATATAGGTCTAGCCATGTCTTTATTTCGTCACCTGTGCCTAAGAATAGATTGTCGCATGCTTGCCGTGGGTGTATCAGGTGGGAAGATTCCACCTGTGTGGTGACCTGACGGCGACGTCAAGTGCCACATTGGATCACATACGAGTTAAGTGCGTAGTAATTTTAAAGGATTTCCGCAAATAGAATTTATTGATGAATATTTTAACATTCCCTTATAACAGTTGCAATGAACAATTTTACTATGATTCGCGTAGAGAGAGAGTCTCGTAGTCTTTGGACTACAATACTTAGTTAGACTACTTCCTAGTGTGGAGACCAAAAGCAAAATGTTTCTTGTAAAATTCATATACTCCATCTTACTAATATTATAAATGCGAAAGTTTGCATGTATGGATGTATGTTTGTTACTCATTCACGCCAGAATGGCTGAAAGGATCAGGATGAAATTTTGGCTCAGAGATAGTTTATAGTCTGGAATAGCACATAGGCTTTTCATCCTGGTATAATGTTCCCTATACACCTTTCACGCAGGTGAAGCCTCTAGCAGAAGCTAGTATATTTATATATAAACATATATAAAAAAAAAATGTGAAGCAGTCAATTTAGCAAGAAAAGTTACTTCTTTGTAGGCCAATCATAAACCCACCTAGATCTCCCTTTAATGAGACTAGCAAATGAGGCCACCGGCATAAAAGCAGTAGGAACCTAATACATTAACATAGTTATTACAAACATCCGAATAAATCATTACAATTCAATTATTAATGTAATTACAATCAAATTGTCATTAATCTCATTCCGTTCCCACTCAACGAAAGCGTAACTTTATATCCTTGGCACAAGGTGTAAAGTCAATTGCTGGGTGTGCTGTATTATAAAGAATGACGGATGTCTAAATAATGGGTAAGCACAGACTGTGCTATTTGTGTTGGGTATCATTGTTATGTAATTATGGCTATGATTATGTCGTTTTGTTCATAGTCAAATTGTTTTTGTTGCTCAATCAGGTCGTTTGATGGGTGTATCAATGTTACGAATAAAGCTAATCTATTTATTTAATCTGCAGGTATATTCTGGCTAGCCATCTCATTCAAACCTTGGTTACTCACAAGCTAAGTAAAATATAATGAGTTCTGAATATTTCCTCTTGTAGCTTTCCTGATCATAATGTTTTTTTTTTGTTACAGGTAATTGATTTGGTTGCCTACAGTAAATAATCTGCAATGAAATGTGTGAGTACTTAACTACACCTAATTATCCCGAAGTAGTAGGTACCCACAGTAGAGCCACTACGCAGTACAACCTAAGACCTGTATCGGTATTAAAGCAAGAAAAGAGAGAAAGAAAACAGATATAAGTACCAGAACTTTTGTTAGATTTTTATAATAACTAACATAGATATTCGGACTGGGGTTCGAACCCAGGTAGGTGCTTAACTTTGTGTAAATTATTTCATAAACACTGCTCTAAAAACGAGGAAGGAAGGAACATCGTGAGGAAACCGGCATGTTCTAGCATCAAAATTCAAAGACGTGTGACATCCACCAACCCGCACTGGGCCCGCGTGATGGTATAAAGTCCATTCCCTCTCACAGAGGGGACGCCTGTGTCCCAGAGTCCCAGCCATGTCGTGGAGGCCCCATGGCTAAGTCCTCGCCTGTCGTGCTAGAGGTCGTGGGTTCAAATCCGGGCAAGTACCAATGAGACTTTTTCAAATTCATATGTACTTTCTAAGTTTATCTTGGACATCACAGGCAACGGTGAAAGAAAATATCGTGAGGAAACCTGGACTTGTATAGTTAATGTAAGTCTGAAATAGCCAAGTCAGAGGCCTGTGGGGTTTCCTAGAGGCGGCTCAATTAACTCTGACACCAGAGGGGCCACACCTCACACGAAAAGAAGAAGAAGAGTCCCAGCAGTAGGAACGTTAAAAGGCTGACGATGATGAACATATATATATGCAGTTCATAGTTAATTTTGTTTGTTTACTGAAGTTATAAACTTCCGGATAATTAAAAAAGTTTTGTACAATAATTGCTCAATCATTGGTTTATGTAATTTTCTGAATTATTGGCATTTAATTTGACTGTTGATTTCCTGATGTACAATTAGATGTAATTCTATGAATTGTGGATTGAATATATCGGATATTTTACGAGATACACAGTTTTTTGCTTGAGATTAAAATAGTGAAATAAGTAATCACATCATCAGCCTTTTAATGTTCCCACTGCTGGGACACAGGCCTCCTCTGTGTGAGAGGGAATGGGCGGTTATTCACCACGCGGGCCCATTGCGGTTTGGTGGATGTCACATGACTTCGAATTTTTTGGTTCTAGGACATGCCGGTTTCCTCACGATGTTTTGCTTCACCGTTTTGAGAGCAGTGGTGATGAAATAATTTACAAACGCCTGCCTGGGCTCGAAATCACGACCTACAACTTGTAAGTCGCGGCGGATACCACTGGGCCACCACTGCTCTCATTACGAACATTATGTTCTGGTAAAAAAGGAAGCAGTCCGTGTGCTATCTTGGTCTAGTGTTAGAGAGGAATTTTCCATTCATAGATCATATTAAAATAGCCGGTGAAAAAGCAAAAAAGAACTTCTATGTCTTAACCAGAATATCTAAATCTACGTGGGGTCTGTCTTTTTTAACTTTAAAGACTGTTTATGGGCTATGGGGCATCTGTTTGGGCTGATAGGGCCACTATAGGGGCGGTACGAGGTAAATTACTTCAATGTCAGCGTTTCACTTTGATATTCTTATGCAAAGCATACAGGACAGTTAATACTGAGGCCTTACCGGTATTTGCTGGCGTACTTCCGGTCGTCCTTGAAGTGCAGCGACGTGCTTCAATGTACTACTATTCCCCACGAGAGACCATGGACGCGGAATTTTTAACGCTGAGAGTCCGTGAGATAATCTCTAGATTATTTAAACCACATATTGACGTCTGGGAGGTATTTTTATCCGAATGGCAATATAGGTGGGATAATTCCATTAAAGGCCGACACCTCCACCAATTCTTTCCATCCGTTCGCGAGCGACTGGCCAGGACGTGGCTGGAGGTGGATCACTGTGTTGCCCAATTACTCACAGGGCATGGTAACTTTAAAAGTAAATTATTTTCCTTGAAGCTCGATGCATCGCCTTTGTGTCAGTGTTCTACATCTGACTGCGAATATGTACAATCTGCACATCATATCTTATGGGAGTGTATTCTTTGGCAGAGTTAACGCAATAGTAGTTTTGGATAATATACAGGCTGCATCTAGAGTTGTTTACTATGGACCTTGTGGAAACTAGAACAAATTTCCGTGCGTTCAAGCGTTTTTGCCATACCTATTGTTGGAATCAAATATGCTCACAATGTTAGGACCCATTAATATAAATAATATTTTTTGTCCGTAGTGCTGTTGATTCTGGCTTTCAGGAGTTGCAGTGGTTTGGGGATAGTGCGGTAGGATTGTCCCTAAAATGAACTTCCAAAGCCGGATAAATTACACTACTCAAAAACATCAGCAGAACTTTCTTAGGATCGCATTTAATGTCTCCACCATTTTAAATGCTCTCTTATCAAAGAGCAAAAAAGTGAGCAGTCTCAAGACTTTAGCAGGTGTACCCTGGCAATATTAGCGGCGGATCGAAACTGTCGAAGGTTCCTGTTGCTTTTAGTGACGCTGAGTCGCGCCTGTAGTGATAACAAATAAATAAGCAGTCTCAAGGCTTCAGCCGGTATATCCTGGCAACATTACCGCCGCAATAAGTGAGGAGTCTCAAGACTTCAGCTGGTATATTCTGGCAACATTACTGCCGCAATAAGTGAAGAGTCTCAAAACTTCAGCTGGTATATTCTGGCAACATTACCGCCCAATAAGTGCAGTCTGTGGCTGCAGCTAAACTGTCCGAGATTCCTGTTGCGTGTAATGACGCCAGGCCGCGCCTGTAGCGATAGCAAACAAGTGCGATTGGAGGAACAGATTTGAAAGCATTAAAAATTGTGTATAAAAATAAGAGAACTTAAGAATTTGTAAAAACAGTTTTGTTTGGGAGTTGTCGAGTAAATACTCGTACCTACTTGTAAAATCGCAGAAAAGTGAAAGTGAAAAGTAAATTGATATGAAGCACGAGTTGTTTTCAGTTAGGGGCCTGAAAACTCAGCCCATGAAAGTCTCTTCTATCCTTCTTATGTTTTAAATAAGCGAATGCATGCCTTAATCTGTAATAACCTCTTTTTAAGAACCTCTTAAAATTTCTATAAATTAAAAATATCAGTCTTCAAAATACCAAAAATTTATCCAGCATCCTAAATGCCAAAAACACTTCACCACTTCTTCGTATGTTCGTGTTCGCTACCGAATTATGCTATAAGGAAATAAATAAAAGCAAGCAAGCAAAATATGTGTAATTATGAAAACAAAACGAATTTAGCTTGTTATAAACTAATTTGGAAACCTTCCAGGAAACAGACTGATTTGCGAACCGTACTTTCCGGTCGGCCGGTCGCAATGACCATCTTGCCAAGTCGTCATTACGTTATTGGCAAAAACTCTAATAACCCATTGTTTTGTGACCAAACAATCGAGCCGACATCGAGGGGTCTTTCAGACCCGATTGTAATTTCATCTGCAGTTAATTTAGGGTTACAGAATTACATTCGAGAGATCCAATTCGCGAATTATGTATGAATCGAATAACTGTACCTGATTATGTGTGCTTGTGTGTGTCAATGTACGGTTGTGTGTCTGAAAATGAGACGTAATTTTTTTGAGCGAAATGTTGATTGATGGTTTGATGTGATCTTGAATGTTGTTAAGTCAAATGTTAATATTACCGCGTTGTCGGAGATGAGTTCATCTGTAGCTGTGTGATTGATGAGAAAAAGATTTAGCGTGATAAAGATCTTTAGCACATGGCTTGGATTTGTAGATTGATCTGTTCTCTTTATCAAATAGCCCCTTCTCACATGGCTCGCTCCAGAGGCCTGTTCCAGAGGAAACGTGAATTGATGGACCTTTCTTTCTTTATTTATGGAACTATCTTTTGCCCACTACTTCGTTTGCGTAGCTTTAGTACTTCGAATAACCATTGTTTTCGCCTTACTTGAGAAATTATTGGTTCACCGTACAAACTTCCACCCTCTTAAGGATGATTTCCGTGATAAAAACTATCCTATATCCTTCCCATGGTCTTAAACTAACTCTGTAATAAATTTCGTCTACTTAAATCATTCAGCGGTTAATATCCGCATTTATAGGTAATATTAGTACGGATACTTTCAGCGATAGCGCTTTCTTCAAAAGTTTTCCAAATTGGATAAGAACTTCTAGAGATTACGAACATACAAACAATTACAATCTTTAAAAGATTACCATCATAAGAACCTGCCTGTTCTTTTTTGGTAACTTTACTTCCAGTTTTACCCATGCCCAATAACAGTGCGAAGAACTTCAAAATGCTTCTTCACATTTTCCTGAGTATTTCGGCTCTGACATAAAGCCTGTCCAAAAAGGCGGAGTGTCAAGTTTTTGCGCGGTCGGCGATGCTTGGCTGACGAGTGTCGGCGTTGGTGGGCACCCGCCGTGGATCCTGGGAACACTGACAGCATGGGTTATTTGTGATCTAAGAGATGGGTGGGAGCGAGTAGAAACAACTGATGCTTATTATTACAAACATTGATTTTTTATTTTCACCTGTCCCGGGGTCTGTAATCAAATCTTGCAAATTAAATTTGATCCACTTCCCAGTGTTGGATTAAACTGAAATCTTGCACACCTTTTATTTACTTGTGCATTTTTTATTATGAATGGTTGTTTACATATGTTTTTTAACTTAAGTAGGTACTCCTTTGTTGTGAATATTGTTAGGGTTTTAATAGTTACTTTTGTATGTCACTGTATATGTTGCCTGACTTCTAGAACCTTTCCTTTTTCCACATGTTCCTATTGAGTACGTTAGTTCGTAGTAAAAAAGTGGGCATCGAAATATTGTAGAGCTTCGAAAACACTGTAAACAAATCAATCAAATCAAATATTTTTATTTTACATAGCACATGGGCACTTATAAAACGTCGACAAAAGGTGCACGGTTCGGATTAGTCGTTTCCTATGGAGAAGAACCGGCAAGAAACTCCATGGTTACTCTTTTAATTTTTTTTGTGTTTACAATATTTCCATGTTACAGCATTAGTACTTGGATATGGGGGGACAACGTAGGCCCGACAATAAGTCGTACGAAATTAAAAAAAAAAAAACAAAAAAAAAATGTAAAACGAAATAAAAAGTTAACAAATGTTAACAATCATCTAGCAATCTAGAAAGCCTACAATGTTCACACATTCACAATCGGTAAAAGAATCTATACTGTTATCAGTGCTGTAACTATTCTTAGCAAAGGGTTATAATGATGATTGAAAAATATTGTAAAAAGTCTAATTAAAAGAGGAAAAAAAGAGATTGAGAATAGTTAGAGATATCCATATATTTGTGCCGTTTATGAGTTACCAGGGTAGCCGCATGCACAGAGTGTGCCAAAGCCAAAATTTTTATCTTCATAGTAGTCCTTGATTTTATAATATGCTTTTTTAATAAGGACACGTTTGATGAAGTTTTTGAACTTTCCATCGGTCAGTTCTATAACTGACTTAGGCAACTTGTTATAAAAGCGTATACTGTTTATAAGAAAAGACTTGCTAGTTTTCGTTAATCTGAATTACAATTTCGTGCTTACTGCGTGTATTTAAATTATGGAAGTCACTTCTAGTTTTGAAAAGCCCTCGATTTTTGCGGGTATACAAAATACATTCCAAAATATAAAGTGAAGGTAGAGTCAGTATATCGATCTCTTTAAATTTTCTCTGAGGGACTCGCGAGGACCCATTTTATAGATCGCGCGGATTGCCCTCTTTTGTAAGATAAAAATTGAGTCAACGTCTGCTGCTGACCCCCACAGCAGAATGCCATAAGACATAATACTGTGGAAATAAGCATAGTATACTAGTCTAGCTGTGGCTACATCGGTTAACTGCCTTATCTTCCTTACTGCATAGGCAGCCGAACTTAACCTGCCCGAAAGAGTTCTAATGTGCGCGCCCCACTGCAATTTTGAATCGATAGTAATCCCCAAGAATACAGTTTCCGTTATTATTTCAAGATTTTTGCCGTCAATATTTAGATTAAGGTCACGTTGAGGTACATTTGGTAAAGAGTACTTTAGACATTATTTTTTTTCGCATTCAGTAAAAGATTGTTAGCTGCGAACCCTTCCGAGAGAACAATTAGACTTTCGTTGACATGTAAGACATCCGTATCTTTCCTATCTATTTTAAAAATTAGCGAAGTATCATCAGCAAATAGAATTAGATCAGATAATTTGGCCATCATAAAAGGGAGATCATTAATGTAAACAAGAAAAAGGAAAGGGCTGAGAATTGAACCTTGGGGCACGCCCATTTTGACTAGAGACCCGGAGGACGTCGCCCCATTAACATTTACTTTTTGCAGTCTGTTTGATAAATAGGAAAGCACAAGATCAGCAGCTTGTCCTCGAATTCCGTATTGTTGTAATTTACAGATCAGTGTGTTGTGGTCGACGCAGTCGAACGCTTTTGACAGATCACAGAAAATGCCAATGGCATCCTGGGACTTCTCCCGAGATTCCAAGATGTGGCTGATGAGTTTTACTCCCGCGTCCGTTGTCGACCTACCTTTCGTGAAACCAAACTGCTAACTAACAAAGATATAAGAGATCCTTATCTGTGTCACCCAGTGCGATAAATCTGCCCATTGTAGATAGGTGCACACTCATTGTTATAAATGTTGGTCCTGTTTTTATTGTGTGGTGCTCCATAAAATATGAAATAAATAAACAGGTGGGGAAAAATTGTATTTTGTCTTAAGCCTTAAGCGAAATTAACATGTTTACCTATATATATTATGAACCAAGTCATTAATACGGCATTATTCATAATGCCCGGGCAATTTGAAAAATGCTAAAAACTATTGAAAAAATTAAATTGACCGGGCTGAATAATGCCCATCAATTAAGGCAGGGTACTAAAAAGATGTGTTTTCTTAAACTATTTTAATGTTGACATTGATTTTAATATAGAATAGATGAGTACGATTACTATTTAAGCATCAAATTCGACGGCATATTTCTGTCTGCAGGGTCTGAAGTAACCTAACACGAACCTAACCTATTCGTCGGTGCCGGGGGTATTCGGGGTGCTCAAAGCACTCGAGCCCGCTTCGCTCGCTCTAGGACTAATTAATTGACCATAAGTATCTTAATTGCCCAACTGTTACGTAGCAATATTGATAATGACCAGACAATGTGATAATAGAGGTTTAGATCAGTATTCATTACATTGCCCGATTAGACTTGACTAGATTTATAATACCCGGGCATTATACATAGTGCCCTGATTAATCACTTGGTCCATGACATATACACAACTACAAAAAGGACGGTCTGTATGAAACATGATACAGAAATATTAATCATATAGAGCTTGTTTAATTTTGCAAGCGTAAGAAATACAAAAGTAGTACATTGCTCAGTGTGAAAATATGGTCCTCAGGGAAATTAGTTCAATGTTTTGTCTTTGCATACAGAATAAGCTAGATAAGTTAAATATTCCATTGCTTATTACATTAAAAGGAAAGTTGAAAGAAAATTACTAGTACGTTTTGAGTATGTGAGAAGAGTTGGAGAAGCCGAAAGAGTCGATGAATGGACTGTGAGAAAAATATGGCTAGAATATAATTAATCTGTATTAAACCGAACCGGTTGCTGAATGAAAAAACTAAAAGAAATATACACGTCAGTCGCTTCCGCTCATCGCTTAACCTGTAACCGGTAACCTGTCTAATTTGACAGGTGTCATTCCACTTGCGCGCCGTATTCTCTGGCTTAAAGTTTTGCACATTTTTTTCTGTTAGGCCTAGCGCATACTCACAACTTTTGTAGTGTTCCAAACTGTTCATTTGAGTTGTGTACTTATCGTGAACTATACTCGACTAAACCGTTTAGTCGAAGGAGGTTTTTACTTAGGTGCCTATATTTTTCGTTTTTCACATCGACTGCCGAAAAGAAAGTAATTTTTCGCTTTATAGTGTTTTGTTTTGGAAGTCGGTTTATTTTTTTGTTAAAAAATTTTTACCTTACATTACCATGAAAATCATTTATATCCAGAGGGCTTCTCATAACAATTCTAACAATCCTTTACCCGACTGGGATACATTGTTTTATTACGGCTTCCGGCTTACCTTCCGGCTTCAACACCAGATCAGTTCGATGGTACTATTTTTATTAAAACCATTTCTTTAAATTTGCGTAGCGAGCGAACTAAAAAGACGTAAACAAGAAAAAAATCATGCTGTGCAGTCGAAAGGTACATATTTGGTATAGCAGTCGGGCTTTTCGATATTTTTAATAAACTTTTTTTAATTTACAACTTTTTAGTTATTTTTTTAGGGTTCCATACCCAAAGGGTAAAAACGGGACCCTATTACTAAGACTCCGCGATCCGTCTGTCTGTCTGTCTGTCCGTCTGTCACCAGGCTGTATCTCATGAACCGTGATAGCTAGACAGTTGAAATTTTCACAGATGATGTATTTCTGTTGGCGCTATAACAACAAATCTAAAAACAGAATAAACTAAATATTTAAGTGGGGCTCCCATACAACAAACGTGATTTTTCTTGCTGTATTTTGCGATAATTGTACGAAACCCTTCGTGCGCGAGTCCGACTCGCACTTGGCCTTTTTTTTTTAGAACTAGGCACATTTAAACATATGCTATATATTTTAGAAATCACCTATAAACACCCTTTATTTTGATACCCCACACGATGGGATTAGGAAGGTAAAAAAAAGTTTCCCCCACATAATGGCGCCCAAAATCCGCAGTGACACTCGCAGGGTTAATGCGAATTGATTGACGTAAGAATCATCAAAATCGGCCAACGCATTTGGTCTCTAGAATATACATATAGGAACAAACATACATACATACATACATAGACTGATAAATATATTACCCTCCTTCGGCAGTCGGGTAAAAAGAACATACAGTCGAATTGAGAATCTCCTCCCTTTTTGAAGTCGGTTGAAAAGGAGATTAAGAAGAGTTATTTTCCAGCCATGGCGACAAGAGACGTGGCACCAATTCAAATGCTAATGCGAGCAGAGACTGATCAGTCGCGGATCGACTGTTTAGTCGATGGTATGCGCACACCAAAATATCGCAACACAAATTGAGCATTTGATCGATAGTTGTCCAATTTTTAATCAAAAGCAAAATTGATACAGCTTTTTTTTTTGTCGAGCAACTATCGAGTCGATAGTATGTGCAGGTTCTATGATCTCAATATATTTTGACACCCCAATAAGCAGTTGTTCGACTAAAAGTTGTGAGTATGCGCTAGGCCTACACGTGTAGAAATTTGGCGATAGCTTTTCCTTTGTGTACCTAATGTAAATTGTGAAAGTGTTTTTATTTAGGAACAAAATATCTTGAATATAATCTAACTGTGATCCAAATGTAATTTCTTTTAATATTTATGAACTGAGAAATATTTTTATATATATTGCTAAATATAATGCGATACCTATAGTACTGAAGGACAATTTACTGGTATTTTATCATTTAGAGACATTCTTCTTTAAACAAAATGTCAAAACAGGTGAAAGCGTGTATATTTTAAAAGGCTGAGTCTCACACTATAACATAATACCCCCACGTCGCCTGTCACGAGTGTATTTACGACTGTAACACAACAGATAAGGCCCGCCACCAAATAAACACATAGGCTGGTAGGACCGCCATAAAATGGGCAAACTACCAAAAAGGGTTTTGACCAAATTCTGATTTGTGCAACGCAGTGTAAGATTCAGAAGGTCTTCTTTTTGTAACTTGCGAATTTGTTAGTTATATATATAAATATAACGTCTACAACTCCTACATTAAATGGTCCTTCGAGCGCAATGCCAATGGTCCTTGCAGTTATAATATGTAGGAGTCGGTTATTTTTTTTTTTTTTTTATCTTTATTTTTTAAGGACTTTTATCCTTTTAAGGCAGGTCAGCCCCATCGTAACCTAACCTAATTTTAAATTTCAACTTATCATATATCTTAGCTTTACTTAACATTAACAAAAAGTATTACTACCGACACATTGCCATGTCATAAACAATTCTAGCAGTATCACTTCCTGGATCAACCAGGATTTCAAAAACGTACCCATGTCGAATTTATTGATTCTACGTAATCTTGACAATCGCTAAAAGTCTTCTGAGAAGCAAATCAGATTGCACGAGTAAGCTTTCCCTTCCTACAATGTATAGCTCTAAGTGACTTGCCCTTTTCTTCGTGCATTGAAAGTTGTTGACTTTCTGTACCTACATCTCCTGCTTTATGTCATTCAAACCCATGTAATGGTATTCAATGCTGAGTTATTGAATATTATGAAGGCTTATAGGAAATTGCGGGTTCTTTTTGTGATTACCAGTCAGAAGGGTAACATAGATAGCACGCGTACTTAAGGGGTTGGTCAAGAGGAAAATTATTACTGGGGGTGTATAAATATCGGGGTGGTCCGGTATGGTAAGATGCGATAGGCAATGATTGGTGAGAAAAGTTTTATAGTTGCATGTTATCAATGTTTGACAGGTCTGCTTCGCATCCTAGAGGGATGCTGTGTTTGACTATGGCAGTATTTACCTCACTCTATTTTTCCCAAGAAAATTTTCGAATTTTTAATTCTCCTTTTCCACCCTCGCATTATTTATTTTGGGTTTGTGCTGAAAATTGCGCCGTTGTATAAATATATAACGAGGTTTTTTACTATCATACCCATTAAGTCATATTGCCATCTCACTCTATGATACTTATATACAAAATTAAATCGAATAGCCAAACTTTTCCCTTGGGAACTGACAGAGAACCTGCTGTGCTCGTCGTGCACTTGATGTTAGTAAATCTGTCACCAGCCAGTCTTCAGTGTTGCCACACACTGAGCAACGGTGTAATTGTGCTGTGGTATGCCTAAGCTATTTATTAGGTAACGAAGTACATCTAATTAGTTTTAGAATCGAAGTTCCTTATCGCGCTTTGCGAAAGGGGGCTAAACGGAAAAAAATCATACGAAAAGTTGTAACGGCACTTTTTGCTGTAGTTGTAAGCCGTGCGCGTGTTTCTTGCGTGTTCTAACCTATACGCTGTTGTGTTTACGAAGTCTGAAGAAGAGTCTGAGAAGTTTTTGTGTGCATATACATACATATATACACACACACACACACAGAGAGGAGGCCTGTGTCCCAGCAGTGGGAACATTAATAGTAGTAGTATATATATACTAAAGGAACTTCGTTCCATCTGGGTGTCCCTTGACACCTCTCAAGTTTTTATCACAAAATCTGTCCGTGTGTGTGTTACTTTTTATTGAATTAGTCTTCAATCACTAATGTTTTTAATACTTTCATTGATCCATGAAGAGTAAAGTTCAGCAACATTTATAATCAGATCACTAATATAATCGTTGCTTGGGCTTAGTTCTAAAGGAGAACTAAAACGAGTCTTCACTTTGAAAGCAGCGCCACCATGGCTCGCACAGTGTGATCAACTATAAAATTATCCCTAATAAAATCCAGTACACCCAAAACTTTGTAATACCCCCAACGTCGCCGTAGAACAAAAACTCCTAATTTATAAGTCACTAAACCACGATGTTCTCCTTTCATTTTCACTTTATAAATTATAGTGTAGCGCGCATGCGTGCGACGTGTCATTAGCACCCTATAAAGCGGGAAGTGTAAACATGGGGGGCTAAATGTAACCACAGAGCTGTGAGTTAATTTTGTCCCCAAAAACAACTATCGGCTGGCACGTAGTATCGGAATTTAATGAATGAGCTTATGTGTGGAATGTGAATTGTTATAGCGGAATTTTATTTGAAAAATTCATCAATTTTAATAATTTCGTTTTAAATTATGTTGACAGGCTGTGTATGATTTCAGGAAAGATTCTGAAATCTTAGCACAAAAAATCTCGATATTGGACGTGTTTGTTAGTAATACAATTTTGACTATGTTAGTAAATTTACATAATTTCATCATCATCATCATCATCACCAGCCTTTGAATGTTCCCACTGCTGGGACACAGGCCTCCTCTCTGTGAAAGGGAATGGGCTGTAATCCACCACGCGGGCCCAGTGCGGGTTGGTGGATGTCACATGTCTTCGAATTGGTTCTTGGACATGCCGGTTACCTCACGATGTTTTCCTTCACCGTTTTGAGAGCAGTGGTGATGAAATAATTTACACAAAGTAAAGCGCCTGCCTGTGCTACAACTCACGACCTACAACTTGTAAGTCGCGGCCGCTACCACTGGGCTATATATATTAGTCTATGCACTGGGCCAACACTGCTCTCTACATAATTTAATAATATTTTTTTATCACACTTAAATGTTGTTTTTGATAATGAATTAAGAACTCCTCGATAGCAGCTCAATGTTCTTACAACGATTAGGTTGTCTATTTATTCTTATTTATTTATGCCTTTTAAAAGTAGGTAGGTACTTACTTAAGTCGAAAGTTAGTTTGCAACATCTTTGCAAATATTATTAAAGAATTTGCATTTCTAAGTATTTACAGTGATACCAAAGACTAAGTTCTTGACATTAGGTAAGTACCTCATTTGACGAAAACACATATATTAAGTGGGTACCTAAACTAAACCTATTTAGTTTTGCCACAAAAGTGATGTTTTACGAAACTGTCAATCTTACTTTTACAAACTACTAAAGGCAAAAGCTTGAACCAAAAGTCTTTGTTACAATAGGTAGGTAAGTAGGATTAATTTTGTGGTGTTTTAATTCTTCATGGCATGCTTTGTCGGTCAGAATCAAACAACGAAGTGGGACAGTTGAAATCTTTACAATATTTCAATATTATTTAGTGCAGCAGAGTGGCGCTTCATATGCAGGCCACGTCCAACAGCTGCATCACAAAATGTAAGAAAATTCTCTATACTTGACATTCACTACACTCACGGAATACTAAAACGTTAAAATATTTACCTTCAGCTTTTCCTCAAAAACTGCAAAGCTTTTAAATAACGCAAATCTCAATGTAATGAATCCTCTTTGTGTTACTTAGCTAAAGAAAGTAACCGACATTCATCAGATTTTCGGTCAATTAGTCAATTATCCGGGATATCAAATAACAAATAAAACAGGACTTTTGTATGCCATGCATGAGCATTAAACATTCGTTAACTGGCATAAAATACTTCATTACCAGTGCCTCGCCATTAAAAAGCGAGACGAGTCGGTTTCGCGCCCTTTTTGTTTATTTTTTAAAAAGATTCTTTTTCATCGGGTGATTGATGTTGTGCACGCGGGTCGAGGAAAGGATGCACCCTGCAAAAACCTGCTGTATTAAATAACAATTTTTCACTTTGATAAATAACTGAGCGCTCTTTAAATTCTTATTTATGAAGCTTTTTATGTGCGTGATTGAAAACTCAGATTCGGTGAACGAATTCTGGCAATAACGATAAAACAATCAGTTTTAGAATTTCCATATTTATTGTTTCAAACAAATAACCTTCAGAGTTACAATAACCTGACTTACATTTTTGATATAACCAGTATCGATTCAGAATCGAAAGTTCCGTTCGATCGCGGAATCAATCAATCGATATTTTATAAATAGTTCGCCTTTGATGTGTCGACAGGCGCCATTTGATCAAAGCATTATATATTAGTGTCTGTTTGTCTGTGTGTTGTAAGCTGGTCGACTGGACATGTTTTATGGACTTTCTTTACTAATTTATTGATGTAAATTGAACTCGAACCGGGTAGCTAGAGGTATGCAAGAGATAAACTAACGATTGTCAATCTAGGAATCTCATATGTAAAACCTTAGTGGGCTAGCCTTCTGGCAATCAAATGGCTTCCAATGTAACTTTACTTGACTTGTCTAGCTGAGATTGGATCTCACCATCCTTGATTTGCTTTTTACCCGGCTGCATAGTAAGTGTTATATTTTTCACGCGTATCTTGTATTTATTGATATTCTTTATTATCTCATATCTTTTAAACCTTTTGACAGATTTACATAATTAAGACATCGTTAGTTTGACCGCCCAACAGTTCTTAGATAAGTGACGCCAAAAATACAAACAAGACGGATTTTTGTGGGTCCAAATTTTTCGTCATTCATGTCCATCGAGTGTGGTATAAAATTATGGGGTTTTAAGAAGTGGTTATAATAGTACATTATGGTACAAGTGCGTAATGTTGGTGATTACCGCTGAGGCGCCATTGAGACCCGAGCCTTTAGGTGAGGGTCTTAAGAGAGCCGAGGACGGTAATCATCAATACACACGTGTATCATACGACGTTTTTCAACACACTTGTGAAGAAAATAATACAAAAAATCATTTTCAACAGTGAAAACGAGATGTGAAAAATTTTTCGCAATGGCGGGGTAAATTAATCAGCTTTCCTATGCGCGCGCATCTAACAGTGGCGATCGGCCATAGATTAAAACAATGAGGTTTCTTTTTTTTTTAGCTTTTCGCGGATAGCGTTTTAGCTACGTACAAAATGGGTAATTTCAAGTTTTCTTTATTGCAGAGAAACAAAAGTTATATTTGAGGGCAAGTTTTATTTATTAAACACGTACAAGTTGAAATTATCTATTTGAATACGAAGTTGCATGCAATGAGCAAGCAATATGTTAGATTCTAGCATTTTGCTGAATTGTTTGACTAGAAGCTATGAAACATTTTATGTATTCAATGGATATCATGGAAATAGTAATTACTACCCATATCATGTTATGGATATAGTAAGTACTACTTCCATGACAGGAATACAAAGAGATTAATGTCGAATGGGACACTTTTAATAGATTAACAGTGTTACATTTTATTATATTGAAAATACATACAAGTCATTAATTCTAATCCAGTTAAAATTGAATTTTAACTGGATTAGAATTAATGACTTATTTTATTAATTTTCATTGGATTGATTTATGACACTTTTAAAATTAGTTTAATTTAAAAGTATTTAAAATGAAGGCACGAAACCATTAAAAAAAAAACTATAACTCACTTGTGAATAATAGCAATGAAAAAGTCACAGTTTGATTACAGGTATCATTATATGCATTAGGCATATAATGATACCTGTAATCAAACTGTGCGGTGCGGTGAAATTAGAGCCACTTTATGAGCAAGTGTGTTGAAAAAATATATACCACTTATTTGTTTAAAACGAATCCTAAAAAATGCAAACTAAAAAGTTGTTCATAAAAATAATAATTTTAAAATAAAAACTGACTGCTAACTAAAAAGATGTACCTAAACAAGAAGAAAATTATGCTGTGCAGTCGGAGGATACTTATTCGCGAGCTAGCTGATGACCGATCCTCCAACTGCACAGCTATTTCTCTGTTTACATCTTTTTAGTTAGGTTCTTAAGCAGTCGGGTTTTTATTTTTTACGATACATTTGTCCGCATTTTACAATGACAATAAGCCGTACCTCGATTGAGCTGCGTATGACATCTGTCAGTTTCGAGATACAAAATTGAGCGTCGCACAGACTGGTAAAACGACTCAAAACCTGGCCATTAATCAAATTTCTCGAAATGGTCTACTAGACTTCAAACTTAATCCCATAAAAGGTAGATAATCCACGCGTCACTAGGTAAAATCTCTACCTGCTTCCGAGTCCCCGTCCGCTACACGGGCAGTCGGAACTTAGCGCTTGTTGACAACACTCGTCTCTGTTCACGGCAACTCTAAAAAACCATTATTTCTACGTCCCATAGTTTATGTGCAAAGTGCTTCAAGATACAAAAAGTGCTATGGATTCTATCAATCAAGGTATGTACTACATTCTATGATCCGTTTTATTTATTATGAGAGCTTATTCATGACCTACTTTGCATTATATCAACATGCCTAAAAATATTGAATTTTTCCTCAAATTTTTGATAAATTCGTGTTTTTAAATATGTGCAACTCATCGCAACTGCATCATAGTAACATTTCAATAAACTAGAGGATATGTGCAATTATACTAGGTAGCAAAAACATTCACATATATTCACATAAAAGATAATTTTAACTCTGAAAACGTCTCTTTACCCGCGATTTTCTAACAATTATTTTGATTGTTTCAGACTCTCTACATTGTGTCATATCTATGACTAGGAAAGAGCTTCACGAATTAGTTAGAGCTAGTCCGCAGCGATTGCTTGACGGAAAGTTCCAAGATTTGGACAAGAAGTTAGTGGAAATGACAAAGTGCCCTGCTGAAAAAAATGACGAACTTTTCAAAAGCCTGCAATGAAGATGTGCTGAACCGGCTTCTTCTGACATCTGACCCTTTCATAAGTAGCCGACAAAGTGAGAAAAAGAGAAATAAAAATAAACAGGCTTTCACTAAAGAAGCAACAGCTTTTTTTATACCTGAAGATGAGACAATAAGTGATGATGAATGATGTTTTTTTGTACCTAAAATTTTAGTTTTATTTAATTTTTAAAGATTTTTTGTTTATTTTTGTATATAATAATATAGTTTAACTGTATTTCAACGTATATTTTATTCTTTGTTACTACAATAAAATTTCTCCCTATTTAATTATATTTTTTATTTTTCTCCTTCTCCAAATATCTTCAAAATTATATTTTTTTATGAAAAATATCATTTCTCGTCATGGGCCACCTATCTGATAAAGAAAAACAAACAAAATATTTTTGGCCATGTTTTTGGTCGTTTTACCAGTCTGTGCGTCGTGAAAAATGAGCAAGCGATAATATTTTTTTTGTTAACCATACAGTTGTCCGCAAAGGACACACGGAACTGTAAACCCATCAAGTTAAATAAAATACAGTAACAAAAAGATAAACATAATTCTTTCACGTCACTGTCCTTTTATTTCGTACCAGACAAGCGTCAATGTCATTCTCAGCGTACAGCACACACGTCAAGTGTGTCAGACTTTATCGCGACTTCACACTGTCACACATTCAAATATGAAATAAAAGTGAAAAATCCAAAAAACGCTTGAAGGCTTGCCGCGCCGAGTCGCGAGTCGCGCCTTATCGCGGCAATTAATCTCGCGGCGGCTGGCCGCGTATCGCGCGACAAATCTGTTCCCTGCCGTATGCTCCGGCAACGCGTTTTATGATTTCATTTTGTCGATGTGATGTCATTTGACACTTTCTGGATACGTCGACTGGTTTGTGGTTACAATTTTGTTTATTGTGATTTTTAAAGTGCTTTTTGAGGTTGATTTTGGTTTTGTAGAATGTTTTGTAATTTGTTCTATTCCTTAGCCCAGGACAGGAATTATTTGGAAAGTCAGACCACCACGGGTTGATAACGATTTGAAAGTGAAGTAGCTGTAAGTAACGAAAATATGTTGTTCATTATTATTTTATAACATGCCAGTGTTTTTTTATTTTTTCTTTGGTATTATTTTGAGTAGGTATAAAGCCTGAAGAAAAAAAGAATTTGCAGCAGATGATTACACGTTGATAAAATAAAGAAGTTAATTTTACAAAACTGTGAAATGAAATTATAAAGATAGTGTCGTCAGTGTATAAAATCAGATTAACAACGCAATACACTGCAATGAAAAAACAACAAAACGTTTATCTAAACTTTTTATTGCAGTCATTCAATCATTTTAACCGACAGTTAAATCTAAGCTCGTGTTACTATTGCCTATGCAATGATGGTACACATGACAGTAAATAAAGTGATTTTAATTTTATCTAACTTAGATCTGAATAGAAAACGATCAACATACCATAAATATGTTACCATATCAAAATACCATAAATATGTCAAATAAAAAAATAAAAACAATACTGGCGACAATGTGTCAAAAAATGTGCAAATACTATAAAAGTATTCAAAAACTCCAAAAACTAGATTCAAAATAAAAAAAATATGGCTTTCAATATTTTTTCGGAAAACTGCCAGTATTATGTTGCGTCACATTTAATTTATTCTATGCAGAGTCGAATGAATATGATGTGCTACAGTTTTAATCCTGTATATGCATCATGTTTTACATAAATAGCAAGTCCAAAACTAAAATAAGTATACATAGGCTTAAAATAAACCCGTGTACAGACAGGAATTAATATCGCGATCACTGTCAGCAGGTGTCACACATAACTTACGAATAAATCCTTATAAGTGGCCCAGTCCACTGCACTGACTGCACAACATAAACGCACTAAATTATTACGTTGATTTGTTGGTTAAGCGCTTACACTTCTTGGGACAAAATAATAGTATTATTTTATGGGTACAACATGCAACTTGACAATAGGATTTATGTTTAATCGTTTCTGGTAAAAGTAATTGTAATTTGTTTTTAAATTTTCAGATAAATTATGTAGAGAATGCAATGCAATAACTATTTATAAATAAAATAATATAAAACATTGTTTAAAGTCTTATTTCAATAATTAATTAATTAGGTACACTTTGGTCTTTCACAGTCATCAAATACAAAATAAATCATTTCCTCGAACCCTAAATCACAGCTTTCACAGTTTTGGAAATATACGCCTCTAACAAGAACTCCAAGTTTGGCAAAGCCTTTGCGTGCTTAGTAATCCTTTCCACTAGTCTCGTTTGATACAACATAGATTCGAAAACGTCAGAATGTTTGACAGACGGTGTTCCCTCCCAAAGGGTTTCAGAAGTCATGTTCTTTTCCTTTCAACATTTCCGACTCTCGGTTGTGTTGACGTCGTGATAAGCATTTGTTATAATTTGTCGAAGCTTTGAAGTTGATTTACAAGCGCGAATGGCGGATTTTGGTAGTTAAGCTGACAGTTTTATTAGTAGGAGTTTGTTTAGAAAGATTATTTCGAGTATACGTTTATGTGTCAATTAATTTTAATGTTGTGTTTCGTATTAAATGTTGCGTAAGTGTGCACTTTTGTGAGCGATGATTTTTTATCGAATTTTCACATCTTTATTGCACCAATCTTAAAAGTTTTCGGACAGATCAAGATTTTTACACACCGAAATATCATAAGGTTTACTTTTAAGAACCATTCTTTAATTACATTACACTGCTCCCTCTTTATCATCAATTAGCATCTTAATACTGCACTAATTGAGTGCTCATTACAACATGTTGGACACGTCTCGTGAGCGCGGGCACTAACTTGTGTTGATCAAATAGTAGATAAGCGTTCAGTAGTTTGTAAACTGCTATGTTTATGCCCCGGCGTCGCTCGCGAACGATGTAAACTGCGATGTTTACGTTTTCCTCGCAATTAGAACTTTTGATCTAGGGAGAGTTGGTGACAGCAATTTGTTCTAATTTGTCGTATTTTTAGGTTATGTATTTATATAGGTAAATAA
Organism: Orthosia incerta; assembly: GCA_948252205.1. NCBI lineage: Eukaryota > Metazoa > Arthropoda > Insecta > Lepidoptera > Noctuidae > Orthosia > Orthosia incerta. The sequence continues at coordinate 27,750,801 of OX411760.1, forward strand.
AGTTACAGTGTATAGTCAGCATTGTTTATTGCGGTTAAAGTAGTTTTCTTCTAATATGATTTACGTTTGTAGATTTCCCATGAGTAAAAAGTAACCAAACACTGAATTACGGACTATAATAAATCAGTAGGTACCTACATGAACCCATTTCACTAACACATGCTTAGCTCTAAAGAGGCATTATATTCCCATTCATCACGGCATAACGAGGGATCAGCACTGTTGACTCTTTTGTGACAGTATTTATATAAATAATGGCAGACAAACTACCAACAGTCCGCGACACAAATTACCTACCTACGAGCTCGTTGTTTCCGCGCAATTTAACAAAACAAGATGGTTGCCGAGACGCGACGGTTGCTTGATTGTTGCTTATTTTCGTTTTTAGATCGTTTTCTGTTTATTTTTATGATATCTTTGTACTTATTTGTAATGTTGAAGTTAAAGCGTATGTTTGTAGGGTCCCGCAAACAAGAAGTGACAATCCGATGAACTTTTCTCAAATAAATTAACGGAACGATTATTTGTATGATCTACAAATAGTTGTTCCGGCTCTGGGTGTTTGTGTATGTGAGTTTATATGTTTGTAAGCGCACCCACGCTACAGGAGAAATTCCTAGTGCGGGGCAACGTTTAAAAAAAAAAAGATCTAGTTAATGATAATGATTAAATGCGGGAGGCTTATCTATTTCGGATAATCGATTGATTTTCTTCTTGTCCCAAACTTAATTACCTACAAAGAAATTATACAATAACCTCAAAAATTACGTAACTACTCTAATAGGTTCTTGGATTGCCGATAATATTATTTCGAATTACCAATATAGGTATCAAAACAGGGCAAGAAGTAAGCAATTACAATGAAACAGTTTAGCATTGCTACCAATTCCTTTGGATTGTAACAATTTAAACAGCTAACTTAATTGTAACTCCAGGCACTTCTGATTGGCCAAATACGTCACGTTTTATGGTTTTGCTGCTTAACTTGTACGGAACTCTAGTAAATAAGCAATCAAGTAGGGCGAATATTACCAATATGGGCGAAACAATTTAATTCTGGTACAAACATGGACCTTTTGTATAGGAGAAATAGCTTATGCAGATATGCAAACGTTGGTAGTCCAATTCGAGTGTACGACATCTCTATTTCTAGGAATTAATAGTTCGACTTGAATTACGGCATAGGTAGTCTAAACTTTAGGGCTAGTTCTGAGAATTTCGAGCGCTCGGTTTTAGTTACTAGGAGCCTGTTACTAAGTATTAAAATATTGTTTTTCTTGTTGTTTAATTGAATGACCTTATTTATAAGGCTCTTTTTATAAAGATCTTATGAGTCTTTTCTAGAGCTTTTCAGTCAAGTTTATATTAATAGGGACCTAGCATGTTTTTTTTATATTATAGGAAGGTTCGCGCTTGATCGCTACCACACCTGATGATAAGCGTCGATGTGGTTGACGGTGAGGCACGCTTGCCAAGAAGTAACCTATTCACTCTTGACTTAAATACCCCCAGTTTTTGGCTATCGGGAAACACAAACTTCGGCAGGGAATTCTACTCCTTAGGTACTGTACGCATAATTAAAGTATTTCCAAAACGTTTAGACGTATTTGTTTCTGTGCACCTAAACTACCACAACACTCCGCAATAAAACCACTGCAGTAGCTATATAGGTATAATTTGACGTGATAACATATTAATGGCGGGAGTGTGCCACGACACAACACAGCGCCATGTTGGACGGTGTCATCGAGTGACATTCTACCTGTCATTATAGTGCCGCGGTACGTGTGCGCGGGAAATACTGGGACAGCGCAAGTGATGAGATCGCGGGTAATCAGCACCTGTAGCCTAGTTGACAATCTACAATCGATAACGCTAGTAGAAAACGAATCAATGTATGGGAATGACACAGCTGAACGTTAAGTCACGTGGTCAGACCGTGCAAATAGACGGCGTTAACGATTGTAGAAAGAGATTCGATACGAAACGTTTGTAACTAGGCTAGGGGGGATGTGAGACAGTCTTCAAAGTATCAATATTAATAAAAACAAATTAAGTCATTAGACTGAAGGGAACGGGACTGAGGAGCTCGCAGCTAAATAATAAAAGCCGCACGGGTGATCTTCAAGGTTAAGCAACGCTTGACGAGGTCGGTCCGTGGATGGGTGACCATTTTCAACATACCGAGTTTCCTCCGTGCCTCGGAAAGCACGTTAAGCCGTTGGTCCCGACTGTCATTTGAAGATCTTTGACAGTCGTTACGGGTAGTCAGAAGCCTGAGATCTGACACCAATCTTACCAAGGGGTATCGTGTTACCCAGTTACTGGGTTGTGGAGGTCAGGTAGGCAGTCGCTACATGTAAAACACTGGTACTCAGCTGAATCCAGTAAGACTGGAAGCCGAACCCAACGATAATTGGGAAAAAGGCTAGGCAGATGATGAGACTGAAGGGAACGGGCAAGACAAGGGAGGCAACTGATTCAACTCACAAGCATGGGAGATTTACAATTTAAAATATCCCAAGCAGGTTCTTCTTTCCGTCTTCACTATCAAAAATTATGTATATAAAATTTTAGACGTTTGAATTTCGCCAGGATCTGTGTTTTTTGTTAAAAACTGAGGACCCCAAATTAGGTGAAAACAGTAAGCATTCTGGTTGCTGCAGCATGATTGATTCGAATTGCAAACCCATCAACTTTGTCGCCCAAAATTATATCGAATTGCTTCCGCTCCAAACTTGCGCCGTCCTAAACAAAATCGTTGACAGTATGACAAATTAATACGGTGAGCGCGCGTGCTGCATTAGCGTAGCGCTCGCGATCGAAGGGACACTGCCCCTGCCCCATGCCTCATGTCCCATGGAGCCCCACTGAACCGTTCGACGTACCCGATACCGGACAGGGACTAGGCTCGCTCATAAACACGAAAATATATGGATTGACCACTTACAATTTACATGCATAAATTCTCGGTAGAAAATATGGAATGGCACGTGCTGCGTACGATCTTTACATATTCATGTTATAATACTGGTTGCGACTTGATTGCTGTGTAACTGGCCTTTTAGAAGGACACCTTAGCTGATTTAATTTTCAGTTTACATCCTACAGTAATAATATATTCTACTGTAGAGGAAAAGACAAAATTTATGCATTTTGTCTTTTCCTCTACAGTAGAATATATTATTACTGTACAACTTTAACTTTACAATTACTAATTACTGTACAAGAAGAAATGAGCATTGATCATCGCGCTACTTGACCATTTCTGTTTATTTATTACTTAGACAGTTAGTAGGTCGATTTTCCTTTAGTACTTTTAAACACGATTCCGTGTTTAAGAAGCTGGTCATTAAAGCTCCCGCCGACAGGCACGACGAGACAATGAGACAAAGTTTTTCTTATCCCGAAACTTTTTCTATGAAAACTTATTGGTCGGGCCTTTAAAGCTTCAGTAAGTACTTCCATCACACTTAGAAATATTTTCTTTTCTTTTGGTAAATCCGGTTGTGACCACGTATATTTCAAGCCGGACTACTAATCTTTCCAAGGGTCAAAATAAATGTTAATGGCTCCCTAGAGAGATCCTCGCGGGACTTACTATTATGATGCCGAGGTATTTAGGCTTCTCCAGTTAGTCCGTTTGTACTTGTATGAAAAAAATACAACCGACTTCTAAAAAAAAACACTACAACATGAAAAATAACTTCAATTTCGGCAGTCGGTGTTCCTATTTTCTCTTACCATCAATTGAATAAACTGATACAAAGATATAGTGTACCGATTTCTTACAGGTAAGCATATCATGCATTACTTATTTGCCGATTGACATTGGGCGCCTACTTAAAATTACATGATTCTGTTTTCGACCAAACTCTAAATCAAAATCACATAAAATCGAATCAAAGTTAAAATAAAAATCAAAATACAATTAAAATCAAAATACCATTAAAATCAATGTGAAAATTAAAATCAAATCCAAATTCTAGTGTGGCGTAGATACGTTGTTCAGATCGGCAAGTGTGCAAGTTAACTGACATTGTGATTGACATATTGCAGATTGCGAAATTTCAAGTAGGTATGCATTTTTTTAAAGATAGTCACAAATCACGTTTAGGAATATCTTATTCCCGGACAAAAATACCCAACTTAATTATATAGTAATTTAAAAACATTAAAACCCCATTATCTCTCACAAGTACATCATACATTTTTGTATTCCGTCGCGTCTCGTTGATTATACACAAATTGTCCGCCAGTGTTTCGGTTATTAATGGCCGCGTCGGACAATGTGCGTAACGACCGGAATATTAATGCTTTCGCCAATGCACTTTAATCATAACTGCGTTATGGAATTACCAGTTTATGTGTGTGCCTCATGCTAGTGCGAATGGAGATTCGTTTTCACGGTGCATTTTAGTTCGTTGCAACTGTGAAACAGCTCGTTTACAGGGGAAATATTAAATCCATTATAACTGGAACCTTCAGGAATCTAAGGTGTTCTGCGATTTTTCGAAGTAAAACTAATCTTACGTATAAATTTACCGTTACTCAGCTTTTTGTAAATTCTGCTGATCATAATTAGTGGACATCAACGATCATTGTTTCTTTTATGAAGTTTGCAAAAAATGCACAAAGTAAGAAATAATTTCAAGAATAAATTGCAATATAAGGGGGTGTGTTACATACACCTAATGTCTCTTTCTAGTATTTCACAAAACAACATCATTGCATTTTTCCTTCAACTGACTGCACCCGTTTCCAATAACCATTGCAATAAATACGAGAAACCATCGAAACTTTTGGCCGGCGGGGGTTAAAAGAGTAGGAACAAAACAAAAGCGCACTAAAGGGTTGAAAGTTGGAACATGGCTGAAACGCACTCGGTTGCCAATCGACTGGGATCCAATCCTGTCGCCCGGACGAAAAAAAAATACAAAAAAAGAACTATAGCCTCTGTTCCGCGATTCGAGGACCGTGAGTAGGGTTTTGGAAAATCAAAAAGGAGGTATCGAGTTCACTTCGTTTGCGAAAAAGTTTCCAAATAACGATTATCGATTTTGTCGCTTTATCGTTACAGGTTTTTATTTCAGGTTTCGTAATATAGGATTTTAAACTTCAGGAGGCTTTTAAATATAAGGGTAAAATCTTGACAGATAAAAAAAATAAGCTGGTTTGGACCAGTTATATTGTGCTGCATTTGAAGAATTCTTAAGGCAATGTTGTTGATCAAGTTTATAAATTAAGGAAATTTATATGCTAGGACTGCAATAACCTAGGTACTACATATTATATCAGTAGAAAACCAATTGTAGTCCTACGTATGCATGCCAAATTGGTCAGCCTGTGTTATTGTTTGTGCAGCGCTGGGCAAACCATTCATAACTTCTCGTGATGAAACTGTGAAACTATTGATGTTAGCTATAAAACCACCATGATGGTTAAAACTGCGAGTTTTTACTGAATGCGCTTTCAAATTGTTTCAAGTTAAACGATATATTTTTAGAACGTATGTGTTATTTCCAGAGATCGGAATAGGTAGAGTATATTTACATAAAGTTCGAGGAAGTATCATAGATTTGATAATACCTCCTCTAAAATCCCGGAATCATAAACAAGACGATTAAATCCTGAGATTCAGGAAATTGTAAATTATCCGTTGCGCTTTGAATACATTTGAACTAAATTATTATATTGAAGAATCTTATTATGTTTTTAGAGTTAAGAAGAATTAATTTTGTAGGTATTTAAACAAAGCTCTTTAATTTAACAATTTTAGAACGGCACTCTAAGATTCCTCAAAAGATAATAGGTAGAGTTACCTATTTCGATCTCTGATTATTACGTAATGGTTCCATTCCTAATAGCAACAATTTTACCATAAGAAAAACACAATCTTTAGAGAAGATATTGTAGGTACTTTGATATCTTTTCTTTCCAGCTTTTACTGTCACAGTTCTGGGCATAGACCTCTTAGATATGTTATAAATAGTATGTAATAATAACAATTTTTATTATTGTTACAGGTACGTGTCGTCCACTGCTGCTATTTCACTTATAAGGTCTACTATTTTCCACTCATTTAATCTCCATTGGGTATATATATTCCTTATTTCAATAAAACATCATTGTGTTGATTTGCTGAAAGATTACAAATACAACACTCTTAATTTCTTTTCCTGATTTTTCTTCTTTTGATTGATCTTTCACTCGTAATTTCTTATCCTGATTTTTCTTCTTTTGATTGATCTTTTACTCGTAATTTCTTATTCTTATTCAGAAAGATTACAAATACAACACTCTTAATTTCTTTTCCTGATTTTTCTTCTTTTGATTGATCTTTCACTCGTAATTTCTTATTCTTATTCAGAAAGATTACAAATACAACACTCGTAATTTCTTATCCTGATTTTTCTTCTTTTGATTGATCTTTCACTCGTAATTTCTTATTCTTATTCAGAAAGATTACAAATACAACACTCGTAATTTCTTATCCTCGTTATTTCTAATACCTGAGAATACCCAGCACTTACATGCTTATATTAGGCACCTATATCAATTTATAACTGTGTCGTAAAAACTAGTACTAACTGTTTATTTAGTAACCTAAGTTTCTCTTTAAGGGTACTGTCATTTGGTCTTTGAGAAAATAAATTCCTTTAAACTGAACTGTAGGACCAGCAAGGTCACTCTAAATCGAAAACGTCAATATATCTAAAGCTTTTAACTAAACCTTCACGACATCCATTCATCGCCCTTTCAAAGTGATCCCTCTTAAATCGAGAGCGTGCGTGTGGATACCAACACGGGTATCGCTTTACATATTAATCGTACTGCCTGCACTCCTACAGCTAAAGTCGCACTATATGACATTTGTCCAATTTTCAGCTTTCTGTACCTCCGTAGTCAGCAAAAAATTCGCTATCGATCTCTCTAAACAATATTTTACAAGCTTTTAATTAACTTGCAATGTATGTATGTATGTTTGTATGTATTATGTATGTAAGTGTTTTCGGGTCAAATCATGCTACTTAATTTTATAGCAGTTATCCTCCACCGATTAAGATGAAATTTTGCATACACGTTTAGTTTGGATGACAATGCATGGTTAAATAAGTGACGTCATTCTAAATCCAATATGGCGGACGGCCCAAGATGGTGGACTAGTTATTTTTTGTGCACTGCCATTATATGGGTAACAAATGAAAGGGTTTGCTAAGACGAATACGAAAAAAGCTTGTTTAAAAAAAATATTAGTAGACTATTTGTTATACCAATAAATTTCGGATAAAAAATAAAAATGTCCCAAATTGCTATGTTCACAAAGATATTTTTCACATACGATTAAGTAATTGCATTTTAAACTAAAATTGTCATGTAAATTTTTATTTAACGATAGGCTCGCGTTTGACCACTATCTCGCCTGATGGTAGGCGATGATGTGAGGTGAAGCACGTTACCTATAAGTAACCTATTCACTTTTAACTTAAAGGCTTGCTTTTAGCTTGCAGCTATCTAGTGCGCAATTATGTAGAAAAAGATAGAAACCAAAAATTTTCTATTTTTAACTTTGGCAAAAACCAAAATTTATTTTTCGTATTTCTCTGAGTAATCTCGATTATTTGTTACCTATGTTTGTTAAATATGTTTTAGTTTTTGGTTTCTAGCTTTTTTAAGTTGAAAACGTACTAGTGTCTAATAAGCTATGATTTCAATGGAAGTTGATAAAATTTTCAATCAAACGTGTTTTTTATTTCAAAACTCTGTCTTATATACTTTAGGAGAAATTGCAATTATAATAGTGTAGTACTTAACTACTAAGTTTTGAAGGCCAGTGTAGTTGTTAAATACCTTCGACTTTTATTATTTCGGCTTTTTGTTTTTCGTCTATAGCCCAAAATATGATTTTGTCAGATAGTGACACTCTGTCCATAGGCCGGCAGCGTACGCCTCGTACGGTATCGTACGCGGTCCGTACGAGGCGGAGAGCGGGTCGTGCGGGGCGTGATCCTAATTCAATAACATTCAATTAAGGCCCTCCCTGCAATTAGAAACCGGGCCCTTAGGTGGTGAGCGACCAGGATTCAGAGAGCTGGATACGGAAGATTTTATTTTGTTGGCGTATAAAGTCGTGGGTTTAAAAGTGAACTTTGTACGGATTTTGTTAAACTGAAGCGCTATGCATTTGTGGGTATATTTGTAAATGTAAGGTAACATTGATTCAATGATCAGCTTAAGCTGGTATTACCGTAATGCCTAATTACGGTAATACCAGCTTTAGCTGAAGTTCATGGAGAGCCTAGATTCAGGATTTCTTTAACATTTACTTGGTAGACTTTTTTACATTTCATGAAATTTTCTTTTGACTAATTTTGTTGATTGATATTAACCCGGTTGAAACAAAACTGTTGTCTTCTTCTTTTAGCTTTTGGCAATCCTTTTTAACTTTCCAAGATCCTTTGATGCTTACCATAATACTTTCTTTATAGAATTCATATCCTCCCTCAGTCGGCTCCACGCCAAGTCGCCCAGTAAGATCTCCGTAACAAATTGTGTTGTCATGTTTTCTGTAATTTAAGCGCTATCTACACGCATCGACTGACGCGCCTACCTACCTCTGGCGAGCAGAGCAGTGTACACTTACACCATAATGTGGGCCGGCAGTGTACACTTGCACCATAATGTGTAGTGTCCAACGTTTTTAGATCACTATTATAAACTCACAGTGTGATACGGACGAAGTAGCGATCGTGTGATAGTGGGGTTCTTAGGAGATCAACAAGGGTGAAACTTGAGGTGTAGTGAAGTAAACAGGAGATTGATAGTTTTTATAGGTTAGGATACTTTGTATTGTACTTAAAACCAAAATCATTTTTTTTATTTCACATAGGCCTACATGGGCACTTATAAAACGTCGACAAAAGGTGCACGGTTCGGGTTGGTCGTTTCCTATGGAGAAGAACCGGCAAGAAACTCCACGGTTACTGTTTAAAAAAATGGTTTGGTTTTACAATATTTCCATGTTACAGCATTAGTGCTCAGATATGGGGGGACAACGTAGGCCCGACAATAAGTCGTAAGAAACTAAATAAAAGATTATATAAACGAAATAAAAAGTTAACAAATGTTAACAAGCATCTAGAAATCTAGAAGGCCTATTGTGCACACATTCACAAAACAATCGGTAAAAGAATCTATACAAAGGTAAAAAAATAAAAATGTATTACGTGACTACTACTACTTCTACTTTATACTTTTAGGTAAGTATGACTTTTGCTCAAAATCAAACAAATTAACATACTAAAACTTTATACAAAATTAAAGTTCTTTGTGTCTATAAACAAAATAGAAACGAAGGAGACACGAAAGTGGAAAATAGAAATCAATATTCAAAGCAGTTAACAGTCCCTGTTAACATAAAATTAAAGCCCGCCGTGTTAATACCTGCCACATTAACAATAATTAATTAATAAACATTCTCTAACAGGTACCAGACTTACGAGCATCTCACTAACCTAGATTCAGACTAAACAAGACTGAGTCCAGTCTTACAACCTAAGTATAAACACACTTAGAAGGCTAATCCATAGACAAGATCTGCTCGATAAAGATCTACAACGTGTAAATAAGACCGCAAGTGAGTCTATGGTTTCAGAGTATACTAATGCTTGGGTTTATTTTGCGCGTGCTAACGTGAGATTTAGACATAAACGTAATCTGTTCAAGCTTGTCGTAAAATGACAACACGCATAGGTATTAAGATATATATGTAGATAAAATAATTTTAAATAAATAAACATAAATGACAAGATAATTATTGCTTTCAAGAGTTTTTTAGTTTTTAGGGCTCCGTATTACTAAGACTACTGGGTCCGTCTGTCTGTCTGTCCGTCTCTCACCAGGCTGTATTTCATGAACCGTGATAGCTAGGCACTTGAAATTTTCACAGTTAATGTGTTTCTGTTGCCGCTATAACAACAATAAAAAATATATTTTAGTGTGGCTCCCATACAATAAACGGCGATAATGGTACGGAACACTTCGTGCGCGAGTCCGACTCGCACTTGGCCGGTTTTTTCATTAAAACTGTCACAAAAATAACAAACAAATACAATATTCAATTACATCCATTTAAAAATTAAGCTCTGACCAGGAATTACTTACCTACGTAAAGTTTAATGCCTAACACACACTGCGATTTTTATTCGCGCGAATAAAAAAGAATGGACGGAAAAAAAATTCGCGCGAATAAAAATCGCAGTGCGTGTTAAGCCTAAAGCGATTTTCCGAATATAACAAAGAAAAAGTAATGGATAACCTCCAAAGAATTATCTTATTCATGCGTGGTATGACTACAAAACTCATGAAATGTGTCTTATTTTATCTTAGCACTGCGGTAAAGTGCCTGTCTGAGTGCTTGAAGATCAAGGTGAAGAAAATTACCGAAAAGCCAAAAGTAATATTTAAAAAATTTGTTAGTTTCACCTGTAAGTGTTGTGTTGGCAAAGACTTCAAAGGAGTATTTAATAACATGACACATAAAGTTAAGCTCTTTGGATGTTATCTTCAAAACATGTTTAGGAAACTGTACATCATCAGAGATGTTTGCAAACATACTGATTTCTTCTTATCTTGTTCGTGTAAGGCAGTTTTGAGAAAGATCTTGAAATGAGATTATTTGAATGTCGAAGTCAGTATTTGTCATTTTGAAGGGTGTTTTAATATAAGAAATTAATAATGTGTAAACTACAGTAACATTTGAAATTAATTAGGATATATAAATAATATAATAATAATAGTACTTAGCCTATTGTTCGGTAAAGTCAGAGAACTTGTAAGTTTCTGGCTGGCAAGTAATAATTATTATGTCCTATTAAAAAAAAACTACTACATAAAAATACTTTTCGTTCTTTGTAATTTCTAAGCGCCTAGGCGTTTTTTACTCGCCAACAGCATATATTTATTTCCGTGGAAGATTTTTTGTAATCGGTTCAGTACATCCAGCGATTACCTTTTACAAACATTTAAAACCACAATCTACTACGAGGGCTGCACTAAAAGTATCGGGAATGGAATATTTCCACTGTTTCTGTCATATTAAAATCTTTTTAATTGAAAACTCCTTGGTTTTAAAAATCGAATACCATTTATTTATTTAAAAAAAGATTCTCGGTCTTGTCACAAGGTTTTGTCAAACTTGTTTAGTCGTTGAGAAAATGGAATTGACTTGAGAAAATTCAAGAACGATGATTTATTATGACTTTCGAAGTAGTTTAACACAAAAACAGTGTGTTGACTGGATGATTTCTGCATTTGGTGATGAAGCCCCAACCACAATTTATCGCTGGTTTGCTGAATTTCAATGTGGACGTGTCAAGCTCAGTGATGATCCCCGTCAAGTTCTTCCAAAAACTGCAGTCATCGAAGAAAACGTTGATGCTGTGCGTAAGCTGATTGAGGAAGATCGACATGTGACATACCGCAAAATTCAAGCAACTTTAGACATTGGCATGAGTCAAATACAAATAATCTTGCATGAACAATTAGGTGTAAAAAAGTTGTTTTCCCGATGGATACCGCAACGCTCTGTGAAGAGCAAAAAGCGGCTCGCGTTACTTGGTGCGTCAGAACTCTCGAAAGATTCCACGCAGGATCCTCAAATGCTGTATATAACATCGTATCAGGTGACGAATCCTGGATATACGCGTAAGAACCCGAAACAAAAAACCAGTCACGAGTTTGGGTGTTCGAAAATGAGTTAAAGCCAACAAAATTGACAAAAATTGGCCATTTTGGAGACCCCAACTTCCGAATGGAATAGTTGCTTCGATTGGTTCCATCGTATGGAAAAATGTGTCAAATTTCGCGGAGAATACTTCGAAAAGCAATAAATACATTTTTAAATAGTAATGGTGTGTCACTTCCTTGATTCCCGAAATTTTCAGTGCCGCCCTCGTATTAATATATCTATGTCTAGTTTTAGTTGTATTGTTACTACAAATGTTTGTCTATTTCTACCTTTAGTATAACCAACATTTTGTCTTGGAACTAAGTTATATTTTCGCTCCTGGGGGTGGGCGCTAATAACTGCGACACAGTTACCTACTAAACTAACGCAGTATTAACGTACACAAAAAATTGTATTATGTTTTTGTTCCAATGAATATTTTTATTTGCTTGTTGTATTTAAAACTAAACAATTTCACCTCTTTGGTGTAATATTAGTTTTGAATTAATAGTTTTCTTTTCGGTTGACATAAATTTTCGATAACGGCACTGTTTTTCAACATAAGAATAACTTACGAAAGTTAGCACTTCCGGAATGTATGGTAATAATGTCTTCAAATTCTACATAAAACTTAATCAGTCCTCGATCACAAACAGCAAAGTTTTCCCCAAAAAACCTACAAAAACCCGGCTTTCTTTCTCCAGCCATATAAAACAAAAGCCGGTATTCCAGGACATGTCTGCATACGTTTGCATATCAATAGTAACGGCACCGATGCGATGTCGATGTTTTTACGTCTTGTTGCGCGCGCGCATCTTTCTGTGCCGGTGCACGGTGGCGGAGATCCACGATAGCAAGTAATGGGCGAAGGTTGGATGAAGGCATTCTTTGTGGTGCGAAGTAATTTGCACGACTATGGCGCTGATAAAGGCAAAACTACACATTTTTGCATGGGCACAAACCTTTTTTTGTAAGTAAACATAATTAAAATTATTCCTATGGTCTTACATAAAAAGTTTTTGGATGATGAAGTCTTAAGTGAGTAATGAAGTCATATACATATCACAGAATCCATACCTTCTTTCATTTCGTCTCTTGCTATCTCTATCAAGTATTTCCATCTTCTCTACTTAGATGTGAAAGTCCATGTCCTTTGGATTTAAACGTCCAAAATCTTGTTTGTCATAAACACGACTTTCATTGACATTGACTTCGGCTCTTTTCAGTTTGTCTTATCAAATAAGTTATCTCAATAATCGTATCACTTAGGCCAACCCCTGATCTTCGGATAAGGGTGGCTCAATAAACTGTGCGACGGCTTTTTTCGATCGCTTGTAACGACCGATCAGATACCACTTAAGCGATAGCAATTAAAATGTTGTCATTGTCCCACTGGGTCTTGGGACTAAGATTGTGGTCCAAGGAGAGGACGATAGTGAACCATTTTTAACCGACTTCGCAAAAAGGAGGAGGTTTTTTTTTTTTTTTATGTGTGTTACCTAAGAACTTTTTATTGGGTGAACCGATTTTGATGATTCTTTTTTTGTTCGAAAGCTGGTGTTTGTCATGTGGTCCCATTTAATTTTCATCAAGATTTGATGAAGAACTTCGGAGATGTACATCAGAACTCTTCAATAAATGACAGCAAATCACTCGGGATAGCTGCAATCGCATATCTGTTTATTGTTTATACCATTTCATAACATAACATCACACTGGTACGCTTTAAAGGGGTATGCAGGTGTGAACAGTTCACCCTGGTATACTCTCATTCCACCGGTTATGTTTATTTAAGTTTCATGTTACTGGATTAATTTATTTTGGCTTCATTTTGGGCGTTATGTACCACAACTAAAAAGTGAAAAATAAAAATCTTTTTTACAAAAATTACAACCGACTTCCAAACAAAAACACTACAAAGTGAAAAATAACTTCAATTTCGGAAGTCGTTGTCAAAAAACGAAGAAACGAAAACAGTAACACCGACTTCCGAAATTAAAGTTATTTTTCACTTTGTAGTGTTTTTGTTTGGAAGTCGGTTGTAATTTTTTTAAGAAGAAAATAAGCGCCGTTTTCTGAATTGAGTACAGTGAAAACCGTTCATAGAGCTTTGCTTACAACGATGTACCTACTGGTTAGAACGACGGAATTCGTCTACTAATAATGAGACGAGCAAATATTAATGTTTATAACGACTATCGGCTATAACGATGGCATTTAAACGGTCACTTCAATGTCGTTTTAAACGGTTTTCACTTAAATTCATATAAGAACGTCTCAAAGTCTACGTAACTGCCATTTGACAGGTTTAAAATTTAGAAATCGTGGGCTAGTTTATGTGATTTGGATTATTTTTTAGTTTTTTTTAAATCGGAGTTCGTCTACCGATCTCAACCAAGGAAATTGATTTTCTGCACACAGTTTTAATTTCCTAAAACTAACAACACAAACCAAATTCAGCCCAAAAGCCATCGATGTGCGCTCAATCGGAAACGCAGCGTCCATTCAAGCGTCAGATGAAGTTTTTTAAAACAATAAAATTAAAAAACAAAAGCAATGTTGCCATCCGGTTACGGCGGAATATTTACAATGAGTCGAGTCGCCTTCGTGCATCGGGCTGGCTCGATTGTCTCGATTTATTTTTATTCGATTCTTGTCTCCAGATCAGCGAGTGGGAATGCGTGAAGCGTTCTCCGAGTTTATATTTAATGTTTACGTTTATTTGGGCAGCAAATTGGTCTTACGTTCTCAAATGAAGACATCGCTTTCTCATTTGTATTAATGTTTATCCTCCATGTTCGTCCTCTCGTTTCTTTCTTCATTTTGAATCGTACTTCATAAATACTATCCAGTCATCTCAAAGCTTGAGTTTATTGTATTATCATCTTTCGCTGTTTGTTGCTTCAGCTGCTTTTATTTTTGAACAAGAGATATTCTTCTTGAACTAATCATTTCTTGAAAATCATCACATGCCGTCTTAATACTTTATGCATTCTTTATCATTTACCGTTTCTTAATCAATGGGAGAAAAACGCATAAACCAATTTAAATGAATACAACATTATTTTAAAATTAATTGCCCAATAAATTAAGTTATCAGTAATTACTCCTCCTATCAGCACTTAACTTCGTCTTTAAGATTATTATCGGATCTGTTCAAGGTAAACGATCTCAAATTAATGTTAAGTTTGTTAAGCGCGGCTTTAGTCGTCCTAGAGCAGACGTAAAACTTGTGACACAAGAATTGACTTTCACAAAACTCTGTACTTTCATTGTTCCCGCGGCTAACTTAGTTTGGAACAGAATCTTACATCCATTTAATTACAAACTTTATTACAAAACAGTAGGGAACAGACTTGTAATCTAACTGTTTTCTAATTGAAAACTCAAGTTGCCTCATGCAGTCGTGGAGCATTCCCTTTGCACTGGACGTTATCCATTTTTACGACGGCACCTTAATAGAACCGGCATTTTGTCTACAACCTTTTCCTTGTCACCATTACGAAGTACATTGCGCTCTCCTACTTTCGAAATAAGAGCTTTATAAAGTTCATCTTTATGTTTGTCCGTCGGCGTTTTTGATTAGCAAACGTTAGTACGGCGAGAATTGTTTTAATCTCGAAACTTCATTATTGTGAGGGCTTTAAAAAATGAACATCTCAAACGGTAGTGTTTTATCTGAAAAGTCATTTAAGCGGCAATTAACTCCTGTAATCTGTTTGCCTTAATTTACTTTGATTAATCCATTAGCTTTGTGCTCTGGAACAAATGTATCAGAATCAGTGTGGAACTTGTTTATACCATTGATCTTGAGTCGGAATTCACAAATTCATAATACAACTATATTCAGTTTTTTTTTCGAACAGCTCGTGAGTCTTGGCGATGTTTTTTCCTATAATAGGGAGAACTTTCTCTTTTTACAAAACACAAAAAGCTTGAAGACAAGTAAATTATTTGATACCCACAATTATAGCAACCATACCTTACAGCGGTCACGTTCTTAAACAAAACTTATATCTTCGCAATCGCTACCACATTCTTCGCACCATTATTTCCAGGATTTTTCACACAATGTGCCAATATTTTTGCATGTACTTCGTGACAAAGATCGATAGCTTTATAAGCAAGAATGGCGCCTGAAGGGAACTGTCTCGGTGTTATTTATACAATAGTCCCGTAGCCCGTCGATTTCTAGATGTTGCTCGTAAGTATCGAGGATCAATTTTCTCGAAGCTTGGGAAGTTGAGACATCAGGTGTGTTGTTTGGCTTGGCTGTCTGTTGGAGTAACGATGCACTCTTGTTATCAAAATGACGGTGTTGTGTCTACGACAGGATAGTTGGGGGAAATAAAGATTTTAAGAAGATGTTTAATTTAATCAACAACTTTTTCTTTAAATTTTTTCAGCTATATCCAAATGAAATAATGATTCTATATCAATAAATGCTCATATTTTTTCCCAAAGGGAACAAGCTATTGCGTTTCACAAGGTATTCTCTCCATGTAAAAGTATATTTTTATCCAATACCTGTAGAAAACAAAAACAACATCTCAAAAGTACATTCCAACTGCTCGCTACGCCTACCCCATATCATTTTACACCAGATATTAGTTGGCGTAAAGTTTTGTAACGGAGCGTGCCTTAGGGCAGTATCCTAGGCCCAGTACCGCATGCAATCATATCATCTGCGGACAGCAATCACCAGTCGTTTTGTTTGCTTGCACTCAGCCTCAGGAGGTAAACCGACCAAATTATCTGTTAGGATAGACTAGTATTTTCGTTTCATGTTTTAATGTAATTTTATGCTGCAAGTAATGTTATTAGAGTTAATTTTATTATGAATTTCTCGTCATCATCAATCATGCCACTAATCCATCATGCGTTGCACGTAATAAATGTGTGATAAATGAGTATGCAATATAATCAGTACGTTCAAAACTATTACCTAACGATGTTATTAGATAAACCATCGTTAAACACTTGTAAATGTACTTAGGTCTACATTGATTTTGTGATTTAAAATTGTATCTTTAAGCAGTCCGTAGCTATTAAAATAAAAACTATGATTTTTTAAGAAATTGCACGTCCATAAATAAAGTACTCTTCCCTTAAATCAGCTCTGAAAATCTCATCGATACTTCCCTCAAAACTTCTTCCTTGCTTGTAAGGTATACTCGGGCAGGTCGCCCGGGGCTAGCGATTGGGCAAGCGGCGGGCGCACGAGTTCAGATAATTACACCAGTTTGCATGTCAGAAGGATCTTCAACGATGGGATCTGCTGTATGTGTGGAAAAGTTTACAGAGGATTACTTGTATAATATTTTGAAAAGTAAATTTATGGTTTGCTAATTGATTTCATGATATTTTGTGAACCGTTGCATCATTAATGTAGCCATAATCGTTGTCTCTTTCAATCATTATTTCTGTAAACCCTTTGAAGTAGAGTTCATTATTTCCCAATATACATAATACTTTTACTTTAGTGCAGTTTGCAGCGCTGCGTAAAAGAGCGCGCGATGCAAACTTAAAAGCCTTTACCACCTTGGCTTGTCACGTTGCCGAGATGCCGCAGATTGTTAAAACTTTGTCTATTACCGCGAATGTGGGAATGGTTTTTCTATATAATTGTGGTTTACTTCATTCATGTTATACAACTGTATCTTTTATATACAAATCTGTATGTTTGTACTCCTTCGCTATATTAGTTTTATAGATAATATAATACTAGCATAGTTTAACTAACAGTTTGATTAATAGTTGTAGATATATTTTGTTGACAGTAATTAATATTACTTATTAAGTTCAATTACGCCACTAATTACATTTTGAAATCCGAAAGCCACGTTGCCAAAATTAATCATATTAATGATTTCACAAACGAATAGCTCAAATAATTAATATTTATAATATGCCATTTGCGGACGCTACCCACTTAATGCGCGCAATGGACGCCATATTTAAATCCTGCAAACAGAGTACAATGTTTCAATTTAAATAATAAATAATCGATGCCACCGGGCATGTGTGATTGCGAAATATTGCTCTCTCCGACATCACAGCTTAAATTACTGCTGCCTCGAGATAAAAATATGGTAAATTACCTTATGATTAAGCAGATGTTTATAGATTATTAATTTGTACACAAATCCGCCAAGAGATGTGAAAAAGATAATGACTCACCTACAGAGTTTCATTTTTGGTGAATGGGGAAATAAATCTGAGACTTATGGGATCAAAGTCCAGCGTCAATGCAGCTATGTGAGAACACTGGCGCGGCGTCGGCGGGCGTCGTCGGCAGTGAACGGAAATAATTCCGTTCACTGGTCGTCGGCTTATTGCGTGAAACTCGCACGTATATCGGACATTGCACGGTGTGCATGGCTATGTTCGAGCTCGTTCGTCGAGTGTGCTGCCGTTTGAAGATTAGTTCACCTAGTGTTCTCGTATATTACCGGTCACACTTTCATTGCTCCATTTGTCTGCAAGGGTTACATAATCGTACAATACAAGCTCTTTGGTTATTGTGTAAAAAATAGTAAACGTGTTTAATACTTTGGGAATTTAAAACTCTTACACAACCAGGGTTGGGCATATTTGAATTACTTGTTATTAAAATACAGAATTGAAATACAAATACGTATTTGGTATTTGTAATTCAACAATTACTTCTAAAAAATGTAATTTGTAATTGGTGTTTCAAATACCTGACGCTGAGGTGTTTTGTAGTTCTTATTTCAAATTCTTATGGCTTCAAAAATTCACTTGAACATAATACATTTAGCGATCTTATTAACGGGTGCGTTCTGCAGATAATATCGCTCGATATCTTTCGTAAGCAAAATGGCAACCGTATGCGGTATTTTGCATTTTGCAACCATACGCGGTTGTCAAATTATCATTTTCATTTCAAACGGTTATTTACATGAAACCTTTGTGTCTCCTCATTTATTTACTAGTATCCATCCATCGTGACATTCGGTATTTTAAATAAAAATAGTTAAAATACTGTATTTTTTGTTTTATATTTCAAATACAAGACTTACAAATATTTTGTATTTCGTATTTTAAATACATGCGAGATATAATATGTTGTAATGTGTATTTTAATTAAAGCATAGAAAAACGAATAAACGAAAAACGAATTCTAATGGAACCTCTAGTCAATCAAAAACAATTACGCATCTACGCCTCCTCAAGAGCATAAACTAGACAGCAGCCAAGCTCATCTTTATTTGATATTTATTATGAGTTATTATTCAATGCCCGGAGCTTTCCCATTTCCATCCATCAGAGTGCAATCTTTAATCTGCCGCGCACACTGTAGGCAACCGTTAATATATCATAAAACACCCACGCGCTATGAAATATTAACGATATTTTTAATACGAGGCTTTAAAATGTTCTGTAAAGTGCATTAATTTAGGTTTTACGCGGTCGCTTTTACAAGATTTTTTATCAATTTTGCGCCGCAATGTTGTCTGTTT
The DNA here is from genome assembly GCA_948252205.1 of Orthosia incerta. Classification (NCBI taxonomy): domain Eukaryota; kingdom Metazoa; phylum Arthropoda; class Insecta; order Lepidoptera; family Noctuidae; genus Orthosia; species Orthosia incerta. The sequence goes on from OX411760.1 coordinate 27,770,013, forward strand.
TCATTTTTATTATAATTTGTATTGTAATGGCCGCTTTACACGATACCAACATAACACTTAACTCTATGATCTATGGTAGTACTAGCAGTTTTATAGACATCAACATTTTGGCATTCTACCGCAGAGTCGATAAATGCGACAGCCAAATAGCAAACGGTAAAGGGATTTGTAGTTACTACCTATATCCTTTTGAATAGTTATAATTATTTTTTTTCGATGCGTTTTCAGTACCGTCTATCAAAGAATATGTAAATACCAATTTATGGACATACAAGCACATCATTTCATGATATATGAAAAACCACTTAAATTCAATGTTTAATATCTAAGAATAGGAAGGTTATCCGAAGTAATCAATACCCGAGAAGCATAAGCATAGATGATACTTAGTACGTATTTGATAGGTGTAGGAATCTAATTTTAATCTTTGACAAAAATAATCTTGATATATCCCGGAAAAGTAGTCTAAACACTATTCTGAAACATAATTATAATGACGTTTTATAATAAATGAGACTTCTCGACGTGATTAATTATTATTTCAGCATGAAACGTTAGTTATAAATTCAGGCAGAGTGCCTTCGACAAACTCCATTTTTTAATATCTCTCATGCAACTCTCACGTCTATTTTTGTGAAGCCGAAAATATCATAAATGTAAAAATATCGGGAGTACGATAAAAACATTAAAATTTACGTTTATTATCATATGTGCTACACAGAGCGCAATAATAATTTGTATGAATCATCAACTTTACATGTAAGGGTTGCTATATTTTTAAAAGAATAACGAAACAGAATTGATGTTATCACAAGCAATTTCGTCACGACGCCAACCTATTTTTTTTTAAATCACCACTTTTCCCTTTCACCCTTACTTTTAAGGAATGTTTTAACGACATTTCTCCGTAACTGGGAAAACGAGCACTTTTCTTGTAAGAAACCTGGCAGCCCTCATTCACTCCGCTCTTAATAGCCCATGACATCAAGCCGTCCACCAACGCAAACGACCATTACATTTTCTCATCGAGATTTTCACGCTTCATTCATGCCGTATCTAAAAAATGTCAGGAGGCCGGCACTGCACCATTCATCCTAACCTAATTTCTTTTGCAACGGTCACTGGCCTGTTAGCGCTCGTTTTTATGTGTGCTAGATAATCTGCGTGAATTGCTGGATGTGCCAGATCGTAGGTAGTTTTGGTTATGCAATAATTCGTTCTATCTGGTGTTAGGTAGGTACGAGGAAACTAACCGACTTATCTTTGAGAAATGATCAAACATTCGAAAATTGGCTAAAAGAAGTAGCTTTTATCAATATTACATTATGTAGGTGCATCCTGCTGTGTTTTCTGCTTGTAACCAATATGCCAGAATGTTGCATTTAATCGTTATTTATGTACTGAAAGAAGACTGTTGCGGTCATAAAACTACACATTTTGCTGTTAAACTCATCGAGTAATATTGATAGCCCATTGAAAAGCAACCAAAGTTAATAAGAAAATAGTAAGGAGCTGCTAGAAACGACGTTTTTCATACGCAACATTTACGAGCTAATAGATAATCTGTCTCGACAAATAGAAAGACGCATAACGAGTGACCAGCTAGAAACTATGACAACTATCTCTACCCGACCCGTATAGTGTGTGTGACCCCTATTATGACAATCTTTTAATAGACAGAACAATTTCAAAATCGCGACCATAGACCACCTATTATATTTTTCCCGTTTCCCGCCCTCGCGACCCGAGCGCCACTTAAACATGACAGCTCAAATTACGCGCCGCGCATGCGCTCAACAATTAATGAGCTCATTTCGCGCGCTTTTTATTTATCGCTCGGATATTAGCCTGCGCTTAAAGGAACCGGTGTAATAATTTGTATTTACATGCGCATTTGTCATTTTTATTTCGTATTGCGTTGCGTGTTTTTCTTAGAAAGTTTGACTCGGTATGTGATAATTTAAAGGAAGAGTTTAAAGTTATATGATTAAGGTGCCAATAAGCGTTAATTAATATTCTGTGTTATTTGTTTCAGGTACTAAACTAAACAAGCAAAGCTTTTCAAGACAATACTGCGGGAAGTAATTAAAGTAGATAGAATCTGGCGAAAAAACGAAAGTAGACACTCGAATTATTTGCAAACTTTTTATATGGCAATGCTATACTAATGTCAACCCCAATTTTCCGAATGATGCTACTAAGTTGATACTTTGTTTTAATTTGTAATCACTATTTACATTTTTGTAAAAACATTTTCTCTGTTTAATAATTTTAAAAGTTTCATTATTAATGTAAAAAACAATGATTCCTGTGACTCTTATGAATCTTTTCAAATGAAAGTCTTAGATTCAGATTTTGATTGATAGTGAATAAACCAAAATTATTATAGAATACTGTTGCTTTTTTTATTCAGATTGATATATCTAAAGTATTACCTACCATAATGTACCTACAGTATTTTTATTCAGACGAAGTAATATAAATAATTCTAAAGTATTAAATTAGGTTATTCCAGGTATTGCATGCTAGTTGTTGGGGTTGCTATGCTGATATTTTTTAAATTTGCCGCGGCCATTTTCAGTCTCTACTTTCGTTTGCCAGACTCTAATTATTTATTCTAGAACTATAATTATTTATTTGAATCACCTTTCTCAGAGAATGTGCTTTTGAAGATGTCTATTGAATTTATAATTTTTGATGATATGATACATACCTACATGAAAGTGATAACTGAAATAAACACTTGTATATCTTTGAACATTCAAGATTGAACACGTTGTTGCTTCATCAGAATAATATCACTCGAAAAACCCATTTAAAAACCGCCGAGCAATTTCCTCCAAAAAATAAAGTTACGTTTCGTTACACATCTTTCCCCGTGATTCCCTCGGTTGCAAGTTTTAAGTAAATTAGAAATGGAACTTTGTTGGAAAGTCTCGTTTTACTAAAGTTGGTGTGCGTGCAAAATGCGTGGCAAATGAGACCGAGACGGAACGAATAAAACAATGACCCGGCCGGCCTTGTGCATGGGGTTACCAGAGGTAAAAAGAGAAGAAGAGAGCTATTTTCGTTTTGGATTAACTTAAAATATGTTAGCAGCTGGCTCAAAAATAGCGACGATATTTACTTATAGTGTGTCTGTTATTATCGATTTGTTACAGAAATGGTTGCTTTGACGTTTCATCTGATTTAAACGGAAATAGACAATCCATTTTATTGACTTAGAAATAAGAAAACAATTGCCAGTTCACATGAACATTCCACATCCCACAACCCTGAATACATCTATAAATTCTAACTTTACAACTCCACAAATGTATTTTCTAGATTGCAGGAACAATAAAGTAGGCTGAAAAATGTTATGACATGCTTTCTCATGGGTATAAAACCTTGTTTATGGTTTAAAAAGTAAAGCATCGTTTAGTTCGTGATAGTAAACGATATTTTTTGTCGAACAACATGTTTTACAACTCCGCTACAAAGTGGAACGTTTAAAAACATATGTTTGAAGAATTACTAAACAAGTTTGACGGAGCACTTCTGAAATAAATCAATGGAGGATGAAAACGAGCCATTAGATACGGAAGCCGTTACAAGTAAAATGGACAACGTAACTTTAGGTGTTGCAAATGTGAATGTTATTGAATATTTTTGTAGAAACTGCTCGGTAGATGGTAGATTCTTCATGACAAAATGAAAGCTAAATAAAAATAAAGGTTTTTTTTAAACCTTAATTGAACATTTTGTAGGACTTCATGCTTAGAACACAGGACCAAATTTAAATGATTAAAATGAACAACATTACTTAACTAGGATTTTAGTCTGGATTTGTTCATCCAAGTTAAGCAAGTTAATTAAGTACAAGTTACAACCTATAACACATTCCTTTTTAAGACAAACTTAATAAGTAAATTGTGAAACCCGAGTAGGTACCTACTTAGCAAGACAAACGAACAGAATTTATAGTGCACTTTACCGCCAAAATCGGACAAGTCCAAGATAGCGTCTTTTTGGCGGGAACTTACAACAGATCCATATCGCCTCTCAAACGGCGAATGGAAGGCAAATGACAGCATTAAACGGAATTATTGCAAACATTATTTTGTAACGTTTTATTTGTGATTTAAGAAAAATGCCGAAATTGAGAAATCTCTACTTGGAAATATTTTTTGGGAAAGAATTCCAATATGCCACTGGCAACACAACACGCTTTTGGAGCTAACAAAAGCGTAATTTTTCATTCTGTGAAAATTCACGATTTCTGTGAGATCGCTTACGGCCTTGAGAAAAGCTAGTGTTACATAAGTAGGTACATGACATAATGATATACTTAGTAAATTACTGACAACCCATAATATTAAAGGTTTTTTTTAAACAATTGTATGGAACTAGTAAATGAAACACCCGAAATCACTTTATCAAAGAAATGCGATGACAAACAGACACACGTCCCCTTGCGGTGTAAATAAACGGTAATGGCCAGGGGTAAGCACCCCGTCAGAGCCCACATTACATTTAAAATATTTTATCTTTAAAATAAAAAGCGTGTCTCGCCTGCGGCCACAGCGCTATCTCCCAAAATCTGCCTTCATTTTACAATGGGACGAACATACATAAATGTAGCTTCGTTTTCTATAATACATTTTACTTCTAAATGCGTCTGGTTTCTGACATATTATTTTGTTTTGCAGACGCTACAAATCATTATTTTGTTTTCGGTAATTAACTTTGTTGAATGGAAATTGGATGTTAGAACAAAAATAGGTAGTTCATTATGTGTTCTAAAGTTTTGAGACGATGCAAAATGTAATAAAAGCAATTCGTTTCACGCAGCTTACATTAAAACAGTCAAATGATATTAATTAAGGAACACGTCAACTCTTAACAGATGTGGTTTAGGAATACTCTTCACTTATTAGTGATGCTGCTGAAGATCAAACTATCCTTGAGTCTTGGGTACCTAGGTACATACAATTTAATCCAACAATTTCAGATGAGAATACTTTCTTGTACCTTTAAGAGCGTGATTTTTCAGTAGTCGGGTTTTAGTTTTTGAACTTATTTTTTGATATGTCGACTATCGCCTTCGCTGGCATCAAATGCCACTTGTCTATAGCGTCTGCTATCTTTTGCTCAATGCCTGTGTTAGTGGCATCTTGTCCAACCCTTCGGGGATTAGAAGAACGTAGCACATTATGCACCCTCTTCTTGACTAGATTATGGTATCCTGGTAATGGCAGTTTGTTATCAGTTGGGTAAGCCGTTTTTATCTTCTTGGTGTCGATGCTACAGAAAATTTTTGCTGGCCTAATGTTTTGCCACTTCCACCGTAGTGATTAGGTTGGGCAACATTTTAACATGACTTTTTTGCAATTTTATGTTCAATAAATTTGCCGATATTCCAGATGCTCATGCTCAACTCAACTCAAACTGGCAATGGACAGTTGTGATTGGTGGGCTTGTTACCGAACTTTTCTAACACAAAATCAGTTGAATTGAGTAATGTTAGCATGTACTTGGAACGTACTCTTATTTGCTAAATTGGACTTTCATTTTCATTGAATACTTGCCATACATTTTTTGTAGATAAAGCAAGAATCCAGACACTCCAGACATTACTGAACGTCTGGGGTGTCTGGACTCTTGTTCTATTGATTTCCTACACACATGTCAAGCTGAAGAATCATATGTCAAACTCGAGAGTTGTGATTGGATGGCAGTTGGTTGGTAGGCCAATTTTAGAATTTGAGTCGTGTACCGGAATACGGCCTTTAGTAGGTATAGAATTTATGAAGGAAGTAGTATGCAAGCTTTTTCCAGTCTCACGCACCTAAATATAAATAAGCTGAGGGAAAACTGTACATTATTATTTTACCTAGCCATAACCATGTTGGCTTCTAATGATCGAGCAGATGTCTTTCGGAGAAACTGAAAATCGTAATATTCCGTGAATTCGGCGCTGCTGACATTAATCCGGTAATTTGTCAAGATTACTGTCCAAGAGACAAATTATTGCCAATTTACTTAGCGAGCTAATTTCGGGAAAAAACAGCTGTGAGTTTTAACCGTTCTAGTAAGTTAAGAGGATGCAAGATGGTAGAAAAATACGCTATGTCTGACTGACCAAATATTGCAAGGTTACTGGCAAGGAACAGGGCTTATCCGGATACAGAGATATTAAGACAAGAGGATGGGCAGCACCATCCTGTTGTATTATGATCTTTGTTTGTATGTCACGGAAGGTTCGGTCATAGTCGCGTAAACTACAAAATTTACGATGTGTATTATGAAACATGTGTACAGTTCTCGTGTATTGGGGACACATGAATATGTCAGAAGAAATTATTACCTGCTTATTAAGACAGATTAATTAAATGAACCCAACTGTTACGTAGTCTCATTGGTACTGCAATATCGATATGTCGAGTGTCCAACTGGCCCCGTTGACCAACATAACATCATCACGCTTATATTGCCCAAACGGTTGGGCAGGGGTGATCTATAGTAGATACACCCAAATGCCGCCAGTTATGTTTATGTCTTATGGGACCGAATCTATTGTCATCAATCAGGCACAAGGCCAGACTCAGGGCTGCTAATGAGCAATTCCAGATAAAAACCCAATACCACTTTGCCCGACGCGGGAATCGAACCTAGGACCGCATACTCGGCAGTAGCGCTTGCAGCTACAAGACCAACGAGATAGTGACGTTGACCAACTAAGGCCTAGTTTTTGATCCATAGTTAACTCAACCAATGGTTAAATTTGTTAACCAATGGTTTATAAATGCCTTTTTTAGGGTTCCGTGCCCAAAGGGTAAAAACGGGACCCTATTACGAAGACACCGAGGTCCGTCTATCTCTCTGCCCATCTGTCACCAAGCTAGCTAGTTGAAATTTTCACAGATGATGTATATCTGTTGCCGCTATAACAAAAATTCTAAAAACAGAATAACATAAATATTTAAGTGGTGCTCCCATACAACAAACGTGAAAACGCAAACGTGGTTTGCCGTTTTTTGCGATAATGGTACGGAACCATTCGTGCGCGAGTCTGACTCGCACTTGGCAAGTTTTTTTTAATTTGGAATCAATATAGTAGCAACCCTAGTGAATCTGTCAAGTTTAGCTGTCAATTTTCGAAACTGCGGGCGTGGCCCTTCTGTATAATCTCTATTTTGTGTCTCTACCTAGTATAGCGAAGGGCCCGCGAGGGTAAGAGCCGAGTATTTTTTTCCGTTTTTTGTGATAATGGTACGGAACCCTTCGTGAGTGAGTCCGACTCGCACTTGGCCGGGTTTGTAGTCCAATATTGGTTTAAAAAAAAAGTGAAGGCCATAGAGCTCGGACGCTGCCAACGGCACAAACAGATTTTTTACTAATTGTTAGCCTCACAAATGGTTAAATGAGTAGGAAGGTTAATTATTTGACCATTTTATTAGAATAACAATCGATGCATAAACGGGTTTTACTGAAATTGGTTAGCGTATTTAACCATTGGTTGAGTTAACTACCGACCAAAAAACTGAGCCTTAACCACAAAGGATTCGCACTTTATTCCGCGCATCTTAAGAAAACAATATAAAGTCGGCAGAGGAGCATTATTCCACGACGCGTCGCCCGCGCATTGAATCCGGCACTTTATCAAGATAACTGTCGTCGTGAGTAATTTTCACTGATACTCCAACGACGTTGATCAATCGATTTTTGTACTCCAATCGATACCGCTCGAGAATCGGATCGCATCGAATCGAACTTTGGCGTAACGTGTTGATTTATTCGAGCGATCCATGATGTTATGGCGCATTATGGGCCCTAAAGGTCACCGTTTCTTTATTTGTAGTTGATGCGGCTTATCTGAACGACAAATGGATAAGATTCTGCGAAACTGGACGTGTGTTGTTTTATCGTTGGCCGTGTCATCGTACTGCGTGATTTTTATGGGATCTTCCAACAGTTTCAACACTGAATTCACACGTTTTTGTGGTGTGATTCATCACGAGGTAAACGTAAAAAGCCTAAATAAACATTCTGGAGTGGACTTTGAACATGGACCCATTTTTTCCCTACTGAATTCTATCATCCCTTTCCGAATCAAGCAAACACATAAACAAAACGCCCCTAATATGCAGCACAAACACACAACCCTTTATAATCCTTAACGCTGAGCAGACGTATAATTACTAATTAAATAATTAATTACAAACGGTATCCCGTTCGGGGTAATTCGCAGGCGATTCGAGAATTGAACCCTTTTGCCCCCTCGCTCCGTCCGGGTTCATTCGGGGCATTTGATCCACTTCACTTGTTACAAAACAACTTTAAAATTAGATGATTGGGAAGCCTATTGTTTTCGTAATTACTTTTGATTTTGAATATCATTTTTCGTTAATTTGTTGGGTCATTTTCGTTTGCTTTTATATTTGAATGAGAATTTATCTTTGATTTCTAGACTCAATTATTTCTTGTTCTTCTGTTTAAAATTAGAACTTTCATCAAGATGATCAGTGTAATTTTACTAATTGTGAGGAACTTATCCAACTGCTTAAATTACTTAATAGATACCGATTCCTATTTAAATACATTGCTGGGTGCTGTGTGTTTGTGTGCTTTATCGAGGTTGTTTTCTTTAGTGAACATTCAGGCAGATATTATGTTTTGATGAAGAAAATAGAGCAGTGGTGGCCCAGTGGTATCGACCGCGACTTACAAGTTTCTAGGTCGTGGGTTCGAGTCCAGGCAAGCGCTTTACTTTGTGTAAATTATTTCATCACCACTGTAAAGGAAAAGGAAAACATCGTTAGGAAACCGGCATGTCCTAGAAGCAATCATTCGAAGACATGTGACATCCACCAACCCGCACTGGGCCCGCGTGATGGATTACGGCCCATTCCCTCTCACAGAGAGCAGGCCTGTATCCCAGCAGTGGGAACATTAATAGGCTGATGATGTGATGTGATGTGATGTGAAGAAAATAAGTTTTCGAATTGTTATCCGTTAGTAATTATTACGGAAACATGTATATGAGTCAGCATAATAACTTCAATGTTATGTCCTACTATTACCCTTCCAACGGCTGCCTGACTCTGTAATACGCCCCAAGATACAGTTTTCCACGACACTATAATATTTCTACACCACTTTTACAGAAAGCAAAATAAATTCGTTACTTAGGTTCAACTTTATTCCTAGTATCAACGGTGATATTTGGCTTAGTATTATGTGTCCTGTTACCGTTTGCAGGATCAGCAGAAACTATTATGTCTGAACGATCTCATTAGAACTAGTCTAAAACATTTCCTTTTAAAAAAAAATGTTTTTGATCTAGGTTAATCCTCAGATGTTTTTCTTTTGGAATTACCTACTAGCAAAGACATGTAGATACAACATAATAGGTTACTCGATACATTTAGATACTATGACTCTGCAGATTCCTATACTTTTTATGGATTAGGTTTGATTCGCTTTTAAGTATGGAATCCTTGGATTAGTTAGATCCTCATATACCGAGTCCAAATAGTGTAATCATCAGTACACAGCAACACGGTAGTAAAAGGAACAGTAGCGTAGCACCCATTTTATTTACAACTCCTACCTCAATAAACCCTACTACTACCTACTACAAGAAATTACATCACTACGAACATTAACCAGCACTATAACCCGTTCAAAGGCACTACCGACGACCCTCACATACGGAAGCACATCCCTACAATCGAACTTAAGTAATCACGTCTTCGCATTAGCACAGACAGCCCTCAGACCGCAGGGAGGCAGGGGAGGGTTGGAGCGCGGGAGGGTTAGTTCACTTTGAGTTAACACCTCACTGCTCGATTATACGAATGCGAGTTTATGCGAATTATTCGACGGTACAGACACGGTAATGACGGCTCGTAATGAGGTTGGATTCGTAATGATATAAGTCGAGTTTTTTTGGGTGTACTTAAAGATTTTGCCGGGCTTTGCGATGTTTTATCGAAATAAATGTCTGATATTTCGGTGGCGCCTTTGCAGGGATGTCTATTGTAAAACTCCATCTCTTGCGAATGGGCAACAAGCTTCACTTTTTGCTTGACTTCTTTTTAGGGTTGGACCTCAAAAGGTAAAAAAGGAACCCTTATGAGATCAGTCTCTTGTCTTTCTGTCCGTGTGTCACCACTGATTTTCTCAGGAACGGGTGGATTTAGGAAGTTGAACTGATACTGAGGTCTATAGTCCCTATTAGGTGTATAAAAATCATTATAAATAAAAAGATATGGGCAAATTAAAATTTTCGCGAAAACTTGTAAATACCAAAATTTACCTTAATTTTCAACTTTTTTATTTTTCGGAATTTTCAATCAGCAACCCAGTCTATCTCCCACTCCTAGACAAAAGCCTATATTTCACCACAATCACAACATACAACAGTCGGCCCTTCTTCAAAGTATATCGCTAGCTATCACAATGTTTGTCTGTAATGGCGCAAATGACATTTGTGCAAGCGTCCCTGTCCCTTAGCAGCGGCTTGCGAACGAGACGGTAATGAGCAAGATTGTACTGATATACGTCGTCGGAGCTTAATGGTATGACTTGTGTTATGGTTTGAATGTATTTTTATGGTAAAAGGCACATTTTTAACTTTAGTTCACTCGCGTTGAAAAAAGTTTAAGTTACGTGACTGATCACGTGGGGTCTATCAGACCCCATATTGTAATAAGCGTTAAAACCGCAAAATTAATTAATAATCTGAATTTTGTCGACTGCAGTTACAACAGTGTAAACAATTAATTGTAATTTATCGATGTGAATTTCTTAGGACGTAGTAGACTAGTACTGCCAAGTTTCTCGTTGATTTTAGTCCTATATCTGCCAGTAAACATCTTTCTGCAGCAATGATGATGAAGTTCTTCAAGTAACATCTAAGTATAGCACTAAAATTACTTGTGATTTGATGATTTCATTTATTGACTTGGCTTTTAAAACAATTATAGAAAGTACCATTTAATACCTAGTCAATGACAATTTAACAATAATGATTGAGAATAGAACTACCACTTCCAACATTAATGTTTAATAGTGCTTCGTAATTAAGACCAAGTATTGATTGCATCGCGGGCATTGACTTACGCACATCTACTTTACTAATATGTATAATAAGTTGGGTAACATAACCCATCGCTTACCGCCTTTCTAAAGTTACCATTTTTTTTTATTTGTTTTGGGTTTGCTCTTGACTCTAGTCTAGGTCAAAGGTGACAGAGATAGAGTCGACGATGGAGTGAGCTTACCCAAAAGAAGCCTGTTCACTCTAACTTTGAAGAGATTCGGATTGAATGCGTTCGGAAACACTGACGCAGGTAGCGAGTTCCATTCATTCGCTGTGCGCATTATGAAGGATGTTTGGAAGCGCTTGGTGCGAATTGGTGGAATGGCAACAAGGTAAGGATGATAACTTGCAATGCGTCTAGATGTCCGATGGTAGAAGGGGGCTGGTGGGATGAGGTAGTGGAGTTCTTCAGCACACTCACCGAAGTACAGTCTGTAGAAGACCGACAAGCAGGCAACCTTGCGGCGATGAGCCAAGCTGTGAAGCTTGGCATCCGCCAGTTCAACGTCGCCAATGAGTCGGCTCTGCGTTCCACGTAGTCAAGCGCGGCAAGCTGATATTTAGCTGAGCCATCCCAAAGGTGGCTGCAATACTCCATACAGGATCGGACTTGCGCTTTGTATAGGGTTAAAAGCTGTCCAGGCATAAAGTATCGCTTCACTCTATTTAGGATGCCTAGTTTTTTGGCCGCAATTTGGGCTTTGTAGTTGAGACTGGATGTCAACCTTTTTTTTTTGGGTGGGTAATCATCCAATGACTTCTTCCGCTCTGGGTGAAGCGGAAGGGCGTGTCAGACTTTTACTGACTAAAACCCACCCGTGTTCTTTCAGTTGCTTGTGCCAGGGCCGCGGTAACTCTTTTTCAAATTTATCCGCGACCCAGACAGGCATCGGCCCTATCGGACCCCTCAATTTTTTGCTGACATCTCTTTGAGGCGCGCGTGGAACACTACGCGCCGTCGACTCGGGCCTGATCCTTATCGGACAGCGAGCTACCCATTACTCGCCGTCCACAAGCCCGCGCCTACGGTGGCCGGGAATCGGCTTGTGACTCCCGACGCCCAGGGCGTCTCCTGCGGTGGCTAGGGGCGTGAGGGCGTCTACGTTGCGTCTCCCTCACGCGTTCCGCCTCCTCCTTCGTGAGCATTACTGCTTCACAGAAGGAGGTGACAGCTTCCCATGCCCTCTCGCTCCGTAGCATGGCCTGAACCAGGGCCGGACGCGAGAGGTCGCCACCGCTGATAGACTCCACGAGGACACGGCGGTGCTCCGCCCAAGCGGGGCAGACCTCCACCGTATGCTCCACCGTGTCCGTCAACTCCATGCCTAGGAGCTCGAACCGATCAGTCACAGGAACAGACGCACCCCGAAAAGTAGGAGTTTGATCGAAAAGACTTTTTTTAGCGGTAAAAAGACACGCCTGTGTTTTAGTGGCGTTAAAGGAGACCAGATTGTCATCGGGGTGATGACACTGGGAGACAAGGCTTAAGGTCAAAACTGTCCGCTCCACCATAGCCTCTCTCAAGGAACGAACTTCATCCACGCTGGTTTTTGCGCTGGACAAGTATCTCTCTGAAACAGTACTCTCATCTGCGTACCCAACAATACCAGGCTGAAGAAGGTCATTGATGTGCAGCAGGAATAATTAATTGGTTGCTTGCAAAAAAATATGAAATAGGTAGCCGATGGGGCTGAAAGATACAAGAGTGGTGACGTGACGTCGTACCGCAAGACGCAGCGGTTGGAACTCTGAAAGGCCTCCCTTGAGGTTGGTTGATGATCTGGTGAGGAGCCCACTGGTTGTAAAAGTTACAGAAACGGTTGCTTGGCCAAGGCCAGCAGTCTTTCAGCTGAAGTGACAATAAACACATGCCATCTTCTGCCCCTCATTTAACACAATCTGATCCTATCACTCCATCTGTCTTCATTTCCTTAAATTATTAATTGATAAACAAACCAATTCCTCTGAAATACATTATAACATTTCGCACACCTGTCGTCATTCCCAAGCGACACAGCATTATACTCATTCCGTGAGGGTTAAGTCATTCAAATCGTCGTGGTTCGCGAACCGTCGCAGTAGGAGGGTTAACTAATAACCCGATGACATTCATGTAATTTGACATTATTGTAGGATGTAGTTATTAGGATTTATATAAGGGCTATGGGGTAGGTGTTAAGCTTGGTGTTTTAGAATGTATGGTGCCTTTAAGGTGTTCATTTTGTTAAGGTAATAATGTTGAAAGAAATTGCATTATGTCTTAGAGGGGTTCCATGGTATATACTATGGGTCCATACGTACGAGTGCTTTTTTCTTAGTTATTAAAATGATCAAGCTATATAGTCTCTTTGTCAGAAAAAGCAAACTTTATCTTTTCACTCAAGATTTCAGAGTCACGAATGTTTTTTCGAAACTTTCTCCACAAAGCTGCCATGGCCTTCAGTATAGGGATATTAGGGAACAGAATGGAAACCATTTCCCTATTTTATTTCAATCTCCATCCATGTTACCGATACTACAAGTGCTAATCATATTACTTATGAAAATGCCACGTGGGCTACCAACTTTTACCAAACACTTCGATCACAAACTCTTATCAACCATCAGCATCACACACACGACCTAACCCCGCGGCAATCCAATCAATAATGGCGTCACATTAGCCAAAGAAAATGGCCGCCCACTCCTGCGCAGCTGACGGATCGCTTCCGACGCATGCGTTCGCGCGTTGGCCAATCAATAGGAAATGTTGCCATACCAGCGATAAGATAGATACGACGCATTCGTTATGCGTAATTGGGAGGGTTAATTGAATTAAGATGTAGCTAGCTTCGGGCTATTTTGGTAATTTGTGTATTGGGCAATATATACAGACAAATTTACCCATGTTTCACCCTAAAATCAGACATATTGGCCCATAAGTTGGTCTGGTCTTAACCTTCTTGATGCGCCTATGAGCCTGGGGTTTTCTCAAACAGAATATGCGATTGTATTAGTGTACCTAGCCTAATAGTTTAGGCTAGGTTAATTATTGACCAATTAGAATATCTTCATTCACTATTGTATCTCGACATTAGAATTGCTCAAGCCGTAGTAAACATGTAGGTAATCCGTAAAGTGGTTACTGAACTGATTATCCAGTGTGTACCGGACTTACATCAACATTCGACACTCGACGAAGCTTTTAATAACTCACTACTAACAAAGTAATTAGCAACAGATCGATGACCGAGCTACCCATTATTGTAATAGAACTAGAACCCAATTGCCAGTCAATACTCTAAGCATCATAATTTCGGTAACAGCCACCTCTCTACCTACCTGTAACGGACGCATGGCTTTGTACGTTGCGTGGTGATTTTTTAGCATAAGGGCTTCCCACGTAGACCTATAACGGTGTTTATGGCGACCATGTGTTTGGGTCTTTTTAACGAATCTTTGAATGAAGCAATAACCCTGACCGTTGTCGGCATTTTGTAAAAATAAAGAAACAATCCATGTTTAATGGCTCCGTAACGGTGAACGCCTCGTTTGTCAAAGGTTTACCGCTTTGAAAAAATAAATAACTATAAATGCTTATTGTCTGCAGACCCGTACGCCGCCTTAATAAAACATTGAATGGACTATTGTCGTTATCCCAAAACACATTAAGTAATTACCGGGATCGGCGTGAGAAAATAAGATATCCCGTTAGTTAGTTATTATTTGTAAATTTCTCTTTTCGTGGTACTAAAAATAACACGTGAATGTTAAAATATAATTGATGTAGGTTCCATGTGAGTTTTAAAGTATGAGTACAAAACATATGAGAACTACTGTAATATACGAGAACTAGAGGAAAGGTAGACAATTAGGTAAGATTATGCATGTTTTGATAGCTCATAAGTAGGGAGGAATCTAGGTTAGATAAGATTTCTGTGTTAACCTTTTTACAGTTTATATGTTTCCTAGGTAGAATTAAGTATGTAGATTAAGGAAATGTATAATTTGTGTAGATTTAAGTAAGATAATATTGATGATTACGGCATTTCTATGACGCCATACCCGAGCGCCATTGAGAGAGAGGGGCGCCATTGTTCGCGCCTAGCGGTTCTTGTATAAATAACGGACCGTTTGGAGGCTGAGGCACAGTCGGACACAGTCAGTCTTCAGCTCTACAATTGTAATAACATACAGTTGTAATAACAATAAGGAATAAAATTGAAGATACGAATCACGACAGTATTTTCATTCTTCCAACGAACAACCAAATACAGTCCACTTCAGTCTGGTCCTACGAGCTCGGATAAAGAACCAAGAACCAGCGGCAACCAGGCCCACTACAGTCTGGTCCATCAAGCAGCGGATACAAGAACGAAGAACCCGCTGCAACCAGAACCACTGAGCTGCAGACGAAGTACGAAGATCTGCGGCAAGAGCGAAGAAAGGAACCCGGCTGTCACCGAGCCGCAGACGAAGTAAGAAGATCTGCGGTAAGAACAAAGCTGTACGGAACAGGACCGGTTTTGAACCTAACCGGTCTTGAACCTGACCGGCTTAAACACAACTGAACCCGACCGGCTTACCGAACCGAGCCGACCGGTTTCACCTGAAGTACCGAACCGAAGAGGTACTAACCCGCCTTGCCAAACCGAACGTGCGGCTATACTCAAGATGGTGTTCACAAGGAGCCAGGGAGACGCAACCGAGATAGAAGAACAGCTACGCATCCAAGAACAGGAAGCGCGACGCGTCCAAGAAGAGGAGGCGCGCCGCCAGGAAGCGGAGCTGATCGAACGGGAGCGAAGAAGAAGACTCTCACCGGACCCACCAGCATCACCATTTCCGAGAATGGCACACAACAGCGCAGCGGGGCCTTCCAGTGCACAGACGACAAACACCGCGATCCGACAGCGAATGACGTCACCGACCAGGACAATGAGGTCGCAACGGTCGACGACAAGCGTCACAACAAGGCTACGGATAGCGGAACTGGAGGCTGCAGAGAAGCTAGCAGCCATCCGGACCCAGCAACTGGCACTGGAAGAAGAGCTAGTCAAGAAGAGACTAGCAGTGGAGGTGTCAGCGATCAACGATGAAGAAAGCGTACAAGAGGAACAAGAGCCCTCTCGTCCACGCGAAGAGCCTCATCAAATGGTGGATGAATGGCTGAGGACGAACCCCCTCAACTCACGGGGGGAGGAGGGACCAAGAGAATCCAAACAGATACGCTTCGTGTCTAGAACGAGATCGCCGACCCCCATAAGAGCAAAGGACAGCATTGAGCACTTGGCAGCAACACTAGAAAAAATGGCCCGACCTAGGCCTAGGCACACGGAGCTACCTACATTCTCCGGAGCGGCCAACGAGTGGCTGCCATTCAAGGCGGCTGTACGAGATTCGACAGATATGTACCAGGTTACAGCAGCCGAGAACGTACAAAGGCTGAGAAGCTGCCTCAAAGGAGAAGCAAGAGACGCCGTGGCCGCCCTTCTACATACGGCCACTGATCCAGGCGTCATTATGAAGACTCTTGAGCAGTGCTTCGGACGACCGGAAGTCATCATCGACCGGGCACTGGATGACCTCAAGAAGCTTCCAAAACCTGGTACATCGGCCACAGAACTCAACAGTTTCGCTGTCAAGCTACAGAACATAATTTGCGTACTGCAAACAATCGATCGAAGAGGTTACTTGTTCAACCCTTTTATGACCCGGGAAGTACTGGACAAGCTCAGCCCGCATCTCCGATCCCGCTGGTGTGACTACGCCTACGATCAAGAAGGGACAGCGGATCCGGAAATCGTCGTGATGTCACGGTTTCTAATGCGAGAGGCGGACCGAGCGTTACGATATACGTACGCTCCGTCTACAAGCGCCGCCGCACCGAGAAAGGAAACTCGACCCATCGTGACACTCAAGAAGAAGGCGAGCGTGTTCACTACGACCGAGGGAAGGGAAGAAGAAAAGGACAAGTGCCCTAAGTGCGAGCAAGCCCACCTGTTGACGCGGTGTCCGCAGTACAAGGCGCTAACGGTAGAGCAGCGATGGAGCTTTCTTAAATCTAATAAGATTTGCTTCAAATGCGCCCAGAAGCAACACAGGCGCATAAGTTGCAAGGCGCAGCTGTGCGGCGTGGATCAATGTCGCCGCCCGCATCACGCGACGCTCCATCAAGCGGTACGCGAAGCGCAGACGGAAGACATGGGGAAGGCTGAACCACGGAAGGAGGAAGCGGTCCTGTCTGTGGCTACCCAACCCGCTACCGGGCCACGGGCAGTCTTGCTCAAGATGTGCCCTGTCATCGTGTCCGGACCACGGGGGGAGGTCAAGACCTACGCACTCCTAGACGAAGGGGCCACGATCACCCTAGTGGACGAAGCACTGGCGGCGAGCGTCGGGGCAGAAGGGCCATCACGGCCGCTCCACCTGAGCGGGGTCAACATGTCGCAGCGAGATATGGGCAGCCAAGTAGTGAATATCAACGTGAAGGGACTGAAGAGTGACGAAAGCTACAGGGTCAGAGCGAGGACCATGAAGGATCTCCGGCTTCACCAACAGTCCATTCCCGACACGCTGCTGGATTACGAGCACCTGAGGGACCTGACCCCAGAAGAGGTGTGCTACGAACTGGCGCGCCCCGGGCTTCTAGTGGGTACAGACCACTGGGAGTGCATCGTGTCCCGCGAGCTCCGAATCGGCGGCCCTAACCAACCGGCAGCATCAAGAACGCAACTCGGATGGGTGGTGCACGGAACCGCACCACGCAAGACCATCATCAAAGAAGGGAACGTGCTGCATGTATACGAGCCCAACCGAACTACGGGTGCATGCAGCCAGGAACTCCACGACTTAGTCGAAGCCCACTTCAGGATTGACGCGCTCGGCATACAAGGAAGGCCGAGAGTCAAGGCGAGCGATCAACGGGCCATCGACATAGTCGGAAGGACAATCAGGAAGATTGACACCGGGTACGAGGTTGGGCTGCCATGGCGACGAGACGAGGTCACTATGCCGCCTAGCTACAATCAAGCGTTCCGCCGGCTGAAGAAGATCGAGCAGAAGATGGACGCCAACCCACAGTTCGCGGCTGAGTATTCCAAGCAGGTTAACAACCTATTGGACAAAGGGTACGCGACGCCATGCGACGGGTCGGAGCGAGCGAGTGCCATCTGTTGGTATCTGCCACATTTCGCCGTGCAGAACCCGAACAAGCCCGGCAAACATAGGCTAGTGTTCGACGCAGCAGCGAAGAGCAACGGCGTCTGCCTAAACGACGAACTGTTGGAGGGACCCGACCTACTGCTGTCGCTGCCAGGAATCCTATTTAGGTTCCGAGAGAAGGTGGTAGCGATTACGGCAGACGTGCAGGAGATGTTCCTGAGAATCAGGATAAGGCCGGAGGACCAACCAGCGCAACAGTTCCTGTGGAGAGGTGACGACCGACAAGAGCCGCCGAGGAAATACAAGATGACCAGTATGCTATTCGGCGCCGCGAGCTCCCCGTACATGGCCCATTACGTTCGCAACCACAACGCAGACGTACATGGGCAGGAGTACCCGCGGGCGCTGGAGGCCATCAAAGGAAGTCACTATATGGACGATTTGGTGGCCAGCTATGAAGACGCTGAAGAAGCACGGAAGGCAGTAGAGGAAACCAGAGCAGTGCACGCGCACGCAGGGTTCACGCTGCGAGGTTGGAGCTCCAGCAACAAGACGGTGCTACGCGACGTGCCCACCGAGCTGCACGCCACCTCTCCTACACAATTGGGGGGTGAGCAGCCTGAGAGCAAGATTCTGGGGCTGCATTGGGACGCGGAGCGCGATGAGCTGGGGTTCAACACATCTATGAACCGAGTCCCGGCTGAAGTACGAGCGAGAACGCGCGCCCCGACTAAGCGTGAAGCCCTCAGCGCCGTGATGTCCATATACGACCCGCTTGGTTTGCTGAGCCACTACACAATACGATCGAAGATCATACTGCAGAGCTTGTGGCGCCTTCAGACGACGTGGGACGAGCAAATCCCCGAGGAAGAGAACGAGCTCTTCGCCTCCTGGCT
Organism: Orthosia incerta; assembly: GCA_948252205.1. NCBI lineage: Eukaryota > Metazoa > Arthropoda > Insecta > Lepidoptera > Noctuidae > Orthosia > Orthosia incerta. The sequence continues at coordinate 27,789,141 of OX411760.1, forward strand.
CGCTCGCCTGACTGAACTCGCTCAGCTGCGACTACCGCGCTGTTACGTGACGCAAAAGTATGAACGCGTCGACTTACACATACTGTGCGACGCCAGCGAGCAAGCCTACGCAGCTGTGGCCTATTGGCGAATAAGAAACGTCGATGGGAGCCTGAACGTCGTGTTGGTGGCCGCCAAAGCTAAGGTGGCGCCTCGTCGGGCGCAAACTATACCGCGCCTGGAGCTACAAGCCGCAGTGATTGGAGCAAGACTCGCTGAGACGATAAGAAGGGAGCACCGAGTCATCATCGGCCAGACGACCTACTGGACCGATTCATCTACCGTGGTGCACTGGATCCATCACGACGTGCGACGCTACACGCCATTCGTTGCGCATCGGCTGGGAGAGATCGCAGAGTTGACCCAGAAAGAAGAGTGGCGTTGGCTGCCTACTGCAAGCAACGTAGCGGACGACGCCACTCGGCTCATCGACACGCCCATCTGCGCCACGGATAGATGGTTTCAAGGACCGGACTTCTTGCTCCTGCCAGAAGAGCAGTGGCCCACGACGTCGACGGATGACAAGGAGGACGAGGAGGTCCTTCACACGAGGGAAGAAACGGAGCGAGACAGCTGGCTACCGAACCCGGCCCGCTTCTCGAAGTATGAGGACGTGCGACCCATGCGAGTTGGCGACGGTGGCTACGCGAGTATCCGCCCACACGGGTACCTCGCGGCGAGCCACGGAACACATGAACACATGGCCGATGGGAATCGTCGAGCGCACGCATCGCGGACCGGATGGCGGCATCAGAGTCGTCGAGGTGCGCACCAGGACTGGCACCTTCCGACGCCCCGTGAGCAAGCTCGTCGTCGTGTCAACAAAGGAGGCTACGCGAGCTGCGCCGGGGGGAGAACTGTAACGGACGCATGGCTTTGTACGTTGCGTGGTGATTTTTTAGCATAAGGGCTTCCCACGTAGACCTATAACGGTGTTTATGGCGACCATGTGTTTGGGTCTTTTTAACGAATCTTTGAATGAAGCAATAACCCTGACCGTTGTCGGCATTTTGTAAAAATAAAGAAACAATCCATGTTTAATGGCTCCGTAACGGTGAACGCCTCGTTTGTCAAAGGTTTACCGCTTTGAAAAAATAAATAACTATAAATGCTTATTGTCTGCAGACCCGTACGCCGCCTTAATAAAACATTGAATGGACTATTGTCGTTATCCCAAAACACATTAAGTAATTACCGGGATCGGCGTGAGAAAATAAGATATCCCGTTAGTTAGTTATTATTTGTAAATTTCTCTTTTCGTGGTACTAAAAATAACACGTGAATGTTAAAATATAATTGATGTAGGTTCCATGTGAGTTTTAAAGTATGAGTACAAAACATATGAGAACTACTGTAATATACGAGAACTAGAGGAAAGGTAGACAATTAGGTAAGATTATGCATGTTTTGATAGCTCATAAGTAGGGAGGAATCTAGGTTAGATAAGATTTCTGTGTTAACCTTTTTACAGTTTATATGTTTCCTAGGTAGAATTAAGTATGTAGATTAAGGAAATGTATAATTTGTGTAGATTTAAGTAAGATAATATTGATGATTACGGCATTTCTATGACGCCATACCCGAGCGCCATTGAGAGAGAGGGGCGCCATTGTTCGCGCCTAGCGGTTCTTGTATAAATAACGGACCGTTTGGAGGCTGAGGCACAGTCGGACACAGTCAGTCTTCAGCTCTACAATTGTAATAACATACAGTTGTAATAACAATAAGGAATAAAATTGAAGATACGAATCACGACAGTATTTTCATTCTTCCAACGAACAACCAAATACAGTCCACTACACTACCCAACTTGTACATATGTGTGCGGTCCGATATCGACTGTAAACAATCTATTTAATTTGAATAATAACCACTGGCAACATAATCTAACTAACTCGTAATTACTGGCCCAGGGTTGCCACAACTATCTGTATTTAAAGCATTATTTATCTTGAAACATTTCTGTTGACTGCAGTATCTTAGAGGAATGAGTTTACTTGTAACTTGTCTAATCTTATATGTTGCAAAATAACATGTAAAGATAATATTTTAACAGAATATCAAAGCTTGGGACAACTATTTTAGTAGATTTTAGGAGTGGTCATGTAGCAAATGGATTGCTAATGCATTGAAGAACTTGCTACATGTACCACTCTATTTAAATTCACAATTACCAAGGACAAGAAATTGTATAGGTACTTCTTCATTGAAAACTCTTTCACTAAATATTGGGGTCCCAATTACATCTTCAATCAATAAATGAAATCAGTGTATCGCATTTCAAAGCTGGACTTAGTCCTCTTGCAAGCTGCGTTACAGCACCTGGTCCTCCGTCTTCCGCATCCAACCTGTCTCAATTAGCCATACTCGTAACATCTTACCGAAATACTTCCTATATTTATACAACTAGCTGTTCCCCGCGGCTTCGCTCCCGTGGACCACCCCACAGGACCCGTTTTCGGGATTAAAAATAGCCTCTGTCACTCAGGGATAATGTGGCTTTCTATTGGTGAAAGAATTTTTTAAATCGGTCTAGTAGTTTTGGAGCCTATTCGGTACAAAGAAACAAGCAAAAAAATCTTTCCTCTTTAAAATATTGTTATTATTTCCTTTATTCAATTTATGTACATATTTTTTACGTTTTTAAATATTAGCTTATAAATAAAATAAAAAACAATTAAAAATATAAAAAAATTTAGCCCACCGGTATCGAGAACAGGGTCCAAGCTACCGGTGGTCTGGGCTCCTGAGAGAGGAACCTCCTAACGATACGCGCCGTGTCCAGGAGTACCTAACCGCTTTCCAGCTGCCCAACGAGAGCCTCCTCAGATGTTCGTCGAGGCTCTTGGCTATTATGCCATTGGCCGTAACGACTATCGGCACAATGATCGCTGTAAAATATTATTATTAATTATTAGAATTAGAATAGATAGGGTGTGGTATAGGAACACTTCTGCCTTATTCTTCGGCAAATACGAGCGTGAAGTTATGTGTGTCATGATGTATCATCATCTTCATTAAACAACACTAAATTGATTACCTAAGACATCTGCCATTCCTCATCTCATGCCACCCCTAATTACAGTGTCGATCGCGAACTTGATCACAAGTTAATTGGCTGGCCACAAAGCCGGGCGCACACAGCCGACCGCGCGACTGCTAATGACGACTAATCGCAGCGACCGGACACGTGCGTCACGCGCGCCTGCGGCGTTGCGATTAATTGAAATCGTGTAATTTGAGCCGTGTATGAAGCGTAATGCCTTGTTTGTTTATTGGTTGCGGATGATATACATCGCTGCGATTAATTTGTGGCTGCGATCTGTGGCCGTCTGGTGGAGCCTTTATTGGTTTTGTTTGATGTGTTGGTGTTTAGTCGCGTTGTAGGTACGGGAGTCTTGATGTCTGGGGGGTGACCATAAGCTCTTAGAGCGGTATCATTTTGAGATCGAATAAGGGACATATGTATATGACTTGTATACATCTGTCACTTACTCGATATCAAATTGATACCGCTCTAAGAGCTTATGGTCACCCCCCTGGGGTTTATTTAACTTGTGCGAAAGTAAGGTAAGATGTGCATATGTCCGCCTTTGTACTTGTGCATAAACTTTTGATAGTTACTTCTCTATATTAGGTACTATTTTATTGGAGTAGTTATCTGATTCACGTGTATTTCTGCCTATTTTTTTAAATTTTGCTTTGTTTCCTTTACCTTGTGTATCCCGTGCTTACACCTTAGTAACTTATATCTTCGGGGAATTCCATCTACGTATTAAGTGTTGTCTTAGCTTGTATGTCGTACGTCTGAGTAAGTTGTCCAAAATACGCACTTAACTTCAAAAGTATCAATTGGTACATACATTCTCTTCCAGTTTATCAAACCCATAGCTTTAGGGCGTAGAACTTAGGACACAGGTAATTAGCGATAAATAACATAAATGGAACAGATAATTAACCAACATAGGCTTAATAAATAGCCGTCATCGATAAACATATTTACTGGATCAGCCTCGTGAATCAATACGTTAGTAATCAACCGGTACATTCATTTAATTTGTTTAAGTAAATAAATAAAGTGTCGTAATTTGTTAAATTTCTGTCAGTAATCACCGGAGCGAATGAACTCGTTCGTAATAATTGCATGCTAGGGCTGCTGCCAATCATAACACGATATTAATATTTAGTATCATAAATGATTACAGTGGAAAAAGTATACTGATCAGTCTTCAGCAAAATAGGTACTTAAATTAGGAAGAACTATACAGCTCTAGTATCTAGAGATCAGTCTGAAGCATAGGCAGCAACATCGCTATGACTACGAAAAACAACATGGCAAGGCATTGACAAAATGAGAGAAAAAGCCTCGCATGATAACAAGCATCTTTCAGCCGTATGATTCTCACATAAGTAAAGTTTAACAATCTCTCTCAATCTTAGTGACCTGCTTCCAATCATTCATGTTCGTAACCAATTTGAAATTGAGTGCGAACACCCCCAAATTAAAATAGTCCGTAACGACACGCAAGTAGACACAATTCATTCAGCAGCCAAGCAGAATAAAGCATTCAAGAGTTCCTCTCATTCACAGTTCATCAGAATTTTCTCAAAACAAAAACATAAACGTACAAAGCCTGAAATATTACAAAATACTAAGAAAAGCCACAGAATGGCGCTGAGTTTTTATGGCGGACTCAATTAGGTGAGTTTACGACATTTTTCAGTTTATTTCAGTGAGACCACACGCGTTTACTGCTGTAAACTGTAAAGCTATTTACATGTTTTACTGTTTCGTTACTTCACGCTGGTTTTCAGGGAAGAGAGAGAAAGGGAGCAGGGTTTAATTAAAGCAAGGTGTACCAGAGTCTCTTCCAGACTAGGAAACGCTGGCGTAACGAATTCGAGACGCTTACGAAGAATTGGCCAGAAGAGGCAAGATTGGAAGGCTATAGAAAGATATTTACTCAGCTGTGGGACAAATTAGTTTGAAAAAAAAAAACTTTTTACAAAAAAAATACCACCGACCTCCAAATAAGAAAACTACAAAGTGAAAAATAACTTCAGTTGGTGTCTTTCGTAGGTACCATTTTTTTTCATTATGGACACCGACTTCCAAAAATAAAGTTATTTTTCACTTTGTAGTTTTCTTATTTGGAAGTCGGTGGTATTTTTTTTGTAAAAAGTTTTTTTTATTTTTCACTTTTTAGTTGTAGGTACCTACCTAATAGGCAAGCTGTTTAGTAAGTTTCCTATAAGGCCAGAATAGATTACCCGAATATCATGAAACTTGAACAAAACCGATCAAATGAGAGATCTGCTTACCCCTTTAGACCGTACTGGCGTGATGTTATATTATGAAATGGTATAAACAATGAACAGACATGCGATTGCAGCAGTCCCGAGAGATTTCCCGTTATTTAATGAAGAGTTCTGTTGTATATCTTCGAAGTTCTTCATCAGATCTCCACCAAATTAAAATGGGATACTCTTTCAAACAAAAAAATAATTTTCAAAATCGGTCCACAATTGACGGAGATATCGGTGAACATACATACAAAAAAAACATACAAGAAGTCGAACACAGAACCTCTTCCTTTTTCGAAAGTCGGTTTAAAAGAAGGAGTATTATCTGCCCGCCCCTGCAGCGATATGAAGTTAAACATATATGTTAGCTTTCACGACTTAGGTCGAATGGAATGGCTTACGATACCTGTAACAATAAAAACCTTTGGTTTCCTCAAGACAAAGGCAAAGCTGAAAAACAAGAGTGTAAGGCATCTCCTGCATGATCGTCCTTTTTTGTGGACCTGATCCATTACAAAATAAATGTATTGTAAAATAGTAGTTTTCATCGGGCGAGATTGAGTTCTGAGAAGAGGTGCCTCATCATGAAAAAAAAATATGGAAAAAAACTGGCCAAGTGCGAGGCGGACTCGCGCACGATTCCGGTTCCGTACCACTATCGCAAAAAAATCACGTTTGTTGTATGGGAGCCCCACTTAAATATTTATTTTATTCTGTTTTTAGCATTTGTTGTTATAGCGGCAACAGAAATACATAATCTGTGAAAATTACAACTGTCTAGCTATCACGGTTCATGAGATACAGCCTGGTGACAGATGGACAGACAGACAGACAGATGGATCGCGGAGTCTCAGTAATAGGGTCCGTTTTTACCCTTTGGGTACGGAACCCTAAAAAACTATCTAATATCCTGCAATTTAAAGGATGCAATAAAGTAATGCTGCTTGACAATAGAAATGTTTAGTATACTCATGTGCCATTCTAGTTTAAATATTCCTCACGAGAAAAATAAGGCTAAGTAAGTAGGTAAATTGTTTCTCTTAAAGAATAATGAAGCCAGCAGATTTTGTTTTGTGTAATAAAACAAATCTTCCCCTTAGCACCGGCTTACAAGAACTTGAGAACTTTATTAAGCTCTAGAACGCCTTGGAAATATTCCGTGAAGAAGCTGGGATAACCTACTTAGTTACTAAAACAAAAAATAGCTTTCTCAAGTACCTAGACACAATACAAGTTAGTGCTTATGGAAGAACTTAAGGACTATTGAAAGTTAGACGTTTTCTCCTGAAACTTTCATAGTAACACGGTTTTAGATTGTAATTGCTAACAGTATTGTGAAACAGAATGGCAAAGGGTGAACATTTGTATACAATCACTAACATGAATATTAATCTCCTGGTTTTATCGACCTGTAACGTTATTGAATAAATTTAGTTAAAGACAAGGTTGTCAAATGTTGAATAAGTAAATTTTTTTGTTTTTACAGATTTTATTTTATTGTATAGGAATAGATTTGTCATCGTTGTATTTTTAACCTATTGAGACCTTTTACCCAGAAGGACGGTCATGTTTCCTTCATAACGAAAAAGTGGAACTAATCATAAAACAAAATTCGCGCACGAAGGGTTCCATACCATTATCGCCAAAAACGGCAAAAAAAAACACGTTTGTTGTATGGGAGCCCCACTTAAATATTTATTTTATTCTGTTTTTAGTATTTGTTGTTATAGCGGCAACAGAAATACATCATCTGTGAAAATTTCAACTGTCTAGCGCTATCTCGGTTCATGAGATATAGCCTGGTGGCAGACAGACAGACGGATAGTGGAGTCTTAGTAATAGGATCCCCCGTTTTTACCTAAAAACGAAATTATTTTGGTCTTTGTGTGTGCTATTTTTTCATAGATTGAATACGATTATTTATTGTTATAAGATATTTTTGAAACCAACATGGGAAGCAAGCGAGATAATCCTGAAAACTTCTATATAAGTCCCTTTAGACTAAGAACATTACAGAGAACTCGATTTTGTTATTCCTTATTGTTATAAAACCTTTACATCTTAGAAACCGCAACACTTACTTACATTATCGTAAATGTTATAACTTTATAACATAACACGTTACAATAAACGTTATTCCCCCGATAACGTTATTCCTTTGTTACAGTTAAGATACGCGAGAAATTAACGGTTCCCGTGGGTTCTGTACTCCTATATTATTTTATCCTTATTGTTTCTTCTCCACGATATCGGAAAATTGGATATTCGAAGTTTGTGAATGTAATTCGGTTTCATTTGCTATTGTCAAGGCTCGCAAAACAACTAGTTATTGCCAATATCTTGGGACTTGACTCGGTGATATTGTTCAGTATAAGAGTTTTAATTGTTATTTGGAGAACAATATGATATCCACAGTAAGTATACCTACTAAATTGTTCATGTTTAGTTTTAGAAGAGCTTGTAAGTAGTAAAGTTCCTTACAATCAAATATACCTTTTAAACCCCCGAAGACAAAATATTTTAGAAGATTAGGGTTATAAGTTTGAAGTGTGTACCTGTGTATTTGTGTATCTGTCTGTGGCATCATAGCTCCTAAACAGATGAACCAATTTTGTTTCAAAGGTGACATTATTGGGAGTGTTCTTAGCTATGTTTAATGAAAATCGGTTCAACCGTTCAAAAGTTATGGACGTTTTACTTGTTAGAATCGGGGTATTATCGCAAGATATCGTGTTCGAGAGAAGTTGATCGAAGCGTGTCTACTAATAGACAAATTATATAGGTATTTTTTTTTTAAATTTTTATTTGTACAATCTATAAATTACTTTGTTTTCGTATGTGTGTCCGGCAACTATTATAGTAATCGATTTTTCAAGCTCTTCCTGGATTAGATCTGATTAAAATGAAGTTTGGTGTTTATGTAACTTTGAATACATTGAATTAATATGGTACTACGGAGCTGGTCTCATGAAGGAGCCGGAAGGTGTATTTAGCAACTCCTCAACCAGACAAGAATGTACCATTGTGTTTGGGCTCATCAATTATGGTATTGATAAGCGATATTAGTACTGTTTAGTCCATTAAAAGCCGGTTTTAAAAATATTTTTAATTATTCAAAAATAAATCAAGATTTAATGGCACATTTTACTTGTCGTCTCATTAGCTATTAGAAAGTGCTCATCTAGGTTCTGATTCAGACACTAACTTTCTATTTTCAAATCATTGCACAAGTCGTTTAAAATGTGTGTACATTTTAACGTTGCCTGAGGCAATACCTGTATTATAGTAACATCAAATGCATCCAAAACAAAAAAGTATGAATGCCTCATTTCATTCAACCATACATGATCATCATAAAGATAATAAAATGCATTAAAGCTATACCCAACCTCTCTAACATAAACATTTACAAATCGATCTATCTCTCTCTCAAAAGTTGCTGCACAACTGGGAATTCCGACACTTTCACCATTGACCTGTGCGCCGCCGGTCATTTGTCAAAACGTCTAGATACTCATGTCTCTATCATGGCGGCATTGTGGAGGATACCCGTTTTATTGCAGGTAATCGCTTGTAATATAAACATCTAATGATATTAGTTTCGGCTCGTTAGCTTACTGATACACGGGATTAGAAGACGAAATGAATTTGAAAGTAACGGGAGATATTTTGGTGTTCCGTATAAAAATAAATAATTTGAAATCCTGTCCATGAACAGGTTGATTAGAGCATTACAATAACTTGCAATATGGAAGATAAATAGATTATAAATTATTGAACGAAAAAACTTGGTGCCTATTGTTTTTCGTTTTTCTACATCGACTTCGGAAAAGAATAGTTATTTATGCTACAAGTGCGCAAAGTAGGTGATTTCCACGAGTCGGAAATTATCTTACGCACGTGTATCATACAACATTTTACTATACATTGTGGGAGGAAATAAAAAAATATATCTGAACCAAGCAAGAAATTAATAAAATGGCGCTTATTCAAGGGCGCTCAGCATATCCACAGATTAACTAATAGTTCATAGTTCCTCGGGCATATCTACTGCGCATGTGCAAATAGCTGTCACGTCGTAACGCAAAAAGGCACGAGCAAAATATTCATTCTGCCAAACATATTTAATGAATATTTAAAATTAATTTATTGATCAAAATCTAAAAGGTAAAACAAAACTAAGGCGTTTTCAATTACTCTATAATTGAAAACGCCTTAGTTTTGTTTTACCTTTTATATGAATGATAATCTGTACTTAACTAATTTTTAAAAACTTTTCTCAAATAATAAAAACTATGCGGCGGGCTGACGTTGGAGTTAAAAATTAAAAAGTACAGGAAAGTAAAAAGCACTAGTAAAAAAAGTGACACTTTCCGCACAGTTTGGCTGCTTGGAAAACGCACTTTTCGAGGACATGCATTGTAAAATAGTTTTTCAATACAGTTGTTAAACATGGCGTACTTTCAGAGGCTATGATTATGATTCGAAAGTTAAATCTTACGCATAGGCATCTTTCTGTTACGCGGTCGTGACTTTTGTTTACGAGCTCGATCATTATGTTTGCAGTTTAGTTTTAAATGTATAAGTCAATTTAAAAAAGTTTAGTAGCAAGGAGTTTTCAAACATAGAATAAAATGGGATAGATTTTCTACGAGGAAAAATGAATGATTCCGTACGTTTTAGCATTGAATTCTCAAAAGTCTTTTAAATGGTTATTTAATATATTTAATTACCAGTTTTAATTTAATTATTTTCACATCAACATTTGTCAAAAATCGAATAGGCTGTATAGGCTGTTTTCGTTGAAAAAAAAATATGTCCAGTTGCAAAATCGCGCCATAAGTCAACTTAAAAAAGTTTAGTAGCAAGGAGTTTTCATACATAGAATAAAATGGTATACGATTTTATACGAGGAAAAATTAATGATGCCGTACGTTTTAGTATTGAATTCTCTTTTTTTTTTAAATAGTTGTTTAATATATTTAATTACCAGTTTTAAGTTAATTATTTTCACATCAACGTTTGTCAAAAATCGAATAGCTGTATAGGCGGTTTTCTTTGTAAAAAAAATATGTCCAGTTACAAAAACGCGCTATAATGAAAATTTTATTTTTTGTGAATAAACAAATCTAATTATTTGATTTGTTTTTACTGTTTCTCACAACTGTATTGAAAAACGTCGTGTGATACACGGGTGCGTAGGTTATTGCAAACTCGTGTCATTAAAAACCCTCCAGCTCGTTTGCAGTAACCTACTTTCCACCCTTGTATCACAATGTACTATTTCGCTATGTAGTATTTTTTTAAAGGTTTTTATTTTCTCTTTTGAGTTTTAGTACCTCAAATTTCCAAGAAAATCATTTATAGCCAAAATACATCTCATGACGATTCCAATAAGCCCAAATACATTTTTGGATAGGATATTTTTTTTTTTCGGAGTTCCAGTGCCTACTTTCCGGCTACATCATCAGATCAGTTCAATCGATTTTCCGCTCCTCCAAACATGCATGTCATTGAAAATTTTAGAGCTTTCAAATGAAAAGCTATTTATTCAAAAGAAAGGCTAGCCATCATGATTTAACAAAAATCTAGGATTATGTTATCGCCAAGCCTCCCGCTGCAAGTAAGAAGCTGAAGGCGTATTGTTTATCACAATTACCACTGTGCTACATTTTACAGTGAATAAAACACATCAGGGTTACCTCTTACCTTTTCAGAGTAAGCACTCTTTCGCTAAATTTACCTATGTCTTATGTCTAAGGCCCACTTGCACAAAAACTTAACTCAGGGTTAGTTGCTAACATGAGGTTGAATTGACAGTTTGTAATACAATATTTTCAATTTAACCTCGAGTTAGCAACTAACTCTGAGTTAAGTTTTTCGTGCAGTTGGGCCTAAGTATGTTCAATGTAGTATTAACTAGTAAGACGGTAACTGAACCCAAATAATTCAGAGAGTTGCTACCGCTGATCTGTAACCAATTTATACTTCTGCATAAAAAATAGGTACGCAAAATTGACGATTGTATTTACAGTGAAAGTAGCATAGACGAGTTATTTTATTCACAGATTAAAATAATTAGCGTATATCAAAGTTCAATTAAGTCTCCGACCCATTGATTTAGAAAAAAGTCGCCAAAGAAAGTTGCAGTATTTAGCTCGTCAAATGCAGTTTTGTGATTTTTTAAATAAAATGGCATAACAGATTTTTTTAACTAGATTGTGAATGGTCATTATTAAGCTATGGCCAAGCACCAAATATATCTACAGGAAGCATCTTCCCTACTCAAACCAAATTGAAATAAATGGCCACTTGCACTACAAATCTACACTCAATGCATTTACACCAAATAAATTTAAAATCATCGTGGTAATTCTTTCAATCGTTTGTAGATGACATAAACAAAATTATATTTTACAAGATTTTATTTAACTTGCAATGTATGTATGTAAGTGTGTCGGGTTATATATTAAATTGAAATAAAAAAATGCAGTGCCATCCCTAACGATCAGAAAGATTGATCGACCACGAAAAGCCGACTCAGCTCAGCGCAATCAATTGAAACAATTTGAGCATTAAATACGATAGCACGTTCCACGGTACGCCGACTACGCCACGCCACCACGCCAGTACGCGCGTATCGGTACGCCACAACCGCAGTGATTGATAACAGTACGCGGTGAAATGGAATACCAATTGTATTCAAATCAAAATGTTAGGTTAGCATGAGGTTGCTGTTGGTGCGATGCTATTGGGATAAAATACGATTTTGAGGCTAACTGAATAGCTACCAGGCAAACCTATGTCATCACAGTGCTGTAATAGAAAATCTTACTTTTTTACATTTTAATATGGAATACAATTCACAAGCTAGCAAACCAACTCGTGTAAATTACTCCTTTCAGTACCTACCTAAGAAGAATAAGATTTGGTCATAATAGCGTCTGTAAGAAAAACACTTAGATGATAAGTTTATTTCTCAAGTACCTAAAAAGAGAAAAGTTAACCAAATGTACATCAACACTTAAAAATATGTTTTACGATGGATTTGTCTCATACGTAGTGGGCGTTCGTCTGTATCTGTATGGCTGGTCTTCGACGGTTCGACCATTTTCCCACGATTCCTCAATGCATCTTCAATTCTGATGCGAAACAATAAAATTCTCAATCTTCTCCCAAAGAAAGCCCAGACACAAGCTAGGTGAATTGCATAACCTTTTACAGTGCTATGAATGGGTTTACGATGTAACCGTTCCGTTTCCGTCCCCATCCCGTATCGGACGCGTCCCGTTACAATTAAACCATAGAGGAATGGACTGAGCCTTCCTTACCGGGCTAAGAAAACAACACAAGCGGTAAGGTGACGATTGCTGAAAAGTCCTAAATGTGTGGGACTGACGTAAGCTTCCAAAACGTAACGTGGACAATTCCAATCATTTGTTTCATTTCGATAATCGTTTTTACCGATAGAATCTCACTTTGTCTAGAGCTCACGGTCTAAAAAGTAGGAGAGACACAAAGCAATCGTGCGGCCGGTAGTTGCATTTTTCTGGAATTCTGATTGGGACCTTTGTCACTACGATTCTTCGGTTCTGACTGCACAGTCAGTTTGTTTCTCACTTCAAAGATTTTATGACAATAGGTAATGTTCAGTCCATTCTTCTATGGTTACGGTCTAAACGGATGCTGCGGGAAGCAGTATTTCTGATTTTGTAGCGTTTTAGTGTGATGAGGCCCTAATGACTTGCCTTTGTGTTTCTCAATTATATTACTGTTAGAAATAAGTGGTTATTCTCATGTGCTGTTTGTTTGGAAGGCTGTTTAATGCTCTAGCCACTTGAAATAGATTAGTTCCTTTATCTGCTAATAACACTAAACTTAATTGCCTCATGGAGTAAGACAGTTAAGCTGTCTGTAACTGTTTGAATACCTTTGATGGCTGTTTCAGGGACTCTGAAACACTTTAAACAGTACTTTAAAGGTTTATCGGTTTAGTTTTGTTTTGGTTCAGAATTGGTGGTAATTTGACAGCGGTATTAAATAATATATGCAGGGGCTTTGGTATTGGGACTACAGCTTTCCAGGACAAAATTAATCCCTTTCTTTTCCTTTAATACTTATAGAAATAGAAAATGTAATGTCCAGTAGCCTCCCTTGTAAACTATACGCACATTTATTTTCTATATTTAAAACTAAGCAATTAACTAACTAAGTAATTGAGCTTGTTGTAATTTTTATTCAACCCCAATAGAAAATACTAAGAAGAAAATATTTATACTCTCTGTTATCCATGTATCACCAGATGCATTTTCAATGCATCGAAGCATCGAACACAAGTAAGTCACAGACTCACAGACTGCACTAAATCTATTTAAAGCTTTCCCGCGCGCCGTTCTTTACGAGCTCGTAACGTCGCGCGTTCACCTGCGCAAGCGCATACACTCGCGCACAGAATTGATTTGTGTTTTCAAAATTAAATTAAAATATTTATTTGACACTTTGAAATAAATATTTAAAATTTAAAAAAAAAGATCTACACAATCAAGTCATAATAAAATAGCAAACAATATTGTCACAAATCGATCATAACTGCCAAACTAGGTCTGGACCTGTATATCAGGCGTCAGCGTTCAGCCTTTGGTTCCATTTTCAATCTAAGAAATTGTGGTGTTTTGTTTTATATTAGAGGAATACATATTGATAATTTAATGTTGGTGGGTGGTGTGATTGTAACACATAGCCACACATTTTCTTGGTGAGGTTAATAATTTTCCAACTAATAACTTAGTAAAGCATTGATACCTTATTTTATGTAATTTTCTTCATATTTTTACCTACGTTTTATTTACGAATAAAAATGCTGAAGAAATCAATACAAATAACTTACTGCTCATACCAAACAACCAAAAATTTAATTTGTCAAAATTTGTGTAAAATCTTGTGAAAATCGGAGTTAGAGGATTTTTTTACTTTCTTAGTCTGTGTAGTTAAACACTATCTAGATCATTGCCAAAAAAATTCACAACTTAAATAATAATCAAACAGTCAAACTTTGCCAAGTCCTCTGACCTTTAAACCAAAGCTTATATGAACCTTTAACCCACACCGACTTCAAAGCTCATAACTAACAGAGCTGCGATAGCATTAAACGTTGATTATCGTAGTAATCACTGCTTGGTATAATGAAATTATCGCGTTAGCACTTGAGCACGCGACTGTACGTTAGCACCTTGCCCACGCGCTGCGCCTGCGCCGACAAATAAACACCAGTGCGCTGGGGTGAGGTTGAATTGTGAGCGATTAGCGGGGATGTCTAGATGGTAGCCTTTCTCATGTTCCAATCATGCAATAACACATTTTCAAATCATTCGCTTGATTGCTAGTAATTTATTATGATTTTAAAATTTATTCTTGAAGTTTGAATGCATAAAATGTGGCACCAAAAAAAATAAAAATAATATTGAATGGCTTTTACAATCTTTTGATGAATAAGTTTTTCTAATAAAAAAAAAACTTTTCTACTACCTTGTCAATTATGTAACACATTGCCTAAGAAATTCGTTTCGAAATATGAACATTTAGACACAAGATTATAAAATAAAAACTAAAAAAAAACAAAATTACATAAGTTACAAAATTACTTATGTATGGAGTTTTGATATCATTATGTAACTGGCAGAATGATACTGAACCTGTTACCTCTCATAACTGCTGTAAAATTCAGTTGCAAGATTCGACCCGAATACAAAAAAAGTGTTTTTTGATCATTCTATCTAATAAAGATATAATATATTTCAACCCACTTTGGTTACCATTTGAATGCCTTTGATACAGTTTTGAACGAATAAAATACCTACTATTATATACTCAAAAGTTTGTGACGATGCATGAATGGATGTTCGTTTCTCTTTTACACAACATCTACTGAACCGACTATGATGAAATCAGAATAACACATAGGCTGTTATGTATAAATCTACGTGAGCCGAACCGCGGGTGGCAGCTAGTAATATCTACTTGCTAAACAAGTTTGTTATCAGAGGACCTCCACATTTTCATTACTTTTCGGCGCAATTTTAAAAAAATTCCTGTCATTCCTATGACATCCCAAAAAAAACACTCTATTATTGACGCCCCACACAGTGTTGTACCATGTCGGCCGCCACGCTCCGAATGCTAACGGTGCGCGGTGTCGAAGTACACGGGAACATGGCCCTATCGCGTTACACTGACACATCTACTACATCACACCTCTTCTCTAGCTCCTACGACTAGAGTGATACATCGACAACTCATGCGCAGCTTCCGCGAACAATAACTATTGTAGTTCGTTGTGAGACATGACGATTGAGATAGATGTTGAAGATAGACATGTTTTTATAATTTAATGATAGCTGGCGTTTGACCACTATCTCGCCTGATGGTAAGCGATGATATGGTCGACGGTGAAGCACGCTTGCCTAGAAGTAACTTATTCACTGTTGACTTAAAGACCCCTAGTTTGTAGTTATCAGGAAACAAACACTTTGTTTGGACCAAACATGTGCTTTTGGTTTAGTCAATCCTGAGCAAAGCAGTTTGTGTTTAGCTTTATACAGCAAGCTTCTAATTGTCCATTTCGTCAAGTTGAAGGCTGAGAGAAAGTGAAAGTGTATCAGCGAAAATAAAAACTTGACAACAGAATGTCACTGTCTATACAGAGATCCAAAACAAGTGACATTATATCACCGAAAGCGTGGCGATAGCGATTGTGAAAAAGGCAAAATTGTATGGGATTGACAAGCGATATCGAACAATCACGTGATCAATCCCTTACGTTTTGACATTTCGACCATCGCCTTCGCTGACATCGAATGCCCCTCATCTATAAGATCTTTAGAGCCATAGAGAGCTAGAGAGTTTACAAAGTTAGTACAAAGATAATGTACAAATATCACAGTAAACAATAAGTAGCAATATGTAGTAGCAATACCGTAACGCATCATCATCGTCAAATTTAAATGAAGAAGAACCAGTTTCTACATAAAATTGTAAGTAACTGTCGACTGTCAATAGTAACTAGCCACTAAGTTGTAGCTAGTAAACCGTATGGTCATAAAGAAATTAGTAACTTTCTTTAATTTTAGATAAGCACTTCCTATCACTTCTATATACAGGGGCACCACACTCACATTTTGTATCGTTTGATGCTGTTCATAGCATGACCCTCTTGTTAGAATACTCTAAGTGCCACCTGTACTCAGGAGAACTTGATGAACACCACTGATGCTGCTATAAACGTAGCCACCTGCTGAGCCCAAACTGTCTAATGGTTAAATGACGATCGACTCGAAAAGAAGAAGAAGCACTTCTATCCGGATTTGAAAACTTTCATCCCCTATTTTACCCACTTATGGGTTGAATTTTAGAAAACGCTGAAATACGTAACTCGTTATTTTTGCGGTACTCAATTCATACGAAATTTCATGCAAATATGTCCAAGGAATAAAAAGTTTCATATAAACTTTTATCCCATATTTCATCCACTTGGGGGTTGAATTTTGAAAAATCCTTCCTTAGTGGATGCCTACGTCATAAGAGAAATACGTGTGCGAAATTTAAATTTTCTAGCCTTAAGGGCCTGTGCTTATTAGCCTGTGCATTGATACATCAGTCAATCTCTTTTGCCTTTTATAGATAGATAGATGAGTAAACATTAAGAAATGACTCCAATGTTAAAGAGTGTTCCACAGGGATCTATATTAGGTCCTCCTTTGTTTATTTTGTATAGTGCAGATATTGTTAATGTTAAAAAAGAAACTAAATTTCATATTTATACTGATGACATTCATTTATGCATTTCTTTTAAACCGGAAGACTACGAGACCGCAGTAAAGTTATTGAACGAAGATCTGGACAGGATTGTGGACTGGTCGAAACAAAACTCCCTGTTACTGAACCCGGCTAAAACTTAATTTATGCTATTTGGTGCAAAGAGTCAACTCGGTACTATAAACAGTGATCTTTGCTAACATGATCGTAATGGACTAAAGTTTTTTTTTTTACTTTTTAATCGTCCAATGACTTCTCTCGCTCTGGGGAGGATGTGTCAGACTTTTACTGACAAAAACCAATCCGTGTTCCTTCAGTTGCTTGTGTCAGGGCCGCGGTAACTCTCTTTTAAATTTATCCGCGACCAGGTTTACTTTTCCTAGCTCCATGGTAAATCAGTTTGCTGTAAGTCATCATTATCCCCGCCCTCCTGCCCCTAACCCAATGGTATTGCAGTTTGTGCGGTATGACTTCTTCTTCCATACATCTTTGTTTTTGCGGTTTTCTTCCTGACTAGTTTGCTCTTAGCATTTTTCATAACGTGTCCTGCAGCTTTACTGCGTAAGTGAATTCGGCAAAGTATACATAGACAGAAATCCACATCGCGTCTTTCATCTCGCATGTGATTGGTCCATTGATTTCGTCAATTTTTTTTTTTGAAATTGATTGCGGAAATCCTGGATGCGAGACGCACTGGACTGGTCAATGTGGCGACATTTGGGGGAGGCTTTAATTCAGCAGTGGATGTCTTTCGGCTGCAATGATGATTTTTTTATAATTTCAGACTTTTACCTTAAGTCCCACTCTAAAAATTATGCCTTTATCCTTAAACTCAATGTATATATATCAAATCTCTACATAGTTATCCTCTATGATAGTTACCGTTACCGTAAGTTAATTCTAATTACATCTCGCCTCTCCTTGTTCTCTCGTATTGCTTATTAACGTAATAACAGTTTATTATAGCAGATTGTGTTATGTTCCACAAGCCATGAGCCATGATTACGGCTCGATATGGAACAATTGCCCGTAGGTTCGAGTTCCTCGCCTCGTAAGCTTTGTAGGGTTTGATTGAAACATTGTGTGTGCACTTAACAGTTCGGTTAATAGCTGGGAATCTGTAAACGGGTTTTTTTTTATTTTCTTTTTAATACTGCAGTTTGGAGAGGCAAATTTTAAGCGAATTTAGAATAGAATAGAAAATACATTGAAGTACATAAAAAAAAAATAACACATATATTTTACAACAACTTAATACTATGGGTACAAAGGCGGTCTTATCGCTGACTATATCAGCCAGACAACCTTTGGATGGACTTTCTTATAGCCTTCTCTACTAAACTCTTTAATTTGCTGGCTCTTGTGATACAGGACTTCCTAGTACAAGAGTCAGGGCTGCACTGATATTTGTAACATAAAGTGTGTTAATAAATAAATAAATAAAATTTTCAACACACTTGCTCATAAAGTGGCTCTAATTTCACCGCAATTAGGCATATAATGATACCTGTAATCAAACGGTGACTTTTTCATTACTATTATTCACAAGTGAGTTATAGTTTTTTTTATGGTTTCCTGCCTTCATTTTAAATACTTTTAAATTAAACTAATTTTAAAAGTGTCACAAATCAATCCAATGAAAATTAATAAAATAAGTCATTAATTCTAATCCAGTTAAAATTGAAGTATCTACACTTTTAATTGATTAACAGTGTTACATTTTATTATATTGATATAATAAAATGTAACACTGTTAATCAATTAAAAGTGTCCCATTCGACATTAATCCCTTTCTATTCCTGTCATGGAAGTAGTACTTACTATATCCATAACATGATATGGGTAGTAATTACTATTTCCATGATATCCATTAAATACATAAAATGTGGCATAGTGGCTTCTAGTCAAACAATTCAGCAAAATGCTAGAACCTAATATATTGCTTGCTCATTTCATGCAACTTCGTATTCAACTAGATAATTTCAACTTGTACGTGTTTAATAAATAAAACTTGCCTTCACGTATAACTTTTGTTTCTCTGCAATAAAGAAAACTTGAAATTCCCCATTTTGTACGTGGCTAAAACGCTATCCGCGAAAAGCTAAAAATATAAAGTAACCTCATTGTTTTAGTCTATGGCCGATCGCCATTGTTAGATGCGCGCGCATAGGAAAACTGATTAATTTACCCCAAAATTGCGAAAAAAAAATTACTACTCGTTTTCACTGTTAAAAATTATTTTTGAGTATTATTTTCTTCACAAGTGTGTTGAAAAACGTCGTATGATACACTTGTGTATTGATGATTACCGTCCTCGGCTCTCTTAAGACCCTCACCTAAAGGCTCGGGTCTCAATGGCGCCTCAGTGGTAATCACCAACATTACGCACTTGTACCATAATGTACTATTAAGAAAGTTTTTAAAATGTTTTTAAAATAAAAGGCTTCTGTTTTAAGGGTTCCGTACCCAAAGGGTAAAAACGGGACCTTTTTGTGCTATCCCTCACTATAATCTATCTCTGTGCCAAATTTCATCCAGATCCGTTCGGCCGTTCTGGCATGATTGAGTAACAAACATACCCACATCCATCCAAACTTTCGCATTTATAATATTAGTAAGAAGTAAGATAACCATCTATAATAATCTTCATTTAAAGTGGTAAAGAAATAGGTGTAGTGTTTAAGAGCCTACTCTACACGTAAGAATAAACTCACAAAATTCGGGCACTCTCTTTATAATACTAGTTTTACATTTTAAAGTAAATGATTCTTCTACAAAAAAAAAATCTTTTTCTTTCAATTCAATACAAAAATTAATAAACTGCACCCTCCCAATACTTAATTTACTACTACCCTGTGTGGACTTAACCCCGGGGCACACAGTAGTAAAACACACATAATTTACCTCTGTCTGTCTGTCGGTGCAGCCTGCCCTGTGTAAACACGGCCTAACGAAGCCGTGACTCGATTTCCGAACAGTGAACACCTTAATCCCGTTATTTTTTGATTTCCCAAAGAAAAGAGGAATTTTTGAAGTTGTACTGAGTAAAAATATACTATGCAGCTTTTGGAGAGTTTTAATCTGGGGTATGTAGGTATAAAAAAGGTTAGAGCTAAATATCCTTCAGGAAAGCTTTCAGACTTCGAGGAATCAGAAAAAACCATTTAATGCCACCTCCAACCAAGGCTAAATAACTTCTTAGAATTCACCGAGCAAAATCAATAATATCTATCATAGACTGATAAAACAAAAAACGTCTAAGTAATTTAAGAAAACACTTAATACTATATTAGCAAATCGCTTTAATTTTGATATGTCGTGGCTTTATATCGGTATCAATAAATTTTTCGGTACATTCATAAAAGCTATTTCTATCAGATCTGGTATGAAAGTATATTATTTGCAAGTGGTTTTTTTTTTTGTCTTCTTTTATTTAACGGCATTTAGTCACAATTAAGACCAAGCCAGCCCCATCATAACCTAAACTAACACACATACATAAATATACACATAATCTAACTTATCTATTATTTTATAAGCTGCTTCCGACAAAGGCGCTGACAGGATACTTTGAAAAATTCCTAAGTCTATTAATTTAATATTAAATCTATTCATCAGAGCCTCTCTCCCAGCTCTGGTCCTGACACATTCCATCAACAAGTGGTATACGTCCTCCACAATTTGCAAGTGGTTAATATTTCTTTATCGTCATATGATAAACCATTCCTGAAAATCCTCCTCCTATTTATTCAGGCTTAAAACAATACTAATATTGAACACTCAATATTCGTTTACAAATAACTAACCAACCAAATTCTTAACCACAACTATTGACTATATTCCGCCATGTTAGCCTCAGGTCCCTGATGGGTTTAATATCGACTGGTCACAGTGAGGGTAGTCGAGGAAAAATACGGAGGGAGCCGCAGGGTAGGTAGTGGTTGAGAGTTAAGGGGATTATGTCGCACCGTTAAGTATTATAGGCAGAATATTTTTACGATATACGGGATAGTTTTTGTGGGGACCAATCTTGCCATCGAAGTATGGAAAGTTTTGCTGCCTGTACATCAAATTTTTATTTAAGTTTGGAAGCAATTTGAGTGTCTCACAAAACCTTCTGAAGCGGTACGTATTAGATATCTGTACAACTTGTAGGATTTGCAAATTGTTCTCTAGCATTTTATTGGCTTTGAACATTTCAGGTACTCAGAATCACAAATGCTCAGAAAATTTTCACTCCTACAGATTGAGTACATTTTTATAAACGTGGTCAAAAACGTACACAAATATACTTCTATTAGTTTATTTTTTCAGTAAAACATCTACCATGCAATTACACATATCGAATAACATACATTTACATAAAAATACGCACCACAAATGTAAACAGTAGCATAATTACGATACTTCCAAATAACCGTTTAAAAAACACTCTGTTTATTTTACTTGCCGTTTCCAAAGCCATAATAATTAAACCAAACGTAACGTTTTTGAAGCAAACTCGAAGTATTGGTTTAAAAAAAAAACATCTAATAACGTGATGCCAAGGAATTGGAAATGCGGATATGAATGTAATGATATTTGCTCTGTCTGTATATGTGGTGCAAGTTAGAAACTTTCTGCGGTTGTCTACGAGCAATTTTTGACATGGAAAATATTGATGAGCTGAAGGCTGAATGATAACTTAGATTGCTTTTGACTTAAAACAGAGGCATAAAAGTATTTCAATTTGCTTTAGAGTTTAAAAGTCCATTTTACAGGATCATCATCATGTAAAATCCACATTGCAGGTAATTTTTAAATACTATTTGAGGCCATATTTTACGTAATTAATCTATTTATTTAAGGCGACAGGGCCCATATAAAATAACTTAAACCTAAACATACATGGTATTAGTAAACTTATTCCTATGCCAGTGACATAATGACAACAGACAAAAAAAAACTTTTTTGCAAAAAAATACTACCGACTTCCAAATAAAAAACCACAAGTTATTTAGTAAGTACCTGTAACGCCAGAATAGATTACCCGAATAACATGAAACTTGAACATAATCGGTGAAATGAGAGATCTGCGTACCCCTTTCGAGCGTACTTGCGTATTATATTATGAAATGGTATAAAAAATAAACAGACATGCGATTGCAGCAATCCCGAGAGATTTGCCGTTATTTATTGAAGAGTTCTGTTTTATATCTCCGAAATTCTTCATCAGATCTTCACCAAATTAAAATGGGACCAATTTCGAAATATGCTCTTTCAAACAAAAAAAGAATTTTAAAAATCGGTCCACAATTGACGGAAATATCGGTGAACATACACAAAAAAAAAACATACATGATGTCGAACATAGAACCTCCTCCTTTTTGGTAAGTCGGTTAAAAATTTGAACACAACAACATTTAATATTCACATACGGATAATTATAATCATTGCTTCAGTATTACAGCTGAAATACTGGAGCAACGATTCAAATGAACACAGTCCAGCCTGTCAGCAATCATGCCCGGGATGCCGTAGGAGCTGGGCCGCATCCTGCGCACCAAGGAAGCACGTCTTTTATGCAGTCGACGCGCATTGCCGCAAACATACTTGATGCGCTACAGCAGCGAGGTAGCCATCAGCACCCTGACATTAGTTATGAATACTGAACGCGAAGGACGCTAAGCGATTTTTGCGTAAAATTAACCCACAGGCTACAGGTGTACCAACCCTAAAATAGAGTCTTCTTAACCCCTGCAGAAGTACGTGAAAACCTGCCGGCAATCATATTCACTCTGACCGTCAGCGCCCTCTGCTCTCTCTCAATATCGTCATCATCTTTTATTCCAACACGTGCCCAAGGTACTTAAAGGTCTGTACCCTCTACTAAGGTACACTATTTAAAATTAATGTGACAAATTGTCAAACACGCGTGAACCACCGTGATTGATTAAATAAATTATTAACAGCCAATCACACAATTTGTTGCGATGCGACTTGTGATTAATTTGTAAAGCATCGATATTTAGATATTTCTAGAAACTGGGCTTTAGTTACTTAAAAATAATATTTAAATGTCTTTCTGTTTTATGAATTACTAGCGGACGCCTCGCGGTTTCACCCGCGTAGTTCCCGTTCCCGTGGGAATACAGGGATAAAAAGTAGCATATGTCACCCGGGGATAGTGTAGCATCCCAACGGTGAAAGAATTTTTGAAATCGGTCCAGAAGTTTTTAAGTTTATTCATTACATACAAAAATACAAATCTTTCCTCTTTGTAATATTACTATCGATAGCCGCGTTTGATGTCACATCAACACTTAAAGCGTATGACTCACGCTCCCGCTTACGCTCATCACTTAACGCACATCGCTTAGTTAATTTCTGTTTGGGAGTTCCCTTTGATGTGAGGAGGTTGCATATTAAATTCTCTTAGCCCACGGACCCCGATCAAAGGGCTTAATTATTTTAATGTGAATTGCACACACGATTTCGACAGGATTCATATATTTTCGACGCCATATTTTTCATCACGATGACGAATTTAATGAGTTTGCGAAAAATTTCTGGAAATTCTGTGACGTTTGTTGTTAGTTTTGGCTTAATTGAATCGTTTATTTATTGTGTTTTTCGATGAGATGACGATTGCAGAGACTGTGAATCAGTTTCTTCGTCACTGGCGCCAGTTGTGACTGGAAGGAATGATTTAAATCAAAGATGGTTCTAATGACTTGATTATTATAAAAATCTCGAAGTCATACGATAAGTCGAGCAATATTAATAAATAAGTAATTATTTACTTATTCAAATTTCTCTCTAATACGCAGTCATTATGGAGAGCAGTCATTAGTTTATGTTACAACTTAAAGAGCAGTCAATATGGAGTTAGAATTTTACTGGCTTTTTACACAATTATCCTGCCACTATCTTAAATGGCTTCAGTGAATTGAAAATGAAGATATAAACTTGACTGACGAATATGAAAGGACAACTCGAAGGATAAACTGATGTAAAAAGTAGATATCGTTAAAATTACTTTGAACAATTTAAACTATACTAATTACTTTAAAAAAATGGTTCTACATCATTTCTCCACATCTTAGTAACAAGAATCGATTCCAACTCGATTACCTTATCGAGTACACAATAAACGATTCTCGATAACGGAACACCGACAATATCGACGTTTTAGTGTTTGTTTGTGGTATAAAAATGTACATTAAGCTTTAGAGTTAAGTTGAGTGGGCACGCTTGATTGTGATCATTATTTCTCACACTTTCCAATATAATAAGGTGCCATTACAAATTCCGGTGGTAGCTGTAGCCACTGTATAAAGAAACCACAGAAGCTCAACTCGTAACAAAAATATAACAGTAAATAGTAGTTAAGCGTCGCCACAGTCAATTTTTTTTGCAAATACCTAAGACTACTTTTTCAACAGTCAGAAAAAAAAAATCATCTGAATTATACTTACTGAAATACGACAGTTCGACGTATTTTACAACAACTGTCAAAACTTCTATTTTCCAGAAAAGAGTAATCTCACGATTTACCCCTAGGAAGGTCATGTAATTGTTCCTCTCGAGTCTCAGCTTCGTCCAGATTTACATTATCAGATTCTAGAGAAACATGAAAACGCTTAGGTACCCAATAAATTACTACCTAAATCTAGAAGGTAATCTAGCTACAGTATTGGTAGATATTTCGAATCTCTTCTGTTGCCAAATAGGCAGCCTTTGAATGTCACCTGGGGGGTGACCATAAGCTCTTAGAGCGGTATCAATTTGAGATCGAATAAGGGACAGATGTATATGACTTGTATCTATAGAGCTGTCGTATTGTTGGAAGTTATCTCACGGCATTCAGCCGCACTGTGGCAGGTCTCAGTAGAAAGAAACGGAGCTCGAAATTATCGAGCAGTTGATATTAAACCGAGTGTTATAGTGACTGGTCTTTGAGTAACGTCGGCAACAAAAAGTAATCGAGTTAAACTGATTAAAATTGTTGCTGACATAGTTACTAGAAAAAATGAGTTTAACTGATTTTCAAAGGTGAAACTCAAACCCTGTCGTTTTACAGGCCCGAATACACAGTATAAATAATTGGATCTACAAGGACTACATTATTATGAAACAGACCTAACCTAACTTAACCTAACCAGTCAATATAGAACTACCCTCTTTGGGAAAAGTGTCTTTACTAGGGCCACGAAGATCTTCGATCAAATTCCCAATAACATAAAAGAATGTAGCAATTAATGTCTTTAAAAATAAATTGTTCCAATTTCTTATAGAAAAGTGTTTTTACTCCGTAGATGAATTCTTGTCGACGAGAAATTTTTTAAATGTTTCATTCCGCTTCACGATAATTTGTTTTTGTTGATTGTGTTGTGTCTGTCACGTATGACTAATAGTAATAATATAATATGAAATGGAATTAGAATTTTACACTTTCACTATGTTATTTAATAATTTGTACCTAAGTGGCTGATCATGGCATGAACATTATCATACTATCATACTAATATTATAAGACGAAAGACGTCTGTGAGTGTGTTTGTTTGTTACTTCTTCACGCTCAAGCGCCTGGACGGATCTGGATGAAATTTGGCACAGAGATAGATTATAGTCGGGAATAGCACAAAGGATACTTTTTATACCGGGAATACGTTCCCTTGGGATAATTTTGCCGCTGGCAGAAGCTAGTTAGTATATAATTATGTAATGAACACCTGCAATTAACCCATGTATCACAAATAAACAATTTGATTTGATTTGACAGACCAATAGATGGGTAATTTTTGCAGTGTGTTTTCTTTTTTCATTTCAGAACAAGTCAGAAAACTGACATCCCTTTTATCCAATTTTTTCATACAATTAATATACTGTGTACCCTGTAACATAACATTGTGTTAAAGGTATTGTTATCATTTTAAATCGATCACCATTTGTTGCTAAGTCGGCTTTGGTACCACGCAATGAAAAATAGAACAATTTTCCCGAGAGAATTTTTTAATATCAAATACCTCTTCTAAAAAATAAATAAAAGCTTTTTCCTAAAAATATTCAGCCGATATTTCCCACGGGTGTTGAATTTGTGAAGTATTATCTGAAAAAAGTTTTGTACCGGTTAAAATGTAGGTAGAAACAAAAAAATATTTGGCGAAGGATAAAATATGAAATTCAAATATTGTGTGTTTGAATTCTGGACAGTGGTAATTCACTTTTAATATACACTACCCATTTCAATCTTCTTAAATATTATCTAGTAATTTAATTTAATTTTTTATTTTTTCGACATTAGGTACAACAAACAAGCACTTTTCAAACCAAAGAAAGAATGTAGTTTTATTTTTTGATTTTTTACTTTTGTCTGTCCTTTACTCCTAGTAAGAGGAAAAGTCATAAAATAAAAATTTACAACGTGTTATAAAATAAAAAGTAATCACTTCACTACGCGACTGTACCTCGTGAAAATCGTGATCATGAATTAACATTTTACGAGATAAACGCCTCATAAACAGTTTAACATTTTAAAAATTAAGCGCACTGTACCCGGTTGTACTTAATAATGATCTTTTATTATCACTGCATCAAAAAGGGATCTTATCTCAGGCCAATAAAGTTGATATTGAATTAATTTTTGATCGAGGGTATCTACTTTGATTCTTGTGTTGAAAAATCTGTCTTAAATATTATCTAGTAATTTAATTTAATTTTTTATTTTTTCGACATTAGGTACAACAAACAAGCACTTTTCAAACCAAAGAAAGAATGTAGTTTTATTTTTTGATTTTTTACTTTTGTCTGTCCTTTACTCCTAGTAAGAGGAAAAGTCATAAAATAAAAATTTACAACGTGTTATAAAATAAAAAGTAATCACTTCACTACGCGACTGTACCTCGTGAAAATCGTGATCATGAATTAACATTTTACGAGATAAACGCCTCATAAACAGTTTAACATTTTAAAAATTAAGCGCACTGTACCCGGTTGTACTTAATAATGATCTTTTATTATCACTGCATCAAAAAGGGATCTTATCTCAGGCCAATAAAGTTGATATTGAATTAATTTTTGATCGAGGGTATCCCTCTCTAAAATAGAGTTGAAAATTGACTGTTTTACAGTATTATGAAATGTTTTACTAGCAGTGTAAGTGCATATTGTGTTATTTGCATGATAATTGACTTAATTACGTCAGTGATTGGATTTTAATCCACCTGCACCTCGGGACAATATTCACAGGTTTATAATGGAGGGAAAATATGGAGTACCTAGATGCAATGTACATTAACATTAAACTGATCGCTATGATTTTAACGGGCCAAGAGGCTTTTCGGTAACGATGCACTGGTCGCCTCAAAGCTCCAGAGCCTTGATCATCGACGCCTGTCGGTTTTTTATCGGTTACATTTCGGGGAGTATGCGATGGAACTGCACAATTTGATTCCGCCTAGCCACAGATTACCTCCCAAGGTACCCAGGACCAGGAGGGTGACCATAAGCTCTTAGAGTAAGTTTATTTTGAATGTGCAAAATAAATAGATGTATAAAAGTCTTATACATATGTCCCTTACACACTCAAAATAACCTTACGCTAAGAGCTTAATGGTCACCCCCCAGTACACAGCCACATCGATAGCGTTGGCGCTGCCCTTGTAAATGTCTTGCATGATGCAGGTCATTCTGCATTTCAAATGAAGCTATTACTTCATGTCACTTGAAAAAGGTCCAACTCCAAAACTAAACAAACAGATAAAAGCGAAAAATTTATTTAAAAGCAAATTTGGCAACATGGCTACTTTACTACGAGTAACATCCCAACTTGTGCAACACTGAAACAGTTCAGCGCAAAAATAAAATGCTTCGTACTGATTTACTTCAACCGTGACAAATTCCTGTATATCCCATTGAATAACACACATTTTTTTCGGTAAGTATAAAATACTCGTACATACTTCTGATATTAAAAAAAAAAACACTACTAATACTGGTACTACTGAACAAAATAATATTCCAAGTGCTGCTCTTACTTCATAAACTTCATAATACTTCACTTCACCGGTCACTTTAATACAAAAGAGTACAGTCAACACTATACTTTTTTGAAGACTTTTCCAATTTCCCACAAATTGCAATTCTTGAGTTAGGTCACTTTCATTCTGAGGTTGCGATAAAAGCAAAAAAAGTCATTCAAAAGCAAATCTGGCAAACAAAGCCACTTTTCAAACGTTCCCAAGTGCAATTTTGAAACACTTTGCTTTTTACTGACTTATTTCAACCATGACAAATTCCTGTGTACCCCATTGCTGAGGTCTGCAAGGGTACACCTTACTGCTCATGTAATATTTATTCGTCAGATAATTAGCGTACTGGCGGAGAAATCAATGCATTCCGTTCAGGAAGGATTGGATTGCGATCATAAACGGAGCGGGGAAGGTAGCGGGAGCGATTACATATATAAATTAAAATTCTTACCTTCTGGTTTGAAAAGTACGCGTAGAAGCTGCGTTGGAAGGCATACCACTAGGTGGACCGATGACCAGCTCCTGCTCCTGAACCAGGTTGCGGGAATCAGCTGGATGCGAAACGCATGGAACCGGTCAATGAGGCGACACTTTGGGGGTCAGGATTTCGACTGAAAGACGTCCACCGCCAAACGTAGGTCACATTTGGCGGTGGAAGTCTTTTTTCGGTGGAAATAATGATTATGATGAAAAAATTAGGTATCTATATTTTCATAGAGCTTGCCATATTATTGATAGTCAATAATATTCATAAAAATAACTTAGATAGGTACCGAATGAAAAATAATTTTTCCAAAAAGTGGTTTCAGTTGTTCTCTTTTTGTAACGTTCACGAGAACGACCAACTCCTTCGCAAAACGCAATCGTTTTACAACTTGGCAAAACAAAATGCATAAATCAGTGTACCCCTTTATAACCCACAAATACCCACCAAAATTTGACTTCCGCAGCCCTTTTTCCACGTTTCTTTGACGTCTATAGACCTTTATTGGTTAAGTAAGCGTCTATAGACCTCAAAACAAGTAACAATTTACGACGTGTGATGACGTCACTCACAATCGCGACGATAACTCAGCAACACATGGGGGAAAGTAATTACCAACAAACAATGTTTTGAAGAAACAAACAATGTAATAAGGAGAAACAATAACTCTGTGTTTACGAGTTTCCGTAAATTAAATGTTATATGTAATGGCTGTGTGTGAAAATATCCTGAATCGTTTGCTGTGACGCTTGAATTATTTTATGCATGTGCTGATGACTTGGGAGAAATGAAATTTGTTAACAATAAAAACCGGCCAAGTGCGTGTCGGACTTCACAAAAAAATTTACACAAAATATTTAATTATACTAAATATAAAAAAATAATTAAATAATATATACAAAATTAAATCATTTTATTAAAATTAAATTTTAGATAATAAAATAGAAATAAAAATTATTAATAATACGCCTGCCTCTGAGTAATTTGTTTGAACAACTCTCATCGCAGCCCTACAGTACAGCAGCATTCAGAGGAAGTTTCCGTTACGCAGCATCCAAAGTATGGAATAATCTACCACCGCCTATCAGAGCAATAAACACAATATGTACATTTAGAAGACGTTTACAGCAGTATTTAACGAACGCGCAACGGAAACTAGACTTGATACACTTGAACCATTCACTGATAAGAAGTGTATATCCTTTTCGCAGTTGATAGTGCTCGGTGCGGCAGTATAACTTGCAAAAACTATAAAAAGAGTTTATACATAGCTAAAATATACGGGTGGTTAACGTTCCGAATAAACCGCTGCCTCACATAGATGCCTCGTGCAGTCGTGCCCTCGGCCGCGGGCTGGTCATCCATCCTTGACACCTGCTTTTGCTCGAGGTTGGGAGGCCTATGGGTTAAAAGGAATATTTTGCTTGGATGAATATTTTGATGGTTGACACTATTCTTCTGCCAATATCCTTATTTCACTTTGTTTCACCTCTCTGACAAAATTTTTAATGTGACATACATACTGATCGCATTATTTCAAGGTATACACAGATCGATAGTTTTTTTTAATATCACAGATTGTTAACGGCATTTTAGTTATACCACGACATTATGTTGATTTTAGGGCTTCAAATAGACCAAAGTCATAAATCAGTAACATTTCCAATCGCTTTTCTATCAACACCATATCTCAGCCTTACCGCACTCGCCACAGGAGAAGTTCAATAGCGCCATGTTTTATTCATCCGTCCATAGTCCTTAGTCGTCCACAGTCGGACCCCCGAAGATGGCGACGTGTCAACGAGCGTTAACAACACATAATACGATGGCAAACTGGCTTTGTTTTTCATTAAAATGTGGCATTGTTGTCCAACATTCTTCAACCAAATATTCAAGGAAGACAGAAGCTTGAAAGTCCAAAAACCATGCAGTTTTGCTAAGGGGTATCGTGCTACCCAGTTACTGGGTTTTGAAAATCAAAGTAAAATATTGGTATTCAAATAATATATCAATAAAAAATAAAACCGGCCAAGTGCGAGTCGGACTCGCGCACGAAGGGTTCCGTACCATTATCGCAAAAAAAGGCAAAAGAATCACGTTTATTGTATGGGAGTCCCACTTAAATATTTATTTTATTCTGCTTTTAGTATTTGTTGTTATAGGCGGAAAATTTCACAGATGATATATGACATTTTTATAATTTTTTGGACATTTTTAATTATTATCTACTTTTAATGAATTTTTGATTATTTAAATTTTAATTATTCAATCATTTTATTTTGGGTTTTTATCTTTTTACAATTAATTTATATATTTTATTTTGATGTACGTGTAACTATGGACTGGAATTTTGTCTGAAATAAATAAAAAAATAAAAAATATAGAAATATGTCATCTGTGAAATTTTCAACTGTCTAGCTATCACGGTTCATGAGATACAGCCTGGTGACAGACAGGCAGACGGACCGCGGAGTCTATATATCTAGTAATAGGGTCCCGTTTTTACCCTTTGGGTACGGAACCCTAAACAACAACCGCACCTGGCTAGACTGGAAGCCGACCCCGACAATCAAAATATTTGGGAAAAGAGTTGGCAGGCTGATTTATCAAGCAAAAATGCATAGAAAACGGTTGGTCCGTTTGGGAGATAAATGTGACAGATACACAAGACTTACCTTTTTGCGTCGTGTCGGGATTCGAAACGCAAAGAAAATGTATTGAATCTTTTCATATGCCGTGCAAACTTCGCGACGACCAACTTTACATAAACTGTAAAGAACTGTAACTCAATAATATTCAGCGAGTTTCAGGAAAGTTGTTTTAGTAGAGCAAATCTCTAGCCGTAACTAATTCATAGGTGGAGTCAAACCGTCGAGCATGATAATTTTGAGAAAAATATAGGCATTTTATAGTGCTGTCATAATTTTACTACGGCAACTATAGGAGATGTGTGTATAGCAAAATAAAGTGGGTTTTATTTCACTTATAGTTGATCGTTCAGAAGCTTTAGTGTAGTCACATCGAATTATTGGATGTTAAAACCTTACGATGTTGTAAGGGCCTAGAGCAAATTTTTTTTTTTCAGCGAATAGAGTTGTCGAAAATTCCAAAATGAAATGAAGTAACATATTACATAACCCTATGAGATGGTGACGCTTGGGGGAGGCCTATGTCTAGCAGTGGACGTCTTTCGAATGAAAATGGCGCGTTTTTGCAACTGGACATATTTTTTATAACGAAAACAGCTCAGCCTATTCGATTTTTGACAAATGTTGATGTGAAAATAATTAAATTAAAACTGGTAATTAAATATATTAAACAACCATATAAAAGACTTTTGAGAATTCAACGCTAAAACGTACGGAATCATTCATTTTTCCTCGTATAAAATCTATCCTATGTTATTCTATGTATGAAAACTCCTTGCTACTAAACTTTTTAAATTGACTTATAAATTTAAAACTCAACTGCAAAAGTAATGATCGAGCACGTAAACAAAAGTCACGACCGCGTAACAGAAAGATGCCTATGCAAAAGATTTAATTATCGAATCATAATTAGAGCCTCTGAAGGTACGCCATGTTTAACAACTGTATTGAAAATGTTATTTTTTCAATAACTTATCTGCCCGTTGTTTCAATCCCTAGTTCATTATCAGTACAGCTTCCTTAGTTTAACAATATGTCCCTACTGAGCACATTGGTCGCAATCCTTGTTCTCCACAAGGGCGACGCATAATGTATCCGTTCCCACAACGCCGCCATTTGCAATTTAAACATACGCAAATATAACAGTTTGCAACATTTAATACAATGGTGTACCGTTGTTCCTGTTCCTTTCAGCTGTTCGCTTTGTGTGGTGACGGATGGGGATGACCTAGGTTTTGTTTGTGTCTACTGAGAAGAACAAGAGTGGTAATTAGAAGTAAGGGCCTCCTTAATTCAGCTTCATGTGAAAAGTTTTAAAGAACCAGCTTTATAATTGTCATATCAAGTAAAAGATGACCACTGCTTAAAATAAAAGTTCGTTAAGTGCAACAAAGTAAAAACTTGTATTTGAATTAAATATGGATGCTTTAAAATTTCGGGAGAAGTCGGTCTGTTAGTCAGAAATCAAACCTTTTTTTTTAAAGCAATTACTTTCTTCTTCTTATTCATTGTTTTCTTTGCTGAAAGTATAGTGTCCATCTGTGAAAATTTTGACGGATCCACTGACGAGCCACTCTTTCTTCGGCTCTTCAGTCAGTCTGTAGTCACCTTGAGTTCTGCTATTGCCCTGGTCTGATCTGACCAGCGAGCAGGTGAACTTTCATGTGGTCTTTTTACGTCAACTTTTCCCACTACAACTAGTTTTTATCGGTTGTCTGGTTGTCTCCAGGCGATGCGACCAAAGTAACTAAAAGGACACGTGGGTAGCAGATCGCGGCAATCTGCTCTTGATGTTGAACTGGGCGAGAATGGAATTAAAATACTGTAAATACAAATAATAATAATAATTTATCGTAACCGTACCGAAAGTGCTATAAGCAGATATCTATTAGTTAAGGTAAACTATGTCCATATAGAATAAGTCAACACCTCACTACATTCACTCAATCAAACCCAACTTTGATCACATAACCACAAAACAGAAGAACAAAAGATGAAAGAACCACAATTACCTAAATATCAATAATCCGACGAGATGTCAATAAATCTGGCTAATCCTAGCGGGTGACTAAACGCTAGGCCGGCCAACTGGGTGCCCGCCGATTGCCCGCACCCATATATCTTAGTTTGGAAGGCCGCCAGACTAAGTCTGATGCTGCATCGTTACATGGACTATTTGCGTAAATTAGTCTGTGATTTACAAGCGGGGGTTTTTTCTTTGTTGTGCGGTGAGGATAGACTAAGTGTCTAGTATTGTTGTGAAGCGAAATGGCGACGAGAAAGGATTTTAATTGAGTTTGTGTGGCGGTCTGATGGTTTTGTTGCTTATACTAAAGTGCGTTCAGTTTGCTGTCTGAGCTAGGTATATTTCCAATAGAGAATAGAGAGGTAGATCTCTATCATGCGCTTGGAATAGATATGCGTTGCAAGTCTGTCTTTCTACATTTGTTTATCTGTGGAATATGGTGACTGCCCCCTGTCGAATATTATTTCCATATTTCAGAAATACTTCCTAAGTTTATTTCAAATTGTTAAGTTAAAAAACTCACCAATGCATAATAATAAACGGCTCTGTAAACTAAAGATGCAATTAAAACAACACAAAACGGGCGTCCGGATTTCCAACCGGGCAGTTCCGCACCTTCAAGTCTCTTAGCTAAGTTTTGCGTTTAGTTCTTCCCCATTTCATCACCCATTATACTAAATAGGGATGAAGATAATTGAGCCGCACAGTGTCTCTTCATGATCCTATCTGTACTACATGTATGTTGGTACCAACAAGTACAATGTATTGTATGGTTAACAATATTATGTGCGGAGTCGGAGTGCATGCTTCTGACATTATGCCCTGAAGGCTTAAGTTGAAATGGGGGAGTCTGGCTTACCAACTTATGTTGTTAATTTTGATTTTAAGTCGGCTTATCTATAATAAGCAGGTATATATCCTTTACGGAGCCTCAAGCATTTATTTGCCTGTATTAATAAGATTTATAAAAATGTTCTGTAACATTTCTTGACTGAAGATTTTAAAGTCAGTAATTTAGTGAGTAAGTTAATAATCTATTTAAAATATAAAAGATTTTTTTTCTTTTAAAGTTGTTGTTCAATTCAAAATGTCGGGTTTCTCGACGCTAAATTATCGCAAAATCACTGCGACAAATTATCAAGCACACGATATATGCTGTGATTGATTGAATGAATTTTCAACAGCCAATCACAGCAGATAACCGGCGATTATTCGTCGATTACGTTAACAACCCGATAATCGAGTTTTGAGAAACTGGGGGTTAGACAGAGTTTCTGGAACGGAAATCATCGCAAAATTAAACTGACTAATTTCTCTGCTTAGCTTCATCTTTCGACGGCTTTTTTTCCAGTTTAATTTGTGATGAGTCGAACAGTTCGTATCAGTAACTGTACCTTAGTTTGTTATCGATTAGAATAATAAGTAGCTACTATTTAAACTTCCCATGTTACAATAACAAACAGATTTACTTTCAACAACTGGTTCCGATATTAATCATGGATCCGCATGTAAACAGTGGCATCAAGGAGGCGGACCCGCTGGTGTCAGGACCTCATTTGTCAATCAGTGTCCCAGTGAGTAATGCTCGACGGAAATTCGACAGATTACTGGCCAAATCGATATCCAACGATTTATTTTTTTGATAGGCTGGTTTGTGGGATTATGCTGTGTTTGCAATGTGGTTTTTACGTGAATACGGCGAAGCAAAAGGGAGGGTTATATTTTTGACCAGTATGTATGTATGTATGTAGGCATATCTGTTCCCTCATAACTTTTCTTAATCTACATATCATAATTTGACAAATGAGGTGTCGTTGGAAGCGTCTTGTTTGTCCGCGGCTCTGGTTATAGGCTATGTGACGTCATTGACGTCATGTACGATGCTACTTTGCAGAATGTATTGTGTTGTTACGGTAGGTGGCATACGACCACGGTTATCCTCTGAACACCACTATGAATATGTATGAAATACAATAGAATAATTATTACAAGTTGTGTATTTAATACCCGATACATAATATCGAATAGTGTGTACATAACAATTTCAGTTGGGAATATTTTCTTGTTTCATACTTTTTAGAGCGTGATTTTTCAGTACTACTAGTTTAAGAACTTATTTTTTTACTATACATATTTCGGGAACGTATCGTTACTTAGCTATATCGGCGTTACGTGAATCGCGAAATGAGTACTTGGTTAACTTAGTGTTGGAGTTAGTTTATTAAATAGAAATTACAAAGAGTAGGAGTGCCGACCGACCGCACCTCCAGACCGAATAAGACTGAATCACTATGCTTCTACACAATTGTTGAAAGCTGGGATGCGATCGGGCGGCACGTTACACAAAGGTTTTTACAGCTATAATGGGTTGCACAATAAATATAGAAAGCTATACATTAACAAAAAGAACCGTCGGCATCATTACAGAAACCTTAGCTAAATTCTTAAAACTAAGATAATAAAGTCATTGTTCCAAAGGATAAAAAGGGTCCCTTGCACATTACAATAAAAGACAACATAACATCTGTGCGCAGGCCGTGAGAATAATTACACTGAAAAAAATGTTAGGTTGGATTTAACAGATTTTGCGTAAATGTAACCAAAGTTTGCGGTTGATTTCGGTCCTATCACGAATTTTGGTTGATTTTACCAAACACATTAAGTTGATGTTGTACCAAATTTATTTGGTAGATTACACCTATATTTTGTACGTTCATTACCAAAGTAATTTAGTAACATTTCTCACCAAAGTACTTTAGTATAATGTTTTACCAAAATACTTTAGTAACATTTTTCACCAAAGTACTTTAGTAACATTTTTTACCAAAGTACTTTAGTAACATTTTATACCAAAGTACTTTAGTAACATTTTTTACCAAAGTAATTTAGTAACATTTCTCACCAAAGTACTTTAGTATTATTTTTACCAAAGTACTTTAGTAACATTTTTCACCAAAGTACTTTAGTAACATATTTTACCAAAGTACTTTTGTAACGTTTTCATCAAAGTATTTTAGTAAAAAGTACGATGTAGTTTGCTGCAATCTACCAAAGAGATATTGTATATTTTACCCAAAATACTTGTTATTTTTACCAAATACATTTTGTATGTTCTACTGTTACTTTTTTGGTACAAATGACCGAAGGTAGTTTAATAGAAAATGCAAAGGTATTTGGTAAAATCTACAACAAAAATTTGGTAGATAGCACTAATTATATGGTAGAATGAATTAAATCAGTTTGATAGAGAAAACTAAACTTAACTCGTAAGTATAATCTATTTTATCTGGTAAACTCTAACAAACAAAATTTTGCAGCAATTACTAATGACGTTCGGTGTATTTTATCAGCGTTAGTTTGGTAATAAGTACCAGATTTAATTTTAGTTACTACCAAAGGTTGTTTGGTAATATCTACCAGATGTGTAATGTAGTTCTTATCAAGGTTAGCTTATTATCATCTATCAGATGTGTATCGTGCTTTTAATCAGAGATAATATTGTATTATCTACCAGAAGTGTATCGTAGATTTTATCAGATACAATTAAGTATTGTCTATCATGTTTGTTTCGTATTTTTTCCTAACATTTGTTTGGTAATATCTAACAGATTTATGCTGTAGTTATTACCAAACTTTAAATGGTAATATCTACCAATATTTTATCAGTGCTTGTCTGATTGTACGTACCGGTCTTAGTTTAGTAAAACATACCAAATAAATAGTGTAAATTTTACTGGTGTTAGTTTGGTTAATTTATCAAACTAACACTAGTAAAATGTACACGACTTTTTGGTTTATATTACTAAACATTGATTTCCAGAATATTAATAGGGTGTGGTATCATTGAAAATTAGTAGCTAATCTGCAATATTGCTGACATGGTATGAGAGCAAAATCATATTGCAGTTAAGATTTTCAAACAACGTACTACTTTCGTGGCCAGCAGTGGCCACGAAAGTACGTGTGTACCATATCAGCAATATTGGAGATTAGCTAGTAAGTATCTAATTTTCAATGATACCACACACCCTAAAAATATAGTAGAAGAAAAAACCTTGCAAGAAATGCAGGGTCTGAAAAAAAAAGGTTTTAAGACCGTTTGACAAACACTTCAAAAATATACAGGATTATTGGTTATTCAACATATTCCTTTTCAGCAAGTAAATCAGCAGTTTCTAGAATACGTCGAATTACCAGTAACCTTATTTAATATGGGCTTAATAATAACGGTGTATTAAAGAAAAATAAACAGATTTTTGGTACATATCATAAAATTTATTTTAGCAATCATAAATACAATTAAATAATCACTAGATCACTCATCTTAAAATTATATCCGTATATGATACAAAACCTTTCTTATTATAAAGGACACAAGGCTGCTAGGTTTTGGCTAGAAATCCTTTAGGGCATCGATGGTTGGTCCGACAGCAATAATGATGGGTTGGCACCATAGACCCTTAGCAGTTTGGGCTTTTCGCCGATAGTCCAGCTGGGTGGGGACTTCGCTTTGGTTCTGGAAATTAGAATGAATTGTTTACTTTTAACCATATTTTTTATAATTCCTAGTCTTTTATTTTTTATTGCTTAGGTATTGCATTTTTATTTATTTAAAGGGGTTCGGAACGTAATGTCACCCTTATGATTAGTCTGTGCGAAGCTCTCAAGCAAGAAGTGTACTTATACAGGCTGTTCCAAGGCTATGCCACATGGAGGGAAAGTATCTTATGTATTTTAAATAGACAGTTTTACTGAAAGAAGACATTGTTTTGATTATAAAGACAATTTGAACAGCATTCAAACATTTTTGAATAATCTCCTATCTAAACCGGGAATCGAACCCGCCAAATTGTAAAAACAAACCGTAATTCTGCAAAACCGATCAAAAGGCTCAATCAGAAGCTTTATTTTTTTCCACGTAACATAGCATCTTAAATAAAAGGAAGGTCATGAAATTCGTTGTTCCGCTTTTTTTCAATATCATCATAAGATTTAACTATATTCCTGTTTTAGTGTTTTATTGTTTATTGATATTTAATAAATATCTAATACTAGATAATGTATATAACATAGATTGTGGTCCGACTGATGGTAAATCAAAAATGTGTCAAAATCGGTTAACGCGGTTGTAGTTGTTAGTATGGAAAGTCATCATCTCACAATAGTCTTAAAAGTGAAATTATACATACCTTTGCATGAAGAATGAAACTGTTATAGCTTCTTGAGTGCTTGGCTTTATGGTTTTTTTTTGCCAGCTGTATCTTGACACTGTATTCTCACAGTTGGAACTATTTTATATCCAATTGCCGCGCAATAACAGAAGTCTCTAACATCTGAAAAATAAAAATGGAATAAGTTATGATGCATATTCGTTGACTTAATTAGTTTAAGTTTTACTAAGAAGATAGCTGTTTATCAGAGATTTTTTTGCTAAACCTCCGAAACTATTTTTGCTATTATAAAAACACACTTTAAATATACATAACAAATATAAATGGTTTTATTATCAAAACTCACTAATTTCACAAACCGAAACTTCCGAGTTCAGTTTTAGTGTGAAATTCGTGAAAGTTTTGATCGATACAAGTATATAATAACCAACCTTCACTTGGGTTTTCTTCAATCAATTTAATGTAGATAGAAGCAACTTTAATTGTTTTCAAAAGACTAAGCGCTTTCTCTAAAAATATGGGCCATTTTTTTAACAGTCGGAGCTCTGATCCTTTAAACTTTGACTCGAAATCCAGTTCAATCTGAAAAAAAAAACGATTATATATATATATGTCACAGTCAAAACTGTTAACCAGTCAAAATTACTTTTGACCAGTCAAAACTATTATAACAAATTATTAGGTGGTTTCTGTTTTATTTCTCTACTAAATTATAATAACCTAAAGGTCGTAAGGAAACTTATTAGGTTGTTAGGTTTTTTTTTTGACCCTTTATATAACCTTGTACGATAGCTAACATTTATTTCATTAGAATAAACGCGTTTTAACGCAATAAGGGTTTTGACTGAAACCAGTCAAAAGTAGTTTTGACCGATTAAGAGTTTTGACTGTAACATATACATATATATATTTTTAAATATTTCTCACAAGATTGAAACAAATATATGGGGTCAAGCTAATAAAAAGCATGTAAAAAGGGTCACAACTTACCAACTTATATCCGAAACTCAATTTATAAGAGGGCCAATCGTTTACTATGTCATGTAAGTTTGCATATTTTTCGGATTGTAGTTCCTTCAGGCGCAATGTGGTTGTTTTCCTCCAATTTTCGATTACTTCAGGCACTGGCTCCTTGTTGTATTTCAGCCAAACTTTTAACTCTTCAAATTCTTCATTAGATACTGGTAAACAATAGATCAAGTTTAGTCGAGCTTCAGCCTAATTAGATATAACTATTGAAAATTAAATGTATACCACTTTGATTTTCAACTGCTGCAGCTGTGTCAGCCGTAACATCGTTGGTGCTTGTGTGGACTCTCCTTTCATTTATTATTACCCCACTCTTCCGCAGCAAACGTTTGTGATTGTTATATTTATCAGGCAGTTTTCCCCTTGCTGGAATATATTTATTTTTTCCAAACTTTTGGCTCGGAATGTAGTACGTCTCCTATGGAAATCAAAACAAATTATAAAGAACTAAGCATGAAAATCAAGGAAATCAAAATAACCATTAAGTGTATTTGTCATAAATATCAACTTAACAACATGGATTTGAAAGTTTTTAGGGTTCCGTACCCAAAGGATAAAACGGGATCCTATTACTAAGACTGCAGTCCGTCCGTCCGTCTGTTACCATCCTGTATCTCATGAACCGTGATAGTTAGACAGTTTTTTTACCACCGCCCCCCCTCTATCTCCGAAACTACTGTGCATAAAATTTGAAAAAAAGCACTACACTACATGCCTTACACTACAGGGAGTAAATAAGTGATCATAATTAACTAACTACCGTAACTACATAGGTATCTCATTTCATTACAATTTAAAAACTGAATTTGCATTTCAATACCTTCACTTCAGTTGGGACTAACGAAACAATTTGGGCGGAAATATCTTGAAATTGTTGTTTATTCATTTCGCCATATTTTTTCACATGGTATTCTACTACTGATTTAACCAAGTAGTTGCGTGCCGCAGTGTCTAATTTACCATTTTTTTTTAAAGAAGCAAGACACATTTCTCCAGTATTATTGCTTTTTAAAATAATCGTTAAATCATCATTCTAAACAAAGAGAAAATACCATACATTAACACCAACCCTTATAGCTTCTTCCCAGTTAACAAATGAGAGCCCAAATTCACAGGTAGTGGTCGGGAAATGAAATGCACTAAATTTCATTAATCTAGCTTTCATACTTTGATTGATTCCTGAAATACCCGATTTTGTCACTGGCTCACTCAAAATATAAAGGCAAAACTTACAGAAGATTTCTCTCTCCTCGTGGTCGGCAACTCTCCACTGCTTGTGCTGGCCGTGGAACTGGGCACAGAAAAATCGCTAGCAATGCTTAGAGTTTCACCAGATTCTGTCGCCTGTAACAAGCAATTATCGACGATATTAACGACTTAGAGCCATAGGTAAAGTAAAAATAAGGTTTGAATTTGCTGGTACGAGTTGTTCCGAAAACGGTACGCGCGGGCCAGTGAGGGAGCCGTGACACCAAAAAGTTTTGAAAAAAATAATATGAACACTTACCTGAATAATGTTTTGGAGATTTTTCAGTCCTCGCTTGAATAATATTCTTTCCTTTAAACTCGGAATTAATTCTTTCAGTTCCGTTTCTTGTATATCGTCAAGCAATTTGAATGAAATCTGATTTACTAAAAAAACAAGAGATAAACTTAATTGAATAATCTGTAAAATTTACTAAAGTTCGTTTTGTAAATCTATCAAAGTAAAATATTAATTAGATAGGTACCTAACCACTATTTCTAGCTCAATATCTAGGGCCTATGGTATAGGCCTAATAATTCCTATACTCTGACCCATTAGCGGCAAAACCGGAACACAAATAAATGTAGAATTAATTAGTCACATTATAGTACTCGATAACTTTTTTTCTTTGTAGTGATTAGCTATTTACAAAAAAGCACGTGGATTATCGGGCCTTGACAATGAGGGGCTATTATTATCCGTTTCAAGTTGAATTCTGCATTAGCCATCCACTCAATCGTTAGTTCACTGCACAATAAGCTATCAATATTACACATTGAACAACCAAAATTAGTTTAATGAACAATACAATATATTATTAACAATATAGGTATATAATATCGATCAAAATAGGCACTCACCTTCAAAGTTTGTTATAGTGTCTTCAGATAGTCCCCATTCTGTTAAATATTCGGCGACCCCCAAGTCTTCTTCTTCCATTGCGAGGGAAGCGACTTTAGCGACTACTCACTAGCCCGGCGGCCTAAAATTAATAAATGAACGCAACGCAGACGCTGAGACGCTCGCCAAGTCGCCACGCGCACGCGCGCTCTAGTCTGAGCAAGTGCGCAGCCGCGGTGGCGGCGACGCGAGGGCTAGGGTTGCCAACCGTACTTTATTATAAAGTGAAAATAATTTCATTAGAGATGACGTTTTTGACGATAATGCTAGCACTAGCAGTAGTAGCAGTGGTAATAGGAAAAGAAAACGAATGCAAAACTATAAGCCGCTGTGGGAAGCGGAATACCCCTGGATCAAAAGTGCTGGATAGCTTAAACAATGAAATAATCTTTATAAATGAAATTAGGGAGAAAATCTAGTATGTAGTACTATTAAAGATTCTTGTGCAGTGAAGGAATGGTAATCCATTTTTAGGGTTCCGTACCTCAATCGGAAAAAACCGGCACCCTTTATCTCGAGAACGCTAGTATCGAGTTCAAATTATACTCAAGTCTACGGTCCCTTGAAGCTGTGAAAAAAATCATACTTCTACGTTAATGTAAAAAAGCCGTTTATGTCGCAAAACACACACATTTCGACATTCTCGAGGGAATCAAAATGATAGACCCGTTGACCTAGAAATATGAAATTTGGCAAGTAATATCGTCACATACTACAAGTACTTAGAACTTAGTACTTAGAAAAATCTGAAAACTATACATTAGTAATTACATCATAATAAATTTAGTCCTTTTTAAACATCATATTTGGAGAACTCAGTTGCGTTAAGCACCTCGTTTTTATGCGGCGTCATACATTTAAGATGGAATAAGTGAAAGTTTGTACGGGGAACCCTAGGTGCGCGAGTCAGACTCGCACTTGGCCGGTTTTTTTTTTCCGAGGAAATACTTTTCCAAACATACTTAAAGTGGTGTCACGATTACTGTGCGTTCCCGCCACTTCAGAATTTACAGAAAAGGTGTTTTCTGTATTTAATACGAAGTGGCGTGACGACAGAACTAAAGCTTCTATTAAGCTTATACGCAATTATTTAAATTTTTGCGTTCCGCGTACCATGTTTAGATGCCATAAATATATTTAAAGCAGATACGAAATTGTTATTAGCTGAAAAATAAAACATAAATTTGTATAAAACAAATATAGTACATTGTTTAACGAATTTTTCATCATATTTGCGAGGAAATAAATAACTACAAAAACTACAACCGCACCAATCAAGAATTTTCGAAATTAACAACTTCACTTCCAGATCAGAATATTTTATCCGTCAAAGAAAAAGGTGGCAACCTTACGGCAGAGGTCGCAAACAAAGGTGACAGAAGTACAGGACGAGTAGGTAGGATGGAAATGGAACTACCTATATTGCGTATGGTTTTGTAAATTCTACGATACTGTTTAGTAATTTTAACATTTTTTAACCATAGCGACAAGTACCTAGGAGGCTTATAGATACTGTTTAATGTTTCGTATTAATATGGTTGTTGGAGAAAATAATATGACTTTGTGCGGCGTGAAAGGTGAAGTAATAACCAAAGCAAGATATAATGTTATTAGGTACAAGCATTTTATTAATTTAATTTGCAATGTACCTATATATGTACTTATGTATGTTTCTTCGGGTGGAATCTTGCAACGCAATTTTGAAGTAGGTAGATATCCTCAACCGATTGAGCTGAAATTTGGCAATACAATAATATGGTTGGTACCATGGGGCTGGTCTGATGATGGAGCCGGAAGTTGGCCTTAGGAACTCTGTAATAAATAAAACAATCGTACCGAATTTGGGCTCTTCAGAATCTCTTGGTGAGCAATTGCTGGATGTTTAAAGAAAAGTACCTACAGTTGGCTATAAAAGCTTGTCACAAAAATATATTTTTTGACAGAAACTTAATCACCGACAAGTAAAGACAAAACGATTCATTAATCACTACATAGTTCATTAAAACAAAATCGCTGCCCGCTGTCTATGTAGGTAATTAGATAGGTACCTGCTTAGATCTTTAAAAAAACGCAACGGATTTTGATGTGGTTTTTAGGGTTCCGTACCCAATGGGTAAAAACGGGACCCTATTACTAAGATCCGCGATCCGTCTGTCTGTCTGTCTGTCTTTCCATCTGTCACCAGGCTACAGCCTGTCTAGAACTGTCTAGCTATAACCGTTCATGAGGTGTACCTCACAATTTTCACAGATGATGTATTTATGTTGCCGCTATAACAACAAATACTAAAAACAGAATAAAATAAATATTTAAGTGGGGCTCCCATACAACAAACGTGATTTTTTTGCCGTTTTT
Organism: Orthosia incerta; assembly: GCA_948252205.1. Taxonomy (NCBI): domain Eukaryota; kingdom Metazoa; phylum Arthropoda; class Insecta; order Lepidoptera; family Noctuidae; genus Orthosia; species Orthosia incerta. Next base: position 27,833,166 of record OX411760.1, read on the forward strand.
TGCTATAATGGTACGGAACCCTTCGTGCGCGAGTCCGGCTCGCACTTGGCCGGTTTTTTTTAATAATAGATAAGTGATTCAAGAGTAAGGTTTATATTTATCATAAATAGGTAGGTAGGTATGTAGTGTCAATTTGGACTTACAAATTACACTTCGAAAGTATAAAAAACCAGCTGATAGAAAGTGATCTCTTCCAGACAGCCTTTACCACAGAATAGATAATTTATAGCGCCTTTACTTTACTACTTCTAATACCTACTACTAACTTTATTATTGTTAGGTACAGTTGAAATTCTTCGCTCGGTCGCATGTTTATAAACTTCTAATGGATTTTGAATCTTATAAAGTTTACAATAAACGTGCTATTCGAACGGTCTGTTTTGGTACAACTTAAGTACCTACCTACAGTACCTACATAACTACTTCGTATATTAATGAACAAATGAAATGAGAGTGTGGTGGCCCATAGAAATATAAAATACAGGTAAAGACGTCTTACAGGCTTGCAAAATTGCAAGGATAAAGGTCAAATAGATCTTAAGTTATTGGGGGGTCAAAAGTGGACCGAAATGATTCACAAAACACAGTAACAATGATAAAATCAACCAAACTACCTATATTGATGTGATTTGTTTTAGTTAAATGTACAATACTAGTCAGTCGTTTAAACCATAAGTCTGATGATAGCGATTGCAGCGCCACTTTGCATCAGCAGTAGATTTTTAGGGTTCCGTCCTTGAAGGGTGTTGTCGGCGACGAGACACCATTTGTAAGCTAAAGTAGGTAAAATGACGAAATTTAGGTATTACCTACTTGTGCAAAAAACCTTAAGTACATAAGTAAAGTATATAAGAACTGTATATAAAGTGTTAGTTAAGTAGATCTAATAAGATTTCAATCAACAAGCAAGAATATCGAAACAAGTTGTAAGCAAATGACAAGTACTCAGTAATGAATGATTAATTCTTGTTAGATACTAATTAGAGAGTATTAATTGTTTTGTTTTATGTCTAATTAGCATGTGCAAGAGCACGTACTCATAATCTGAACGTTAAAAGTTGTAAAACATAGTTTTTTGACGAAGTGATAAGAGATATCATACACGCGGATAATTACGCGAGGAATTTGAAAACATGATTTTTTGTTTATGAAGATATTTGTGTAAGGTGGGTGTCAAATGAAAGGTCTTGCTCTAAAACTAATTAATCTGCTTGTTTCATGAGAATCGGTCTATGCGTTTGCAAGATATTCGCATTTCTTTGAAATCAAAATGTAAACAAACCAAATATTTTTATGTTTTTGTTCTAGAAACTTTTTTGCTATTGTAAAATGTGTTAATATTATTGTTTTAAAAGTAGTACGTGGTCAAAACCTATCTTTTAAGCCTAAATATGTAGTAGTTTTGTTGAAATTTGAATAAATTACACAGCTCCAAAGATTTCGGCTAAGTGAAAATTAAAGTAAAAATGGTCTCAAAACGCGCCATTTATAAGACGGGCTACCGGCCCAGTGAAGTCAGGTCAGTCGCAGCTCATCCACCGAAGAGGCAAAAATTAGAAGAACAGCCGAAATCTGCGGAACGATTTTCAAGAAAATCCGCCTTTTATTTCTTTATCTGTCATAAACGTGGGTCCTTGGGTAGTCCTAGTACAACCCTACGCATTCAGGGGTGCGTGGTGACGTGTGCCACCAGCGGAGTCGCAAGGCTCAGGAAACGCACGTCAAACATAGGTGGGATACTTTCCCAGGGGGCGTGGGTACTTACAACACCCAGACACCAAACCGCCACCGCAACAGGTGTCAATCGGAACCATAATCATAAACAATTAATTATTTTCAAGTATACAATTTTACAGTGAGACCATTCTTAGCTAGTTGAAATTTTCACATAAGTACTAAGAACCGTTATGGCGGACAAATCGTTAAATAATAAAAAACCGGACAAGTGCGATTTAAACTCGCATGGAGAGGGTTCCGTCCGTATGACCCTATAATTAGAATTCATTCATTTACGTAACACGTCTTTGGGTCCCCGACTTACATAATTATGTGTACTTACCAAATTTCATCCCAATTGGTTCAGTGGTTTCGGAGGAAATTGGCTGTGACAGATGGATGGACAGGCAGACACACGAGTGATCCTATAAGGGTTCCGTTCTTTCCTTTTGAGGTACGGAACTCTAAAAATATAAATAATTAAAAAAATAAGGGGGGGTCTTCCTCTAGAGTAGATTATAGGGCATAATTCAACAAATAATAAAAACTAGTCAAGCGTAATACTTACTTATTTTTAAATAAACATGTAAAAATTATAAATTGTTGGTACGGAACCCTCGGTGCGCGAGTTTGACTCGCACTTAACCGAATATTTTTTATCAAATGAGTCTGCTACTCATTCATTACCAACTGTCCCGGTAAATATAGGTAACTATAAATTGCTTTGAAACTAACATAGTAACAATGATACAATCAACCGAATGGTTGTGACTTGTTCTACATTATGTACAATGTTCTTTGTTAATTTACACCATGAACTCTTGTAGGGACTATATTTTGACCTCAACCTTTTTAGTTTTGTAGGTTCAACTGCGAGGTCTTGTTACATTTATCATATTATGTTTATGATAAAATCAGCCAAACCAAATTGTTGAGATTTGTTTGGTAAAATGTACAATATTCTTTGTTAATTTACACCATGAACTCTGGTAGGGACTATATTATCACCTCAACCTTTTTTGTTTTGTAATTGCAACGAAGTTTACGAGTTCTTGTTATATTTATCATATTTTTATGATATACTCGTAATCAACCAAACCAAATTTTTGAAAGGACGATTACCATTTTTGCCCTGATATATCACTATCAGTACATAGTATAAAACAAAGTCGCTTCCCTCTGTCCGTCCCTATTTATGCTGATATCTTTAAAACTCCGCAACTGATTATGATGTGGTTTTTTTTAATAGATAGGGTGATTCAAGAGGAAGGTTTATACGTATAATAAAGGAGGGCGGGCGAAGCCGCTGGCAAAAGTTAGTATATAATATATGTCAGGGCAAAAATTAACGATTACAGTAAATTAAAAATGTAGGCATCCTTAATTATTGCCATTTTGATTTTTGGGATACATGTAAAACTAATTAAAGCTGGGGTTTATTATTCACTGATAAAACATAATTAACACGTTTCCGGTTTGCAATTAATAGTGAAAATTATTCAAACATATTTTTGGGGGACTAATAAGTTAGGTAAATCTCTTTACATGAAAATATGAAAGAACTAGGTTTGTATTTTGTTGACTATGTAAACGTCTATTCTGTGAACAAAAACGGCTAACCGCAGTCTACCTACAACATTAAAGTCTATGGGTTATTCAGGTGGCTCTCAACCCTTTGTCTAGAAATAATTCGCAAATTGTTTGGGCACATTATCGATCCAACCAGTACTGCCTCGAAAGAAAAATCTACTACTGCTATGTCTGAGGCATCCTTCCTTCTACTATTTGCATTTCACTGCTTAGAGGCATCAAATCGCCTTTCGTTTATCGAAAATGTTTTCTAAGAAAACTATTCTAATGGAACCAATTATTCATAAAGACGCCTACAAAAAAAGTAGCGGCAAAAACACTGTAACGTGTGAGATCTTATTAATGTAAATGGGGTCTTTTTTAATTAAACACATTAGACACTATAAAGACATACAGCTTTCAATGAAATAAAAGAAAATAAAGCTCAATCTATAAATTAACTTTGTAGTCGGCAATTTTTGACAGGGCACGCGTTCATACTTCATACTAATTTGGTCATCGTCCTTTGTTTAATAAAACGTACAATATTCTTTGTTAATTTACACCGTAAACTCTGGTAGGGACTATATTTTGATCGCAACCTATGTAGTTTTGTAAGTTCACCCGCGAAGTCTTGTTATATTTATCATATTATAATGATAAAATCAACCAGACTAAATTGTTGACATTTGTTTGGTAAAATGTACAATACTCTTTGGTAATTTACACCGTAAACTCTGGTAGGGACTATATTTTGATCGCAACCTATGTAGTTTTGTAAGTTCAACCGCGAAGTCTTGTTATATTTATCATATTTTTATGATAAAATCAACCAGACTAAATTGTTGACATTTGTTTGGTAAAATGTACAATACTCTTTGTTAATATACACCGTAAACTCTGGTAGGGACTATATTTTGATCGCAACCTATGTAGTTTTGTAAGTTCAACCGCGAAGTCTTGTTATATTTATCATATTTTTATGATAAAATCAACCAGACTAAATTGTTGACATTTGTTTGGTAAAATGTACAATACTCTTTGTTAATATACACCGTAAAATCTGGTAGGGACTATATTTTGATCGCAACCTATGTAGTTTTGTAAGTTCCACCGCGAGGTCTTGTTATATTTATCATATTTTTATGATAAAATCAATTAGACTAATTTGTTGAGATTTGTTTGGTAAAATGTACAATATTCTTTGTTAATATACACCGTAAACTCTGGTAGGGACTATATTTTGATAGCAACCTATGTAGTTTTGTAAGTTCCACCGCGAGGTCTTGTTATATTTATCATATTTTTATGATAAAATCAACCAGACTAAATTGTTGACATTTATTTGGTAAAATGTACAATACTCTTTGGTAATTTACACCGTAAACTCTGGTAGGGACTATATTTTGATCGCAACCTATGTAGTTTTGTAAGTTCAACCGCGAGGTCTTGTTATATTTATCATATTTTTATGATAAAATCAACCAGACTAAATTGTTGACATTTGTTTGGTAAAATGTACAATACTCTTTGTTAATATACACCGTAAACTCTGGTAGGGACTATATTTTGATCGCAACCTATGTAGTTTTGTAAGTTCCACCGCGAGGTCTTGTTATATTTATCATATTTTTTAAATAAAATCAACCAGACTAAATTGTTGAGATTTGTTTGGTAAAATGTACAATATTCTTTGTTGATTTACATCATAACTCTGGTACCAACTTCAACCTTTTTAGTTTTGTAAATTCAATAGCGAGGTTTTGTTATATTTATCGTAGTTTCCTTGTAATTCAGCCAACCTTTGCTAATTTGGTAAATCCAACAAACCTTTTTTTTCAGTGTAAACTAGCGGTAATTAACAGTTAACTTAAAATATTATTTATATGCAAGTTCCCTAAAGTAATACCTATTCTATTAATAAACAATTAATGGAGTCGCTACAGTACTCCCCTGCCAGTGATCGAGATCACGAAAAATTGGCCTGGTAGTAATCAGGAAATCGTACGCGTCTACCAGACTTTCGCGGCCCCTGCGGTTCAGGAACCAGAGTTACAGATGGTGAACATTGGGGAACTGATTCAGATGGGGTTTGAGAACGTGAAGTGATTTCGGGAGCGAGATCTACGACAATATTAGTAGCGCTATCTGGATGACAATTAGCATCCCTTAAGAAATAAGCTGGTTTTAGTCTATCGATTGATACCGTAACCTCGCGGCCACGTATATCTAATACGAATGTTTTATCCTTCCTAGAAATTACTCTATAAGGGCCGTCATAAGGTTGCTGTAATGGAACTTTGACTGCATCGTTCCGCACCAACACGTGAGTAGAGGTAATAAGGTCCTTGAAAATGAAAGTGCTTTTCTTTCCGTGTTGGGTACTAGCGACAGGCTTGAGCTTATTAAAATGCGATCGAAGCTCTTTAGCAAATTCAGCCTGCGTAGTTTTGTTAGTCGGATTGTCACCTAAAAATTCTCCGGGGAGGCGTAAGCTCTGTCCGTAAACTAACTCTGCGGATGTGCTTTTCAAGTCCTCCTTCCAAGACGACCTAATTCCTAGCAAAACGGTAGGGAGAATTCGCGTCCAACTACTGGTTGCTGCATTGTGACACTTTAGTGCACTCTTTAATTGACGGTGGAAACGCTCGACCATGCCGTTAGCTGCAGGGTGATAAGCCGTCGTTCGAAAATGAGCCGTACCGGTCAGGGTATTGAGATCTCTGAATAGGTGTGACTCAAACTGTCTTCCTCTATCTGTTGTGATTCTAAGTGGTATGCCAAAACGAGCAATCCAATTGGAATAAAATGCACGAGCTACTGTGTCGGCTTCTTGATTGACAATGGGAATAGCTTCCGGCCATCTAGTGAATCGGTCTACACAAGTAAGACAATAACGATATCCCTCAGAATAGGGCATTACTACGATGTCAATATGTACATGCTCAAATCGAGATGACGGAAGTGTAAATGTTCCCGGTGTTGTAATGACGTGACGAGACACTTTTGACCGTTGACAATCAACACATGCTCTGGCCCATAACTTACAATCAGAATTTATCGAGGGCCAAACAAATCGTTTAGTGATAAGCTTAGTCGTTGCCCTGCCACTTGGATGGGAGGTATTATGAAGCATATTGAAAACGGACTTTCTGAATGGTTCCGTAATAAAAGGCCTTGCTGTTAGGGTAGAGAAGTCACAAAAAATTGGTTTGTCTGACTCTGGCAAATGAACAAGACGTAATTTAAGGGACGAGTTTCTATTGTCAATTAAGCTTTTAAGTTCCGCGTCATTGTGTTGTGAAGATGCAAGGGCTTTCCAGTCTATCTCAGTACATACTGATTCTATGCGAGACAGTAGGTCAGCCGTAATGTTGTCCTCTCCTTTGATGTGACGTATGTCTGTAGTAAATTGTCCAATAAAGTCTAGATATCTAAATTGCCTAGGGGAACATTGCTGATTTTTCTTCCTAAAAGCGTAAGTTATTGGTTTGTGGTCTGTAAAAATTGTAAAACTTCGCGCCTCAACATAATGTCTGAAATGTTTGACCGCAGCGTATATTGAGAGTAATTCGCGGTCATAGGCTGAGTATTTCTGTTCAGGGGACGTAAGTTTCTTAGAAAAGAAAGCAATTGGTTGCCATTCATTAACGATTTTCTGTTGTAAAGCCGCGCCTATGGACATGTTGGAAGCGTCACAGAAAATAGCAAGTTCGGCATCGGGCTTTGGATGCACTAATAACGTTGCTTCAGCTAAGCTGTCTTTGCAAGTCTTAAAGTCACGCTTAGCTTGGTCGTTCCAAATAATGGGCGTTTTCCCTTTTTTGTTGCCGCATAGTAATTCATGTAAACTAGCTTGGCTACTCGCTGCATTAGGTATGCACCTTCTGTAAAAGTTTAACATACCTAGGAATTGGCGTAGCTGCTTCGCGGTGGTTGGCAAGGGGTAGGTACGTATTGCTTCAACCTTTTCGGGGAGCGGACGTGTACCTGCTGATGACACTTGATAACCCAAAAAATCAACTTCAGATTGCCCGAATACACACTTTGCGGGGTTTATTACTACCCCGTATTTCCTTAACCTATCAAATACAGTCTCTAAGTGTTTTAAATGTTCCGTTTCGTCACTAGACGCGATTAAAATATCGTCTATGTAGCAGTACACAAAATCAAGTTCACATAACACTTCGTCCATAAATCGTTGAAAAGTTTGTGCTGCGTTACGCAAGCCAAAAGTCATAAACTTAAACTCGAATAAACCGAAGGGCGTAGTTATTGCTGTCTTTGGAATGTCCTCTTCGGCGATAGGGATTTGGTTAAACGCACGCACTAAATCTAGTTTTGAAAACACTTTTTTTTCACTTAAACACTGGGCGAAGTCTTCAATATGTCGCACAGGGTATTGGTCGGGAACTGTTCTTTCATTCAAACCACGATAATCACCGCACGGCCTCCACTCGTCTTCACACTTTGGAACCATATGTAGCGGCGAAGCCCACGAACTTTTCGACGGTTGAGCGATGCCTAATTTTAACATCGACTCGAACTCTTTCTTCGCTGCAATCAGGCGGTCCGGAGCTAGACGCCTAGGCTTCTGCGCAACTGGTTGACCAGGTGTAACAATTATGTGGTGTTGAGTATTGTGTTTGACCGTTTTCTGCATAGTCCCATCAAGGCGAGTAATGTCGACATATTGTGCTAACAGATGGTGGTACGGCGTTTCACCGTTAATGGTTTTGACTGACTCGGTTTTGCACCCAACTACTTGCCCCTTAACGGTACACTGGGTGGTTGCATCTACAAGTAGTCGGTTGCGCGCATCGACCATTAAATTAAAATGCGCTAAAAAATCAATTCCAATGATTGGTTTTGATACATCTGCCACCACGAACATCCACGGGAAATCTCTGCGTAAACCTAGGTTAAGCGTGAGTGGGATCGTACCATATGTAGCGATCTGTGTGCCATTAGCTGCCACTAACCCATAGGCTGACATTTGGCGAGCCGTATGAATCAGAGACTTTGGATAAACGCATAGGTCTGCACCGGTATCAACAAGAAAATCTACCTTGTTGCTTTTGTCCTTTATAAAGATGCGGCGTGTGGGTGGCTGGGAGTTTGCGTCATCCGCCACTAATGACCCCCGCTCGCGTTTCCCGCCGGTGGTGATTTATATGCGCAGGGTTGCACACACTTCTCTGCTGCAGGGCCGAATTTAAGGTGGTACCAACACTTCCACCGTTCTGGTCTCGACCTTGATTGGCTTCTTGAGTGGCTGCGACTTGGTTTCTCTCTGGAGCGGCCACGTGGTCGGGACTTGCGTAACTCGTCTAACTGAGCCTGCATTTCAGTTAGTATCAACCTGATTCGTCCTTCAGGCGGCGGTGCGGGCTCTTGTTGCCCAGCGGCTACAGTGGCGCAAGTATTTCGGCTAGATCTTAGCTGGTGGTTTTCGTTAATGAGGTCTGCCACATCCGCAAGGTGATTTAATGATGCATCCGTCTTCGTTATAACCACGTCTTGCATGTCGTGAGCCAAACCTTTTATCCATATTGCTCGTAGGACGTCGTCCGTTACCGAAGACCCAGCAAGAGTTTTTAGATGCCGCAGAAACTGTGATGGCGTGCGGTCACCGATCGCCTGGTCTTCGAGCAAAAGCCGTGTTTTTTTCGTCTGTGAGTCACCAAACCTTGTCAGCATTGTCTGTTTGACATGTTGATATGCATCTCCTTGAAAAGCCGGCAACTCGGCTAGTATGTCAGTGAGCTCTTCCATCGCTTCCGTGTCTAGGGCGCGTACTACGCATTCAGCTTTCAAGCGCGGGCACGTTACTCCTGCCAATGCCATTAAGCACTCTGCTCCGCCAAACCATATTTCCGGCTTAGCCGGATTAAAAGGCTTTAAAATAACTTGACGCGTATTTGCAGCGGGCTGGGGTTGGTCCTCACCGGCCATTTTGTTGTTGACTCCTATTTCTTCCGTGAATGAAAAACTAACACTCGTTCGCGCACAGGTATCGCGATCCGAGCACTAACCGAAGCACTAGGTAACCCGTTCTCTTAACGACAGAGATCACGTCGGGGTCACCACTTTCGGGAACGTATCGTTACTTAGCTATATCGGCGTTACGTGAATCGCGAAATGAGTACTTGGTTAACTTAGTGTTGGAGTTAGTTTATTAAATAGAAATTACAAAGAGTAGGAGTGCCGACCGACCGCACCTCCAGACCGAATAAGACTGAATCACTATGCTTCTACACAATTGTTGAAAGCTGGGATGCGATCGGGCGGCACGTTACACAAAGGTTTTTACAGCTATAATGGGTTGCACAATAAATATAGAAAGCTATACATTAACAAAAAGAACCGTCGGCATCATTACAGAAACCTTAGCTAAATTCTTAAAACTAAGATAATAAAGTCATTGTTCCAAAGGATAAAAAGGGTCCCTTGCACATTACAATAAAAGACAACATAACATCTGTGCGCAGGCCGTGAGAATAATTAAACTAGCGGTAATTAACAGTTAACTTAAAATATTATTTATATGCAAGTTCCCTAAAGTAATACCTATTCTATTAATAAACAATTAATGGAGTCGCTACACATATATCTAGTAGGAGGATTGCTGGGTCTGTAGATTTATTTTTCTCACTAGTCTTTTTCCCGCGATTTCGCCCTTTGCCTATTCCATAAGAACCGTTAATTTTTAGTCTGTGTCACTCAACTATAGTGTAGCTTTGTAACAGTTAAATCGAGTCAATGCTTATAGAATTATATACAATCATGAACAAAAAAACAATTTGCTTGTTAATCAGTCTTGATTTAGTTAAATAATCCTTTACAAATATCTAGTTAAATAATTTTACCTTTTTATTTTATAAGTTTACATTTAGATAAGATTAGGCAATTTTTCCCGCAACCTTAACCAGGTCATCGGTCCAGCTAGTAGGAGGCCTTCCAACGTATCGTCTTCCGGTTCGCGGTCGCAACTCCAGAACTTTTCGGCCCCATCGGCCATCCGTTCTGCGAGCAATGTGCTCTGCCCACTGCCACTTAACTTGCGAGACGCACGGGATCGGTCAATATGGCGACGCCTGGGGGAGACCTATGTCCAGCAGTGGACGTCTCTTTCGGCTGAAATGATGATGATGATGATGAGACAATTTTTTGTAAACTTTATTTTAAAAATAAGCTGAATGATGAACGCATAAGTTCAGGTTATTCAAACCTGAAGTTATGCGCTCTACGTGTTATTTCAACCCTGAAACTTCGTTAAAACGACAGAAAAACAATACATAAGTACAATCACAGGTATAAAGGTACTACCAGACATACACGTAACTTAACGACATTAAATTCGTCCACATCCGCATGGTACCTGACTACCTGCAGTACTCGGCTCACAATGACGCAGTTATTACGTTAACGTTGTCTACAACTTCACTACGTAATGGAATTCAGAAGGGACACTCCATACAACCATTATACACAACAATATGAATAGCGAACATCTACTTTGTACGGGTTGACTGCCAGTCTAACCATATATATTGTAGAAATGTTGGGTTATGATGTTCAGATAGGTGACTGCTCCTTGCAGTCACCTATCTGAACTTCATAACCCAGTGACTAGGTATTACGATGCCCAATGGTAAGACTGACTGCCAAAAATCTACAAATTACAGCTGGGACCAACCACTTTACGTGCTTGCCGAGGTACGGAGGGCTCTTGATATGTAATGCGTGGTTATCCATCCACGGACTGATCTTAGCAAGCGTTGATTTACCTGTCAGATCAAAGTCAAAGTCAAATATATTTATTTCAATTAGGCCAGTAAGCGGCACTTTTGAACGTCATACATCATCAACCCGAGTAGCTGTCATCAGTTAGCAAAATCCTACCCCAAGCTTTTAGACTTAGCACGCATTGCGGTGTTTAGCCGCGCGGATTTTATTCGCGCGAATTTTTATCCGCGTACTAAAACATAACTAACGCGCACTGCGGATAAAATACCACGCGATTTTTCTCTCTTTCTATCTGTTCATAGAGCTCAAAATATTGGAACGAATTTAAACCGCGCCGCGGTACGGTGGATTCTGTGGCTAAACACAGATTTTTTACCGCAAGTGCGTACAATTCCATATGTCACAGAATTTGCGATTTTATCCGCAAGGCTACAAAACGCAATGCTCGCTGAGCCTTACTCACGTGTGGCACAAATCGGTCCTTCTGCACATAACTCTTCTTTATCATCCAGGGGTGCACAACCTTCGCAAGTTATTAAGCCCATGTGTCTATGAGCCGGGATTAATCAAATTAATAAAGTCGTTATCTCGAGTGAGGCAATTTGCCACCCCTGTGCGACTTAATACGGTTACTAAGTTCAGTTTAGAGACTTTTAGCGCTGATGCGGCCTTATAAATTGTATTAATATGTGCTCAGCGTATTCGGCGCTCAAATGAAACGTTATTGGAGCGTTAAGTTTAACTAAATTGATCGTAATTGGGTATTAGATTGTGATAATGGAGAATTTATACTGTTAAGGTAAGTAGGATTTAGTAGCGTGGCGTTGTTTTTCTACGAAGATGGAAAGAAACTTGTTGAGACAAGAAAGATCTAAGGTAAGCTACCTTTTAAAGTCTCCGCCAGATAACACAAAAAATAAGTCATTGATCCGACATGTTGGTACCTTACGTAACATTGCCCCACACTAGGAATTTCTTCCTGTATGGTGGATGCGTTTACAAACATATAAACTCACATACACACTCGTAACACCCAACTATCTGTAGGTCATACAAATATTTGTTCCGCGCGGGAATCGGACCCGCAACACTCAGCGCAGCAGTCAATTGCTCAACCACTGCGCCAACCGTGCGCCCAAACATGAAAACATGCTATTTTGTTTATTGTGGAATTTTGATAATTTTGGTCTCAAATGAAAGGTAAAGGCGTAGAACCATTTTATCCGTTTAAATTATGTAAATCTGTATACGCTATTATGAGATACTAGCTTCTGCCAGCAACTTCACCCGCGTGGTTGTCGAAAATTATCCCAAGGGACCATATACCCGGGATAAAAAGTATCCTATGTGCTATTCTAGACTATAATCTATGTCTGTACCAAATTTCATACTGATCCGTCTAGCCGTTTGAGCGTGAAGTAACAAACATACTCACAGAGTTTCGCCTTTATAATATTAGTATGATTAACTCATTACTGAATTCCAAGTCAAAAGGTCACGGACGCCCCTTACCGCAACACGTTAGTTTTGATCGTGTTAGCGACACTGGCTTTACATTTTTTCGTATCGTTTTCGAAATATTGGAATACATTGGTAGACAGGTGTTAATGACTTTTATTTTATTATTATCTGGCAGTGACATTAGTCTTATCTTATTGAATACATATTGTGCAACGTGTCTTCTTCTTTTTGTTAGCGTGTCGATGGCAAATACAGTTTTCATATGCTATTTTTGGCGCAGTATTCAGCATCGGCAATACCATTCGCTTACGCAGCTATAAGGTCCTCACATGTGCAGGTTACAGGGCATGCGATGCAGGACGAAAGGTGGGCCATGGTCTGCGGTGAGACGCCACACAAGCACTGGGTATCAGCTCAAGCGTCCTAACCATACTTCTCTGTTAGTCTTCATGCCACTTACTAAACCTCTCTATACACACATTAAACACCTTTGATTTATATCGAGGCATAAGTCTATGGCAGAACGAGAAGGACCGACCATTGGTCACAGTAACGCTAACTAATTGCGTTTCTCAATGTAAAGTATGCTGAAAAAACCGTTATTATTATATTAAGTTTACAAAACTCGAACTGAAACCTGCCCACAACAGATTTCATAAAGAAAAATATCACACAATTCATACATTCAGCTTGATGAAAGCACAGTTTACCGTCCATTTACTGAGATCGTTAGCGAATGACAAAAGAAAGAGTGGTCGCGTCGGGCGGCGCGTGATTTATGTAGTGTGACTGTGCCGACTGTACCGCGGCGTAGGGCGATATTCAGCTGACGTGCAGGTCATGGGGCTTCATGTTTTGGAAAAGGGTGCTTAGGTCTAACGGGATTATTGAGACGATTGTAATGTATAGGCAAGTGATTTGTTTGTATTGTGTTGTTGTATGCATTCATCATCATCAAAATCACATCACATCATCAGCCTATTAATGTTCCCACTGCTGGGACACAGGCCTCCTCTCTGTGAGAGGGAATGGGCCGTTATCCACCACGCGGGCCCAGTGCGGGTTGGTGGATGTCACATGTCTTCGAATTATTGGTTCCAGGACATGCCGGTTTCCTCACGATGTTTTCCTTCACCGTTTTGAGAGCAGTGGTGATGAAATAATTTACACAAAGTAAGGCGCGCCTGCCTGGGCTCGAACCCACGACCTACAACTTGTAAGTCGCGGCCGATACCACTGGGCCACCACTGCTCTCAAAATCATTCACAAAGAATTGCCAAACTAAAGTGGCAGTAGGCAGGGCACATTGCTGGCAGAACGGATGGTCGATGGGCTGAAAATTCCTGGAGTAATGACTGCGAACCGGAAGAGGCATCGTTGGCAAGCCTCTCTAGGTGGACCGATGACCTGACCTGCGGGCATCCAATGGATGCGAGACGCACAGGTCCGATCAGCGTGGCAACACTTGGGCTAGGCCTATGTCCAAAAGTGGACGTCTTTCGGCGAAATCATGTTATCATATCAGCAGAAAGACGGCCATCTCCAAGTTTCGCCACATCAACTAATCCGATTGTTTGCATTAAGGCAAACTAATCTATTACATGTGTGAGTTCTTTTATTACTCTATGCCTGTACGTAGTATAGTGTGTAGTGCTATTCTGGGTGCATTGTCCTCACATATATGAATTTATTAATGCATATACTTATGTACCTAAATATTATAAAAACTCTATTTTTTTAAAAGAGTAAGTAGGTATGAAGTTTCTTGTGCATTCTTCTCCATAACAAACTACTTTCCGAATGTACGGTAGAATCAATTTTTATTCCTTGTAAATTTTGATGTAACTTTCAAAAGGGCCGCTTGGTGGCCTAGTTGAAATAAAACATCTTTTTCTTTGTCTTTGATCTATAGTCAATTTTCACTCACTACTTTAGGGATCCTATTTTACCCATGGTAAATCTTCAGCGGTGATAAACCCATGTGTATTCAACATCTCACTGAAAATTTCGGTGAATTGAGCTAGAGGCGAGCTGACATTCCACCTGGTTGGATTTATATAGCTCACTGCAAGCTCATTTTATCTTAGTCTTGAATCTTATAATTTTTAGTGTAATATTTGATCTAATTTACACTGCTGCAAATTCGTGCGTGCATGCAAGAAATCGCCAGCTTTTCCTTCACAGCAGTTTCTAGTTTCAAATGAAGTGACACTTAACCAATACCGAATCGAAACTTTCGCTGATAAATCAATTAAGTTTGTCCTCCTATATCTCGCAATATACATCACAAAGGAAGAACTTAAGGCAGCCAATCTGCGTCTGACCAGGAGGGCTTACAATCTTAAGTAAAAGTGCTATAAATTATCTATGGGAAATAGATGATTGTGTTCGAACTCGCCATGCCGGCTGGCCATTTATCACTGTTTTAACTAATAAATTATACACGTTAATTCAAGTAGTAGTTAGTTTGAGCACACCTTAAGTCGCATCTACTTAGATACTTACCTACATTAGCTAAGTTACATAAGTATGCAGAATTATCCCATGTCAACCATGGGATTTCGCAACTTTTAAAGCAGTATCGTAGTATTTGGTCAACAATTCTTAACTGAATATTAAACTCTTATAAAAACCAGCATCATCCTATATAAAATAAAAAATTGAGGTTGGTAGCAAAAATAGAAAAACAGCAACATCAATCATCATGCAACGTAAAATAAAAAGACGCCATTTCAGTAAAAAAAAAACAAATAAAAATAATTATCGATAGGTTCGCGTTTGACCACTATCTCACCTGATGGTAAGTGATGATTTGATCGACGATGTAGCACGCTTGCCTAGAAGTAACCTATTCACTCTTGACTTAAAGACCCCGAGGTTGTAGCTATCAGGAAAAAAATACTCCGGCAGGGAATTCCACTCCTTAGCTGTACGCACAATGAAAGTATTCGCAAAACGCTTTGAACGTATGTTTTCTGTCTTTGCTTGTATATTGCTCAAGTACGCTAGCTTCTGTCCGCGGACTCGCATGTGTGAAAATTTATTTATTTCCCCAAGGAAACATAGGAACTGGGCTAAAATATGTCCTAATCTAGGTATGGTCCAATTTGGTGTACCAAATTGTGCCTACCTATACGAATTCGTTTAGCTGTCATCAAGGCGTGAAAAGTAACAAACAAACAGACTGCGAGAGTTACATTTGCCTATACGAGAATAATAAATTGTAAAAGTCGAGAATTATCGACTCGTGCAATTTATTATTCTCGTAAAAGCAAATGTAACTGAAGATTCGCAAGAGAACGTACTCCTCGGATAAAAATCTTAATCTAACCCTAAGCCGAAAATCATCAAAACTATTTCAGCAGTGTAAATACATTACAAACAGACAGACTGGGCTCTATAACTAGTATCTAAGTCTCGAAGGGAGAAAGTGTCGAACTCGTGATATCACGTGCGGCGATCCAGAGTTCCTGACGATTTCTATCAATACAATGAAATAAAGATCGGTTTAAAAGCTGGAGAAGTCGTGACGGAAACGAGAGTTGCCTAGAAAATGTAGATACAGAGACAAGGGGCAATAACACTGGAGCAGTGAAGCAAAATCTATTACTATAATGCTTCTTTTTAAACTTCCATAATAATTATTTTATTTCAACTACAATATGTTACTGAAACTACACAAAACCTAAAAAAGGGTCGTTAACTCATCATTATGTTTTTTTTTACTATGGAACTGCATCGATAAAAATCTGGATCACGAAAAAAAATCAACGGCCTCTAAAATATACTAACAAGCTGATTGTTTTGAAGTAGGATTGATTCCATGGTAAAATACTTAATGATGAACTTATTTTTTTATGTTAAGTGTTATATTAATTTTAGTTACACCCTGGACACAGTGTGTAAATGACCGATGCGATCATTCATCATCAATGCCTATGATTTCCTTAGAGAAAATTGATCATTCACATGAGTACAAGCATATTTTAAAATATGATAGCACCTTTCCGTTAAACCCTGAGAGATACTGTTTTTAGACTTATAATAGTTACGGCTTCAAGATGAGCTGTAAATTAATAACGAAACAGTTTAATAAACCAGCCACACGTCTCACTCACCAAATTAGTAAGTAAAAACCACTACCGCTACTCAAAATTAAATCTCAACACAACGGTCAGTCAAAAAAATCTCAAAAGTCCATCAGCATTTCTTTTTCATACCTTTATTCGCCGGCACGTGCGTCTGTATTGTCGCGAAAGTAGCGTCGGATGCGGCGGCTCACGTCCGGCGTCCGGTCACGTGGCCCGCGTCCGGCCCGAGTCCGGCCCACCGACGGCCAATCAGTCGGCTCTCTAATTAATTTACTTCGAACACTTCTTATTGGCCGCTACGTGCTCCAATCAAGACGGAACCACTTCGCGATTAGTTTCCACCGGGCCGGGTTTCTCCGCTGACTTTAATTTCCGTTGATCGGGCAGTACGGATGTGTTTATTTTTTGTTTTTCTATTTTTCGTTGAAGTTGGCTGATAATTGTTGTAGCATCTGAACTTTACGCTTCTTTACCATCGAAAAAAGGAATATTGAGACGGCAAGATATAAGTTCCTAGTGTATTGCTTTGATTTGAGTAACAATATTGCCTTATAACGGAAATGTCTTTAATAACAATATTATCATCATTATCATCCGCAGCCTGACTTCGCCCACTGCTGAGCATAGACGTATCTGGTCTTGTGCCAATCCCCAAGGTCCTGTGCCAATCCCCAAGGTCCTGTGCCAACCTCATATATCATATGTCTATATTTAGCTCTATTTGTCTCTGCTTCACCCAAAGGTTGACTGTTAGAAAATGCGTAAGACTAAGTCCGCCTCTGTACATTTGTGTACATGAAGTAATAAAAAGATAAATAAATAGGATGTAGATAAGAAATAATGTAGAAAAATAATCGATAGCAGAATTGACCTATTCACAAGATTCTTTTTGGTCCTTCGAGGCGGATACAACAGGGCAATTACTTTGACTAAACGATGATGGACACGCCGCTCGTTAACATTTATTCGTTGACAATAATACATCTGTACAAGCAACACTGTGACTTGTGTGAAGTATGCTAATGCCCATAATCCCTCAGATCATTGCGGTGGATTCTTGGCACGCAACGAATCCAGGTCGGTCCGATAGTTTATACCATAGACGCAGGGCTGTAACGATTATCACCGGCGCCTCTGAACAGGATCTATTGGGACCGTTCCTAGAATATTCTGTGTGGATGCCAGGATATGTAGAAAAGGATTAAAAGATCTACCAGAGCAATTTGAAATTGGTACAGGAAATGCTTCGGTGGCTATGAAAAAAGATATTTAACCAGCTATAATTAATCGTGTTGAATGAAAAAGAATCTACAGCGGTAATTTGAAAATTAAACCCAATAATGGAGACTGAATTTATGTAATTCAAGCCCAGTTATCTAACAATTTCTCCAAGACTCAAAACCCAGTTCACACGAACTAAAAATATTAAAACCTAAAGCAAAAGATATAACAATCATTACTGCCATCACAAAAGTGATCGTAAGTCTGCGCGAGCGCCGCCGCCACCCCCTCCACATAAACCTGTCAGCGCTCGATCTGTGGTTCGCTATTACGTTTAACAGATGGCGCTTTTAGAAAAATAGCCAGCTCCCCTTTGTAGTGCGACAGGGACGATGATTTGTATGTCAACATATGACAAGATGCTGACAGGTATAAATCTTCATTTTTTATCTGTATGTACGTCTTCTTTTGTTTGTGGTTTTATGGTTTCAGTGTTGCCAGTGGACGTATTAAATTGTTGATGTTTTAAACGTTTTGGCAACTTGCGCTGGTTTAAAACTGTTGCCAGTTTTTCACAGGTAATGATTGTACGGGTTCCAATTATTAATAAGATATATTCATTAATTGAAAGAAATCGATTTGGGTAGATTACGACGACTACGTAGCCAAAGAGGACACTGGGGCAAGAACTGTCAATTCTAATTATTAACAGAATTCTCATCTAGCAAGGCCGCTGCCATGCATTTAATTTGTAAAAAGGATATTTTAGCTTTTTCTACCTGGCCAGACTTACACCCAGTTTCTGGAAATAAATTGTCAACAGAAATCAAAATGACTTGTCGATTCAAATTAGATTGGCCGATGAAAATTCATTCCACCATTCGCACTACTAACCCGTGTCTGGCAAATGGACACTCAATAGGTCATAATTTTCGTTCGAAAAACTGAGGCACACTAGTCTAAAATAATAATTCCAAAGATTGTCTCCACTGCAAAAATAACTCAAAAACCCATCGTTAACTATACAACTACAGTAAATAATCCTAAGCTAAAATAAATGTCTCGAGCCGATGATTAATCGAAAGACATTTACCTCCTTGGATTCGCCGCGGTTGGTTAATGGCGTCATACGTCACAGGGCTAATACCTGAGTGGGCCCTGGACCAGGGTTATTAGGTACCTACATCTGCTAGACGCAGTACTAATGTTGTTAATGTGAGGTGCATTTGTAAAGTTAGGGTAATTCAGTAGCCATGGACTTGGACGTAGGAAATGAAGTTCTTGGGTGAAACATTAACGCATTACGCGGTGTGTTTTCTGAGTAACTAAATCAAGCTAGATATTTAATAGTTTACTATCTCGCTCGATTTAGTTACTCTTATGCTTCTCGGATTTTCTTAATTAGATAAGTTTTAAACAGTGGTACAAAAAAAAATATATGTGCTTCGTAAGCTGGAAAATCTTTTCGCAAACACGAATATCGCTTGCAACGTTAACTGATTCGGTTATTATCTGTAAACAATACTTTTAAAGCTAAACCCAGATTACAAATGAATATGCTGCTGAGCGCTACTTTTATTCTAGCGATTGCATAGTATCCAGAATACAATTAGTTACCTACTTACTCATCAAAAATGTTGATTCCAGTATCAGTCGAGCACTTGATTTGATTAAAAACCTTTAATGCTCCTGTTTTACAGACGCAGAAACGCAGACGGTTTTTTTATGGCTCGAATTTGAGTTCCTTCTCACCTGATGGTAAGCAATGATGTTCCCTTAACTAAATTTCCTTTCCTTCTTTTCCCAGAATGTAACTGCAACGGGCACGCGCGTCGCTGTCGGTTCAACATGGAGCTGTACAAGCTGTCAGGCCGCGCCTCTGGGGGAGTCTGCCTCAAGTGCAGGCACTACACCGCCGGCAGACACTGCCACTACTGCCGCGAGGGCTACTACAGGGACCCCACCAAACCTATCACGCACAAGAAGGCTTGCAAACGTGAGTATTAACATTGTACTATAAAGTACTGGGCCTCCGGGGTCTACCTAAACTGCTAGCACTTATACTACCGTCACGAGTGCTACTCTATCCCAACCCGCCAAACCCATAATCCAAGAAAGCCTGTAAACATCACAGACTTTAATAAGAGAACTTACAGAGGAGTAAACGCAGAGAATAATACTACTAAAACTATTACTAGCCAGCCAGGGTAAGATGGCAAAAACTTAAAAGATACATAACGTAAGAACACAGAGGAATTCTAATATCCGCGAATAACGGAGGTTTTAGCGTAAAAGATTAATTTTATAAAAATCATGGTTCATTAAATAAGCGTTAATCGTTATCGAATTGTTGAAACATCAGATTTTAATGTTTTCTTTAGGAAAACCATAAATGTGTCCCGTTTATTAATAGCTAATACGGTCAAGAGACATTTTATTACTTTTTACCTATTTTATCAGACGCCAATTCAAAAACAAAGTCATAAAAATCTGTACACAGTCACAAACATCACATCATTAATTAAAAAGCTATTAAAATAAACTTGGAGCTATTAATTTATTTGGCAGGACGACATATTTTGCACAATTGGCGTCTCGAAAGACCAAGTAACTATCTTGTTATTTTTGGGTTCCTTCTCTACTTAGGCGGTTAACACACTGCCACGCACCACTAAGCGTTGCTTGTAAGTCTCCGTTTGTATAGAAATAATGCACGCAAGTACGCGCGTAGGTGCGTTTTCACGCAACATGCAGCGTGATGCGTGGCAGTGTGATTATCGCCTTAAATTCATAAACGTACTATATATTTGCCAATCAATCACTTCTCAATGGGTAAACAAACGGATATGGATAAAACAAGGCAAATGGGTAGACTGTGACCTGTAACAGGGCATATTTTATACTTACTGTTCATACCCTTGGCAAAAAAAAATTGACACGTAGACGAAGCAGCGAGCAGATGCTAGTTGTCTTTATCATTGGTACGCGAGCTGCATATTATCATTATTGAAATCTAACTTTTCCCCGACGCTTACAACGTTCCGTATACCCAATATTTATGTGACATTAAATAAAATATTTATTGGTACAAAAAAGTTTACACTAAAGTTTACAAACACGTATAACAGCTACATTATAAGAATTCCATTGTAACCATCGAGTAATGAACCCTGGCTCTAAAACTAGGGCAACCTGTATCTTCAGCGACAGTAATAACACCAAGCATTCGAGTCTAGAATGTCAACCCGATTTAAAAGGCATAACACTCACTTTTTCTTAGTAAACCGACACATCCTAAACGCCAAAGATAAGTATGAATTAAACTGACGATAACCGTTTACACCTGTCTACGGACAGGCAAACAGACAGATATAATCTGAAACTATCTATGTACAAATAGACACGGTCGTTATACAAATACTTGGTTCTGTTAAACGGAGTTTAACGTTGGTATTAGGATAAAGTGTTGCTTTTTATATTTTATTAAGTTTTATGGTACAGGTTGTATTATCGTTATTTGTAAGTTGAGTAGGTTTTACATATAGTGATTAATTAACAATTAGAAGCTTTCACAAATTAGGGTTGATTGAGAGTCAAGATTTATTGTGATTCTTGTAAATTAATTTGTCTTATCTTTTACATAAAATTATTTCGTTTGATTTTCATTTTTTCATTGTAAGATACTGTACTTATTTTGGTTAGTGAAGAGATTTAGGATACCATAACATTTATAATCAACCTATAATGTTCTCATTAATGAGACACAGGTCACAGGCTTCCTCTACTTTTGTTTTACATCATTAAATGCCAAGTTTCAAACATTGAAAAAAAGGGTTACGGATGACCACAAACCTACATCTTCAAAACTATGCCCCCCAGTGACACCCACTAACAACTCCATAACATTTAACCCTATCCAAACTAATCCAATTCCCAAAGAAATCGAAATTGCAAAACAAAAACGCGTGGCATCGTAAAATCCAAAAGTAAACGCGACCGGTCCCATCGTCCCCGTGGCGACCACAGTTACAATAGTTTTCACATAAAAATGGTTGAAAATCGAGTTGGTCCTTTCGGTCCTTCGAGCCCAATTGGTCCTTCGGGACGCTTCAGTTTTATTTGACGGCCGCGGTAGGTTTTTCGCTGATTGAGTCAAGATTGGGGTATGGAAATGGCAACACTTATGTACTATTGTTACGTCAGCAAGTTGAGGTCGAGTTGTTGGGTTAGATGGCCCGATGGGGAGAATAATTGAAATAGCTGCGTGGAAATATTCAGAGACCTATTTAGAAAATAGTAGTATAAGAAAACTTTGGTTGTTAGATTTACCCTAGAAATATTTAATTTCTATAAATATGTTAAGTAAGCATCTATTTTCTTTGGTAAGTAATTCCTCTAAGTTTTTTAAGAGATTGACTGAGTTGACAAAAGCAAATACTTTGTATTTTTTGGGGAAACACATTCATAGCAGTACCAAGCAACTTTCCCCATCTCAAAAAGCAAGCCAAACAATTTTCGCAAGACACTGCGCCCGAAACCTTTCTTGATTCTCGGAATACGCAGACAACCGGCACTCCGGTAGTAGTCTAATACGCACGCCGATACAATTGCCAACATTATTTCTGATCACAATCCCCTGTCATATAGCCGGACCGCTATAAAACGCGGGGTCAACGCACAAGTCCGAACAATTCGACACTTTCCCGAACCGAACGGGAATCGGGTAATCGGGTTCAGAATCAGACGACACACGGGGGAGAATCCGATTATCGAATGAAATCAAGTATATCGATAACAAATCATGACGCACAATAAAACGAATTCTGTTTCGAATAGTTTCGATTATCGATTGTGATTTAGGGTTTGGCAATTTTTCGTGCAATTTGAGATCGTGGGATGCGGAAAAAATCTCTGTAGGATATAACAAATAAACTATGTTATTCTTTCTCTCTTTATTTTCGGAAGATTAGGTACATCACAACATATATAACTTTAGCTTGGATGCTGATAGTAAGCTAAACTATCGTTGGATACCATTAGCTGCTTCTTATCCTGTCAAAATTTACGGTTCCTGTCACCTGTGGTACAGGACACGGGACCAAAGCCACGGCAAATCGCTAATTAAAATAAAATAATAATCTTTTATTTTCCTCAAAGTGTAGAAACGTACGTAGCAATCAAGTTAATAAAAATTAAAACACATTCAACACCACGGTTTTACGACTTCTTTAGGTCTTGTTATGGCTTTTACAATCTAGGAAATAGTGTTAAAATTACGTTGTTTACTGATTAACGCGGACGCATTACAATAAAACTACCTCTCGTTATAGGCCAGTGCAATAAAGTTGTTGCCAGGCGAATAAAACGTGATTACGCAACGGGTATGTACTTGGCTTTATTCCTAGTATTGCTAGATTGCGGTGTAATGTGTGTTCTCTGCACTAAATCGCGTTGGGCCAATTATGTTGAGAGTTTTCTGATGTCTTAATGTCAGAGCTAAGGGTGTGATAACGGTACTGGTTAAAACGTTACCGTCTATATTAGAGTCTATAACAATTTCTAGACTACTTTTACTTAAAGATCTTTGCAGAAAGTGGCTTGGCGAATAAGAAAAGTACCTATAAATTCCAATGGTCTTGAATTCTAGCATATCAAAATTTTAACTTTGTTATTTTATACTCCGAGAAAATAAAGCAAATAAAAATATATACTTACTTAAGTTTTAAACGAAACTCTTCAAGACTGAAAGAGTCTCACACATTCTATTCTTTACTGATAATCCTGATTAAACTAGTTCCCATCGCACTCAGATCCAGCAAATATTAGTTCAAAAAGTCCAACTAACTTCGAATACGAAGAGCTACGAAGTTACACGAACAGCGCCGTAGTAATACGAACAGCTCCGAAGTAAAGCTCGCAAATACACTATTCGAGCTAATTTACTCAGTAAGCAAGGCAAACTGCCAGCCAAGAAAACTGTGTTAAGAACTTAGGACTTCGTTATTCCCCGACAACAGACTTACTTTGAGAAAAAATGTAATAATAAAGAAAGAAAGGAAGTTTTCTTTTCCTTCTTTGCGACGGCCGCATCTAAGTTTGGACAGTGATGTTATCGCATTATGTTTTTTCTTTCTTGTTGGGAGAGATAAGACTTATGTAGTTTTGATTGAGGAAACTATCGGGCATCGCTGTGCAAACAATAAAAAATGCTTCGTTTATTCTGTGTCCTTAAGAAATGTAGCTGTTATTCTAAGTTCATAAAAAAACAATACCCTCCTTTAGATGCAGTAGAGTAAACATTTGAATGAAGTCATCAAATAGTGAATAAGAAAAACAATAATACCAGACTGTAACGGTTTCACTGCAGTGTGAAGGCCTCTTCTCGTACTGAGAAGCCACTAGCATTCTTCACTACGCTTGCTTAATGGGGTTAGCAATAGTAGAGTTACCTTTATTAACAATGGACTTATAGACTATAGCTCCTTACGGTTTTTTCCTTCGCCGATGTCAGGGCTATCTAAACTTAGAAAGTGTAATGAAGGGTAATGAAGGGTAAACAACGAATTTACCTACTTCCCATTTTTAAAAGCAGCACTTATCCTCTTCGGAAACGATACTAATTCTAAAACAGAAAGTCGATACAAGTTAAGTGACTCAATGTTGGAAGGTAGTTGGGTGCAGGCTCGTGATTCAATTATCCTGTCAGATGACAACGGCGTGGATCGAGCACAGGCGACGAAAAATTCAATCGACACTCTGCCACCCTGTGTCGTGGCAGTTATATGAAGTGGAATGGGCTTCACTATTCTGTTTTACGAATCTTGATATACATAGGATACCGATGTTAATAATAATCAAATAAAAACATGGATAGATGTGAATCATTATCATTCTTGACCATCAAATTTTCATTTAGGTGATGAAGGACCATTTTTTTCGGACAGATTTCTATGGAATTTGTCAGGTGGAAGAATATTTAAAGTCTATTTAAACTCTTGTTTCCAATGGATGATATTGCCACTTAATATTATTCTAAAGGTAATCAATACTTAGTTATTTTTACAAAAACTGCTCATAATTGTTTACAACATGTTCGGCAACTAAATTAAGAACCCAGAAAAGTGGCTGTAACGTTTATTATTGTGCTGTTTTTGTCGATTTTCCTAGCATAGTTTGTAAGCCAATTGTTCCTTACTCTATGAGTCTTGGAACCCGAGGATAAATCATTTATTATAATTTCTTTTTCTCCCACCAGCCTGCGACTGCCACCCGGTGGGCGCGAGCGGCAAGACCTGCAACCAGACGAGTGGGCAATGCCCCTGCAAGGATGGCGTCACCGGCACCACCTGCAACCGCTGCGCCAAGGGCTACCAGCAATCGCGCAGCCACATCGCGCCTTGTATACGTAAGAAAGAAGTTTGAACTTTATGCTATCGGTGGGACAGTGACCAAGCAAGAACGGCTCACAGCGCCAATGATAATATATTTAGTAATAGTCGTGATACTTTATCATGACAAATATAACTGTTTAGTGAATATTAAATTGGTCTACATGAAATGCCACATATCTGCTGGAACCAAAAACACATGTTTGTCCTAAAACCGAAACTTTATGGTTTGCAGTCTCAGATTATGTATATTATATTACTATATATATTATATTACTCGTGGCTAAATAATAACAGCCGCACGGGTCGATCATCAAGGTTAAGCAACGCTTGACGAGGTCGGTCCGTGGATGGGTGACCATTTTCAACATACCGAGTTTCCTCCGTGCCTCGGAAAGCACGTTAAGCCGTTGGTCCCGGCTGTTATTTGAAGATCTTTGACAGTCGTTACGGGTAGTCAGAAGCTTGAGATCTGACACCAGTCTTGCCAAGGGGTACCGTGTTACCCAGTTACTGGGTTGTGGAGGTCAGATAGGCAGTCGCTCCATTTAAAACACTGGTACTTTGCTAAATCCAGTGAGACTGGAAGCCGACCCCAATATAGTTGGGAAAAGGCTAGGCAGATGATGAGTCTCTGATTAATATGTTATCTGTTAAATTCGTATCCGTGTAACTTTCAATCCTCGTTAGTTAATCGGCTAATCCCTTAAGGGTCGAGAGAAACCAAATAATGTTCTCCATTTTGAGTTACAAAACCATAAATAACTTACCTTTACGCTACATTCATGTAGAAAATCGATCTATTCGCACTATACGTCCTTGATAAGGTGTGCACCACAGATATAAACCAGACTAGATAACGCAAGTCTCTCAATCTATATGAAAATCAGGTGTAACACTTTTTCACGCACAATTTACAAGTTTATTTACCATTGAAAGAAAAATTTTCCACTGTCTCGGCCACCCTTTTTTGGGTTCCGTACCCAAAAGCATTGGTCTCACTTTTCCCTTTTTTGACTCGCGAAGTCCGCGTCATCTAGTTAGATTTATGTCATTGGTGTGAACCAATGTCCAAGAACTGCAGCTGGCCGTAATCCCACGCGCGGTCACTTAAGGTGAAGTGTCGATTGTGAGCGATAAAGTAACCATTACATCGGCACAGTCGTAACCATGGTGTAATGGAGGACTTTGTGTTGCCGACACATGGGCGCATCCTGGCAGATTGTCGCACGAATGTCCTTTTGACACACGGTAAAATCGATTCTCTATGAAAAGCGTGTGATTTTTTCAGAAGACTGTAAGTTGACAATATAGTTGAAGCAAGATTATCGCAGAGTGACCTGCGCTATCTGCCCTCCCTTTTAGCAATAACATTTATCTATCATCAATTTAAATAATTATAAATGTAATTTTCAAACCTGATTATCACAAAGGCTGACACTAAATCCTATATTTACCAGAAAACTTTTTAGGAGCTACCTGAAAATCATATTCGGCAGTATTTATATAGGGATCGTCCGAATACGATAAGTGTCAAACCGAATTAACCGAAGGAGTGTTTGCGCACTAGACACTCCGTTACAAGTTCTTTTCCAATTTGGGTTCCAATCAGATGCAGTGCGCTACCACATTAAGTATTTTCGATATCGTCACCGTACCTTTATGAGCGTCATCCGCTGAGGTATGACTGACATGTAACTAATACTTTTGTAATTCTTGCCGTGTTCTGTCCAGGTATACCGCGAGTGGTGACAGCCGTGCAAGCGATGGAGGCGGTGGACGGCGACCCGGGCCGCGGTAAGTAGTAAGTGTACCTTCATGCACTCTCGCCTCACACACACAAGCATGGCCACAGACACTCAATCACCAGACGATAGTATCTTTGCCTCTGATTAGATCTGCTACAATGTTACTGCAAGGTTTTCCAAGCTGCGTTTGATCTTACTAAACTTACCGAAAAAAAAATTGTTTGGCTTGTCCTCGTTGCTCGAAGGACCAAATTTTCATAAGTGATGACTCTAATTTATTTAAGTTGTGATCAAGGATGTATGTTGTGATTGAGTGTCTGTGATAAGGAGCTTACTGTACTTTACTAGTATAAAATATA
The DNA here is from genome assembly GCA_948252205.1 of Orthosia incerta. NCBI lineage: Eukaryota > Metazoa > Arthropoda > Insecta > Lepidoptera > Noctuidae > Orthosia > Orthosia incerta. The sequence continues at coordinate 27,860,468 of OX411760.1, forward strand.
TTTAATAATATAAACATTACCAAGTAACGATAATAAGGAAAATGTGTTGAGATAAGTGAGCAGTAAAATAATTTAAACCTGTTTTCTTCACATGTCATCGTTAATGTCGCATTATGCGCTTAAAATCACAATGTTGCTTTAGTATGCTCTTGCACACGATACACTCCATAATAAGCAGCAATATTTCACAAATAAAATCATAAAAGACCCAAAACTACGCCGAAAAACTGGTGAAGTTTTAGGCTTACAATTTGTTTAATACTGTCGTGCCAGTATCACGAAGAAGAACATGACTTGAGTCATGACTGTATAAGATCCAATATTAAAACCATTAGTTTTAATATTAAAAATAATATTTAAATTCGAAGTAAATATGGGTAAAAAGTACAGTAGCTCCAACTTATTATTAATTTGCACTTTAATTTTATTTACAACTTGCTGCCTCTTGATAAGTGCTTTACTTTGTTGCAAGGGCGATAAGTGACGCCATTTATCTACGCTTTTATTACTGAAGACATAAACACTGGGAGTGTTAATGGTTAAGAGTGTCATCTGATCGGACCGGTAAATACTTTGTTGGCTAATTGATTTAATTACTTGGCAACATTAGATGGTTTCGTAAAGCCTATTAAAATGCAGTAAGTTAATGAAATCCATTCTCACACCACATTGACTAATTTCATACCGAAATACTTTTAACCGTCGTTGTTGTGCTACAACAATAATTTAAAACTAACACCATGAAAATATTATTCAATTTGATCATTTGAGGGCCATGATATAATGAAATCCTTACATACCGAAATTTGTAATAATGGTTTTACTATTGGAAGAATTAACTACGTATCAAAAAACTGGGCCTAAGGAATTTTATTTGCGATTCAATTCGAAGTTTTGGATCGAAGGACCAAAGTTTTCATATTTTCATGGAGTGGTAACTATTCCGTAGTGTGGGAATGTTTCTATGTCGTATTGTTAATGTTGATGTTCATTTGAAGCTTGTTCCGTATCATCCACTGTCAAACTCATAACTATTTTTGTTTTATTTTATCAGTGCCGAGTGAGAGGTAACTCTTTTATATTAACATTATATATCATCAAAATATTTCTAGTTCATTCTTTTCTACATATCTATTTGAATTACACTGTAATATTTTTACGTTTTTGATATCCAAAAAAATAGAAGTTATTTAACACATACTTCGAAATCAATGAGACTTTGAATATAATAGGAGAGGCAAAATCATTGTAACGAAAGCAAATAAAGCTGAAGATGAAGTATGACAGCAAAGTTAACAAATATAACAATGAAGTGAACTGACGATGATGAATTTAATTGTAATAATTATGATATTGATGATAATTTTGAATTTAATGATGTAAAATAAGCATCTGCTGACGATGATGTCTGTAACAACAGCAGCCCAGAAGTTAAGACAAATATAGAAAAAGATCGTTATGATGCCGATGATATTTATGATAGAAATGAAGCTGTTAGTATAATATAAGCATGTGCTGATAATGAACTCTGTGACAACAGCAGCGGAGCAGTGCGGCCGGTGTCGCGCCGCCGCTCGCACGCTAAATCTCAACAAGTTCTGCAGCCGAGACTACGGTGAGTACAGCTATTGTGATTCCTTCATTACTTATTATTAAGAAACTAATAAACGGAGACTGAGGATTGACGGCGCCGCCGAGGTCATCCCAGAAAGAGATGGCGAGACGCCTACTGCAAGGGCTGGTTCAAGGTAGCTCAGTAAAAGAATACCTGGAAGGATTCGGGGGAGGCCTTTGCCTAGCAATGGGTCAGTATAGACAAACATTAAAAAAATGATTCGGAAGAACGGGTGTTGTGACGCAGCTTGAGAGTGGTCATGCTGATATGTTACGCAAAGCTGAATTAGAAATGACACTTGGTCAATCCCTTACATTTTAATGTTTTGACAATCGTTATCGCTAGTAGAATGACACTCTGACGGTTAATTCGATGTCAGCGAAGGCGATAGTCGTAATGTAAGGGATTGATCACGTGACATTTCGATTGTGTTTGCTAAGCTTCGAGAAATCTCGTTGTCAGGTTACGTATTAGTGCTTTTAATTAGAAAAGTAAGTACATGCTGAAAATAATTTGAATGCCCGGTATTGACGTTATCACGCCTTTCACTTTAAACGGTCAATATAATTTGTAATTATCATCTGTTAGTCAGTTTTCATCACGGCAAGTTAATTAAACTCTCTCTTTCCAAACATAATTTGCCTCCAGCGCAACATGAGTTTTCTTACGTCAATCATCCAGCAAAAGCTTTCTTCATAAATAGTTTTATATTCATACTTTTCCGGCAAGTGAAAGTTCTCTTGTGCTTTCATGAACTTTATGAGAAATTATTAGCTAGGGAACCAGCTATGCACTGTAGGCCAGAAGATATTCATTCAAGTAGATACAAGTAGACTGTTCGTGAAGGCTATTTAGCTACTGCATCATCATCAATGATAAGTCTTTGGAAGCCGTTTCGTCATCTAAACTTAAAGAACATTATCGTTTTTTGTAAGTATTTAAGGTAATCTCTTGAAATTCCAAAGGAAATGTCCCGTAAAAGAGCACAGTTCCACTACAAAAATTCAAGCCGTATAAGCCAAGCAAAGCCCACGTCTGAAGTTGGACTGTCGATGATGATAAGATCTGATAATGCTTATGAGCATACTGATGAGCTTTTCCTTCTGTGCAGTCATAATGGACTAGGTGGTTCCAAGCACAAAAAGCGCCAAGCTTTGGGTAAATTCGGGCCGTGGAAGTTGATGAAAACACACAGACATTTGATCACATTTCTGATGGTTCTTCTGTTCTTCTGTGCAGTCACTGGGCATAATGATGATGACAAAACTAGCATGTAAGATATATTCTTGTGACAATATTGATGAGCCTTTTCTTGCAGTCATAATGGGCAAGGTGGTGGGTCGCGAGGCGAGCGCGGCGGGCGACCAGTGGGTGCGGCTGGCGCTGAGCGTGCAGGCGGTGTACAAGCGCGCGCCGCGCAGCCGCCTGCGCCGCGGCGCCACCGCCCTGCACGTGCGCGCCGCGGACCTCGCCTGCAAGTGCCCTAAGATCAAGATTAACAAGTAAGTCTTCTTGTTTTTTGTTTCAATAACATATGATTGTCATCTAGCACCCGCAGGGTGACACGTTTATAGCGAATTCAGTGGCGTTGTTCAAGTCCTCTAGGGTTCAGGTTTATGGGACTTGAAGCACTCCAACAAGTGGGTCATGCTCTGGACAGGGCATTGCACTAACATTTTATATTAGGGACTAGCTGATCAATCCTTTCACCACGATGACCCAAACTTCAACAATTACGATACTTATGTAATCGAGAAAACTTAAACTTCTCTTTTCATTCATATCATCCCTTACAACCCATTCATATCTTCCTTTGCCTTCCTGTAATTCTTTGTCCATTATATTCAACACTATTTTAGCCGCATGCGTTTCTTCATCTTAGGACTGCCTGTAAACCAGGTCTAACTGCTTATGAGGTCTGATGGTCTACAATCGTACATCTTGAGTACCGATGGTAAAAAAGGATATACAACATACACATCTGGATGAAGTGGATTTACACTCCAGACCCGAACCCTCTATAACCCCTTAATAATAGTTTTGATTAACACTCAGATTTTACTTACGTACCTAATTTTTTTTGGAGTAAAAATTAAAAAGTAATCGCCGTCCAACGGCAATCATGGTACGCTCAACCAGAAAAGTATAACTGCTTGTTATCGTTTTTAATAACATAGAAAATAAAATAACATAGTGTGTGTGTTTTCCGTAGAGTTCTGCAGACCCAAAAATAAACGGCTTTAGCAAATCATTTAAAATTATTACGTTTGTAAATTGCTTTTAGATCCACTCGTCTAACAATGGATGCAAAACCATTATTTAAAGCATTAGAAGTCAACGAGGCATCACTAAGTTTCCTTAAGTGAATTTGCAGACCAATTATGATTGAATAAATCTCAATGTTTTATTTTTGCCAGACATTGTTTGCAAAAATGTTAAACCTTTAAGAACTTTATGTATATTTTAAAACGTTTTGTACTAAGATCAAAAGAAGAAGAAGGAATACTCAAATTAGAATTACTAAGGATTCCTTTGCCAAAAAATGAGATATTGGAAGATAATTTATATTAAATATTAATTTTTCTCTCCCAGGTCATACCTAATCCTAGGAGTGGAAAAAGAGGGCGTGTCAGCCGGTCTGCCGGGGCTGACAGTCGGCGACAGGACTCTACTACTGGAGTGGCGCGACGACTGGCACCGACGCATCCGGCGGCTTCAGCGGCGCGCGATCAACTGCCATTAGCGGGCGCCATCTTGGAATGGTGGGGATAAAGCAACCAATGAGAGCGCTCCGTTCTCGTCGTAATCCGTCGTTGCAAACATACGTGAATTGATAAACGTAGTTGTTTTAACTGTTACTGCCATATACGTGCTGTCTATATAAATTCATATTACAATAATTTGTCTCGGGAATTAATGTCGATATATCGTAAGACTGATTGTAATCGCCCTTCAATACATCTTCGTGTAACATAAGATGTTCTAGGTTCAGATTCTATGTCAATTCCTCTGCCCGTGTCGTGACCCTTTGCCAATAGTTATTAGACAGAAGTATTATAAATGGTAATTTAATATTCAGATGTTGCCAGAACTAAATGCGTCATAGTATTAAGTCTACATTTACTTAATAAGATGAAGTTGATATTTTTTTTAAACCACAAGCTATAAATTGTGGAGGAAACATATAGAAAGTAGAGCCTAATTTTGAAAACAAATAATATCTTGATTGCGAATCACAGGCATAGAGCAACACGGACCACCGGCGGGTGTTGCTCTATGATCACAGGCCTATGTGAAACATCTCCAATTTTTGTCTGGATTCTTCAAGACTTACTTATTCGATAGACACTCGTCATAGTTTTTGGCACTGACTATAGCCTATTTTCCATAATATTAAATGTAAAGTTTTCCATTTTATCTGACATTAATTCCTGGGACATTCGAACGTTTACCTAGTCCGTTTTAGGAATAACGTTAATGATAAATAACTGTAGTTTTCACTGTTATGTACGACAAGTTTTTATGCCAAAAATGCAAGAGAATTTGATTCGGGTGCGTGGAACTTGATCCTTTGGTCCAGGACCAGAGACAAGCGGTTACTTTCTCAATCTAAAAACTCGTGAGAAGTATACACTTAGATCTTTCAAAATAAGCTTGAACCAAAGGAACCAAATATCGCGTGTCTCGGTCTCCGTATAAAAAAAAACTTCGAAATTTTCCCAATCCTAGGATTTCGTTGAAAAAATTGTACATTATTAATTATTATTTATTTTGAATAGTTTAATTTTATAAGGCAAAAATAATTGTATCGTTCCATTTCTTGCATTTTTTGTATAATTGTTATTTTATATTGAAAATGCTAATGTTGATATTGTTTTTATGTGCTGTGGCTGCATGGACTCACGGAGTCTGTTGAACTTTTCAAAGTATAACTTTAATTAAAAAAAGTAAAGCTACGAAACCTGCCATGACTTTAAAGAGAGATTATATTCGACTCTCTAAAATATTATTAAGCAATAAAAATCATCACAATATTAAAAAATGTACTTACAAAATGACATGTCATCTCTACATGACATGCCATGTCAGTTTGACAGATGACGTGAGTTGTGTGCGCGATTGTACACGTTAGATGTAGGACACATTCGAAGATGAATCACCACATAGTCACAATGGTTTAACGTACCTCATTTATATTATAAATCTTATCACTAAGGTTAAGTGTTTAATTTATATCGTTAGCGCTTAGATTTTATACACTTTAAGCTAAAAATATCAATCTCTCTATGTGTTCGTATTTTTCTCTTTTTTATTTTCTGTAAATTAAATGATTTAAATATTAGATCTTGCCAAAGTAACATTTTTTATTTTGTATAGAGTACTTAGTTTCCTCTGTGTAATGTCTTCGCCGTTGAGGACATAACTTGAACAAATGCGTCGCCTAACTAAGGTATGTACAGTATTACTAGCTTTACTAAGGAAAATAATAATAAGAAGCTTTTGGTTTTTGAAAAAGTACAATCGCGGACAAAAGTATTGCAATAAAGAAGAACCCGATAGTGACACGATTTAATACTTGTATGAAACGACATTAAAATCGTTTAAGCACCTACAGTCACAGATTTTTTATACAGAAAATACCATAACCATAATTTTATTTTATGTTTTCCATTCACCTTAACAAAAACCATACAATAACACAACAAAAGCCATTCATAATACAGTAAAAAATTGAACATCTCAATCGGGAATAAAGTCAGAAAGTATGCGTAATCATTTACAATTGACCTGTCAGAGTTATTTATGCTATCTGCTGGGCCGGCTAAGTGTACAATGGTATAAATCAACTTGAAGGCGGAACATTTTACAATAATCAATGTACCGGTTGGACCGTTCAGTTCAGGCGAAATTGGCTGAAAAGGTAATTTGATTAAAGATTTTTTTCGTGTAACGTACCATTTACCCAGCATTTAACGCAATTGTACTTTTTCAAGAACATGAGAACGTAATCTATTGATAAAATAAATATTTAAAAAACGACTTAGAAGTTTCGCTTGAACGTACTACGGATTGTAAAAAGTGTATTTAGTTGTAGATTGAACTATTAACCTGTTTTTAGATATGCATATCTTTAGATTTCATAATTTGTATATTTTTAATTAAATTTTGGCACCATAGATTTTAATGCTAATTTAAAAATAAATAAACAAATGTCAATTTAGCAACATGTTCTTTTTTCAAAGTTTACCTAAATATTATTGGGCGCCAAAATATAATTTTAAATGTCGAAAAATATAATTATTAATAGCTGAACGTAATTGTACCTATAGCATAGTCATTTACTATGTATTTTTACTGATTGTAATAATATTTGTGAATATTGTTTTATTTTTCAATTAATTTATTCAGAATTCAGCAATATCGTTCTATTTTACAAAACATTGAAAACTCAAATACCACCATAAAATCACCATTCAATGAAAATAACACAAATTTTTAAATCCTGTTCAGAAGTTGAGTAATATCTTGATTTCTTGGAACTTAATTAAATATAAAAATATAAACAATGATATTCTAATAAACAGATACGTTATACACTCACAAAACAACCGAAAAAAGTGTTCCGCAAAGCAGCGGCAGCACAGATACCTACACACTTTTGGTATGAGATACCTTCTGTTTTATGTACTTTGGTATCATAATTGGCACACTTTCTAAATACACACGATGGCATTTTTTAAATTTTGTTTTTGTTTCAACGAAGCCTATCGCTTTTTGTGCTCCGTGCTCTTCGCCATGGGTGACATAGACTAAAGACCACAATTAGGACCTATTCGAGTCTTCACAATGCACTCGCTCATAACATATCTGTATACTCGAATATCATTGAGTATAAAACAATTTTTGCATTTCAATGAAATCCTGACCGATCATTCCTTCACTTTAAAAAAACTTAAGCAAGTAAGTACTTAACCTACAAACCTACAGTCCATTCTGTTTTCTTAGGCAGAACTTAATATGACTGACATAATATTACAATAATACTATCTTATTAAAACTTCTTGTGTTTCAGTGTTTAAAACTTAATTAACATGTCTTAACGGTTACTTATATTGGTTTAAAAAATAAATGAATTACTATGTAACGCACAAACAAGGCCTATAGCTTACTGTCGTTAAATTTAAACTAGAAACTAAACATCTAATAAGTTGGCGACATGTACCGTTAATAAATAGTATAATATTCATTTAGCTATACTTATTTATATTTTAAGGGATGTCAATTGAATTAAGAAAAGCGCGCGAAAGCTTCAACTCCGACCATAGATTAAAACTAGCCAACTTTCTGTCTATGGTCTGTGAAACGTTTGGCGCGCAATGAATTGTGTTTTCAAGATACCCTGCTCCTGTGATGTAATAAATGTTATTGGTTATATTTATTTAAAAATAAAAGAACATTAATATACGGATATGTGGTTTATTATTTTATCATGGGCACCTTATCCTGTACAAGCTTTTTAGGTCATTATTGCTGATCTCGGGCGAGGATCTTCCTATAGATAGGATGAAATTACAAACGTCCTAAGGCAACGGGATAAAAACGATCAAACATTATTCAAAGACCCCAAGATTGAGACCATTTACATTTCCATAGAAACAACTAAACTAAAACAACCAAGCCGGCCATGTAAACAAGCCCTAAAGCTAACAACTACACGTAACCCCGCGCACGTAGTCATAAATCAGTTATAAAGGCAGCTCCACAGTATAGGGCCGAGGGCCGCTCGACAGTGCAATGATTTCCCCTGAGACCTCTCGACGAAGCTTCTTTGATGGCTCGCCGTAAGATAAAGGATTTTTTTCGATATTAACATCCATATTTAATGAGATTCCCTTGATTTTAATAAGATTATAAATGCGAAAGTTTGGATAGATGGATACAATACAAAAAATGTATTATTCCTTCATAGGTGTGTTCAAACATCTGGTATTTGAGTCCTCTTTAAGAGCACTTCGCTCTTCCAAAACCGTTTTATTACAACAAGTTACCTTAAGGTTACTCCCGTCGACGGCACGAACTATTTTGTGCGCGGGGGTTATTATGCATTTTATATCAACCGACAACACGTGCGGAAGAGAAAGATGCTGTGATGAGCAGTAGGAAGCTAATTCGCTTACGAATACACACTTTTGCAAATTTGTAGCGGAATGGATAATGATTTAGGACGAAACCGAGTGCGCGAAATGTTATAAACAGACCTTTGGGAGTCTGGATATCATGAAAAAACGACTAAATCTATCTGATCAAAATAAAATTATTTGCATTGTTGAACTACTAATCTATCCCTGTATAGAGGCCGTTTTGCAAATTTCCGTCTTCTTATGGTATTAATTTGCGCCCAAAAATGCGTTAAAATTAGTGTCGAAATGTGGAACTTTCGACGCTCAAAACTTTCAAATATATTTTTTTTTATTTTTTGGTTCCAAACAGGGCTAGATAATGATGAGACAAATTGATATCATTTTTTATTTTGAACGTAGTACATCGTCAAACAGTGGAGTAATCGCCAGACTACGTTTGTATGGAAGAATGATCGACTAGTTTAACCTTATATGTTATGGTAGTAGTAGTATGTTTGTTACTCAATCACGCCAAAACGGCTGAACGGATCTGGATGAAATTTGGAACAAATATAGATTATAGTCTGGAATAACACATATTATACTTTAATACCGATAGTATGTTTGTGTAGAATAATTTTTACAAAATCCATGCAGGCGAATCCGGTGGCCAAAGCAAGTCATCCATATTTAATGAGATTACCTTGATTTATAATATCAGCTTGGATGGGCGATGAATCCTGATCGGTTTGAGATTGATCGATAGTAATTGGTGTTTTTAGGTAAGTGAAGCTGGCAGGCTGATTGGCTAAGGCACTATAATATTGGATGAACTGATCTTTTCGCTTTGTTAGCTGTGGTGGCCCAGTGGTATCGGCCGCGACTTAGAAGTTGTAGGTCGTGGTTTCGAGCCCAGGCAGGCGCTTTACTTTGTGTAAATTATTTCATCACCACTGCTCGCAAAACGGTGAAGGAAAACATCGTGAGGAAACTGGCATGTCCTAGAACCAAAAATTCGAAGACATGTGGACATCCACCAACCCGCACTGGGCCCGCGTGGTGGATTACGGCCCATTCCCTCTCACAAAGAGGAGGCCTGTTTGTGAGAGGGATTTTAATGGAAGGAAGGGAAATTAATAGGCTGGTGATGTGATGTGTGATCTTTTCGTGAGATGAAATTAGGGTTAGATCTTGATAGTATTGTTGCAGTGGTTTTGATAGTAGAGATTAAATACACCTATAGTGCACAATACATTCCCCAATGTTAACTCAGTACTGGCCGTGCGCCCGCTTGGAGCCAGAAAATCATTAAGCTATTTCAGTTATGAAGAAATTCTAGCCATATTTTTTTCTGTATAAAAATATTTTAAATATCCAATTCGTTTTGGAGGAGTATCCAAAAGTTGCGAAAAAACATATACATTTAAACATATAAGTGTTACATATTTCTGAAATCACCTTTTAAAACCGTTTATTTCGATAGTCCACTCAATGGGTTCCGAAGAAAAAATAATTGGGACCCCTCAATATCGCGCCCAAAAGCCGCCATTTTTCTATTTTCCAATTTTAATGTAGCCAGTGACACTTGCAAGGTTAAGACGAATCGATTGACTTACGAATTATAAAAATCGGCCAACGCGTTTGGTTTCTAGAATACCACATAGGAACAGACATACATACATACATAGACTGATAAACACATTACCATCCTTTGACAGTCGGGTAAGAATCAATATACAGGTTGATTCGATAAAGGCAAAAAGTCAGACGTGTTAAAGTTTAGAAAAACAAGTCAAATATAGACCTTTTGGCAAACCCACGGGAACAGAAAACTGCCTACGTATGTCGTATGTTTGTTGTAATACAAAATATCTACCAATATGGCTGTACGAGTGTACGCAATAAAACCATTATGTTTACAACTAGCTCCAAAGAACACAATGTGTGAAACCCACACACATGGCTGTACTTGCAATACATTTTAAATAATGTACTATCTGACTAACAGTAGAACTTTCTGTTTTTCTTCTTATAGTACAAAGACGATAATGTAGATAATATAAGATATGAAAATATTTTTGAAGATTTTTTTTTTGTCGCAAGAAAGAAGAAATAAATCATATTATTAAGAATGGGCTGATTAACTTAATTCAGCTTTTATTCATAAGTAGTTTCAAAAGTACAAACTTGCAAAAATGCGTTAAGGTCAATTTGACGTCGCTAACAACGGTAAAGGAAAACATCAAGTAGGTATACTCGTACGTTTGTGCTCTATTGATTATACATTCAATTACATAATTGCTGCAAGGCTTCTCAATGTACAACTAAAATAAGCCTTCCTCAACATGTTCCCTGTTTAGACTCCTAAATCAACATAAACCCGTCATTACCCCTATTGTGCACACACAATTCAGATTCTAACTTACTTCCAGCTTCTACATTCTCACATTTTAGCCAGCTATTCTATTCAGGCTAGAATACAAACTGTAGGCCAGGGATGGCGAATCTTTACTGGTGAGCGTGCCAAATTTATAAAAAAAAAATATGGTCGACAATGATGACGTACGCCATAGAATTTTGACTTGTTGCCTTAAGGCGTATATTCCCCATGACTGTGCGCCCGTTTGGTGCCAGAATATCAATATTGGATCTACTTTTGGACAGTTTTGTTTGCAAAATATTTTTTGATTTACATAATATAATTACGTATTATCTTCTATTGGCGTGCCCGAATTGTGTTGTCACATGCCACCACTAGCACTGTAGCGTAAGATTTTTTTATTTTATTTTTATATTTGTTAAATTTGTGCGTAATATTTGGCAGACTAAATTCCTTTTCATTCACTGTGCCATGGGTTCGGCATCCCTGCAAGCTGTAGGCTATAAGCCCATACTCCATAGCCCACCACATTGTGCCCGCATCTCGATGCAAGGCGAACATTTTCCTGAACTAATGCCCGATCACGATGCACAACTGTGCGATTGTGCGCCGATTGTATAAGGCGGGCTGCACGCTGGTCGCTGACGACTTGACTGAAGGATTTTTTTTTTGGCTAACAAATGAAAGAAATGTAAGAAAAGTGCGACGATCAAAATGTACACAGACAGAAAATATTATTTTGGTACCATAAACATATCTAAATGTGTGCGGAATTAAAGTTAAATTTAGCCTTGTTATACATTTATTTTATATTTTATTACCTTTGTAAAGATTCTTTTACCGATTGTTTTGTGAATTTGTGAACATTCTACAAATCCCTAAAAAAAAAACAAATCCAGGCCTATGCCTTCTAGATTTCTAGAAGCTTGTAAACATTTGTTAGCTTTGTATCTCGTTTTACTTTTTTTTTAGTTTCTTACGACTTATTGTCAGGCCTACGTTGTCCCCCCATATCTAAGTAATGCTGTAACATGGCAATATTATAAAACCAAACCATTTTTTTAAAAGAGTAACCATGGTGTTTCTTGCCGGTTGTTCTCCATAGGAAACGACCAACGCGAACCGTGCGCCTTTTTGTTGACGTTTTATAAGTGCCCATGTAGGCCTATGTGAAATTTAAGAAACCGGCCAAGTGCGAGTTTGACTCGCGCATGAAGGGTTCCGTACTTGTTAAATTGCGGTTGACGATTTACGACGTATTAAAAAAACCTACTTACTAGATCTCGTTCAAATCAATTTTCTGTGGAAGTTTACATGGTAATGTACATCATATATTTTTTTTAGTTTTATCATTCTCTTATTTTAGAAGTTACAGGAGGAGGGGACACAAATTTTACCACTTTGGAAGTGTCTCTCGCGCAAACTATTCAGTTTAGAAAAAAAAATATATTAGAAACCTCAATATCATTTTGGAAGACCAATCCATAGATACGTATGGGTTTGATGAAAAAAAAATTTTTGGTTTTCTGTTCTAAGTACCTATGGGAAACCCCCAAAATTTATTGTTTTTCTTTCTATTCTTGTGTGAAAATCTTAATGCGGTTCACAGAATACATCTACTTACCAAGTTTCAACAGCATAGTTCTTATAGTTTCGGAAAAAAGTGGCTGTGACATATATACGGACGGACAGACAGACAGACATGACGAACCTATAAGGGTTTCGTTTTTTTATTTTGTTGTTTTTTATTGCATTAAAGAATCTGAAATTTTGTGGAATGTTTTACACAGATGATCTAATTGTGTACTCGGTCGGTCAAGTATTATCCTTCTTGCCCGACAGAAGGTTTATTATTCACGTAAGTATAATTTTTGGTACTATCGGAGCGCTAATACCGCTGATACGCAATTCATCAAGACTGTAGTTGAGCAATAAGAAGTAAATGTTTTATGGATATCCATGACTTAATTTAATGTTGACAGAGAATATTTCCAGCTGTTTCTTCAGAGTTCATGCTCAATCAAAATGCATAATTATGTGATTGAACGCCGATTGGCTAAGGCCCTCCACACGCTCGCGACTTCATCGCAGCGTCAATAGAGAACATTTCGCTGAGCTAATGCTGAATCAAGATACATAATTGCGTGATTGTGCGCCCGGTGAATAAGGCTCGGACCACTCTGGAGCCTACGTGCGACTAAATGAAGCGTTTGTAAAGCAACAAAGGATAAATATGGAATGTTCTAGTGATCTAGGATTACAGAGCAGCTTGTGCATCATGACCAAAAGACACATTTTTGATCGCTTGAATCTTTACATATCAATATAAATTTCAGAATAAAGTATATTCTTCCAATTTCCGCCACGTGACCTATTCATCAAAACGTCTAGAAGCAAAATGTAAAACCTTACCATCATCAACTAAATCCATCAAGAAAAATATTCCCCGCTCTATATAAAATCTTAGAAAACTGTATACTCAGTCGCAAGTCCGCAGCCAGCCTTACAAAAGCACGAACTCTTATCCAACAATAGTCGGTAATAACTTTCTTTGTGTTGAAATATAAACTGTGTACGCATATTTTAATCACGCATTGTTGCGCCGTTCCCGAGGTTGGAGCAAACAAACATACATAGGATAGATTTGGATGCCGTTACAACGTAGGCGAAATTTTCCGGGTCTATTGTTCAATCGAGTCGATGTCGAATGTCGAAAGAATCGTAAATCGTTCGAGAGCACTTTCGTTCATAAATCTTGCGTATATTGTTGGTTTAGTAAACTTTTATTTATATTTAACTGTGCTAGATTGTTGCCTGTGGACTTGGGTGCAATATGTCTAATCGAGGAAAATACAAAAACGTACCAAAAGTACATAATTGAAGTTTATAATAAGAATTCTATAGAAAGGATATTGGAACGAAGTTCCTTATCGCGCGTTGCGAAAGGGGGCTAGACAGAAAAAAATCTCACGAAAAGTTGTAACGACACTTTTTGCTATAGTTGTAAGCCGTGCGGCGTGCGCGTGTTTCGTGCGTGTTCTAACCTATACGCTGTTGTGTTTACGAAGTCGAGAGAGTATATATACATATATATATGTATAACGCCAGACGCACAAAACCCTCCACCACAGGCCGACTCGAGTCGACACTACTCGAAAACCGACCCCGAGCTGCCACTAATAACGAACCGGCGATCAAATCAGAAAACCTAAAAACCTCCATATCTTAGAAACGGTTGGAGCTAGCTCAATTCTGAGTAAAAATTTGCCCCCCTGCCATCCATCGCTTCTGGCCGGAGAACAAGATAGGATAACCCCCCCCCCTTAACTGTTCACCTTCCCACCCGCAAAACTTTTTTACCCCATTCTAAAATATCAATATGGAAAGTCTTTAAAATCGTGCAACAAACCCCTCCCCCACTCTCCCCCTCACCCCTCACCCGCTCACATTTACTAGAAAACCTTTTCATAAAATAATTTTAAAACATTTTTTTGGTGAGATCGAAAATATACGAACGACCGAACCAACTATTCAAATTGTAAAATCCACATTTGTTAACCGTCACCTAGCGCCATCTGTCGCCATCAGCTGGAATTAAAAACATTAATTTAAGAAATAAAATTGTATCTCGGAAACGGAAGGAGATAGGCCAAATCTGACAACAGATTAGAAAATACTATAAATATGTAATAAATATAGTATATTCTAATATATATCACATCACATCATCAGCCTATTAATGTTCCCACTGCTGGGACACAGGCCTCCTCTCTGTGAGAGGGAATGGGCCGTAATCCACCACGCGGGCCCAGTGCGTGTTGGTGGATGTCACATGTCTTCGAATTTCTGGTTCTAGGACATGCCGGTTTCCTCACGATGTTTTCCTTCACCGTTTTGAGAGCAGTGGTAATGAAATAATTTACACAAAGTAAAGCGCCTACCTGGGCTCGAACCCACGACCTACAACTTGTAAATCGCGGCCGATACCACTGGGCCACCACTGCTCTAAGCTTCTGCTTCTGCTTCAAATATATATATATAATATGTATACACATATGTATATATACTAAAGGAACTTCGTTCCATCCGGGTGTCCCTTGACACCTCTTAAGTTTTTTTTATTAGCTACTACATATTCGAAAACCAATTCTGTTTTTAACTACTGCCTACGACTATACGCGGAGGAACAACGATCTTCTCAGGGTGGTAGCAGCTTGATAAGATTTATCGATAACCGAGATAAATGATGGGCGAATTCTATGTCAAGCAGTGGACTGCTGAAAGCCGATGATAGGATGATGGTGAAGATGATACGGCAATATTGGTCATCCTTAATCTGCGTTCAGTTTTGTGTCGTAATTTTGGACTTCAATTAGGATATATTCTAATTCAAATGTAAATAAATGTTGCTTGTACAGCTTGTACATAGTGTTACTTACAAAAATCTTGTTTCACTGTGAATTGTCCTTATACATCCAGTTCCTCTTAACCAATCCAATTAAAACCCACAAAGGCAACAAACTTCTCATAACAAACTCTAAGATTTATAAAACAGAGAAAACAAAACAAGCCTTTGCCAAGAAACCACAGCAAGTTGAACTTTCCTTTGCCGATAAAATAGCAAACACAATAAATAAAAAGTGCTTTGATATGGACATTGTTACATTAAAAGTCGAGTGAATAAACTCAGCCTTTGCCTTGTCATCGCAACAGATAAATCTAGTATTAGAAACGAAGATAAGGGTGACCACGATATCGGTGACAGCAAGGAGAGACAGAAATAAATGTGGAATACAAAACATACAGACAAAAACATCCTAGTAGTAATAAATTAGAAGATGACAAAAAAAATTCAAATACAAGACTCCAAATTCAAAAATAGTAAGAGGAATTCCTTGAAAATCACGTTCAACATGGCTAAAAGAAACCGTTTTATTTATTTTCAGTTTGTTATGGCGCCTCGTAAACATTCTTTCTAGCTGATCTTCTCACAATTTTCTTAGAAACAGTTGCACATCTATAAGAAGTTTCAGGCTAATCACTGCCGGAGTCTGTGTTTCCTGATTGCTATACTTACTGCTTACAAGCGTGTTAACCAAGTCTGCAAGTCACTACTACTTAATACACCTAAAAACCTATTTTTCCATCTCGATCAAAACACGCCAACCTCATACTTGTACTTTACGAGCCGCGAACGTGCCCAAACACGGTTGCTGCGGGCAAAGCAGCGTGACTGGGCAAACTTGCCCGAATGCCCGCCGCCTTTGTGGTCGCCCCAGCGAACCGTGAGCCACAATATTTGTCCAACTGAGTGTAGTATGCACGTATATTATAAGTACATAATCCTATGGGAAACTGGTTTGCCTGTGAATGATAGCACTGAAGCTGCTTAGAGAAATGAACTGGCTGATTTAAAGGAGTTTTTTTTTATTGCTTTGTATAGTGTGGGTCAGAGAATCGCTCCTTGCGGAAGTACTAAAAGTTGAGTTGGTATTCGTGTGAATTGTTACTAAAACGTAGGTGTCAAAAGATCCAGACAAGACCAATCAATCTGTTTTTTGTAGTGTTGATACTTGAAAGTATACAATACTGGATGTTCCCCGCGGCTTCACTCCCTTCATCTGGCTATACCTGCCTACCCTACCCTACCTAACCTACGCTACCTATCAACCTACCTACCCTACCCTAACTACCTACCAATTAGTTAAACTATTTATTTGAATAAGAATTAATACTACGATACGAATGTTGACTCTACCGGCGATCTAATTAAATTTTAGAACACACAAGCTGCTATTGTGACTTAACTATGATAGTTAGTTAAATTCCCTTGCGGACTTTTTAACACGCTTTTATTAGCTTGGTATGTATCTATGTAACGGAATCTTTGAACGTGATTTTCACCTCCTTCAAAACGTGGGATTGATTTGAAACTTTGCACACTTATCAAGGACCGATGACAATGCAATAATTTAGTCAAAGTCAAAGCCAAAGCCAAAGTCAAAGTCAAAGTCAAATATGTTTATTCAACTTGGTTCAAATTTACAAGCAATGAAAGTTTATTCTACCGTGCGCGTTTAAATAGTTTGTCCCATTAGCCTTACCAAGATCTTCAGGATTAGCGACTTTTTAGTTCAATTTACCATTAAAGCGTGTTTTTTAGTTTTTAGAACTACAATTTATTTCAATAAGTTTTTTGTAGGTTAAAATGAGTACTTTAATCATGTTCTACATAATTTTTATGTATCATCAATAGTTTTTTCAGCGCACGCCAAATAATTAATTTTATAGGCAAAATTTTTATATCTCGTGTCGGTTGTCTGAAAAATTCCTGTCAAGACATAATTTGATGAGTTAAGACAAGGAGGTGACCATAAGCTCTTAGAGCGGTATCAATTTGAGATCGAATAAGGGACAGGTGTATCTGACTTGTATACATCTGTCACTTACTCGATATCAAATTGATACCGCTCTAAGAGCTTATGGTCACCCCCCTGATCGGGTAACAGTAATGAGATTCATATTATCTGAAAAGGCATTTTATGAACTACATTTTATGCTAAAAAAATACGGTCAATTACGTCCCAATTCTGAAATATTGGGGTAAAGGAAGGAAGGAAGCTAAAGTCAACTGTGTCCGAGTTCAGAAATATTTGGATAAACATACACTGACAACATTCGATGAGTTAAGATAACCAAAAACAAACAGCAATGAGACTAAGGTTTTGTGACAAAAAATACAGAACATCAGAAAACCTTAGTCAATGCGTCGCTGTGGGTAATTATATCCCCGTTCTAAAATATAAAGGTATTCTAAACCCAAATCGGGATTATTCGATGAGTTCAGACAGACCGCATGACGTACAGCAAATAGGCTAATGTTTAATGTTTTCTGAAAGGCCTTCTTTAGTTCTTTATTTTATGCCATAGATGCTATCATAAATTTTATAACAGTTCCAAAATATTGTGGTAAACATACACTGATTTTCAATTCATTTATGATTTTTTCATTAGTATAGTCTTGACAGGCTTTTTTTAGACTACACGATATAAAATTTGATATAAATAGCTTATCCTCTATCATGAAATAGTTCAGGGAAGCGAAACTGACAACTGAAACTAGAACGAAAACCAACTTAAACTATTAAACAAATAACCTAATATTTTATGATTGTAGAGCACTCGGCCCTATAATCATTAGCTTTTCCACTCCTTCAATGAATTCCCACGATCAATTTCAACTTGCCTGCTTGGTGATATTACGTTGAACTTTATTTTATAAGTATCTCATTACCTAGTGTTTATCCGTTGCCTCAAACTTGCCCAACGCTGCTAAAGGCCACACCGTTTATGCCCATTGCAGTCAGATGCCTATCAGACATCAATCAACATCGTAATCTTTAGTTTGTAGACGTGATCTAAGTTAATGAGAAGGTAATATAAAGTTATAGACTCTATAGTAATAATATAATGATAGTATCAGGATTGCTAAAATTGAATTGGTAGGCTCACATATACGTAATGCATGAGGACAGATGGGCCAAAATCGTCACGTGTTGGATCTCTGAAGACGGACGCCTTAACCTAGGCATACCTATTAAACACTGGCGCAACGATTTGATCTCATTTCTGACAGATTGGTCAGATATAAAGTTTAGGTTACACTAGTCGAATTTTTTTCCATACAAACGTAGTCTAGGGATTATTCCACTGTTTGACGATGTACGTTCAAAATAAAAAGTGATATCAATTTTTCTCATCATTATCTAGCCCTGTATGGAAGCGAAAAAGTAAAAAAAGAAAACATTTGAAAGTTATGAGCGTCAAGAGTTCCACATTTCGACTAATTTTAACGCATTTTTAGGGCGCAAATAAATACCATAAGAAAACGGAAAATTGCAAAACGGCCTCCATGCGGGGATAGATTAGTAGTTCAACAATGCATATAATAATATTTTGAACAGATAGATTTAGTCGTTTTTTCATGATATCTAGACTGCCAAAGGTCTGTTTATAAAATTTCGCGCGCTCGGTTTCGTCCTAAATCATTATCCATTTCGCTACAAATTTGCAAAAGTGTGTATTCGTACGCGAACTAGCTTCCTACTGCTCATCACAGTATCTATCTCCTCCACACGTGTTGTCGGTTGATATAAAATGCATTTTAACCCCGCGCACAAAATAGTTCGTGCCGTCGACTAGTGTACCCTTAACTGAAAAAAAATGGGGTGCCAACAGTGGGATACAATAGGCTAAGCAAAGCAAAAGTATCTTGATGAATATAAGCTAAGAAAAGACGTATTGTATATTTCAAATGATTACACCTTATCCAAATGATTACGTGATTAGACCTGTCGTACTGTATGGATCAGAATGTTATAAAAGGCTGTGATAAAGATGGATGAAAAGAGATTGCATGTAGCAAAGATGAGAATGTTGAGATAGATGTGCGGAGTGACAAGAATGGATAATATGAGAAATGAGTATATTAGAGAAAGTTTGAAAGTGGCGCCAGTGACAGAAAAGTTGAATGGAAACCGTTTGTCCTGGATTGTCATCTGATGAGGAGGGATGAAACGCATGTTACTAAAAGAGTTATGAATATAAATGTGGATGGATGGAGAGGGAGGGGACGGCCAAAGAAAAGATGGATGGACTTTATAAGGAGTGATATGAAAGAAAAGGGAGTCGGTGATAGCGTGAATAGGGGACAGGACGGTATGGAAAAAGAAAACGTGTTGCACCGACCCCAAGTAACATGGGACAAGGGCAGGAAGATGATGATGACTCACTGGTATCAATCGTAACCCATAAATCTCCTATTGGAAGGATTATTTACATCTGCAATACCGAGTGATAGCGCTGCATGTTTTAAAATACCAACACCATATTCCAAACATAGTTTACTATGTTTTAACTGGAACAGAAAAAGCTCTTATGTGATACCCATATCATCTGTAATTTCATTAGCACCTAGCCTTTACAGAAGCTAATTTCAGCTCTTTGGCAGTTGAAATTAGTATGGTGATATTTCTTAAAGTGTTACAATTTTAAATAGGACACTGGATCCCGCAGAATCTATTCTCTGTCAACAGACATGGTTCGGTGGTCTCGTTTAGGTTAGTTAAGACTAAATGTGTTCTGCCGGAACGAGCCCTCTTACGAAGACCATGAACTTCCATGTTTGGACCAATTCCATCCTATGACAATCGTCATCGTTTTCAAAAACATCCGCTAATATGTTGTGTGTATCCCACATCTTACCACTTACCATAACGATGTGTAATCCAGGTGGCTGCACTTGACTCGCGACATTCCCAGCGGTACATTAAAATTAATTTACTGCCTCAATTTCGCAACTTCCTGAGCGATAAGCTTATTGTTAGCAGCGCCATTGTGTGCAATTGTTATGTTAGTTATAACCTGGCACACCTGTGCCCTTGTTTGTCATTTGTTATTAATAATATTAATTAACTTGTTGTGAAATTCGAAGATTAGTTTCGCTGCTTTGTGTTAGTATTTTGCATATTGTTTAATCTCTTCTTCTTATTCGTGTTCTTCAGTGCTAAAACAACTCGTCAGTGTCGTGCATCGTCACTGACGAGTTGCTTCTAATGCACTATGTGTTTAGTTTTTTCATTGTAGTGATCCCAGTGAGTCCCGTTATCTCGTTGACCACTTATTGTGGTACAATACTTTATAAGTGATTTCACATTGCATTAAAATTATTTATGCATTTTTAACTTTTTGGTGTGCAAAGTAATATTCGCTGCTTTCTGAAATATTGGTAATCTCAGTCAGCTCTTCAGTATCTAAGCTTTGTCAGAGACCTTCCTTCTGTGTTAGACTTTTGCACATTGTTTTACAACACAAATTTAATTGGTTCTAATTATTAATTGCACACAAATCATTCAGCTACAATATTGAGGACAGCTAATACAAACCCATTTTCTTTTGCTTTCTAAAGGATTGGTAATTAAATCTAAGTGAACTTTGCAATGTCTACGCATTTGCTTTAGGCAGCTATTGTTAAAACAATATTATTAATATTTATTGTAAAGTTAATAATAGTCTATTGGTAACCTATCTGCTCTTTCTTTAAGCTTTGTGTATTTACAGTTCCTGTACCCCTTCTGCCAGAGTCCACATGCTGAAAGGAATGTCTTTATTTGATCCGACATTTACTTTAATAGAATACACTATACAGGAATTCTCTTTAGGAATGTCGTATGGTATCATGAAACAACAAATAGGTTACAACCAGGAAGACTCTATACAGTTAGTTCAAGCTGTATTCCAAAATTGGTTTTATCAGAATAGCTCGTAAATCTACGGCTATGTAAGTAAGGTAATATAATAAGTAAACTGTAGAGAAATTCGTCAAACTCCCCTTCAGAGATAAAGCTGTCGTATCTTATTATGTTTTACGATTGTCCTCACAAAAACATTACATGAAAAGGGTATTTTAGTCTCTTTATACGGGACTACACGACTGGTTAACGACGCAGCAGACAAAGAATACATTGGTAAAGAATCATCGTAGAAAATATCACTCATTCTTATTCTTTATTGTAGACAAAAACATAAAAACACAAATATAATAGGACAGCTTATGTAAAAAGACGAGCTTAACCTTAATTTTTATATATTATGTCTCAGACCTTGTTTAATCATCTATTTGTCGTAATAAATTGATGCTTAACAAAGACATCGATTTGGCAGTGGAAAAGACAAGTAAGAGGTATTTTGCTATTGTCCGAGTAGCTGATTGCATTCATGATCGTAGAACTTTCGACCTTTAGATTGTGCCAAATTGAGGGGCTTTTAGCGTCTTAACCAATCATGTTATAAAATAAATTATCATCTGTCATCATCATCAGACTATATCATCTTTCGCCATAAACCTTTTAAACCGACTTCAAAAAAAGGAGGAGGTTCTCAATTCTACGGAATGTTTTTTAATTTTTTTATTGCCCGTTTATTAAAAGACTTCTGGACCGGTTTGGAAAATTCTTCTTTTGTTTGAAATGGTATACTTCGTAGGTTATCCCCTACCTTTAAAAGATCGTATTTTTTTTTATCCTCCGTCACGTCTAAATGTCCTTCAAAAGGGCAACTAACCCGTCTCCCTGAAGATTCAATTTGCAAGGGCGAGATTCGCGCAGAATAAAAAATAAAATATTATCCCACTTTATAGGTCAGCCGTGAACTGAACGAGGCAAAGAGGAACATTTAGACGGATTTGAGGGGTCTTTGATAAATGTACTGGTCGGACAAAGTTGGGTCCTCTTGTAAATGTCCAATTATCATAACTTCTTTTTTGAGGTAGGAAAATGTCAGTACCTGGGAATATATGTTTAAAATAAACATGCTTTTAACTTCCACATCATCGCTTACCATCAGGTGAGATAGTGGTCAAGCGCGAGCCTATAGACTAACACATAATTTAACATACACACAGAATGACACATACATATTAGTATATTTAACCCATACTTGAATGTTAATTATATAGGAAAATTATTAAGCATTATTCCTCTCTCCTAGACACTGACTGTATCTAGATTGTTGCTGTGCCCGACAGGGTCCATAATTGTTTCTGTAACTTATATTTACCACCTGTATGTACATTATGGATGCAATAAACTTAATTTGAATTTGAATTTGAATTTGACTATAAAAAAAGTTAAAAATTCGAAACTAAAGGCAATTAAGGTAATTTTTCGGACATTGCATTAATTCTGCTAGACGTTGGCTTTTCTATGTAAATATTCTAATTTCATAACAGTTTGTGTTCAGTTTGGTTCCTGGAATAGACCACACCTTTGTTACCAGTGAATATCTAGGAAATTACGTCTAGATGTTCAACATAGCTTCTATCTTCGAGAAACAAGAATTACCGACAGCCAACCCGTCTATGAAGTGAGTGAAACTACTAAATCCAACCTATACTTAATATTATAAATGAGACAGTTACTCTGTCTGTCTGTATGTTTGATAACCGTTCACGCTTTGGTTCAGCTGTTTAGCTGAACCAATTTTGATTGATAGACCTTGGAGAAGGACATCGAATACTTTTTATCCCAGGAGTATGTTCCCTTGTGATAATTGGCAAATTTCACGCTAGCTGAAGCTAGTGTTAATATATATCATCACCCATCACACTTAACTCCATTAAAACCAACAAGTAAACATCATTTTATATAGTTTATTTTAAAAGTGCTTTACCCTCTCTAGCAATTTTTTTTTTCAATTTAGTTTACCTTATGTCATTATGTTTTTATTTTTAATTTGTTTAACCTAATAGTGTTTGTAAAATGCATACATTTTGCATTTTGTTACTCTTGATTTTTTTGCCGTCTGGTTTGCCATAATGTTGGTAAATCATAAGGTTAATTATATATAAAGAGAGTCTTTTTTTATAAGTTTGTCATTATTTGATTTGTTTTTCTTTTTATATGTTTTACTATTACCTTGTAATAAGAGTTTATATTTTCGTTTCTATTTAGTCGATACTCTAAAAAGCATGCTGTGGCCTCCTATAATTGAGGGAGTGCACTTGTTATTACTTCATATTGATGATTCATTGTGTTTTTTGTGTACATCTTTCGTGTGTTTCGAGTTCAGGTCCTGAATAAATAAATAAACATTTCCCTCCCACAATACTAATTTACATTCCCACTCCTTCTCTTTTCATGCAGTACGACTGTGGAACTCACTTCACCCTAAAATCCGTGACTCTAAAAATTTATATTTATTCAAGAAACAGGTCAAAAAACATTCTCCCCAATCTCCCCCTCTCCACCATATTGTAATTTTATATATTACATGTTGTATGTATTTAATCTTCTAGATATATGTAGTTGTTTATGTTTAATTTATATATAATTAATTGAGTTAATAGTCTATTTTAAGTTTCCTTATGTCTACACACTGTGTCTTCGTCTATCATCCAACTTTCCTGTCGCAGGTCTACTGGTAGAAATTTCTATTGAAATAAGCAGTACCTTTGTGCTCTTCTATCTGTATTACTATATTATACTATATTCTTTCTTTTCTCTGTAAAGTGTTTTGTGTGTACATAGTAAATAAACATATTTTAATAACTCCGTGTTGTTGTCACCCCTTGAGTCGCTCCACAATAACAATTACATCGTCTGTCAATTGTAATTCATCCCCTACGATGACGCGCTAATTAAGTAAATATGGCGACACACGTGACGGAGTTGTCATACAATGAGTAGAGAAGCAAGAATGAGGTGCGGACTATGCAAATATAATAAAGGGATCATCCCAAATCTGCACGAACAGTTTTGCATTATACAATGTGTCCGGCCTTGTGGTAATAAAACTTTTAGGCCGTAAAAACCAGTTAATTTTATCGATAAAAACACCCCATATAAGGGGTGAAATCATCTCACCCTCAAAGATAGAGCAATTTTAGTAACTGACTTACTTATTACGATATCCACCACGACCTAGGTCTCACAGAATAGCATAGTAAATCTAAAAATATTCAACACTCAAAAGATACGATATTTTCTATTTAGCCATAAAAGACAATTTGCCAACGTAATTTCATTTCCTAAAATTTTAAAACTTTAAACTCCCCCGTACATTTTCATTTCATGCTATATAATTTATCTAGTAATAGTAGTAGTAATAGTATTTATTTATTTAATATCTATGGGAGACCTTTGCCCAGCAGTGGGACAATATAGGTAGAAGAAAAAGAAAAAAATAATGTAGCTATACTCCATTTATTATAATATTAGACAAAAGAGGCTCGCAGAAGCAGGAGTACGAAACCTTTTATTTTCAAGTCAAGTTCATACAATTTTAATAAATAATGTAGGTATATGATTTTTTTGTAAGTCACAATGTATGACATACAATAAAGCGTATTCTATCTATCTACTCGTCACGATTCTTGGATAGGTACATGAAATGAAAAAAAAAATTGTAACAATCAGTTTATTAAAAACAACTTTATCACAATACGTCCATGTTTTCAATCAACGAAATAAATACAACACAAAACACCACTTAACAATTTAGTCACTGCTACCATCAGTCATCACAAAAAAGTTGGGCGCACGGTTGGCGCAGTGGTTGAGCGATTGACTGCTGCGCTGCGTGTCGCGGGTTCGAATCCCGCACGGAACAAATATTTGTATGACCTACAGATATTTGTTCCGGCTCTGGGTGTTTGTGTATGTGATTTTATATGTTTGTAAACGCACCCACGATACAGGAAGAAATTCCTAGTGTGTGGCAACGTTTTTATCAAACAATTAAAAAAAAAAAAATGATAATAATTAATTGATATGGGTGGTAACAAAAGTCATAATTTTATTTTACTATAATAATTTAGAATGACAGATAATTAACAAAAATACAATTTCACAAGCTAAATACCAACTAAGAAAACATTTTCCAGAGACAAGTGTGAGATGAGATTTATGATAATGAGGTCTTTTTCCTTAAAAGGAATATTTTTGTTTTTTAGCCACTCCTGAATATCTGCCTTTCGTGTGGCTGTAGTTGTCAGCTTCTCCAATTTCCTCGAATGATATGGTGCATTATCCATAACAATAACTACACCACTCTCGATTTTTGACAATATTAATTTGAACCACTTTTCAAAATTGTGTGCATCCATTTCAGAATGGTAGTCTCCATCACCCTTTTTGGCTTCAAATATTAATTCACCATCCATTAAAAATCCATCCGTTGATCCTGTGAAATGAAATAAAAGTAAATCAATAATTGTGTACCGTTGGCGTAGATTACTTGATCGCTGGAAATAGATTTTAACCGAAATTAACTGCATCATTACTGTTCTTGAACAGGTTAATCTACAACCATAAATATCTTTCTCCGAGGGGAGGCATTAAGACTTAACCAGATTTCAGTGACAGAGAACGGAGTGATCATTTTATTAATGTATTTCTTTTGAAATTATCAAAAGAAATACATTTAAATCAAGTTTTACCAATATTGGCAATGGTAAGCCGTCTTCCTTTTCCAGTTGGGTTCTTCAAACCAGATGATAAACCTGCCCGGTGTGCTTCTTTTGACTTAATAGTATTGTCTTGCCACACCTTGCTTTTCGTGTGTCCTGTATGTATAATTAAAATTATAGATATAAATACAATATTATATCGACTTATATTGAACTATTAATACTTCACTGTATTGTTTTGCATAAAGGATGCTTTACATAGCTTACCAAGTTATGTAAAACCTCCTTCTTTCAGACTATAAATATTAGCAGCACTGTACCTTCATTTAGCCAAGTCTCATCTAAATAATATATTTTTTTCCTTCATTCCTTAATCTCTTAATTTCATGGAGATATTTCACCCTCCATAATACAATCTCTTGTTTATCAATTAGGGCACTTTTTCTGCTTCTTTTAATGTAAGTAAGTTTTATTTTTTTCTTAATTATGTTGTATAAAGTGCTTCTTTTAAAATCGGGTAGAGACTCATCACTATTTACAGCTTCCAGAATCTTGTCTAATGTTGGTAACTTATTATCAAAGAAAAAGAATGAATTTTTCTCCGTATTCCACTTAACGTTATATCATCATAATCGTCAGATTTTGAGTATTTCCGTTGGCGAGGAGGGGGTGATTGCAGGCGACCTTCTGTATTGTACTCTTTCAGTACATTATAGACTGTTGCACGAGATATGCCTATAAAATAAGATTAATAATGTATGTTATTACCTCACAAATCATGTTACTTTCAAATACGTTTATTTATTATGGTAATAATTTTATGATCCTTACCTGCAATTTCTGCAGTTTTGTTAATTAACTGCGTCCTATAAGCATGCGAACCTTCGGGCCTGGACCCCTTAACATCTTTATAAATATTTGTGACTGTTTTTTTTTCTGCAGCACGAAGCGGTGTTGCTTTTTCTTGGGAGACAATATTTTAACGTCGTGATCAACGTTGGGGCCACGTTTTTTTCGCTGTTGATACTGATCAGCGTTACCAGCAAATTCAGAGCGTACATGTTGCGCTTGCAAGCCACTCGGGCCTGCACCGGGATCGTCCCTGTCCATAGTTCAACAAAACGTACCGCTTTATACGAACAACACAAAACTAGCACTTATAGCGATAACAAAACAATAAAAACAGAAACAAATAACAATTAAACCACGAAAATTCAGCAAAGGCGTAGCATTCACAAGTATCCACAAGCGAATGACAGTTGACAACTGCAGATTATTTAGGCAATTTGACGGAAAGATGACATCATAAGCCGACAAAATTAAAAAACACGTGCTGCCACAACTTACTATGGGAATAGGTAACATTTTAGATTTGGTCGAGTTATAGTGACATGAAAAACGTTTCCGGTACTGTCCGCCCCTGCTTCTTTTAGATTTTAAACATTGACACGACATTATTTTATGTAAAAACTAAATAATATTAAATGAAGGCCTTGTAATTTCAGAAGGTAGATAGGTTAAATAAGTGTAATTAAGTGTGATAACTGTTATTTAAATTGATTATGTTTAACTCCACATCAATCTTGACTGTAATAGTGTTAGTTGTATTTTTATTACAAAGTGTGCACCTAAAAGAGCCTTTTTTAACTTCTGTCTAATGCTATAGTAAATGGAGTATAATTTGTGCCAAATAAATTTATTCTCTTTCATTCTCTTCATTTCTTTTTTCTTGATTCATACCAAACACATTTATGCTCATTTTGGTCATATTGCAGCAACACCCAGTCTGTTACATCCTCATCGTCGCTTCCCACATCCCAGTGATGATTGAATTAGTCAAAGCTGAGCAGCATGCCTGTGTGTTCAGGATTACGCGTCAGGTATCAGTTTCATTATGGTGCACCCTCAGGTTGGGGCGTAGACCCTACCCACGTAGCGTGTGTTTGACGTTCACTTGTGGAATTGTTAATTTTAAAGAGCGGGTTGTGAGATATTTTTGTCGACGTTTTATAAGTGCCCGTGTAGGATGTAAAATAAAAAAGGATATTACAGGGATTTGTACAGGGATAACTTGCAAATATTGTATGTGCAAATTGTTGTCCATTCAATTTATTTGATTAATAGTAATTACTCAGGCGTAGGCACTGTAACTGTGTTAGAGTCCAACCAGTGGAAAAGTGTGAAGAAAGCGAGAAATACACAGAGTTAGCAGAGCCTAGGGATGCAGGGCGAGGGGGTGTGTCTTAATACGTCATTAGCGAACGATTGCTGAGTGTTTTTACACTGTTCGGAATCAGGGCTGGCACGGGACTCGAAGGAGCAAACGATTAACAGAAACATTTATATTTCCTGCCCTTGTCCCATGTCACTTGGGAACGGAGCAAAACGTTTTCTTTTCCATACCTGTCCACCGTCACGCTATCACTGACTCCCTTTTCTTTTATAACACTCCTCACACAGTCTATCCATCTTTTCTTTGGCGTTCCCCTCCCTCTCCATCCATCCAAAGTAGGTGACAAATAAAGATGTTAATTGTACACTGTATCCTGTCCTCTTTTGTCATTTCTCTCTGTCAATGACAGGGTAAGAACTCAGCATTGAGTTAAGCTCGCCTTTGTACATGTACTAATAAATATATTAACATATATACAAATGAAAATTCGAAAAAAAAAGCCTATAAACAAATACAAAGGGGAGAGGGAAAAGGGCTCATTGCGCATCTAAAAATTCGTCCACATCCGATGTCAATGGAAAACGTGCTCAGAACGCTGCGCGCTGGCGGCATTGCCATGTTGGATGGCAATGCTGATTCTGTGGCCAATGAAAAGGCCAGTCCTCTGGATGATATGATATGTACTTGATTATCACACTACCGTATATTGAATATTGTTTTTGGTGTACAATATATAATTAAAAATTAATCTTCTCATACAGGGAAGCTGCAAGCATTAATGACCACGCTTATTCATAGTGTTAACTACTGAATCCGTCACCTACCCAAGTTCAGTTTCCTATTGAAATAAGACAAACATTAATGAACTAGCTGTGCCCGCGGCTTTACTCCCGTTTACTGCCTATCCTACCCTACTTACCTACCTACACCTACCCTACCTACCTGTACCTACCCTACTTACCTAGACCTACCTACCTTACTTACCTTTCTACCTATCTATCTATACTCTAGGGATAAGAACATCGACTTGATAAACATGCAGCTGGAAATGGGTTCTGCTGGTTCACCTTTAACACCCTGCCTAGGAAATATTTTCGATGTACAAAACGACTTTTCTACAGATTTATTATATGTATTGATGATGATGATAAGAAGTCTCATTAATTCAAAAGTCATACAAATAAAATTAAACAGCATAAGTTTATTTACGGGCGCACGGTTGACGCAGTGGTTGAGCGATTGACTGCTGCGCTGCGTGTCGCGGGTTCGATTCCCGCACGGAACAAATATTTGTATGATCTACAAATAGTTGTTCCGGCTCTGGGTGTTATGTATGTGAGTTTATATGTTTGTAAACGCACCCACGATGCAGGAGAAATTCCTAGTGTGGGGCAACGGTTTATAAAAGAAAAAAAAAATTGTTTGCTTTCGTATGTGTGTCCGGAAACTAGTAATTTATTTTTTAAGCAGTTCCTGGCTTCCTGGCATCCGATTTAGCTGAACATTTTGAAACATTGAAATAATATAGTACTATGGAGCTGGTCTCATGATGGATCTGGAAGATGGCCATAGCAACTCCTCAACCAACACCGACCAGATAGCAGGTTGTGTATTGTACAAGTGATATTAAATTATGTATCTTTCAATTCAAACATTTTGTTTTTTTTAGTCTAGGTAGCAATCTATAAGTAGAAAACAAAAAACTATTTTGCAGTAGGTATTGCGTCAAAAACCAGGCTTACTACAACCACAACGCCGCTATAACTGACTCAATATCTAATAAACAATATTATTCCTTGGCACTCTGTTCATCGTAGTGCAATAACACCTTTTCCCACTTTTTATCAGTTTTCCTCGTACGAAACTATTTGGTAATTTTCCGCCAATATTTTCACAACATTCCCGAACTACAGAGGCATAATATTATCTCATTTTTTTCATCCATTTTCCTGTGTGAAAGCTTCCGTGTTTCCTGTTTGGTAGTGACTCTACACATTCTTGAAACACGCACGTTACTTTCATACTTCATTTTTTCATATCATATTTTTGCATCGATAAAATTTAAAGAAACAGTTGCAATCACGCTAAGTGAATCATCTGACGGTGAACATATGAAGATCAATCTAAATTCTCGCTTTGAAATCACCTTGTAACTTGACACTACCTAGACGTTATGAGACAAGCCGTCACACTATTCCCAACCTACTACTACTGAAAGCAATCAACAGTGCGAGCAACAGTGCGATCAACAGTGCGATCAACAGCGCGATCAACAGCGCGATCAACAGTGCGATCAACAGTGCGATCAACAGTGCGATCAACAGTGTGATCAACAGTGCGATCAACAGTGCGATCAACAGTGGCAGCTCGACAAATCCCGGAGAAACGATTAGATATTAATCATCACACTAATATTATAAAGGCGAAAGTTTGTGATTGAACAAACATTTATTTTTGCTGAACGAATGTGGATAAAATTTGGCACAGAGACATTCAATCAATCAATCAGTTTATTTGTGAAACATAGGTGTTTACATAAATAGGAGGTGCGTATGTTTTGTCATAATTAAGACGTAAAAATTTATGAGTGACACATTAGGTGTCATTAGATTTTATGTGACATAGAAAAAATAATATTTTAAATCAATTAAATACATGAAAAAAAAAGGAAAAAAAATAACAAATACAACAAAATCAAAACCAAACCAATCACGTGAAGTGGTCCAACACTTTCTCCGAGGCATATGGTTTGGAGTGCGGAGTGAGGCAGGGAGGTTTAACGTCTCCCAGGCTCTTCAACCTATACGTAAATGACCTCATGGTCGAGCTCAGCAGCATCAGTGTCGGCTGTTCGGTGGGTGGTACTAATATTAACAGCATCAGCTATGCAGACGACATGGTGCTGCTGGGCCCGACTGCGGGATCTATTAGGGAGATGCTGAAAGCTTGCGAGGACTACGCGGCTGCGCACGGGCTCGTATATAATGTTAGGAAATGTGAGTACATGGTCTTTGGGGTCGCCGGTAAGTGTACAGATTATTCACCTAACCTTACCCTAAATGGCTTGAGCATAAAAAGAGTGAACCAATTTAAATATCTGGGACACATACTTACCGACGACCTGAAAGATAATGTGGATATTGAGAGGGAGCGCAGGGCATTGGCGGTCCGCGGTAATATGTTGGCTCGTAGATTCTCCCGCTGTGCAGACCAGGTCAAAATAACACTTTTCAAGGCATATTGTCAGGGTCTGTACGCGGGGGGTCTATGGACCAGTTACACCAAAAGGTCGCTAGATGTCCTGCGCGTCCAATATAATAATATTTTTAGGATGCTCTTGCGGCTGCCCCGGTTCTGTAGCGCGTCAGAGATGTTTACACTGAATCGTACTGACGGCTTCCACGCAATCGTGCGGAAGAAGATAGCATCGCTGGCAGCTAGAACTCGGGCCAGTGGTAATAGCATCCTAAAAACAGTGGCCGAGCGAGTGTTTTCCCCTTTTATGAGGCATTTTGTGGAGAGGATGACCGAGTAAAAACTTGCTCATCTTCTGTGCAAAGTGCTTCTCAACCTTATTGTTATTATTTACTAACACTAGGTATAAGGTATGTTACTAACACTATGGATTTCTGTTATCCGAATTTTTAAATAAATAAATAAAATAAAAAAAAAAAACAATAGTCATAGTACTTTAATCAAATGGTAAAAAAATGCATTATTATAATAATTGGTCGTTCAAAAATTCGTCTACAATATAATTTGTCAATTAATAATTTAGTAAGACCTTTTTTAAGCTTATATAATGTCATGTTTTTTATGTCGTCAGGAATTTTGTTAAACACTTTAGGTGCCTTCCCAAAATACTTTTTCCCATTAACGTGGTCCAGGACAGATTATAGTCAGCAATAGCACATAGGATATCCACCATTTCTATCCCGGGAATATGTTCTCTTGGGATAATATTCAACTTTCACGCGGGCGGAGCCGAGGGCGGCAGCTAGTAAGACAATAAAGAATTAATGATTTATCAAGTGATATATCTTGAAAACCTATGGGAAAGCATCAAAGTTATGGATCAGTAGCATCCAACCCACTGTGTCTCATCAGCCTATAGCAGTCCACAGCTGGACATAGGCCTCTCCTATTGCACGCCATTTGACTCGATTTTAGGCAGCTATTATACACCTGCTACCAGCTACCTGCGAAGATCGTCGCTCCATCTAGCCTGAGGGCATCTCACCTTAAGTTTTCCCATCTGTTTTCCGATTGCTACAACCTCGGGGTCTTTAAGTCAAGAGTGAATAGGTTACTTCTAGGCAAGCGTGCTTCATCGTCGACCACATCATCGCTTACCACCAGGTGAGATACTGGTCAAGCGCGAACCTATCAACAATAAAAATAAATTAAAAAAGCTGTGGTCCCTGTGTCTACATTCTTCAAACTGGAATCACCAATCTATAATCAAAGACAAAGATATTTTATTTCAAGTAGGCCACCAAGCGGCACTTTTGAACGTTAGGTACATTAAAATTTACAATTTATAAAAGTTGATTCTACCGTGCATTCGGAAAGTAGCTTGTTATGGAGAAGAATGCACAAGAAACTCCATACTTACTCTTTTTAAAAAAAAATGTTTTTTTTACAATATTTAGTTACATATAAGTACATTCATTAATAAATTCATATATGTGAGGACAATGCACCCAGAATAGCACTACACACTATACTACGTACAGGCATAAAGTAATAAAAATACTCACACATGCACTGTGCAGTTATATAATAGAAGCTAGAAAAAAAAGCATTAACATCTGAAGCAGATGACCAATCCCAGCTGACGGCGTCCGTTCACGAACATGACGCATGAATTGGCACCACCCAGCTCAACCATCATGAAGGGAACCGGATGATCCAACACACGCGCCACCCTCAGAGAGACATTTGAGAGAGCATGACACACTCAACTGCCAGGGCACACACAAGTCAACGAACGACACACAGGTACAGTAAATGGTAGATTTACAGTTGGGTACATAGTACTCACACACGTGCTTTGCAGTTATACAATAGTAAGGAAATTGAGTTTATACAATACAAATATATTCATTCAGTCTTCAGCAGTTCCAAGAACACTGCAAAACAATAATGTTCTGCATATCACTTGGTTTTGCGCCCTAGTGGATGTGGAGCAAGAATAGCATTTAGCCAAGCATTTTTATCAGTGAAGTAATCCCCCAACTTATAATATGCCAGCCTGCATAGTGTGCGTTTTATACAAGTTTTAAATTTCGTCTCATTCATTTCAAGAATGTGGGGTGGAATTTTATTGTAACATTTTGTACAGTACCCCATGAAAGAAGAGGCTACTTTTGCCAGTCTGAAACCTGGTTCAACTAATTGGTCCCTATTTCTAGTAACGTAATTATGTCTGTCGCCGTTTTTACTAAAAAGATGTAAATTCTT
Organism: Orthosia incerta; assembly: GCA_948252205.1. Lineage (NCBI taxonomy): Eukaryota > Metazoa > Arthropoda > Insecta > Lepidoptera > Noctuidae > Orthosia > Orthosia incerta. The sequence goes on from OX411760.1 coordinate 27,894,185, forward strand.
TCTCACGTACATGATGTTTTCATAAATATATTGACAAGGAACCGTCATGATGTTAATGTCCTTAAACAGTTCCCTTAGGGAATCGCGCCGGCGAAGATTATATATTGCTCTGATGGCTCGTTTTTGCAGAATAAAAATTGACTCAATGTCTGCAGCCCTTCCCCATAGTAAGATACCGTAAGACATTATACTATGAAAATAACAAAAATATACCAGTCTCGCGGTATCCACATCCGTCAACCGACGAATCTTCCCAACAGCATAAGCCGCCGAACTCAGCCGCCCCGCAAGGGACACCAAATGAGGACCCCACTGCAACCCTGAGTCCAGCGTGATCCCCAGGAAAACCGTTTTATCGACGAATTCTAGCTTCTCCTTGTTTAACATAATGTCACAATCAGTACTTTTGACATTCGGCAATGAAAATTTTACGCACTTGGTTTTTTTACCATTTAAAACTAAATTATTGGCAGTGAACCAATCCTGAACCTGCCGTAGCGCGTTATTTACGTCGTCAACCTGACAAGCACGTCTATTTATTTTAAAAATTAAAGATGTGTCATCAGCAAATAACACCATGTTTAGTTTGTTTTCCAATAAACGAGGTAAATGGTTGATGTATACTAAAAATAAGAAAGGACCTAAAATTGAGCCCTGGGGTACCCCCATTTTCACGTTTAACCCGGACGAGTTCACACCGTTTATTTGAACTAATTGCTGTCTATCATTCAAATAAGATTTAATCAAACTTAACGCTGATTGACCTAGCCCGTAATGCTCAAGTTTCAGAAGTAATGTTTCATTATTAACGCAATCAAACGCCTTCGACAGGTCGCAGAAGATACCTATGGCATCCCGCGAATCTTCCCACGCATTAAAGATGTGTTTTAATAGGGTGACACCAGCGTCAGTTGTACAACGTCCTCTGGTGAAACCATATTGTTTATCATGCAAAATGTTATTCGTATTAAAATGAATGAGCATTTGATTTAGCATTATCTTCTCAAAAACCTTGCTGAAAACCGGCAACACGGATACTGGTCTATAATTATTTGTGTCTTTACTGTCCCCGGATTTAAAAAGAGGTATAACCTTACTATATTTCATTAGATCCGGAAAGACTCCTTGATCCACACACAAATTGAAAATCAAAGCCAAGTACGGCGCTATAGTCTGAATAATGGAGGTACAAGCTTTGATGGACATTCCCCACAGATCTTCAGTCGGCTTGATCTTGATTTGCTTAAAAGCTTTTATTACTGTTATGGGGTTTATATGTGAAAAGTTAAATACATTCGGGCAGGCTGAAACGTTCGTGTTTAATAATCCGAAAGCAAGCGAGGGCGAAGAATTTAAGGTTTCAGTAGTTTTAATTGGGATGTTGGTAAAGAAATTTACAAATTCTTGCGCAACTTTTTTGTTATCTGTAATAAGTCCGTGTGTGGTCTCAAGCGTGTAATCAGTATTATTTCTTTTATTCCTATTCGTTTCAATATTTATAATTTTCCAAACCGTCTTGATTTTATTTTCTGCAAATTTAACCTTATTGCTAATGTACAAGGCCTTAGCTACCTTGCAAGTATTTTAAAAAATTCTTGAGTAAGTAGCAACATACTTATTAAACGTTTCAGTGTTAATACAAGGCTTAAGGCCATATAGCTCGTAAAGTCTTTCCCTACTTTTTCTAAGTCCTGTAGTCGCCCAGTCACTGAATAAAAACTTAGGGCATATAGTTTTAGTTTTCTTCTTAAAAGTGTTATTGAACTCTTTCTGAACCACTGAGAAAACCTCATCATACAAAATATTACCATCATTCACTGTGAGGTCCTGATAACTTAACTTGCTGATTAAAGTGCTGTTAAATTTATTTAATTTACCGGATGTTATTGGTCTGGATTGAATCTGCACTTGTTTTATTGGTATGTTGGACTCAAATGTTACCAGTAGCCCACTATGATCCGAAGGCAGACAATTCATAATGGCTTTGTCTAAGTAATCGCAGCAACAAAAAACATTATCAATACATGTAGCAGTTGTCACAGTTGTTCGTGTTGGTTCCATAACCACATGTGACAAATTAAAAGATTTGAAGAGATTTAATAATCTACTGCTATCTGAATTATTTTCTAAAACATTTATATTAAAGTCACCACAGATTATGACTAGTTTATTACTATTTGCAAGTTTTGCCAAAACATCCTCCATCACTGACTCAAATATAGAGTAGTTTCCATAATTGGGGGGTCTGTAAACGCACACTATAACATGCTTATCCAGCTCAACGCAGGACAGTTCAACACTATGTTCAACTGATAGATCTACAATATCTTTACGAGATTTTGATTTAATGCCATTTTTAATTAATATAAGTGAACCTCCACGCAACATAATATTTCTATTAAAACAACTGCCTACGGTATAATTCTCATAATTAATTAGCATTGTATGATCTTTGAGCCAATGCTCAGTAAAACAAACAATTTCAAACATTGTTTTTTCCAAAAACAGTTCTATTTCCAATTGCTTCGCAGAAAAACCTTGAATATTTTGATGGAATAATTTCAAGGAATTCTGCTTAGCCCCTTTTTTTAACTTAACTAAGTGAGAGCAAGAAGGTACCTTCTTGGTGGTGGATGTTCTCGTAACTATTTCGTTGTTGGTACCCTCCCTTGTCCTACAAACTAGTTAAAACTATAAATATTAATAGCTGAAGTGCTAACGTTATTAAACTTATTGACCAAATTAGTATTATTACTAATATCAACTACAGTACATGTCTTCGACATACTATTTATGTCTGAGTTTATAGTAAAAGATAAATTCAATTCATTTAAAGAATATGCTATCAACATAGCAATCGTACGCCTACACCTAGGTGACAGAGAGAAAGCTCTCTGTGTTACATGGAATCTCAAGCGTAAGTAAATATTGTTAAGTAATAATTTTAGCTCTTATCTGGACTGTAGTGGTAGAACAATGTATCCCTAAACAGAAATTAGTACACTAGTAATTGTTGTCAACCCTACCCGGTTCGCTACCGTGGGACGATATCGCTCGCTAATTCTATCCGTGATTTATACGTTCACGCAGGCGGACAGCGGATAGAGGATTACCCGCCGGATTACGGGTTCGATGCCCGGGTAGATAATGGTAGATTTAGACCGCGGAGCTCCGGAAAGAAGTCGTAATGGATTGGGCTGTGATTGCTTCTTTGTAAAAGTAAATATTGCTCTTTCTCTTCGATTTCGAGTGATTTGTTGTTTCAAATGTCTGGGACTAAGTGTTTGCGATTGTGTGCTGTTGACTGAAAACTTTGTTTTCCGGTAGGGACATCCGCTGGTATTTTAATCGTTTAAACGACACTGTCTCTTTCCCGGTGAGATAAGATTAATCTCCTTAGCCTTTTCCTAAGTATTTTGATGTCAGCTTTCAGTCTCAGATTCAGATTTTACATGGAGCAGTTTACCTATCTGAACCCTCAACCCAGTAGCTGGGTAACACGTACGATAACTCTAGGCAGGGCTGGTGTCTGATTTCAGGCTTCTGATTACTTTTTAGGATGATGTTGAAACTCCCTCGTTTCTGTAGTGCCTCGGGGATGTTTTCCCAATCGCGTACAGACGGTTTCCATGCTATCTTAAGAAAAAAGGTGGCATCGCTTGTGAGTAGGATTCGGGGGAGTGGCAATAGCATCCTGAAAGTCGTGGCTGAGGACCCGAGAGCTCCTATGCTGAAGCATCTCATGCGAAATCATCGTCCGCATGAAATGATTGTGAACATGACTCACTAAGTTGACTGCTACATTACTGCTTCGCAGAAAGAGGTGTCAGCTTTCCATTCCCTCTCGTACCATGGCCTGAACCAGGGCCGGACGCGAGCGGTCGCCAACGCCGATCGCCTCCACGAGGACACGGCGTTGTTCCGCCCAAGCGGGGCAGACCTCCACCGTATGCTCTACCGTGTACTCAGGGCGATCCACACAATGGTGACACCAGGGAGTTTTCTCCCGCCTTATCCTGAACAGGAACCGCCCAAAACAGCCGTGTCCGGTGAGGATCTGCGTCAAGTAGAAGGTGAGGACGCCGTGGCGCCTCTCAAGCCACTCCTCAAAGAGGGGCCTTATCGCCGCAATTGTGGCGTGCCCAGCGCTGGGTTACAACAATCACTCTCCATGCCGCCATGAGATCTTGCCGGGGCAAACAATAACAGTTTACATTAACGCCATCGCCCCGGCGAAGATGTAGTATCTAGGGTGTATACTAACAAAAATGAATCCTATGCTGTTCCAAAAAAATTAAAAACCAATTAAATTAAAAAGATTTAGACTTTCTTTTTCCTGGGACTAAGAAACTATGTTTTCAGGTTTTGTCACACTCAGACCATCAACCCATACTGGGCCCGCGAGGTGGATAACGGCCCACTCCCACTCACAAAGAGAAGGCCTGTGTCCCAGCAGTGGACTGGATGATGAGTACCTCTTCCCATCGCATCGGTATAAAATAAATGCTAAATAAATATTGACATTTAAACCACTCTAATGATGCTGTGCATCACGCGTTGACGTCAGCGGGTAGGCAGTGAAGTATGGCCGCAAACAATAACACTCTACATTAACGCCATTAGATCACTGTTGAAAGAAACCATCGTATTTGTGTTCAATTGTAAATAACGAGAAATGATACAGTGCTACTTTAAGATATGTTTTGAATTTTTATGTCATCGCAAATCAGAAGTGTAATTTATTGATACAAATGAAACCTTTCAAAGGGGTCATTGTACTCTTTGTTATGAACAACGTTTATTTTGAGACCATCTGAAATCACAAAAGCACTTTTTCAATATCGTATTTTATTTTGTTGAGTAGGAACATAAATAACTATCGGTTTATTCCGAGATATGCTGTATTTCAGCAGAACATTGATTATAAAATAATTAAAAGTACAAGGTTATGCGACTTTCAACCACACTCAATCAATGTTTTTCAATTTCATCTCGTTTTCACGCAGTCAGGTGCCCGGTACCCAATTCATCACCTGTGCACATTGATAGCACAGAGCGTGCCACATTTTATTTATGGCAACAACTTCGATAAACCCACAACATGATTGCATGCAGTTCTGAAAAAACCGCATACATGCTGGCTTTTTGCTGATTACCAAATTCTTTTTTTTGCAATATATTTGAGGATCGATCAGCTGATTAATTCGTATCACAGTCTATTTTAATACTTTCGGACCGCAGCCAATTACTACCAATTGACTTTCTATCATCGAATGCGAAGCGATAGCGACTGTCAATAAAAAAACTTTTTTTCACTTTTTAGTTGTACCTACCTAATAGGCAAGTTGTTTATTAAGCACCTATAACGCCAGAATAGATTACCCGAATAACATGAAACTTGAACATAATCGGTGAAAGGAGAGATCTGCGAACCCCTTTCGAGCGTACTGGCGTGATGTTATGTTATGAAATGGTATAAACAATAAACAGACATGCGATTGCAGCAATCCCGAGAGATTTGCCGTTATTTATTGAAGAGTTCTGTTGTATGTCTCCGAAGTTCTTCATCAGATCTTCACCAAATTAAAATGCGACCAATTTCGGAATATGATAAAGAATTTTCAAAATCGGTCCGCAATTGACGGCGATATCGGTAAACATACACTAAAAAAAACATACATAAAGTCGAACATAGAACCTCCTCCTTTTTGGTAAGTCGGTTAAAAAGGCAAAATTGTATGGGATTGACAAGCGATATCGAAAAATCACGTGATCAATCCTTACATTATGACATTTGAATGACAATTGAATGCCACTTGTCTAGGGCCTCAGGAGTCAGGACTTCCGCATTTTATCTACCTGAAATATCTATTTCAAGACATATCGAATACTGAACTATTTATTTCAGGTCGTAAGTAATTAAACACCAACAGCCAACCGTCATTTGATATACAAACCCATGCTTTTCTTCTTTATGATCTTGACTCTCTAATTGGACGTATCACAAAAAGACATTCGACCAAAACGATAACAACTAATGAATAAGTAGTTCTAATTGTACTGCGGTCCTAGAAAAATGACATTCTACCCTCGAAAGCGTGGCGATACCAATTGGAAAAAAGTATGGGAAATATATTACACAAAAACCCTTACATTTTGGCACTTCGACCATATCGTCATCGAATGATTCTCGTCTAGGGCCTCTGAATGTCATGTGGTCAGTCCTAGAGCGTGATCATTATATATAGCTAAATCGCTCAGCGATGTTTTTTTTTTATTATTATTGATAGGCTCGCGCTTGACCTTCGACTATCTCACCTGATGGTCAGCGATGATGTGGTCAACGGTGTAAATGCTTCCCTAGAAAAAACCTATTCACTCTTGACTTAAAAACCCTATTATGATGTTAAATAATAAAAAATAAGTATTTAAATGTTTTCGATCAATTTCCTCGATTGGTTATTTTTGAAAATCAAGCATCAGCTAAAAGAATATATCCCAAGGAATTGTAAAAATAAAGGTTGCCTATTTTCCCCTCTGCGCAACTTTGGAGTTTATTTATTTATTTAATACTTCAAGCACACAAACGTACAGAGGCGGACTTAATGCCCTAGGCATTTTCTACCAGTCAACCTTTGGGTGATGGAGAAACAAATAGTGGTAGGTGCAATTACGATAGTAAAATGGATTTGAATACAAGACCTAAATATAAGCTATAAATAAATTCTATTTAATTATACAATAAATACTAAAACAAATAAACTAAATACAGATACTATTTAACTATTAGTTGAGATAGACAATAGGGAAAAATTATCGCTGTGCCGATACTGCTGCCACTGATACTGGAGTTGCCAGGTTTTAGCAGGTGAATAAGCCTTATTGATATATCCTCATCTGTTATTTAATTGAATTCATATCAAATGATTATTTAGAGCCCCTTGCCACTATAAACGTTACAATGTGTCATCACGCTTACACCCAAAAGAGCCCTATCCTCTATGACGCTACGTAAACTTGACCCCGCACACGATTTTCGTATAGTAAGTAGTTCCATCAAATCCTACATTTAATTGTATAACCACGTCCCGACTGTCGCATTAGCCGCGGCAGCTTTGTGCTTTCGGCATTGGATATAATGTTGTAGGATACTAAACTATAGATCTCAAGATAATGGAAGAGATCCCAGAACTAAAATTCAAAACGCTCATGTTTTCTGACATTTGTTAAATTGATGTCAGCGACATAAGTTGCGTATTGAAGGAAAGGACCCTGTACCAAGGATGCTAACATAAGACGTTAATTATCCTGCAAACCCTCAAAAAACATTGAAATTCGAAGCCACAATCTCACCTCGGCAACAATCAATGCCAAACCTAATAAAATTGTGGAAATGCTTTTGGAAAAATTGACCTGATATTAGGATGTAAACTTTCAATAAAATAACGGAATGCCCCTTTGATCCCTGTTGAAAAGTTTAACGATATAAGGGTGGGTAGTTTTGTTTTCAAATAGATATGGATCAGTCGCTTCTGAAATAATGGTGTTCAGCTGCATTTCATAGATTAGAAACTGTAATCCGACCGCAATATAAAAACCGGCCAAGGGCGAATCGGACTTGCGCACGAAGGGTTCCGTACCATTTTGACAAAAAACGGCAAAAAAACACGTTTGTTGTATGGGAGCCCCACTTAAATATTTATTTTCAATCAATCAGTATTTATTTGTAAACATAAGTAGGTTACAGCAGTGTGCAAGATGTTACAATAATATGAGTTTCTATATGTTTTGCCATGTGGCGTACAAATATGAATTTTTGTGAGGCTTTTGCCAATTAGGTAAATTAATTTATAATAACTCCGTAATCAATATCAATTAATTGTGTAATTTAATATGCCAAGTGATGTCAATAATTAATTATAAAATCGATCATGTCAGTAATAAATAGTTATAATGTCAATAAGTAATTTTTAACAGAAAAGTTTAAGTGATATTGTCCACAGAATTGCAAAGTCATCATTATACATGCTATGGGTATACAAATATTATTATGTCAAAGAACTGTCTTCAAAATAGTCACTGAGACAATAGTAACATTTCCGTACTAATATATTACGTAATGTATGCTTAAAATTGACTAAATTGAGACTTTTTATTGAGCAGGGCAACTTATTAAATATTCTCTGGGCCATACAGACGAAGCTTTTACTCATTAAAGCCGTGCCTGCACAAGGTACTTTAAGCTCTAACTTATTTTTATCACGAAGTTTCCTGTAATGACTTTTAAAAGCTAATTCATATAGAGCGTTGTTTGTTTTGACAAATACATTTACTTCATATATATACAGAGAAGGCAAAGTTAGGATTTTGAGGCTTTTAAATAGAGGTTGACAACTGTCAGTACTCTGTAAACCACACATTTATTCTGTTTTCAGTATTTGCTGTTATAGCGGCAAAAGAAATACATCATCTGTGAAAATTTCAACTGTCCTGGTGACAGATGGACAGACAGACGGACAGACAGACAGACAGTCAGACGGACCGCGGAGACTTAGTAATAGGGTCCCGTTTTTATCCTTTGGGTACGGAACCCTGAAAAGCATACGATGGATTTTTATAAGACATAATATATGTGATCATTTTAAGTTCACGTACGTTCTTTTGCATCTCCATTAGAACGCAAAATGTCTCTTAATAGTAGTTTATGATACTGTTGCATAATAAGGGGTATTAAAACATGAGTGTGAGTTTAAAAACCGAGCCGTAGGCGAGGTTTTTAATAGTATTCACACGAATGTTTTAATACCTAGTTATGTGCAGTTTCATACACTACTTTATCTACACTCATACATTTTGGGATTGAACCTACTTAATCTTATTTTTTGCATTTTCCATGCCATAAAGTCGTGATAAATGCATCATATATAATCTCGACTTTGCTGGTAAGAGATTATGAGTAATTTCCTTCGCCGCATATAAATATTTGGCGGCGTCAATTTTTCTTCACATTCACTAATATCAGACATTTTAAGCAAGAATTTTAAAAAGTCATGAAATTCAGTACAACGAAACCTGCAAAACGTATGAATGGCGCCAAAACCCAGCACATCACCGCATTAAATTGCGGTAAAAAAATCGTGCGGCAATAATACCGCATGAAATCCGTGTTTTGCAACAGAATCCACCGCATCGCAGCGCGAATATAATTCGCGCGAATATTTTGAGCTCTATGAACAGTTGGAAAGAGACAAAAGTTCGCGCAAATAAAAATGGCAGTGCGTAATAAGCCTAAAGCGGGCATTGTTACAGACAAGTTAAAATTGGAATCATTTTTTTTTTATCAGGTACTATAAAAATGGCATTTCAAAAAATATAAATAATTGATGGAATCTCCTTAGTGATTAACTTCTTGGATTTATCCCGTATCATAATAGAAAAAAAGTTATTTTATGATGCAGTTGTTTGAAAATCGAAGGAAAATGTTGAACTATAATGGTTTTTTTTTTTAATTTTTCCTATCCACGAATATAAAGTACGTGTTTATACAATATTTTTTGAATTCATAATTGGCACATTACGTTGTGAGTGTAGATAAAGTATATTTTCTAAGACCCACCCTTAAAAACATGCAATTTATCTTAACTCTTCATAACCAAGTTGATATTAGAAAGCTGCATTACAATTTGAAGCATTCATAAGCCTCTATCATCAGATCCCTTTGCTGGGACATAAAATCATGCCTTCGCTATATATAGGTATCTCCTACCATTCTAACACCTACTAAAACATAAATGATATCAATTCCAATTTACATAATGTAAAACATAATAGACTACCGGATAAACCAGAGTCAATATTAGCATACAGACACTCACAAGATTGAATTCTCCGGAGGTCACGAAGACCTCGATCATAACATTTTAGTACCTCTAACTGAAATGTAGTGGCTAACAGAATAGCTACCGGGGTAGGATTGGCAGTATTTTCCGATGTTTAGGCACATTTCATCTTGTTTTATAGTGTTCTTCCTGCGACCGTCCGGATTTTTAAACCTCGACGGAAATAGAGTGGTAAATATAAGTTTGACTTATGTTTGTGTATCTGTTTGCAATATTTGTAAGTATGTGAGAACCATGTTCCTATTTATCAATTTTATGAATTCTGTTAATGCTTTTATTACTTTATACCTGTACTTAGTATAGTGTGTAGTGCTATTTTTGGGTGCATCATCCTCACATATATGAATGCATTGATGTATGTACTTATGTAAATATTGTAAAACACCTATTTTTTTAAAAGAGTTTGTATGGAGTTTCTTGTGCGTTCCTTTCCATAACAAGCTACTTTTCCGAATGCACGGTAGAATCAATTTTTATTACTTGTAAATTTTAATTTTTATATGTTTGAAGTTCAAAAGTGCTGCTAATTGGCGTAATTGAAATAAATATATTTTGCCTTTGACTTTTGACTTTGTGTATCTGTCTGTGGCATCATAGCTCCTAAACAATGAAGCGGTTTTGATTAAGTATTTTTTTTGGTTAGAGGTGACTTCATGGAAAGTGTTCTTAGCTATGCTTGATGAAAAGTAAAGTTAAGTTTGATATACTTTATACTTCTGCATAAAAATAAAATATTTGAAAATACTTTATTTTCAATCTTTACCGTGATGCACAAAACGAAACACTCATAAGTTCCTTGTTTTTATTTTTGCTTTGCTATAACATTTTTCTCGTGATAGACTTTCAGCTATCTATATTAGGTCCCTCATGGAGACAAAGTTATCTAATAAACCAGTGGCCTACAGTAAGTCCTTCAACTACCTAACGCCCTAGATGCCAGTTCCAGCACATTACGCGCCCGTAAAGCTACAGAGCCATCGTCGTCGGTGCGCGCGCGCAGCCGTCGTAAATCCGCGCGCTATTGTGCATTGAACTCACATTTATGTGCCCCGACTTTGTATTTGACAACTACGCTCTGATCCGTTTAAGTGCTTTTAAACTTGATTATTAATATTTAGTAGGCTATATCATAGTTTACAGTGGAAGGGTCTTAACTTGCATTAATTTAAACTAGAATAATATAAAAACTTTTTCACAAAACATAAACCGACTGCAAAAGCAAAACGATAATAAAAGAGGTACCAAAGACACCGACTTCCGAAACGAAAGTTATTGTTGCATATTTTAGTGTTTTGCTTTTGCAGTCGGTTTATTTTTGTAAAAAAGTTTTTATTTTGTTCATTTTAGTTTTAGTACCTACCATATCACAAAAAAGTGAGCAAGGTACCTAAAGGATTAAAAAATACGTATAATAACTACATTTATTTACACGTTCGTGCTGTTTGTCGCTAAGGAGTTCGGTTGTATGTTCTATATCTTAAAAACTGCTCGATTTTGATGAAACTCGTAGTGTTCCCTAAGTTCAGATATATTTAATCCAATAAAAACGAATGATCACGATCCGATAAGTATTTTCGGAGTAATGCATCGACAAACATGCATACATACATACATTAAAACAAATATACAAACATACATACACTTATGAAATTTGGCACACATGTTTAGAAGCCCATATAGAGTAACATAATTATGTCAATAGTGTGCAATTCCAACAATATTACATACATACGTATCGAATTGATTACCTCCTTTTTTTGGGTTCGGTAAAAATATATTTAAAAAAAAATTGCCTGTTTAGTACAGTTAATCAATCTGCGTAGTGTTTTCGGTTGGAGTTGGTTTAAAGTGTAGTGTGTTCTTTTTCTTTCTTTTGAAAAAAAGAAAGAAAAAGAACACATTAACCCTCGGCAAGGCCGGTATCAAATTTTCTGGCTTGTATTATACTATACCACACTACACTATCGACTGTGAAAGATTTACAAAGGACAGCCGGGACCAGATACGGAGGAATCCTCAGTATGTCAGTGTAAACTGACTTCATCGGCAAGCGGTGCTTAACATTCGAAGATAGAAGCGGAGAAACCTTGGAGATGACTTAACTTCTTAACGGCATATCAGCCCAACTGAGCTATCAATATTATTTTGTATGCTGCAAAGTCCTTAAAAATCTATAGTTTTAATATTGAGATAATGTTTTGATATTAAGGTAATGTTTTGCCGACAAAGCCAGTCAAGAAGGAATGCTTAGGCAAACATTTTCAAAATAAGTAAACACTTTGTTGTCAACACTTTAATAACTTAACTACGCCTCAAACACTTACAAGCTACCAACTATTACGTATTACTGCCCTTTCACACGAGAATCTACCAAGAAAGAATCCTGCTTGCAGCAATTACGAATTATTATGTGCAATTATTGTTTATAATTATAATTTATGTGCACCATTACCTGCGCGGGCGCAAGCGCGGCGAATATAGTCATCTATCATGTAAAGATAAATATTAGCCAAGAAGCCAGCGAGATTTAATGCCTGATATTTAGATGGGAGCAGGAAAATTATAGCTAAAATGTCAGAAGAATCAAATCATGAATATTTGACCTGGCAGGGTCTAGCAGCTAGATCCTACCTAGCTAGACTAGCTGAAAGTAACTTGACTTTATTATTCCTAAGATGTCGTAACTGACGGTGCCTACTTAATGCTGGATTCACATGGCACTACACTGTACCATTTACTGCAGTATTAGTGGGATCACACGTCACATGCCATGACACCTTGCGTTTTTACCCGACTTTCCAAAAAGGAAGTAGAAACATACGTAACGTCGAAAGTAGTCGTTTTCTTTTGTTTTGTCCATGTTCACCGATTTCTCCGTCAATTGTGGACCGATTTTGAAAAATATTTTTTGTTTGAAAGAGTATGTTCCCAAATTTAATTTGGTGAATTTCTGATGAAGACCTAAGAAGATATACAATAGAACTCTTCAATAAATAACGGCAAATCTCTCGGGATTGCTGCAATCGCATGTACATGCTTATTGTTTATACCATTTCATAACATAACATCACGCCAGTACGCTCTAACATATGCAGGCAGATGTGTACAGTTCACCTTGGTACACTCTCATTTCACCGGTTATGTTCAAGTTTCATGATATTCGGGTAATCTATTCTGGCATTATACCTCTGGCATGTACCTTACCAAAAAAACTTGCCTATTAGGTACAACTAAAACGTGAAAAATAAATAAATAAACTAGCTTTGGTTCCATTCTTTTTCGTTATGGATACCGCCTTCCAAAAAGTAAGTTATTTTTCACTTTGTAGTGTTTTTATTTGGAAGTCTTTTCTCTCTTTTTTCCATTCATTATTTTTTCATATTTTTTTTGTAAAAAAGTTTTTTTTGTAGTAGGTATCAGCAGCGGGATGTTGCCGTTTCATTCCAACATTATACTTCGAAAAAACGTGCAGTGCCTAGATACAGTGTGATCACAACATCTGTATCATCATCTAATCCTCCAAACGTATTAAAAAATTAATGTTCCTTTTAAAACATTCTTAATTTGGGCGCACGGAAGGAAGGAATTAATAGTGCGGGGCAACGTTAATAAAAAAATAAAACCTATGGCAAAATAACAGCTTTTGCCGAAGGTAGTTTGATCCTTAAAACACTAGAACCGATAGGGATGTTGCCTGGGTAGAAAAATGATAATTCTTCTTAGTCCGTCAGTGAGATTATCAAATAATATTGGACACGTAATTTTGCTCTCTCATATATTATTTTTTTCTCATATAAAATAAACACCTTTTCAGTATAAAGTGTACCGTGACATCACACGATATTTCAACGCACTGTATCGTCGTAAATTTTAGTTTTCGTGGCAAAAGAAAAATACGTGTGCAATATTTTTAGGTTATCTAACTGACGGACTATAGTACATTATGGTACAAGTGTGCAATGTTGGTGATTACCGCTGAGGCGCCATTGAGACCCGAGCCGTAGGTGAGGGTCTTAAGAGAGCCGAGGACGGTAATCATCAATACACACGTGTATCATACGACGTTTTTCAACACACTTGTGAAGAAAATAATACAAAAAAAAACATTTTAACAGTAAAAACGAGTTGTGAATTTTTTTCCACAATGGCGGGCAAAATTAATCAGTTTTCCTATGCGCGCGCATTTAACAATGGCGATCGGCAATAGACTAAAAGAATGAGGTTTCTTTTTTTTGGCTTTTCGTGTAAAGTGTTTTAGCCACGTACAAAATAGGGAATTTAAATTTTCTTAATTACAGAGCAAATAAAATTTACATTTGAGTGAAAGTTTTATTTATTAAGCACGTACAAGTTGAAATTATCTATTTAAATACGAAGTTGCATGAAATGAGCAAGCAATAGGTACATAAATTTATTTGTACTATTGAGCACGATCTTTTTTGTTTCGAAACTTTTTTAAGAACAAAGCAACTCAGCCAATGAATAAAAAAAACTCTATAACTCACTTGTGAATAATAGCAATGAAAAAGTCACATTTTGATAACAGTTATCATTATGTGCCTAATTGCGGTGAAATTAGAGCCACTTTATGAGCAAGTGTGTTGAAAAATAGATATTTTTTGTCAAGTACTCTATTAGTTAAAAGCCTAAGTAAACAAGTTTTTCAGATTCTGTTGGTTAGGTAAATAGGTACAGCACTATTTGTAAGTCCGATTTCGATCAATTACATTAACTGTTAGTATGTTTGCTCTGCCCATTCATAACTCAAGTAGTCAAGTGTAAACTCTAGAGAATTGAGATTTAAGCACAAACAATTTATATAATTGAAACACTTAGTTATGTCCGTGACATCGCTTGCTCGTTTTTCTGCAAGGACTTAAATAGTTGTTATTTCTATGTACAAACATAGTTGCATGATTTAATTCGTTTATAAATGTGATTATTAACGTTGAAAACAAATGACAAAAGTTAAACAATTTCTAGCTTGGAGGTTTTGAACTAGAAACGGTGTCTGCAAAACTACTGTGTACTACTGTGTTCGTAAATTCTTCCATCACATCACATCACATCATCAGCCTATTAATGTTCCCACTGCTGGGACACAGGCCTCCTCTCTGTGAGAGGGAATGGGCCGTAATCCACCACGCGGGCCCAGTGCGGGTTGGTGGATGTCACATCATCTTCGATTTTTTTGTTCTAGGACATGCCGGTTTCCTCACGATGTTTTCCTTCACTGTTTTGAGAGCAGTGGTGATGAAATAATTTACACAAAGTAAAGCGCCTACCTGGGCTCGAACCCACGACCTACAACTTGTAAGTCGCGGCCGATACCACTGGGCCACCACTGCTCATAATTCTTCCATGACTTTCCAAAAAGAAAAGGTAGTTAATTTCGAAAATCTGTTTAAATCAAAATTCAAATACCTAGTTGATTGATTGACCTAAAACCTGAATTCGCCTAAACAAATAATGATTTGCGCTAAATAAATGTATTTTCTTTTTATTGTGTAGGTACAACTAAAAAGTGAAAAGTAAAAAGTTTTTTGTAAAAAAGTTTTTACAAAAAACTTTTTTATTTTTCCACTTTTTAGTTGTACCTACCTAGGTTAGGTTAGGTTAAAACGGGATGTTTTCCGCAACTTCACGACCAAGCGCGTATTTTTGTACCTACCTAATAGGCAAGTTGTTTAGTAAGTTACCTACTCGTATAACGCCAGAATATATTACCCGAATATCATGAAACTTGAACAAAACCGATCAAATGAGAGATCTGTTTACCCCTTAAGAGCGTACTGGCGTGATGTTATGTTATGAAATGGTATAAACAATAAACAGACATGCGATTGCAGCAGCCCGAGAGATTTGCCGTTATTTATTGAAGAGTTCTGTTGTATATCTTCGAAGTTCTTAATCAGATCTTCACCAAAAGCATAAAGTGGGACCAATTTCGAAACATACCCTTTCAAACAAAACAAAGTTTTTTTAAATCGGTCCACAATTGACGGAGATATCGGTGAACATACATAAAAAAAAACATACAAGAAGTCGAACATAGAACCTCCTCCGTTTTTTATTTGGAAGTCGGTAGTATTTTTTTGCAAAAAAGTTTTTTTTTGTGAATTTTTAATGTGGCTTCTGTGAGAATTTCTTTTTCTAGAGCTCAGAAATCTAGAATAGAAAGAATGCAATACCTCCTTGAACCAAAAACGTTGAGCTTTTCACCATCCATTCAAATCAACCTCAAAACAAACACACAGACAGCAAAACCTTTATTTCTTCGAATCGCCGTATGTTTGCGGACAAAAAGCACACAGGGGGTAAGCAAATACTGAGCAGAAAGTATTGACAATGTGCCCAATATCGTGGGGGGAAGGTTCGCAATTTGTCAGTATGTTTGCGGCCATCGCACAAACATGACGGCGGATTAAATGGCTTATTTTGTTCCGTTAAGAAGGATCATTGACTTTTGTTTCTGGATTGGAAAGGCCTTTTTTAGGGTTCCGTAACAAAATGGTAAAAAAGGGGCAGTGGAAGCGGATGCTACGACTTTTTAACAGACCTAATAGGGTATTTATTTTTTGATTGAGAAAGTAAAACAAAGGAAACGAAATGCTTTGATTTGTGTAGAAACATATCCACAAGTGTGCGATGATAATAATATATAATACCAGCCTGTCCCTTGGCATGCTGGTCCAGAGAAGACACGTCATGAGCTTTAATCAACTCGCTTGCATGATGGAATCTATACTATAATATTATAAAGAGGTAAAGTTTGTGACGTTGTAATGGGTAATCTCTGAATCTACTGAACCGATTTTGAAAATTCTTTCACCTGTAGAAAGCTACATTATTCCTGAGTGTCATAGGCTATAAAATATTTTCAAAAAAATTAGAGATCCTTATGAAAATTGCAATAATGTAAGCCAAGATAGCAAAATGTTGCCTATTAAATTCATTCTTTGGCGTGGGCTGAGAAAACTATTGATGATAGATAATAGTAGTTTATGATACTGTTGCATAATAAGGGGTATTAAAACATGAGTGTGAGTTTAAAAACCGAGCCGTAGGCGAGGTTTTTAATAGTATTCACACGAATGTTTTAATACCTAGTTATGTGCAGTTTCATACACTACTTTATCTACACTCATACATTTTGGGATTAAACCTATTTAATCTTTTTTTTTTTGCACTTTCCATGCCATAAAGTCGTGATAAATGCATCATATAATAATCTCGACTTTGCTGGTAAGAAATTATGAGTAATTACCTTCGCCGCATATAACATATTTGGCGGCGTCAATTTTTCTTCACATTCACAATTTTTTTTTTGTATTCATTTTAAGCAAGAATTTAAAAAAGTCATGAAATTCAGTATAGCGAAACCTGCAAAACGTATGAATGGCGCCAAAACCCAGCACATCACCGCATTATTCGCGCATGCGGATAGGCTAGATAAGGCTTAGCACACGCACTGCGATATTTATTCGCGTGGATTTTTTCCGCCCATTCTGCGACCTATGGAATTGTATGTAGCTGCTCGCATTGCGTTAAAAAATCGTACGGCAATAATACCGCATGAAAACCGTGTTTTGCAACAGAATCCACCGCACCGCAGCGCGGATTTATTTCGCGCGAATATTTTGAGCTCTATGAACAGGTGGAAAGAGACAAAAGTTCGCGCTAATAAAAATCGCAGTGCGTAATAAGCCTAAAGCTGGCATTGTCACAGGCAAGTTAACATTGGTTTTTTTTTTTTTTTAGTAGGTACTATAAGAATGGCATTTCAAAAAATTTAAATAACTGATGGAATCTCCTTAATGATTAACTTCTTGGATTGGTCCTGTATCGTAATAGAAAAAAAGTTATTTTATGATGCAGTTGTTTGAAAATCGAAGGAAAATGTTGCACTATAATGGTATTTTTTTTAATTTTACCTATCCACGAATATAAAGTACGTGTTTATGCAATATTTTTCGAATTCATATTTGGAACATTACGTTGTGAGTGTAGATAAAAATTATTAGGTAGGTAGGGTAGGCAGGGTAGGCAGGGTAGGCAGGGTAGACAGGGTAGCCAGTTGACGGGAGCGAAGCCCCGCGGGTCAGCTAGTGTGAAAATAAAAAGAACACTCTAATTAAAAAGTGATATTTTCCAATAGTTAGCTCTCCGCAATATCTGTGATATCATAGAAAATGAACGAAGATATGCAATTTTTAACTAACGAACTACCAAGCCTTAGACAAAGTGAATGCTTTATCAATACTTACCTCTCTATTATCAGTACATTTAGAATCGTTCAATAAAGTTTACATTACCTTTCGTCTTCAAGACGATTTATATTCTCCAAGTCCGGAATTAAGACACCTTTCTTTTTTTTCGATTTCCGCTTCGAAAAATATAACATTCTACCGGTTCACCCTCAGACCCCAGTGGAAGGATTGCAATCATTCGCAGGAGAGGAGGGTCACTATTACCATAATGAGGAAGCCAGACAGGCAGTAACAAGCTGCAACATTTTTCATAATTCCCACCCTTTATCTCTAGGGCTTTGACGCGGCGGAAACATACGGGACTGAAAGATGGACGGTAATGCTGTGTTCAGCGAGAAGATCTGGGGTTAGTTTCTGAATTTATTAGTTTTTTATTTTATTTTATTTAACACTTTTCTATATATATACATTTTTAAATATTGTTAACAAAAACCAGTTGTCAAGACTCAAACTGAGACGAAGAGCAAAGCATGAGAATGAAATAGAAATTTATGAGATTATAAAAGCACTGAGTGGGATGAAGATTGGTAAACCTGTAGGGTATGACCAAGTATCTGTTGCAATGCTGAAATGCCGTTGGTGACGGGGTGGTGGCAAGCCTGTTGTGCCGGATCTTTAAAATGTGTTGGAGATATGGCCGCGTGCCGGATGACTGGTACAAGGCTGCAATCGTACCACTAATAAGGGAAAAGGCTCACAGCAGGAGTGTAAAAACTACCGCGGCACTAGTCTTTTGAGTGTTGTCGGCAAATTATATGCGAAAGTTTTAATAAATAGAGTGGTTAAAGTGACGGATGAACAATTATAGGATGTGCAAGCAGGATTTAGAGAGGGAATGGGCTGTATGGATCAGATCTTCTCCTTGAGGAGCATAGCTGAAAAACATCTGGCAGAGCACAAAAAAGTCTACTGTGCTTTAGTTGACTTGGAGAAGGCCTATGACAGTGTGTGGAGGGATGAACTGTCGACGCTATCCGGGTACTGTGTGGACTGGCGCTTGGTACGGGCACTGAAATCTCTATATTGGATTCCAGTGCTTGTGTTAGGATTAATGGGGCGTATACAGACTGGTTTTCCATCTCAAGGGGTGTTACAAGGCTGTGTAGCGTCACCGTGGCTGTTCAACTTGTACATGGATAGTTGTCTGTTAGGTTCGAGAGAGCTTGCGGATTGAGGATAAATGAGTTACCTGTCAAAAGCCTTCTCTATGCAGATGATCAAGTTTTACTTGCATCGTCAGCAGAACAGTTGCAAGACATGGTGACTGTGATGAATAAAGCTTTTAAGTTAAAAGGGATGAGTATAAATGTGAAAAAGACTAAAGTAATGGTGTTTGAAAGAGAAGATTATGTATCGGAGTGTGAAGTGAAAATAAATGATAAGAGTGTGGAGCAAGTGAACAAGTTTTTATATCTGGGCAGTATGTTCACAAGGGATGGAAAGATTGAAGAGGATGTGGAATAGAGAGTGAATGCAGGGAATAAAGTAAATGGTGCTGCTATACATGCGGTTGTGAGTGTGACCAGCAAATCGATGTCCCCGGAAGCTCGACTCGCCGTTCACAACAGCGTGCTGGTGCCTACACTTAGGTATGGAAGTGAAGGTTGGTAATGGCAAAAAAGACATGAAAGTAGGATTCATGCAGTAGAAATGCGTTCCTTGCGAAGTATGTGTGGTGTAACTTTAAATGATGGAATGAGGTAATAAGACAATGTACGAAACAATACGAAAATGTAGTGACTAAAATTTAAAAGAGTATCTTCTGATGGTTAGGCCAAGTTGAGAGGATGAATGAAAGGCGACTAACGAAAGGTATATTTACAAGGCAAGGATTATTTTTTTGGAAGGAGTGGGAGTGAGTGTAGCACAGTGACCGTCTTTCCTGAAATAGCTCGGTGGACGGACAGCGTCCCTACTCATTCCTCAAGAATGTGCTGTGTAGTATCTAGGTCACCTCCACAGTGGTGGCAATTTGCTGTGGCCTCTCGTCCAATCCTATTCAGGTATTTATTGTAGCAACCGTGCCAGGTTAGTACCTGAGTGATTACTTTATTTAAAAAAATAAAAAATTGCCCTTAGGTACCTATCCTGACTTTCAATTTTTATGTTTTCAGTTAAGTTAAAGTATAAGCCTGATTTCTTCTGAATGTGTTCGAAACTGCATGCCCTAGTCCAAGCTAGAGGAACCTCCGAACAATACGATTTAATAATTAATGTACCCACAGTTTACAACACAACAAGACATTAAAGTACAACAAAGGTATTCGTCGATTCCGATTTGTCTAATTTTGTCTGTCCAGAATGTAGGATAACTCTCTAGCTTGAGAACTTTGAGTTTGAGAAGTTGGAAATGTATTCACAAGCTAAATTCAAGTTTTACAAACAACACAACTTTAAATTCCTCATGCATTTTTTTTAATATAATTTTTTTTTTTAATTTATTTATTAAAAAATTCGGATAACAGAAATCCATAGTGTTAGTAACATACCTTATACCTAGTGTTAGTAAATAATAACAATAAGGTTGAGAAGCACTTTGCACAGAAGATGAGCAAGTTTTTACTCGGTCATCCTCTCCACAAAATGCCTCAAACACACGCTCGGCCACTGTTTTTAGGATGCTATTACCACTGGCCCGAGTTCTAGCTGCCAGCGACGCTATCTTCTTCCGCACGATTGCGTGGAAGCCGTCAGTACGATTCAGTGTAAACATCTCTGACGCGCTACAGAACCGGGGCAGCCGCAATTGCATCCTAAAAATATTATTATATTGGACGCGCAGGACATCTAGCGACCTTTTGGTGTAACTGGTCCATAGACACCCCGCGTACAGACCCTGACAATACGCCTTGAAAAGTGTTATTTTGACCTGGTCTGCACAGCGGGAGAATCTACGAGCCAACATATTACCGCGGACCGCCAATGCCCTGCGCTCCCTCTCAATATCCACATTATCTTTCAGGTCGTCGGCAAGTATGTGTCCCAGATATTTAAATTGGTTCACTCTTTTTATGCTCAAGCCATTTAGGGTAAGGTTAGGTGAATAATCTGTACACTTACCGGCGACCCCAAAGACCATGTACTCACATTTCCTAACATTATATACGAGCCCGTGCGCAGAGTCCTCGCAAGCTTTCAGCATCTCCCTAATAGATCCCGCAGTCGGGCCCAGCAGCACCATGCCGTCTGCATAGCTGATGCTGTTAATATTAGTACCACCCACCGAACAGCCGACACGCATGCTGCTGAGCTCGACCATGAGGTCATTTACATATAGGTTGAAGAGTCTGGGAGACGTTAAACCTCCCTGCCTCACTCCGCACTCCAAACCATATGCCTTGGAGAAAGTGTTGGACCACTTCACGTGATTGGTTTGGTTCGCATACCAAAATTGCAGAACTTTAAGAACTTCCGCCGGTACATTCCTGTCCCTCAGCTTCCTCCAGAGCACATCATATGACACAAGATCAAAAGCTCTGGAAAGATCCAGGAAACAAGCATATACCGGCGTTTTACGATCCGTATAATATTGGACAGTATTCTTGAGGCTTAAGATTGCACTTTCAGTAGACAGTCCAGGTTGAAACCCAAACTGTGAATCGTGCAAGTACAGATGCTTTTCCAAGCGCGAATCAAGCATACTGTCCAATATTTTAGCAACGGTAGTTGCAAGAGAAATTGGCCGGTAATTTTCCTTGTCCGAGATATCCCCTGTCTTGTTTTTGACTATTGGTACCACAACCGTTTTCATTAGTTCTGCCGGTAGGTACGCGTGACTAATGCACATTGAGTAAAACAATGACAGGACCCTCGGCAGGTGAACCCCAGCAAACTTAAAATGCTCGATGCTGAGTCCATCGTGTCCGGGTGATTTACCTCTACTCATGTTTTTAACTACAGCTCTGACCTGCTTAGTCGAAAAATACGTTACCGGTTCCACTCCCCCACCGAAGGACTCAGCATCGGTCATCGCAACTGAGGGGCCGAGAAGTGATCGCACTTTGAAATGTTCCATGAACATATTAGAAATCTGCTTTGGATCATTCACTCCCCCGACGCTCACCGGCAGCCCAGGCCTGGCTTCCAGCTTACCCGTAGCCTTCCAGAACTTACAAAAATTTTTAGTCGCTCTTTGCTCGGCTAAAAAATCCATTTTTATTTGTTCCCTATTTTTTTGGCACCATTTATGACGGCCCTTAAATATTTTTCGGGCCTCACACATCTGTTCATATGTCCCTCCAGAATTCGGTCTATTCTGCAATACCCAAGCTTTGAATTTAAGCCTGGCCTCTCGGTAAGCGTCTCGAACATACTTGTTCCAGCCACACAACACTTTGCCTCTCCTTGGCTTGGCCCGACCTTCTCACACGTCCTTATAGCCGCGTCACTTAAGATATCTACAATACTTTTATATAGATTATCCAGGACACATTTATGTTCGACGACTTTGCAGGCCCCATAACTACACCTTTCAAATTCATGAGGAAGACCGATGTTCCGTAGCTTTTCATTGCATAAACTACGATATTTTGTAATTTGTGCGTCATCCCTTTCTCCCCATGTTACGCCACAATGCCGAAACTTTTCTGTCATTATCTTTGGCCTTACTAGATTCAGATCACACTCAATGTACAGTGGTAAGTGGTCAGATAAAAATACATCCTCTTCTATGCCTACCCTAATAATAGTTTGCCACGCTGACAATGACACAACACAGTGATCCAACCATCTTCTGCACCCGTGTGCTTCGCTAATAAAAGTGTAGTTATTGGCCGCATAGCCCAGTTTCTCTATATCAGCACAAATCCAGGATTGATCAGCGCAGAAACTTGAAAGTTCTCTAAAAAAACCGCTCATGAGGTACTACCAGGGGGGGTGACCATAAGCTCTTAGAGTAAGGTTATTTTGAGATCGCGTAAGTGACAGATGTATACAAGTCATATAAATCTGTCCCTTACACACACTCAAAATAACCTTACTATAAGAGCGTATGGCCCCCCAGAGCAGGCTTACAGCAATTTTAAAAGCAAATAAATATATACAAATGTATTCGTTTAGACTCGAAGCGAATCGCAACATACGGCAAATGCTGGCAGAATATGACCAGTTTGCATTTTACCTTTTCGTAGTTTAGTTGCTAATGAGTTTTTAGAAGAATTAATGACAATATATATTTATATTTAATATTGCAATAATAAATAACAATAATAACTTAAAATGGCAAAATCAATTTCAATCCTTTTTCAATTTTGTTTTATAGTCTCTACAATTGTGTTTGTTATTAGAACCTGCAATTACTCAATTAAAGAAACAGTTACTAGATAATGTAATTACGTTGTTGGAATTCAGACACTAAACATTTTAAGTGCTTGGGGCACATTCCACCGACTCTGTAGTGAAATGTCTATGGGTGCGGTAGACTAAAAACTCAGGCTGTATCGTGGGTCCAAAAGACTCAATAAAGACCATCGACTCACGACCGAATGCGAAATCGTGAATCGTAACTATTTGTGTTTAGTTAAAACGAAATCGTTTCTATTTCCTGGTGAAATTGCATTTACAAATTGGCTATTTGCGACTGTTTGAAAGTGATAATTAGAAATAGATACTTTATGCATTTCGCTATTACTCGTATGATAAACTAGCTGCACACCTACCTATTGTCAAATTGTCACACGCCGATTAATCATTGTGTTGGCGAAGGATGCTTCAAATCCCGTGTACTGCATCCCGCACAAACGAGTTTGCCTTCGACAACTCTACATCAAAGCCAGGCTCTCCACCACCTGCCCGCGAAGAGTCCTGGAACTCTTTGGCCGCATTCGAAAAGATCATAATCTCAAGCAGTTGATGATAACTAGTACGGTTATCGGGCTCGCAGCCCGATCAGGTGATCTGACTAGAACCGTTCAACACGGATGGAAGAATATCATAGAAGAAAAGTTGATCTGCCGTATGAGAAATGATTTTATTTCTGTAAGTTGGTTTGTACAAAAACTTTTACATGTCGATCATATTTTTAAAACTAGATGAGGTCGGCGTTTCCTATCTGACTACTCTGAGAAGAAAGGCCGAAACAAACTCAGAGATCACAGTCTCTTTTAAAGTCCAGACAAAAATCTTGGTTAGATCATGTGAAGACCATGTAGATTGATGTCTGAAATGTATATGGTGTTTATAATTTATTCTAGCTGGCTTCTTAATACGTTAACCACAAATAAGATCCAGAAACTTTTCCTGAAAAGAATTAGCTAAGTTCCAATACTAGCAGGAACGTCCAAAACTAAATACCCGTATGTCACCACAGGGGCGGTTCCGTAGCAAATATAATCGGTTTAGAGCAAGCGGGTCGCAGCGCGATTTTGATCAAATAAGCGTTTGAATGGCGTCTCCTGATTCACAATACAGGATTACTCCGCGTGCCACTCTGAATGTAGAAAATATTTAATAACACATTTACTGCTAAGATGTTTACTGAATTGCGAGCTGCTTCGTTCGTGTTACGTAATATTTTAAAGGTTTTACCGGATTATTGTTTTATTTACTGAGTAGTTTTATTACAATTATAATAAAATTTTAAACTCCAAACCAATTGTGAAAGAAAAGCACTGTGCTAGTTGTGTGATACACTTCAACACAACTGAACAAATCACACGAACATAAACAATTTCACACAGTATCGATTGACTTGACACTAAGTCGAATCCTACCTACAAACGATACCACTGATTGCTTTTCTGAAAAACATGTTGTAAACTCGTAACTCATTTGACAATTTCAAAAATTCGTATTTTTAAGGCATTCTAAAGATTATCACACATAACAAATAACACATCACCTAATAAAATCAGCACCAATTACCGTTAGCTCCTAATCCTTACATTTACATCACTTACAGCGCTTTGTTCGTATCGTTCAGTCACAGGCGGCGCTTGATTGATCGGCGCTAATGTGCTGTGAACGCTGCAGCGCTGCCCGTGCAGCGATACAGCGCAATTTGTCACTGCTGAACTGCTGAGCCCACGATAACGATACTGGGTTAGTATGGCAATGATGTAGTTCGTTGAGGTTAGTTGCAGCTTTCTGGGCAGGAACTGCTCATTAGCTGTAACGAGACACTAGATAATAAGAAACTACGAAAACATTTAAAATAAAGTTAGGACGGCGCATCGAAAATATAGTGATTAAATTAGTCATAAAACCTTATTTCTGAAAGACAGCAAGGAGGAGCAGCATTGGACTATATTCCTGAATCTTTATTAAGCACTAGCTGTGCCCGCGGCTTCGCTCCCGTCATCTGTCTGCCAACCCTACCCAACTTACCTTCCTGCTTACCCTACTTATCTACCTACCATTTTTGTTTCTATAGTCATCATTCTTTCGCGGAGAATCTTAACAACGCCATTCAGAAAATGACTTCAAATGCACAACGCCATTTATCGCATACCGAGTTCAACTGTCCGAATTGCGTGTGTTGTGATAATTTTCCTTCTTGAACACTATAAATTCAGCTAACTTTTGATAGAGTAAACCGATTGCGATGAAACAAAAACTAAGTAATTCTTCAAGTTACGCAAAATTTTTATGTATAAAAGTTATTTACATTGGTTTCGTACATTTCACGTGATGCGTGCACAAATAAACAGACAAACTGATAAACAGACAAAAATTCTAAAAATGCCGGCAATAGGTTCTGTTGGTTATCCTTTATCACCCTGGCTATTTTTTTTGGAAATATTTTCGATGTACAAAAATATTGATGATATGCAGTGTGCATCTTGGCTAATCTTTTTAATTTAGAGCAAACTTTAGCAAAGCATCTTGAATCTTGTAGAAGGCAGTATCTATTTACTCGTGACCAGACGTGAGAATGAATTCGGCATGTATTCCTTCTAAGTATCTACTCGTTGCAAATATACAAGCAGGCATCTAGAATCCATCAATTCACTGTTCCCACTGCTGGGACACAGGCCTCCTCTCTGTGAGAGGGAATGGGCCGTTATCCACCACGCGGGCCCAGTGCGGGTTGGTGGACGAAACCATCAATTAGATCCATTTAATTTGCCTTTTTGAGCTTTAGCAGGGTCCGTCATAATTTAAAATTTTATCTGTAACACAGCTTAGGACAGATAAAAAATGTTGTTCACCAAAGAGGTAGCCGTGCATTCTCTATGGCACATGCCGCTATTGTTTTCCCGCGTCTTTTGTCGTGCTCAACGACCAGCCATCTTAGATACCCAGCTTTTAATTCAGTTCCTTACTTTTTATGATATGCACTTCGGCGTTAACTAATGTGCCACTGGTTTGGGTAAATTACATTCAATGATTAGGGCCAGTTTCTGAATTAAGTTGGTAATTGGCGTTAAAAATGTCGAACGAGTAATCTAATCGCGTGTAATGCCAAAGTTTGACAGGTTTTCGTGTTTGACAAACACTCAATTCTAAGTTCAGTAATCTATGATAAGAATTCAATCATTTAACGTTTCATTTAATAACACTATAGCTAGCAAAACACTGAGTTAAAGGTTTCTTCGTCTTTTCGTGTGAGGATGTGGCCACCTCTGGTGTCAGAGCCCACAGACCTCTGACTTGGTTATTTTTTTGTTATTTAAACCTTAAATTGTAAGGTTCCTGTTATTGCAAAAATTAGTTAAAGATATTTTGATGCTTAAAATCATCGATAGAAAAAGCACTGGCAAATGACCCAAACCTCTACCCAGTTTAAGTAACCATAATAAAATATTCAGTAAAAAGCTAAAACAAATTCTAGTCCGACCACCACTCTAAAAGCGTAAAGCAAAACAGTCCAAACAAATATTATCGTGTTACATTTTGCAAATCATCGTTTCTGACAAGGCGAGCGCCGTAGCCCGTGGGCCAGGCCACGCCACGCCACAGTAGGTAGGCCATGCTAGGCTGGCGCACCATCGCCCACTCACCCCCACTCCACGTCAAGAGCTCCCAAGAGCACGTTTGTTAAAGATACACGGCCGCTCGAGATATTTCCGATAAATTCCTCCTTGTTACATTTTTAATAACGATAACATAGTTAGACGGACATAGCTGAAGTCATGACATTGTGAATTCTTAATAATATTTAGAAATGCGAGGTATTCTGCTCATAAATAGTCAATGCCACAAAAAACCAGTCTCAAGTTCAGTATAAAGAATAAAGTGTATTTAGCAGTAGATAGTTCATGATCTCAACAAGAAACTAATATGAGGCCCAAGAGGTGGTCAGTTGAAGGTCTGCATGTGACAATTATGCCAGTAAATTCTACCAAAAATAGATGTACCTATACGATAAAGGAAAAAATACTAGTGAGCAACTTTTGCAACCTTTGCAAAACCGACAGCAACTTTAATTTATCCGCCACACACCCATATTACCTTTACATCTATCGCCAATCCTCTAAAACAAAAGGCATTCGACCCCAGATTCTGATTAACGTAACTAGGTGACGCGTCCACATTACATCTCGCCTTTGTTAGTCACAAGTGGGTCAGCACAGAGCCTGGCCCAGCCTCTGAGCGCCACACAATGTGCCGCTAACGGCCTCAATTAGCGACATCTGTGTTTTTATTGCTCAGAGGTTACAAAGGAAATTGTTGTCCTCGGAAATGTGTGGTTGGGGGTGTTTCAGACGAGTGAGATTAGACGCGCGTTTGTTACGTGGTACGTCGAACAACAAGAGAGCTAAGAGAATAATTTTACACATATCCATCTATTGAAAGCGGTCATTCAAGTTATAATCATGCTTTTATCTTTTATGAACCTGCAACTATTATTTTCAGATATGGGACCTGAAAATTGTAAGCAATTTTAAGCTTAATGTCAAAGGCCGAACACTCGTATTTTAATTCCGTAGCCGTAAATGTACTACCACTTCGTGTAGATAGCTTATCCTTTGGAAGGTATTAAACCTGTAACTGATCTTTCCTAAGAGCAAAGCTTAAAATGTATTTTGCTTACTTCATCCATTGAAGTAAAGAAAAGTACCTTGTTCTAGTTTTGAGCTATCTAATGACACTACTCCCAGGCCCCAGCCTACACTCTACAGCCAAACTATCCGTGAAAAGACGCGCGTCATAGGCCAACAATCTGAACCAACCTTAACAGGTCGTGTGAACCCGGGCTCGCTCGCCAGGATTTCGTGTTTTCTGTTATTGTTTAGTTATCAGTGTTATTAAGGCTCTCGTCTTTTGTTACGCGGCGGTATTGTGCGCTTACAAGAGGGGTTGTTACGGCTTATCTTCAGCTTCGTTTCCCTTATGAGTCTGGCCTGGTAATATTAGTGTTTATAATTGAACCGCAGTTGGGGTTAAGGGTTTCTTGGCTTTACTTTGGTCAATTTAGACTCAATTGAGAGATAATTTAATGTAGATAGTTATGCAAAAACCCCTGTTACAAAACTGCTGTTCATACTTTTATTTTCGCATAAAAATGACTGAAAAAGCGATATATTTTTTCCAGGTTTCAAGTGTCGTTTCGTCCCATAGCTAATGTTAAAATTGTTCAGTTTTATGAGTTCCTACATAATTTCATACCTGAAAGATTAACACTGAATTAAAAGTCAACTTCTAAGAGTATTCTATTTAATAAACCATGTTCTGTGCAAAATCTAATAGAACTTCTGCAATTTGAAGTAGATTACAATTCTGCTAATTTTCTCAAACAATACAATACAGAGCACAATATAGAGCTATATAATAACAAACTCTATAATTTCTAAATAACCGCAATACAAAGATCAAATACCAAACAATACGCCAATTACATTATTTATGTTCCCATAACCACTGCAATTTCATCCACTCTCATCCACCCATACCTACCATAGACAAATAATAATCACTATGGTAACTATGCCGATAATGGCGGGCGAAATTTTCGAAAATAAAAGAAGAAATGGTTGCTTACTATGCCATACCACAGAGTACCGAGACGCCTCGCCGGTCAATGCTAGAGAGGTCAAAACTTACCGAAGGTACAAAGCGTGTTTGACAAACCAACACAAATTGACGCCCGTGAAGGGGACATTTCTCACTATGGCTTTGACAACCGAAACTTAGGTGAGCCAAAGTTTTGCCAAAGCGCAGATTGCGTGGGCAAGAACCTTAACCTTAAAGAGGTAAAGCTGTATGTTTGTTTGTGATTGGTATTCTCTGGAACTACTGATCCGTTTATGATTTTGATCCAATTTCGATTACCTATTAAATTCTTATCTACGAGTCGATGGTGATTTTTCCTTTAGACCAGTGGTCGTCAAACTGCGGCCTGCGCACGATATTTGTGCGGCCCACGTCATCTCATTATTAATACTAATATATAGTTGATTTCATGTGCAAAAGCACGCATAAATCTGAATAGTATGTATCCAAATAGAAGAACGCGAGACAAAGGCATGTGGGATTATAGGGTGCCTCAGTCAGCCTAAGCCGTTTCGGTACAGTTTCTTTACCGAGCTATATAAGTACAGTACATCTGTACAGATTCGGTACAGGAACGAAAACGCACCGACAGCGGATTAAGGGAAATAACAGCAACGGCGACATCTCTGCCATAAAACAATATTAATATACTATCTTTTTTACCATTCCACCTATATAATGCTACCAATGTTGGTAATATAGTAAGTAATATTAACACCAAGCATGTCCTAGAACCAATAATTCGAAGACATGTGACATCCACCAACCCGCACTGGGCCCGCGTGGTGGATAACGGCCCATTCCCTCTCACAGAGAGGAGGCCTCTGTCCCAGCAGTGGGAACATTAATAGGCTGATGATGTGATGATGTATAACACCAAGCAACACATTTTAGCCCTAAAAACCCAATTATTTTCAATTATCTTCAAATTGTGTTTTCAGTGGTCTTGAAATCAATTAATAGTAAGTTAACAGAGTTGGCAAATAAATTGGTTCTCATGTTATTATTCCCATACAGAATCTGTGGGGATGAAAATGTGATTTTTCACAGCTCATAAATAATATGTCAAGTGATTGGTGGTGTCAAGTGTCAACTACCCAACCCACTTATATGCGGCCCACATGCGGCCCGCAGTGATACATCACATAGTCCTTTGCGGCCTTGGAATAGAAAAGTGTGACGACCACTGCTTTAGACAGTTTGGGCGCTGTAGGTGGTTGTTTATAGTGGCGTTCATAAAGTCTGTGAATGATGATCAGATGAGGATGATCTGTTCTCTGTCTGCCTGTCGTCTTCATGTAACGGTGATGCTCTGGCCAAGGGTATCGGGTCACTGATGGAAAGCTACACTATCACTTGTCTAATGTCATTATATTCCGAAAAACGTGATTTTGATAGGCCACTGGAACGAAGCCACGGAAAAAGCTAGTTCTTATTACTCTGACAGCCGAGCGGTTTACGAGGACAAGAATATTATTCGAGAAGGGTCACCAGTCGCTGCTAGCGCGACGATTCCGTGTTCTATGTTGTAACAATGAGAATGCTGGCTGCAGAGAATGGTTGAGTAATAATAGTATCGAAGGAGGAATCCTTTCACGTGGTACGTGGATCGTTAACACAGTTACATGACGTATGGAAGGTGAGCAACAGTAATACGGAAGGTCGAAGTTTTGGGGAAATTGGGGCTATTGCAAGTGCAACTACATCTTATCTGGGTAAATGCAATCATGGAAGCAAGACTTAAGATGTGATTGCTTCCTGATTTTGTGATAAAGATAAGTAACATGGTAAAGGACGTACCTACTATTTATACCTAAAGTCTGATAAAAAAAAACATTCTGCTCCACTTTTCTATTTTGATTACATACTACGTTCTTTGCGAGATCCAGGATAGGTCGCGCGCTTTTCTTGCCGTCACCACTGCTTATTCTGATTTTCAGGGGTTGCAATGTTTGGAAACATTGTAGCTGGCGAGTTCAATATTTTTTAGTTGAATTTCTACTGGAATATAAATGGAAAACACAACATTAATTAACCATATTAGCTTCGGCAAAACCTAGCGCTTTAGTAACTATAAGATATCTCTGATATGCACAACCTCTTCCAATATATACCGTACTTCATCATAAATCAGCTTTCCAACTAAAACTTCTGCTTACTTAGTTACTAGTTATCCATATGGACGGCCGTACATAGTGTTACGCCGTGGTCTCGTGTACGCTCTGTTCGTGTACGTGCATATGTCGCCGTGATCCAATAATTTGGCTCACGTATCGCCTACGTTGTGCTGCGGACGAAGCTAACTTGTGGCCCTTACTACGAAACGAAGTCGAGTTTGTAACTTTACATTTGCAACATCTTTTGTTGCAGCGTTCATGTGTCGATCAAAGTAAGAAATAGTTATGCGTGAAAAATGGAAATTAAGCCGGTTTTCTATCTATTCAACAGTATTCTTATTTTAAGAAAAGGATTCCAAAGTAACGAGATGGGTTGTGTAGGTCCCGACGCGGCGACGGGGACAGTAATAAATGTGTCTTGAATTTAAAAAAATATTAAAAGGTCTATGACAATCTTGCTGCAGATGTGCATCAAAATATCTACTCAAGCTAGGGTATTATCAGAATTCTTAGTAAAAAACTTTGATGAAAGGCTCCTAGGTAGTAGTAAAAAATAACGGAACTTAAGCGCCAAATTTATATAGAGGCATAAAGCTAATGTCACATGGTATGAAATCTTGGGAGAAAGTTATTGAAAGGCGGCTGAGAGAAGAGAGTGAAATATCGCAGATCCAATTCGGTTTTATGCCTGGTCGGGGTACAACGGATGCCATATTCGCAATCCGCCAGTTGTTTTCATTGCACATGGTGTTCATTGACCTCGAAAAGGCATATGACCGGGTGCCCCGTGAGGTTTTGTGGTGGGCCCTTAAGAAGAAAGGTGTGCCTGGGAAGTATGTACAGTTGGTCCGAGCGATGTACAGTCGATGCAGTACCCAAGTCCGATCTACAGTGGGCACTACTGCCAGCTTCAGTGTGGCGGTCGGCTTGCACCAAGGGTTTGCTCTCAGTCCTTACCTCTCTGATGATAATGGACGCTCTGACGTCGGACATGCAGGAAGAGGCACCCTGGTGTATGCTGTTTATCGATGACATTGTGCTGGTTTCCGAGAGTGGCCTAGAGGTCCAGAGCAGACTGGAGGTGTGGGGGCACAGACTGGAGAGTGTTGGCCTGAAATTGAGCAGAAGCAACACTGAATACTTGTTTTGTGATTTTGGCGGTCTCTCTAGTTCCGTGCCCATAGGTCTCGCTGGATCAATCTGCTCCGACTTCCGGTACCTAGGGTCGCTTGTCCAAAGGGGATGGCGAGGTGGATCGAGACGTAACGCACCGGATCAACTTGGGATGGATGAAATGGCGACAGGTCACTGGAACAACTTGCGACCCACGGATGCCCCTCAAGTTAAAGGGTAAAATTTACAAGTCCTTGAATGTAGGGCTGTGAAAAAGATGGATGAAAAGAGATTGCATGTAGCAGAGAAAAAGAGATTGTTTGGGCGCACGGTTGGCGCAGTGGTTGAGCGATTGACTGCTGCGCTGCGTGTCGCGGGTTCGATTCCCGCACGGAACAAATATTTGTATGACCTACAAATAGTTGTTCCGGCTCTGGGTGTTTGTGTATGTGAGTTTATATGTTTGTAAACGCACCCACGATACAGGAGAAATTTAGGAATTTGAATTTTTTTTTTTTTTAAAAAAACGTTGCCCCACACTAGGGTGTGGGGCAACGTTTTTTTAAAAAACAAAAAAAAACAAAACAAAAAAAAGAGATGAGAATGTTGAGATGGATGTGCGGAGTGACGAAGAATGGATAAGTGAGAAATCAGTATATTAAAGGCAGTTTAAAAGTGGCGCCAGTGACAGAAAAGTTGAAAGGAAACCGTTTGTCCTGGTATGGTCATCTGATGAGGAGGGATGCAAAGCAAGAAAAGATGGATGGACTGTGTGAGGAGTGATATGAAAGAAAAACCGGCCAAGTGGGTGTCGGGCCACGCGCAGTAATAGGGTTCCGAAGTTGCATAATAATGCGGACTAAGAAGAGGGTTTTGTTGTTGATACATTTACATAAAACGGTTTCAGTGGCGTACAACATCTAAAAACGGGCCCACATAGAATTATGTTTTTTTTTAACCTATATGTTCGCGTTTGACCACTATCTCGGCTGATGGTAAGCGATGATGTGGTCTATGGTGAAGCATGCTTGCCTAGAAGTAACCTTCACTCTTGACTTAAACTAAAGAAGGACTAACTGGTAACTGAAGAAGGAGTTATAAAATCCAACTTCGCAACTGAAGTTAGAAAAATATTATCTATTTGAGTACCACCGCGGGTGCGAATTGCGAAAGGAGCCAATACGAGCGCGCGTTAGAGCCACGAGGAATGGTATGGTTCGTTCCTGGATCTTTGCGCGCACGCTCCTTGTTTATTTCTCTTTCGGAATTTAAAAAAATTTGTATGTATTCACCTCTAATCTGCGGTATTAACTATTTCGTTCTGGCAAGTTTTACGTTACTCAATTAGTGATGTAGTCGGGTCGAATATTGACTTTATAGATGGTATCGACAAAAGAAAATAAGTAATTTGCTTGGCAATCGAATCGTGTAGGGTAGGTGTAGGGTAGGTGTAGGGTAGGTGTAGGGTAGGTGTAGGGTAGGTGTAGGGTAGGTGTAGGGTAGGTGTAGGGTAGGTGTAGGGTAGGTGTAGGGTAGGTGTAGGGTAGGTGTAGGGTAGGTGTAGGGTAGGTGTAGGGTAGGTGTAGGGTAGGTGTAGGGTAGGTGTAGGGTAGGTGTAGGGTAGGTGTAGGGTAGGTGTAGGGTAGGTGTAGGGTAGGTGTAGGGTAGGTGTAGGGTAGGTGTAGGGTAGGTGTAGGGTAGGTGTAGGGTAGGTGTAGGGTAGGTGTAGGGTAGGTGTAGGGTAGGTGTAGGGTAGGTGTAGGGTAGGTGTAGGGTAGGTGTAGGGTAGGTGTAGGGTAGGTGTAGGGTAGGTGTAGGGTAGGTGTAGGGTAGGTGTAGGGTAGGTGTAGGGTAGGTGTAGGGTAGGTGTAGGGTAGGTGTAGGGTAGGTGTAGGGTAGGTGTAGGGTAGGTGTAGGGTAGGTGTAGGGTAGGTGTAGGGTAGGTGTAGGGTAGGTGTAGGGTAGGTGTAGGGTAGGTGTAGGGTAGGTGTAGGGTAGGTGTAGGGTAGGTGTAGGGTAGGTGTAGGGTAGGTGTAGGGTAGGTGTAGGGTAGGTGTAGGGTAGGTGTAGGGTAGGTGTAGGGTAGGTGTAGGGTAGGTGTAGGGTAGGTGTAGGGTAGGTGTAGGGTAGGTGTAGGGTAGGTGTAGGGTAGGTGTAGGGTAGGTGTAGGGTAGGTGTAGGGTAGGTGTAGGGTAGGTGTAGGGTAGGTGTAGGGTAGGTGTAGGGTAGGTGTAGGGTAGGTGTAGGGTAGGTGTAGGGTAGGTGTAGGGTAGGTGTAGGGTAGGTGTAGGGTAGGTGTAGGGTAGGTGTAGGGTAGGTGTAGGGTAGGTGTAGGGTAGGTGTAGGGTAGGTGTAGGGTAGGTGTAGGGTAGGTGTAGGGTAGGTGTAGGGTAGGTGTAGGGTAGGTGTAGGGTAGGTGTAGGGTAGGTGTAGGGTAGGTGTAGGGTAGGTGTAGGGTAGGTGTAGGGTAGGTGTAGGGTAGGTGTAGGGTAGGTGTAGGGTAGGTGTAGGGTAGGTGTAGGGTAGGTGTAGGGTAGGTGTAGGGTAGGTGTAGGGTAGGTGTAGGTTAGGTGTAGGGTAGGTGTAGGGTAGGTGTAGGGTAGGTGTAGGGTAGGTGTAGGGTAGGTGTAGGGTAGGTGTAGGGTAGGTGTAGGGTAGGTGTAGGGTAGGTGTAGGGTAGGTGTAGGGTAGGTGTAGGGTAGGTGTAGGGTAGGTGTAGGGTAGGTGTAGGGTAGGTGTAGGGTAGGTGTAGGGTAGGTGTAGGGTAGGTGTAGGGTAGGTGTAGGGTAGGTGTAGGGTAGGTGTAGGGTAGGTGTAGGGTAGGTGTAGGGTAGGTGTAGGGTAGGTGTAGGGTAGGTGTAGGGTAGGTGTAGGGTAGGTGTAGGGTAGGTGTAGGGTAGGTGTAGGGTAGGTGTAGGGTAGGTGTAGGGTAGGTGTAGGGTAGGTGTAGGGTAGGTGTAGGGTAGGTGTAGGGTAGGTGTAGGGTAGGTGTAGGGTAGGTGTAGGGTAGGTGTAGGGTAGGTGTAGGGTAGGTGTAGGGTAGGTGTAGGGTAGGTGTAGGGTAGGTGTAGGGTAGGTGTAGGGTAGGTGTAGGGTAGGTGTAGGGTAGGTGTAGGGTAGGTGTAGGGTAGGTGTAGGGTAGGTGTAGGGTAGGTGTAGGGTAGGTGTAGGGTAGGTGTAGGGTAGGTGTAGGGTAGGTGTAGGGTAGGTGTAGGGTAGGTGTAGGGTAGGTGTAGGGTAGGTGTAGGGTAGGTGTAGGGTAGGTGTAGGGTAGGTGTAGGGTAGGTGTAGGGTAGGTGTAGGGTAGGTGTAGGGTAGGTGTAGGGTAGGTGTAGGGTAGGTGTAGGGTAGGTGTAGGGTAGGTGTAGGGTAGGTGTAGGGTAGGTGTAGGGTAGGTGTAGGGTAGGTGTAGGGTAGGTGTAGGGTAGGTGTAGGGTAGGTGTAGGGTAGGTGTAGGGTAGGTGTAGGGTAGGTGTAGGGTAGGTGTAGGGTAGGTGTAGGGTAGGTGTAGGGTAGGTGTAGGGTAGGTGTAGGGTAGGTGTAGGGTAGGTGTAGGGTAGGTCACCTGGTGTAGGGTAGGTGTAGGGTAGGTGTAGGGTAGGTGTAGGGTAGGTGTAGGGTAGGTGTAGGGTAGGTGTAGGGTACTGCATTGGGTAAAAATGTTACCTACACGTGCAGTGTCTTTTTTGGTAATCTCAAAGTGGATCCCTGAGGCCATGGCCAAAAAGCTCCTATTTGAAACTTTTCAGATATATTCTCAGTGTTCTCCCGGCAAGCCTCACCAACTTTTCGCCCTGAATATGCTTGCAACCTAGCCAGCTCCCCCTCTGTACTAACGTATACAGCCTCTTTTTAAATCACCATGATAATAACAATCATAAGTATACATAATCATACTAAAATTGCAGCACTTACGTACCTACCAAGATATTCCTAAGTTCAATTATACAATATGTCCGGACTTGTAGTAAAGCCTTTAGGTCACCGTACTTAGCAAACTACTGTGGTGTACCACAGGGAAGTGTCCTTGGCCCCTTATTGTTTATAATATACATAAACGAACTGCCCAACTTCACGAGCCAATATACTATATTGTTTGCAGATGATACTACCGTATTGACAAAAGAGAAAACTGTAGATAATAGTAAAATAGTTACGAATAAAGCATTGGCAGATCTAATCAATTGGCTAGATATGAATAACTTAAAAATAAATACAAATAAAACTAAATTTATAAAATTTTTGCCAAATAATAATAACAACACAAAATTTGGAAATGACATGAAATTAAGTTTAAAATACAATAATAATGACATAGAAGAAGTTACTAATGTAAAATTTTTAGGAGTAGTTATGGATAGACATTGCAATTGGAAAGCTCAAGTAGATAATGTATGTAAGAAAATAAACAAATTTGTATTTGCACTTAGGAGAATCAAAAATTTAACAGACATTCAAACAGCCTTATTGGTATATCATAGCCATGTTTGTTCTGTTTTAAGGTATGGAATAACTTTATGGGGAAATTCAACAGATGCCCAGAGAGCATTCATAGCCCAAAAAAAGTGTGTAAGGTCAATTTTTAATCTTAAGTGGACAGACTCTTGTAAACCAGTATTTATTAAACAAAAACTGCTTACCCTGCCGTCTTTATATATATTTGAAACCTGCAAATTTGTAAGAAACCATTACTCGCTTTTTGAAAAAGATGAAAAGACTATTTCTAAGAGAAAAATAACACAAAAGCCACTAGTAGTCCCACGAAATAGAATAAAATTATGCGATAAAAATTGTTATACCATGGCAGTGAAAATATATAACCACTTACCTGAAGAATTTAGAAGTGCTACAGGTTTGGAATTTAGTAAGAAGCTATATAGCTGGTTGTGTGAGAGATGTTTTTATTCCATCAATGAATATTTTGAGTTTATTTATTTATTTATTTATTAAAACTTTATGCACAAGTACAAAGGCGGACTTAATGCCTTAGGCATTTTCTGCCAGTCGACCTTAGGGTGGTGCAGAGATAAAAAAAAAGGCAGGTGCAACTAAATTAAAGGATAAATAGAGATAAAATATATATAAATATATACTTAGATACATACATACATACATAAACAATGTTATAGAGAAACCGAAACCAACAAATCAATTCTGTGATGATTCTGCAAACTTCTTGCGAATGTGCTCACGTGCCTTAAATTTGAAAGTGAACCGACTAGTTGCCATCCTGATATTCTGAGGGAGCGCATTCCAAAGAGAGATAGCCTGGACAAAGAAGGATGAGTGGATAAACCCAGAGCGGTGAGAGGGACATTGAAGAAGACGATTATTGGTGGAACGAAGATTTTTACTGTGAGCAGAGCAAAGGAATTGAACATGAGAAGTCAGATAAGAAGGAGAAGTGGGTTTATCAATAAAAGAAAACAGAGTAGTCAAGGCCCTCAGCGCTCTACGCTGACGAATGGGTAACCATTTTAAAAGTGATCGATGAGTGGATACATGATCATACTTACGGAGATTGAAGACAAATCGAATGCAGTTATTTAGAAGGCGGTCAAGTTTATTGAGTAGATCTGCATTCAGGTCATAGTAGCACACATCACCATAGTCAATTAAGGGAAAGATTAGGGACTGTACAAGCATGGCCTTTATGTGAGCTGGGAGAAGATTTTTTAGCCGATACAGTGAACGCAACGTTCCGGTGACCTTTTGGCTGACACTCGTTACCTGTTTGCGCCAGTCAAGGCAAGTGTCGATGAGCAGACCAAGATCTTTAACCTCGGAGCTAAACGGAATTGCTACGTTGTCGAAGATTATAGGTGGAACATTTAAGCTATCGAGCTTTCTCAAGCTATGGGGGCTCCCAAGTATAATAGCCTGACATTTTGCTGGGTTAACCGCCACACCGAATCGGTCTGACCAGCCTTTGATCATAATTAAATCCCGGTTTAGCCCCTCGATCGCATCCGATAAGTTGTCAACACTCGCCTGACAGTAGAGCTGTAAATCGTCAGCGTAGAGATGATACGCACACTGAAGCTCGGTGGTTATAAGATTTATGAAAATGGAGAACAGAAGAGGAGATAAGATACCGCCTTGAGGGACGCCAGCAGCAAGGTCACACCACACAGAAGAAAAGTCTCCAGTACGAACTGACTGCTGACGCCCTCGAAGATAAGAGGAAAACCATTCCAGTACCTCGTGAGAGACCTTAAGATAAGAAAGGATAGACAAAAGGATATCATGATTGACGGTATTAAAGGCATTGGAGAAGTCGATTAACACTAAAACAGTAACTTTAGTGTCCTCCATTCCCCGCCTTATGTCGTCAGTCACTTTAAGGAGAGCTGATACGGTACTGTGCCCGGGCCTGAAACCGGATTGAAACGGGCTGATGAGAGAGTTGTGGTAAATAAAGTAGGACAGTTGTTTATGAACACAGGCCTCGAGCACTTTGGACAGAAAAGGAAGGATTGAAATTGGGCGAAAATGACAGGAAAGAGTGGGATTGGGAATCTTAGGCAGGGCTCGAACATGAGCATTACGCCACAAAGAAGGGAAAACACCGGAGCAAAGAGAGAAGTTAACAATGTGGGAGATTGCATGAAGAAGTTGATCCAAAGCCGACACGATCATATGACGACTGATATTATCGCAGCCCACAGCTTTGGATTTAATGGATAGGATAATCTTTTTGATCTCTTCTGGGTCGACAGGGGTGAAGACAAAGGGGGAAATATTAGGACGCGTCAGACCATCAAGGTAGTCAATAGTTTGAAGTTTGGTTAGACTATCTAGCACAGGCACAGTAGAGAAAAAGTGGTTTAGATCGTCCAAGTCAATTGTGTTAGGAAGGTCTGAATGCCGCGATTTGCCGATACCTAGGGTCCCAAGGAATTTCCAGATATCGCCAGAAGAAGAAGAAGAAATATTATTTAGAATATGGCGGCATATATAGTTTAAAATGTAAAACTTGTTTATTATAATTATTGTGACATCTGCTTAATTAATATTGACAAATTTAAATTATTCTTGCTATTTTTCTTGCTATTTTTTATTGACATGACATTATTATGCTTGATCGTTATGTTTAATATGAACTATTATTTTAAATGAATAGAAATGTATTTAATTGTAATTAATTTTAAATTATTATGACATTTACATAATTAATATTGACACATTTCCATAATTCTTCTTATTTTTTACTGACATGACATTATTATGATTGATTGTTATTTTTAATATGAATTATTATTTTAGATGACTAAATTGTATTTAGTTTTAATTTTGATAATTGCATTGTAATCCAAATTTAAATTGTCACTTTATTATTAATATCTTTATGTTATGGCTAATTACTTAATGTGTACTGCATGCTATAAGTATAAACAATATGTAAAATTTAAATATTTGCACGGCTGAAATGCCGAATATAGTGAAACCTTATAGATCTTAAGAACTTATGTTAGCTACCTATATTCTTGCAAATAAATATATCATTCATTCATTCATTCATAGTAATAAAACTTTAAGGCCGTCAAAAATAATAATTTAATTTTTGTCGATAAAACACCTCGAATAAGGAATGCAATCACCACACCGTCAAAGTTAGTGTAATTTTAGTATCTGACTCACTTATTACGGTAGCCACACAGTCTAAACCATAACTTTGGACGTAGGTCTTATAGAACCGTACATTTAATGTTATTTTTACAGCCATAGCATAGGAGCCTAAAATAAAATCAACGAACACACAAATGGTAAGATTCGTATTGTGTCACAAAAGTCAATCTACACACGATTTTATTGAATTTCCTAAAAAAAAAAATATGTTATTTTAATTTGATATTTTAAGGGATTCATACATACGTATTAATCTCTAAAAATTACTTTTATGGGTTTTTGTTAGTCTTTGAGTCGTTCTACACATTGACATTAGAATCACAGCTCTAATCAAATCAAATCAAATCAAATCATTTATTTGCATAATACAGGTTAGTAAGGTGTTACAAATATTTTGAATAGATACACTGTATTATAACCTAATGGTGTGCAAATTAATCCAAGTTTAGATTCACTATATAAGTAGTGTTACAATAAATTTAATTTCAAACATTGCATCATTTAAATTACAAATTAAAATGTCAGTTTAATTATTAATGTCTTATTAAATTGTCATAGAATGTCATAATGTCAGATGAATTAAATACAGATCATATTAAATTATTATAAGGTGTCACACAAAATTACAATTAAATAAACAATATTGTTCTATAAATAGGATAGATTAAAACACCTAACATTAAATTACAATATTTTTTTCCTGTAGATACTCTTGGACATTATAGTAACATCTAGCAATTAGGAATTTGTGTAGTTTTGACTTGAACTTTGGTATGGGTAACTTTTTGACATCGTCAGGCAATTTGTTATACATCAAAGATGCCATACAAAGAACACTTTTATTAAATAAGGCTGTTTTCCCATAAGGTATTTCTATTTCTAATCTTTTTTTGTCTCGTAACTGTCTATAGTAACTTTTAAAAGCGGTTTTGTAATAGTCTGGATTTGATTTCACAAACAGATTTAATTCGTAAATATATAATGAAGGCAGTGTCAGAATTTTTAAGTTTTTAAAATATGGTTTACAGCTTGTAGTAAAGTCAAGATTACATCTAAGCCAATAAGCAAAAGTTTGGAGACAAAAATATCACAACTTGGACAAAGAAACACCCTTCATGGAGTTTCTTGTGCATTCTTCTCCATAACAAGCTACTTGCCGAATGCACGGTCCAATCAACTTTTATAACTTGTAAATTTTAATGTACCTAACGTTCAAAAGTGCCGCTTGGTGGCCAACTTGAAATAAAATATCTTTGTTTTTGTCTTTGTCCTGGTCCACACACTTGTCTTCTGATCTTTCTCTATGGGGCAGAGACTTGGACGATCAAATCTACTGACAGGCATTGAATTGACGCTTTCGAAATATGTGGCTGGCGTCATCTGTTAGAAGAAGAAAGCCAATTTGTTTTAATTTTATTGTTGCCTTAACACAACCCCTGCGCGTTTCGACAAATATAATTTTCGCAAAATTTTAGGAAATACAATAAAAACCTGAAACCCCTATGTGGGGTGTACTAGCTTTTGCCCGCGGCTTCACTCGCGTGGAATTTGGACTGCCACATAAAGTTTCGTGACAAACCATTTTTATTTTAACTATAAGTTCTACTCGTATCCGAAATTTCAGATATCTAACTTCAAAACTGATGGATTCCATACAATCTTTGAACTCCTAAATACTTACTAAAACAATTCCTAACCTATAACTACTACTAACCGTTATTCTTAACCTAACAAAATCATAATACTCTAATGAAAACAAAAAAAGAATCTATTGACTTAATCCAAACAAAATCCTTAATTATGTTACTAAAACTACACTCCTATAAGTCGGAAACAAAAAAAACAATTTTAATACGACTGAAATTAAAATAGAAAGTAATGAATGTTACTACTAAAAATACACTAATTACAAGAAATAATTATGCCTATAGTATGAATTAATAAATCGCTTTAAAAATCGAATTTGCTGTAGAGAAAATACGCATAATGAACGCATAATGAGCGCGACCCGAACGCGTCTGACCGCGGGCGCGTTCCGGTCGCGCTCTTAGCAATGATGCGTCATTGCTTGGATCACATCGCCCCTCCTCCCGCTGCCCCGCTTTACCCGCGCGCGTATTTATGTCGGTCGCTCGAGCTCCATTCAAGTCAATCTTATCGTGATAACTTTTAAACTATGCTTTCAAATTACTTAGTGTAAAAGACAAAGTTTATCTACATTAAATATTTACAGCGACAAATGTGTCGAGTTTGATAAATATTCTAAAATGTGCATTGTAAAAAAGTATCCAATTTAATTGTATTTAAGAT
Source organism: Orthosia incerta (assembly GCA_948252205.1). Lineage (NCBI taxonomy): Eukaryota > Metazoa > Arthropoda > Insecta > Lepidoptera > Noctuidae > Orthosia > Orthosia incerta. The sequence goes on from OX411760.1 coordinate 27,936,455, forward strand.
TCACTATTTTGGTCATAGTGGCTTCCACATAAAAGGTAGATACATATATGCTGTCGCGGACTTTTATTTAGAACTATTTAAGGCAAACAATCCTACCTACGGTACATTATATTTATGTATCTCTAACGGTTGAGGCAGCGCACGCGAAGATAGCTCTCAGAGGGCAGTATTTTTTCCGACTTACTTGATGTTTATTGTTATATTATGACCAAATTACAAAAAATCATTATAAATTGTAGCCTATATGTTATTCTGATGTAAAACCTATATTACTGTAAAGTTTCATCCAAATCCATTTAGTAGTTTTTGCGTGAAAGAGTAACAAACATGCATACATACATCCATCCATCCTCACAAACTTTCGCATTTATAATATTAGTAGAAAGTAGGATTCATTATTATTTTATAAAGCGTCTTTTCATTTTTATTACTACAAGCCCGGACCCATTGTATAGGACGAGCCTATTGCTCTGTGCTATTGTCATCACCTGGGAATAAAGCCTAGTTTTGTACCTACCTGTATCAAAATAAGAAGGTATCTGGGTAGTAACTTATTCTGGAGAAAATGAAGCTCAAGTTTTTCCCGCAATAGTACCAAAATTAGCTTGAACATTATTACATTTTCACCAATCTCTATCCCCATAATATCAAGGCGTAAATTACATTCAATGTTGAGCAGGAATTTCCTAGTAAAAATCATTTTTCGTGGCCTATATGAAATCCCTGAGGCATAGATAATATTACTCTGGTTTATTATTATCTAGTTTTGAAAATGAATTTTCTGTGAGAATGGGTACCTACTTACATAAATATTTCCTATACTTTTTGGTAGCTTAGGAGAAGCGAAAAACGATCAACCAAAGCGAATTTCATCATCATCGTCATCATTATTTCAGCCGAAAGACGTCCACTGCTGAGCCTCCCCCAAGAGTCGCTACACTGACCAGTCCCGTGCGTCTCGCATCTAGCGGTCCTACAACCTTAGCGGTCATCTTTCCACCTAGCGAAATGTGAATTGTCTTAATGTTCTATTAACTATTAATAAAGCTAGTTATTTCACCTCAGTATAACAATTCGTGTGCGTTAACAAGAAAATGCAATTATTGTAACTAGTCAAACACGAGGCCGAGAAGGTGCTACGTCGGCTCTATGAGCGAATTAATCATATTCCCTTACTATTTGACACCAATTCAGTAGTGTAACTGTGGTGTTCTATTTGCTTCTATTTGCGTGGAAAACTTTAGTGAAAATAAATTGTAGTTCTAAATAAAAACTAAAAAACACGCTTTAAGGTTACACTAGTCAACGGCACGAACTATTTTGTGCGTGGGGTTAAAATGCATTTTATATCAACCGACAACACGTGCGGCAGAGATTGATGCTGTGATGAGCAGTAGGAAGCTAGTTCGCGTACGAATACACACTTTTGCAAATTTGTAGCGAAATGGATAATGATTTAGGACGAAACCGAGCGCGCGAAATTTTATAAACAGATCTTTGGCAGTCTAGGTTTCATGAAAAAACTACTAAATCTATCTGTTCAAAATAAAATTATTTGCATTGTTGAACTACTAATCTATACCTGTATGTAGGCCGTCTTCTTATGGTATTTATTCGCGCCCAAGTTGTATGGAAGAATTTTCGACTAGTGTACCCTTAAGGTTACACTAGTCGAAAATTCTTCCATACAAACGTAGTCTAGGGATTATTCCACTGTTTGACGATGTACGTTCAAAATAAAAAGTGATATCAATTTGTCTCATCATTATCTAGCCCTGTATGAAGGCAAAAAAGTAAAAACAGAAAGTATTTGAAAGTTATGAGCGTCGAAAGTTCCACATTTCGCAACTAATTTTAACGCATTTTTGGGCGCGAATAAATCCATAAGAAGACGGTAAATTGCAAAACGGCCTCCATACAGGGATAGATTTCTAGTTAAATAATGCAAATAATTTAATTTTGAACAGATAGATTTACTCGTTTTTTTATGATATCTATACTGCCAAAGGTTTGTTTATTAAATTTCGCGCGCTCGGTTTCGTCCTAAATCATTCTCCATTTTGCTACAAATTTGCAAAAGTGTGTATTCGTACGGGAACTAGCTTCCTACTGCTCATCACAGCATCTATCTCTCCCGCACATGTTGTCGGTTGATATAAAATGCATTTTAACCCCGCGCCGAAATAGTTCGCGCCGTCGACTAGTGTACCCTTAATGGTAAATTAAACTAAAAAGTCGCTAATCCTGAAGATCTTGGTAAGACTAATGGGACAAACAATTTAAACGCGCACGGTAGAATCAACTTTTATTACTTGTAAATTTTAATTTTTGTTTGACTTTCAAAAGTACTTTGACTTTGACTAAATTATTGCATTGTCATCGGTCTTTGATAGGTGTGCAAAGTTTCAAATCAATCCGACGTTTTGAAGTGGGTGAAAATCACGTTCAAAGATTCCGTTACATTGATACATAGATACATAGTTACATAGATACATACCAAGCTAATAAAAGCGTGTTAAAAATGCACTTGTGGCATTGTAAAGAGGTTTTTTCGAATATTGAACTGGCCACAACAACAAGTAGAAGTCACAAAAAAGGCGCGGTTTTAGGGCCCAAACACAAATCTGCGAATTAACGCGATGCGAATTCGCAACGCAGAAAACAGCTAAGCAACAACAAGCAACACGCTCGTAGATTTTTACGATGTCGCATTGTCGCACCGCAGTTTCGTGTTTGAAACAAAAGACGGTGAACGATCCAAAATGACACCCAAACACAAGTTTATACATACACCTTTGAGTACTGAAATAAAATCCATCAAAATTTCCAAAAATGTACTCTATCCTTCTATAACTGGACTAATGTGATGAATTGTTCCTCTTTAAAAGTTCTAAAAAAAAGTCCGCGACAGCATATGTCTATCTTTTAAGATTGATTCACAATAGCAGCTTTTATGTTCTAAATTTTAATTAGATCGCCGCCGCCGGTAGAAACAAAAGTTTACAGGTTACATTCGTATAGTAGTAAGGGTAGGTAGGGTAGGGTAGGGTAGGTAGGGTAGGTAGCGTAGGTAGGGTAGCGTAGATAGGGTAGGGTAGGTAGAGTAGAGTAGGTAGGGTAGATAGGGTAGGTGGGTAGGGTACTTATGGGAAATATAAAAATTAGGGTAGGTAGGTAGGAGGTAGGTAGGTTGGTAGCCAGTTGACGGCAGCAAAGCCGCGGGGGTCAGCTTGTAATATTATAAAGCTGAAGAGTTTGTTTGTTTGAACGCGCTCTTCTCAGGAACTACTGGTTGGAATTGAAAAAATATTTTTGTGTTGGATAGTCCATTTATCGAGGAAGATTATAGGCTATATAACATCACACTACGACCAATACTCTCCTATCAAGATCGGCGACTCTAGACTCGAAATTGTAGACGAATATGTCTACCTGGGGAAAACGGTCCAGTTAGATAGGTCGGTCAAACTTTGAGAAAGAGTTCAACCACCGATTCCGACTCAGCTGGGCGTCGTTCGGGCAGTTGCGCGGTATCTTCTCGTCCAACTAACCACCGTGTCTCAAGACGAAAGTCTATGACCAGTGTGTGTTGCCAGTGTTGACATATGGCACTGAGACGCGGTCGCACACAATGGCCCTCATCAAGGCTTAAAGTCACCCAAAGATGAATGGAGAGAGCTATGCTCGGAGTAACCTTGCGTGATCGAATCAGAAATAAAAACATCCGCATGAGAACCGGGGTGACTGACATAGCCCGAAGGATTGCCAAACTTAAGTGGCATTGGGCTTTCTTGCAGAACGGATGGTCAATGGGACCGAAAAGTTCAGACGCAGCGTTGGAAGGCTTCCCTCTAGGTGAAGCGATGCCTTGTCAGGGCTACGGGAATCTGCTGGATGTTAACCACGCAGGACCGATCGAGGTGGCGACACTCGGGGGAGGCCTATGTCCTGTAGCGGACGTCCTTCAGCTGAAAGGATGAATGATGATGATAAAAGTTTAAATAAAGTTTGTTTTAACATTAACGTCTAAGTTTACAATTATTGTTAAGAGTCCCTACAAGTTTCACGAGCTAAAAACAGAAAACAGCTATTTTTTCAGTGCAAATTTCTCAATAACTACAAGATTTTTGTTTTTGGCTCGTGAAACTTGTAGGGATTCTTAACTATTTAATTAGATACTGGTTTTTAATTCTTAACTATTTAATTAGATACTGGTTTTTATATATATTTTATATTTTCCTTGAATTAAAAGTTATTAACTCTAGGTCTATATAGGTTTATAATTATTAGAAGATTTGTTAAAAAATATGTTGTCACAGATTTTGAGGCAGAGGATTCATGTTTGTTTATTTAGTTGATTGTTGGACGGAATTTTAACCGACTTTCGTTTATATTAATAAGGATTTTCTGTACTAATAATTAGACAAAAATTGGGTTCATTTACTGGAAAGTTTCGTTCATTCACTGGGGTTTTAGGGTATTTTTTAATGTATTTCTAAATATTTAAGAAATTAGATAGGTGTAGGATGTCATAAACCCAACTTAAAAAATATTTTTGAATATATCCTTATTACCAAAATATAGCTTTGCACTGTATCCCGTATAGGCAAGGCAACATACGTTAAGAATTTTTTGAAGTTCGATGATTCCTTAAATGCTCATTCACTGGAGCACTTACCCTATTCTCTTAGGTTTTATTTTAATTTTTTGACATTTCAATCATCATTGATGATGAGCAGTGGTGGCCCAGTGGTATCGGCCGCGACTTACAAGTTGTACGTCGTGGGTTCGAGCCCAAACAGGCACTTTACTTTGTGTAAATTATTTCATCACCACTGCTCTCAAAACGGTGAAGGGAAACATCGTGAGGAAACCGGCATGTCCTAGAACCAAAAATTCGAAGACATGTGACATCCACCAACCCGCACTGGGCCCGCGTGGTGGATTACGGCCCATTCCCTTTCACAGAGAGGAGGCCTGTGTTCCAGCAGTGGGAACATTAATAGGCTGATGATGTGATGAATCATCATTTTGTAACCGACTTCTTTTTTGTCTCTAGTCTCTTTCTTCTTCTTACAAAAAAGATAGAATGGTTTTTCCATAAAAAGTCAGCTGACCAAAACTTGTAGGTACGTATTTTTTTGGGAATTGTCTATGACTTCCTTGGAGAAAGTTCTTCGTTTTTTACCCGACTGCCGAAGGAGGGTAATGTGTTTAACAGTCTATGTATGTATGTATGTTTGTGCCTATGTGGCGTTCTAGAGACCAAACGCGTTGAAAAATAATATATAACGGGTATTTAACGAATAATCGAAACAATCGCGTTAAATGCCCGTGATATATTGTTTTTCAATTATGAAACGCGAAAGTTTTAAAGTTAATACCAAACGCGTTGGCCGATTTTGATGATTCTTGCGCCAATCGATTCGTGTTAACCTTGCGCTACATTAAAATTGGAAAATAGAAAAATGGCGGCTTTTGGCCGTTTTCCCTTTGTGTGGGGTATCAAAAATCAAAATAAAGGGTTTTAAGGCGCTATATACGCCCCAATGTTAACGCAGTACTGGCCGTGCGCCCGCTCGATGCCAAAATATCAATATTGAACCACCTTTTGAACAGTTTTGTTTGCAAAATATTATTTGATTTACATATTATGCTAATATGTTAGTTATGAAGAAATTCCAGCCATCAATTTTTCTGTGTAAAAATATTTTTAAACATCCAAGTCGTTTTGAAGGAGTTTCCAAAAGTTGCGAAAAAATATCGTGTTGTTAATTATTTTTTAAAGCAAAACTACTAGTTACACGAAAAAACCTTGTGTTCAAAATTATGTACATGAATCAATAACATTTTTTTTTCAAACCTTTTAACCTAGTCGTTACTAAGGAGTATGCTTTAGAAAGTTACCGCTTTACGGCACTAAAGCGTATGTAGGCCCTAAGAGGTCCCTCTTTGAGGAGTGGCTCGAGAGGCGCCACGGCGTCCTCACCTTCCGCCTGACGCAGGTCCTCACCGGACACGGATGCTTCGGGAGGTTCCTGATCCGGATAAGGCGGGAGGAAACGCCCGGGTGTCACCATTGTGTGGATCGCCCGGAGGACACGGTGGAACATGCGGTGAAGGTCTGCCCCGCTTGGGCGGAGCACCGCCGTGTCCTCGTAGAGGCGATCAGCGGTGGCGACCTCTCGCGTCCGGCCCTGGTTCACGCCATGGTACGGAGCGAGAGGGCATGGGAAGCTGTCACCTCCTTCAGCGAAGCAGTAATGCTCGCGAAGGAGGAGGCGGAACGCGTGACGGAGACACAACGGAGACGCCCTCACGCCCCTAGCCACCGCAGGAGATTTTCGGCCACCGTAGGCGCGGACTTGCGGACGGCGAGTAATGGGTAGCTCGCCGTCCGATAAGGACCAGGCCCAAATCGACGGCGCGTAGTGTTCCACGCGCGCCTCAAAGAGATGTCAGCAAATGTTGAAGGGGTCCGCTAGGGCCGATGCCTGTCTGGGTCGCGGATAAATTTGAAAGAGAGTTACCGCGGCCCTGGCACAAGCAACTGAAGGAACACGGGTGGGTTTTAGTCAGTAAAAGTCTGACACGCCCTCCCGCTTCACCTAGGGCGGGAAAAGTCATTGGATGATTTCCCACCCAAAAAAAAAAAAGGCCCCAAGAGGTGATTTCACTTATATGTTTAAATGTAGGTACCTAATTCGAATAATGTTACCTAAAATTATAAATAAAAAAATTAATTCAAAAAACCCGACTGCTTAAGAAGCGAACTAAAAAAGACGTAAACAAGAAGAAAATCTGTATCCTCCGACTGCACAGCATGATTTTCTTCTTGTTAACGTCTTCTTAATTCGCTTCTTAAGTAATCGGGTTTTTAGATTTTTTTGAATTTACTTTTTTTATTATTACTAGGTAGGCTCGCGTTAGACCACTATCTTACCTGATGATAAGTGATGATGTGGTGGACGATGAGGTACGCTTGCCTAGAAGTAAACTATTCACTCTTGACTTAAAGAACCAGGTTGTAGCTATCAGGAAATACAGACTCCGGCAGGGAATTCCACTCCTTAGCTGTACGCACAATAAAAGTATTAAAAAGTAGCAGATCTTAAAATATGATCGCAGCTCGTTACACCCTGTATACCACAGAATGTTATATTTAATGTAATATTACAATATAATAATGATTTGTATTTACATTATATCCTTAAGTATTCCCTGTGTGATACTCGCTAGCTAGTCCGCCGGGGGCGAGCGTCGACCACAGGCACAGCCCACAGCTTACCGCCCTGTGTTACAGCCGCACCTAATGCAACTTTGTGCTCAGTTAGATATCATAACAACGTTCATTTATTAGTCTTTGTGTTGTTACATTCATTACCTTTGAAATACATTAGTTAATTAATTTTGGGTAATTATAATTTAACGCAGTAGAAATAATCAACCAACTTCAAAAAGGAGGAGGTTCTCAATTTGACTGTATGTTTTTATATGTTTGTTACGCGATTACTCCGCCAATTATGAACCGATTTTGAAGATTTTTTTTTTTATTTGAAAGCTGGTGCTTCTCATGAGGTCTCATTTAAATTTAATCAAGATCTGGCGAGTAATTTTAAGTTATCCTTAATAATGCCATTGTTACCAAAACCGACTCCAAAAACGAAATAAGTACTAAAAAGTGCAAACGAGCTTTCGTTTCGGAAGCCGGTGTCTTTGGTAATTCTTTTTTTATCGTTTTTAGACGTTATTTTTGTTAAAACGTTTTTATTTATTTCCCTTTGGTTTTAGTACACTAACACTTAAGTCGGTGTCAAAAACGAAAAAAATACGTACCACAGACACCGACTTCCGAAAAGAAAGTTATTTTGCGCTTTGTAGTGTTTTGTTTTGGAAGTCAGTTTTTTTAACCGACTTCGCAAAAAGGAGGAGGTTATCAATTCGATTGTATTTTTTTTTATGTTTGTTACCTCAGAACTTTTTATTGGGTGAACTGATTTTGATGATTCTTTTTTTATTCGAAAGCTGGTGTTTGTCATGTGGTTCCATTTCATTTTCTTCAAGATTTGATAAAGAACTTCGGAGATGTACATCAGAACTCTTCAATAAATGACGGCAAATCACTCGGGAAAGCTGCAATCGCATATCTGTTTATACCATTTCATAAAATAACATCACACTGGTACGCTTTAATGGGGTACGCAGGTGTGAACAGTTCACCCATACTCCACACACCCATACCACATACTCTCATGCCACCGGTTTTGTTTATTTAACCTTGATGTTATTGGGTTATTTTTTTCTGTATGCCATTATGTACCACAACTAAAAAGAGAAAAATAAAAAACTTTTTTACAAAAATTACAACTGACTTCCAAACAAAAACACTACAAAGTGAAAAATAACTTCAATTTCGGAAGTCGGTGTTCCTGTTTTCGTTTCTTCGTTTAATGACACCGACTTCCGAAATTGAAGTTATTTTTCACTTTGTAGTGTTTTTGTTTGGAAGTCGGTTGTAATTTTTGTAAAAAAGTTTTTTAAGTTTTAAATTTAAATTTAGTAGCTTTTTGCCTCGGTTTCATTGAACCGTGCCAAAGGTAATATAATACTACTGTGCATCCTTTCGGGATGAATGACCTATGGAATTCAACAAGTGAATATTTTTCTGGGGTAATATCCTATGACACCGACTTAGCTACTGATAGTGTATTTAGTTTTTTAAAAGAGAAAGATTATTTTTTAAATCGGGTGGGTAGTTTTGTAGAATTAATTAATACCTCTTACGTCCAAACTTACAAACTTTACATATTTATAAAATTAGTGTACCTTGACATGGATTCAAGCAGCCATCGTCAAGCTCAAATCTTTGTGTTAGCCTTACAAATAAAGCTCCGGAAAACCAATTTCATGTTCAATCTTCTTGTTTTGTGTATATGAACATTGTTTCGCATTAAAATTCTGAGAGATTTTTTGCGCAGAAATCCCGTGAGTAACAGTCTCAAATTAGTTTCTGCTTTCCATTTTTATGTAAATTAGTTGACAAGTAACAATGTAACCTTAACTAAACTTGTCTACTTGAAAGTCACACGAATAAACATTGCAAGGAGCATTACTATTTCATTCAAAGAACAAACTATTCATAGATACATACCTCTACAATAATGTGATTTATAACAGCCTGAAAATAGGTAAAACGAAATACGCAATCATGCAAAAAATATTACCGATATCAATCTTGTAAACGACATATAATTTAAACAATACACACCTAGAATAGCACCAAGAAAATAAAAATGGCGCGTCTTCCCGCCAAAACCGCCATATTGATCAATCGTTACGTTTGGAAACGGCACCAAATCAACACCCGCGAGATTGGAACGCGTGCTTCGAATACGCACAGGTTCAATGCAACGCCTCTACTCGTTCCAAAATCGTTTTACTTAAGAATGCGAATTCACGATCCACTGACTCGGATAATAGTGAGTGCCGGAGTGAATTTTGGAGGATCACTTTTGGCTGTATAGCCGATATCATTGCTTTTTGGAACTTTTAAAAAGGTAACGACCGGAAGATCGGATATAGGAAGCTTAAACGATAGAATGTAAATGCGATATATCAAAGAGTTACCCGTGAGCCATCATTTACGCGATGTTGACTTTTGTAGGTTTTTACTGTTTCCTCGGATTAGGGTTGAAGTTGAGGAAAAGTCAAGAGCCCATCAATTTTCCTGGTGATACCAAGAGCAAATTACCTACACTATGTTTCTCCCTCGAAAAACTTTAGTTTCAGGCAGTGTAAGTGAGGCACATACTACCGTTCAAAATAACTGTGCACGTCGTAAGTGAAGCGACCTCACTCCCGCCTACCCGCGTGGAGCCCCGCGTTCGCCTCGTGCGCAAATAACGAGAATCAAACTTAAGAGTGACATTGACAGCTCCAAGTGCACAATGTCCTCATTATTTCCTTCATCCTGTTCAAGTTTCCAAATATTTAAACAGTTATTTCAGTTTCGTTTTCCCAAAGGATTTCGGCATTTCCACAAGATCGCAAAACTCGAAAACTGTTACTAACCAAAACATACTGCACAACAGATTTAGTTCCGTTCGAAAACACATAAATCCGATTAGGAGATTTGTTTTTAAAAGTAAAACAAACTTTTTAAAATCGCAAGCTCCTTATTTCCGCCTCGCGAAATAACCGTTCGGAAACGTAGACGAATCAAAAGGATTCATCTTTTTCGATCGCAATGAATTTCCCGCGCTTGGTAGGGCCATGGCAATCGCGAGCGAGAAGATGCAGCTTGGATAAAATAATAGTTGTGACAATTGCAGTATCTCCTACTTGTTGTTGTGGCCAGGGGGTGACCATACGCTCTTAGAGCGGTATCAATTTGAAATCAAGTAAGTGACAGATGTATACAAGTCAGATACATCTGTCCCTTATTTGATCTCAAATTGATACCGCTCTAAGAGCGTATGATCACCCCCCAGTTCGATTTTCGAACAAACCTCTTTATAATGTCATATGAGCATTTTTTTATTAAAGTTTGCCACGATTTTCCACACGAATTTGACGTTCCAAATTTAAATCACTATACTCCCTTAGGAGTTCCATGAATACCACTTTACCTTCCTTAAGAGGTAATGCTTTACTTGAAATTGTACGATATTTAATTGGACATTGTCGAGCAGCTGGTGTGAAAAGCAACTTATGTACTACACAAAAATCGCAAACACAAATAAAAAAGAGGCAAAAAACCCATTAAAAATTGGGCCAATAGACAAAAAAATCGGCGTTATCCATATATCTTGAAAATGGTTAAGTTTGGGGTACGGTGTTTCATAGTCAAATCAGTCTGGAATAATGGAAACTACAACCACTTAAAGGTTCTAGGTCTACTTAACTTATTGCAGCTCGAAGGAAATAGAACACCACAGTTACACTACTGAATTGGTGTCAAATAGTAAGGGAATATGATTAATTCGCTCATAGAGCCGACGTAGCACCCTCTCGGCCTCGTGTTTGACTAGTTACAATAATTGCATTTTCTTGTTAACGCACACGAATTGTTATACTGAGGTGAAATAACTAGCTTTATTAATAGTTAATACAACATTAAGACAATTCACATTTCGCTAGGTGGAAAGATGACCGCTAAGGTTGTAGGACCGCTAGATGCGAGACGCACGGGACTGGTCAGTGTAGCGACTCTTGGGGGAGGCTCAGCAGTGGACGTCTTTCGGCTGAAATAATGATGACGATGATGATGAAATTCGCTTTGGTTGATCGTTTTTCGCTTCTCCTAAGCTACCAATATTAAGTATAGGAAATATCTGCATCTATGTAAGTAGGTACCCAGACTCACAGCTTCACACATACATAGTTTGTATTACGAAGTGATATATTGTAATATACGAATGTAAGTACATAATTACGGTAAATGATGAATATATCTTCATTAATAAAATAGTTTGAAACAAATCTCTTTAATATAGGAAACACAAAGTTGCATTAAGAAATGTGTGCAGAGTCGTGTTTTTCATGGCCACAGCTTTACATCCGCATCTCGCGTCGCGGATCGGATATTCGTCTGTCTGCAATCCTGCTGAAAACTAACACCACTACGAAATGAAAACAGTTGTCACCACTTCAACTAACAATATAAAATACCAGTAAAGCTGTTTGAACTGAAGTCTCGTAGTGTGTGTGACTCTCTGCAAAAATATAATAAACGTCTTCTGAGTAAAAAGGGAAATCTATCGTTGCAAATGCCTTCCTAAAAGAATGATGGCAGGATAAACTGCAACGTCTGTTGTCTTTATAATATTGTGAGCTGTTTTTGTTTATAATAAAACATGCTGACCCCCGCGGCTTCGCTCCCGGTCGACTGGCTACCTACTTACCTACCACCTACCTACCTACCCTACCTACCATACCTACCCTACCCACCTACCCTATTTATCTACCCTACCCTACCTACCTACCTACCAACTTATTAAATAATTAATACTACAATACGAATGTAACCAAATTTTGTTTCTACCGGCGATCTAATTAACATTTAGAACATAAAAGCTGCTATTGTGACCTAACTATGATAGTTAGATATATTCTCTCGCAGACTTTTTTGTAGCTAATAATGAGTACTAATTTCGATAATGGATGTATGTTACTTTAAGTACTAATCATGTAGTACATATGTTTTATGTATCATCAATAGTTTTCTCAGTGCACGCCAAAAAAATTTTGTTGAACTATTTGGGTTTGGGTTATTTGGGTTATATTATATTAGTGTAGTATTAGTATAGATTAGTGCTTACAAGTTTTTCAACCGCGTCCTGGAAGACACAGCGTTGGAAGGCCTCCCTCTACACCTAGAGGCTCCACCGAGCGATGAATTATTCAGGGCTTGATTTGCATCCAGCGGATTCCCACTCGCACAGGACCGATCGAGGTGGCGACAGTTGGGGGAGACCTATGTCGAGCAGTGGACGTCCTTCGACTGAAATGATGAGTTTTTCAAAGTCGTTCATCTTTAATCTACTAGCTTGCAAAGTGGAGTTACCTCCACGGAACAGCAGCAGAATGTGGTCGAGGCGAGTCGCAAAACATGTTCCACCCCCAATCCTGCCCTATGTCTAAATGCCCATTTTATTTTATTATTGTTAGGCTAGCGCTTCACCACTATCTCACCTGATAGTAATCTATGATGTGGTCGACGGTTTAGCACGCTAGCCCAGAACTAACCTATTCACTCTTGACTTAAGGCCGTACCCTGACCAAAAATTCTTGAGCATTCCTAGTGGCCTAGCGGCACCCTAGTGGCGAATGAATTACAGTAGTGAATACGCCCAGATTATAGAATAAAATCTTTTCAACACACTTGCTCATAAAGTGGCTCTAATTTCACCGCAATTAAGCATATAATGATACCTGTAATCAAACTGTGACTTTTTCATTGCTATTATTCACAAGTGAGTTATAGTTTTTTTTTAATGGTTTCCTGCCTTCATTTTAAATACTTTTTTAAATTAAACTAATTTTAAAAGTGTCACAAATCAATCCAATGAAAATTAATCAAATAAGTCATTAATTCTAATCCAGTTAAAATTAAAGTATTTTCTATGTAATAAAATGTAACACTGTTAATCAATTAAAAGTGTCCCATTCGACATTAATCCCTTTCTATTCCTGTCATGGAAGTAGTACTTACTATATCCATAACATGATATGGGTAGTAATACTATTTCCATGATATCCATTAAATACATAAAATGTGGCATAGCTTCTAGTCAAACAATTCAGCAAAATGCTAGTACCTAACATATTGCTTGCTCATTTCATGCAACGTACGTGTTTAATAAATAAAACTGGCCCTCAAATATAACTTTTGTTTCTCTGAAATAAAGAAAACTTGAAATGCCCGATTTTGTACGTGGCTAAAACGCTATCCGCGAAAAACTAAAAAAAAAAAGTAACCTCATTGTTTTAGTCTATGGCCGATCGCCATTGTTAGATGCGCGCGCATAGGAAAACTGAATAATTTACCCCGCCATTGCGAAAAAATTTTCACAACTCGTTTTCACTGTTGAAAATGATTTTTCAGTATTATTTTCTTCACAAGTGTGTTGAAAAACGTCGTATGATACACGTGTGTATTGATGATTACCGTCCTCGGCTCTCTTAAGACCCTCACCTACGGCTCGGGTCTCAATGGCGCCTCAGCGGTAATCACCAACATTGCACACTTGTACCATAATGTACTATTATAAAATCGTTTTCAACACACTTGCTCATAAAGTGGCTCTAATTTCACCGCAATTAGGCACATAATCATACCTGTTATCAAACTGTGACTTTTTCATTGCTATTATTCACAAGTGAGTTATAGAGATTTTTTTTAAATTTATTGTTTGAGTTGCTTTGTTCTTAAAAAGTTTCGATACAAAAAAGATCGTGCTCAATAATACAACTAAATTAATGTACCTATTGCTTGCTCATTTCATGCAACTTCGTATTAATTTCAACTTTTACGTGCTTAATAATTAAAACTTTCACTCAAATATAAATTTTATTTGCTCTGTAATTAAGAAAAATTGAATTCCCTATTTTGTACGTGGCTAAAACACTATCCACGAAAAGCCAAAAAAAAAAGAAACCTCATTCTTTTAGTCTATGGCCGATCGCCATTGTTAGATGCGCGCGCATAAGAAAACTGATTAGTTTTGCCCGCCATTGTGAAAAAATTTTCACAACTCGTTTTTACTGTTGAAAAAGATTTTTTTGTATTATTTTCTTCACAAGTGTGTTGAAAAACGTCGTATGATACACGTGTGTATTGATGATTACCGTCCTCGGCTCTCTTAAGACCCTCACCTACGGCTCCGGACTCAATGGCGCCTCAGCGGTAATCACCAACATTGCACACTTGTACCATAATGTATTATTATTGTTGTTATAAAGTGTTCGTTATCAAATTGTCTATCCATTAGTGTTAGTACAAAAGATAATTAATGAACACTTTACGAGGATGCATGCTAAATCATATTACTAATTTTATGGTTTTGTTGAAAGGAGATTAGCGAAACATATACTTCTTTAAAAAATAAGTATACTACCATTTTGGAATCAATATTATGTAGAAATGTAATGTATTTTTATTAATTGATATTTCTTTTTAAATAACGAGTACATAGCTCTTAAAATTGCACAGAAACGGCTAGCACGGCGTTTTGCTCGGGGAGGCGCCTTAAAGACCCCCACGTTCGCGTTGTAGCCGTGCAGCCAAAGCGATCTATGAGCTGCCACCGACGATGCTGTGGAAGTGGCGAAGTGAAGTTTTGGACCATAACATCTGAGTAACTCTTGGGCCAGCGACACAACGAAGAAAGCCGTTCAATATTCTTTGGTATCTTTACAATTGCAACTATTAGTATTATATAGCCAACTAAACTTAAGGTTGCCCTAGTCCACGGCACGAATTATTTTGTGCGCGCTGTTAAAGTGCATGCTATATCATCCGGCAATACGTGCGAAATAGATAATGTGTAACTGTGACTGAGTAAACTGTGGTGAAATTTGGTGGTGAAATTTCACAAATTTGTAGCGAAATGGATGATTATTTAGGACGAACGACGAGAGTGCGAAATTTTATAAACAGACCTTTGGGAATATGGATATCATGAAACAACTACTGAATGTATCCGTTCAAAATAAAATTATTTGCATTGTTTAACTACTAATCTATCCCTGTATGTTGACTGTTTTGCAATTTTCCTTCTTCTTATTGTATTTATTTCCGGCCCTTTGGCCGAGTCGAAACTTCCATATTTCAACATTAATTTTAACGCATCTTTATGCGTTAAAATTAATGTTGCAATATGGAAGTTTCGACGCTCATAAATTTCAAATAATAGGGGTTAAAGTGTGAAATTGCCGTTTTATAGTAATAGGTACTTCGAATTGACATAGAACCTTCATGGTTTGAGATTTTTGAGTATAACTTTTTTCACATGGTACCTATGAAGTTCTTCTTTTAAAAAATGTGCAACATTCGATTATCAACTTTCAGTTGTTTTTTTATTCAGCTTAGACAAGAAAGATGGATACTTCGAAAATTCGAGTAATTGTTGAATACGAGTTCCGACGCGGAACTAATCGGCAATTTCATACTTTAACCCCTAATATATATTTTTTTACTTTTTTGTTTCCATACAGGGCTAGATAATGATGAGACAAATTGATACAATTTTTTATTTTGAGCGTACCTACATAGTCAAACAGTTTGTATGGAAGAATGATCGACCAGGGCAACCTTAATGTCATTGACTGTGACTCTGCATTAAAGGCCAGCAATAATTCGCACTTCGATGACATTTATGATTTTGTGTTACTTAATTTGTCAGTTTATAAATATTCATCCACAACGATAACGTCCCAAGGTTTATATGACGAATGCAAATCGTTATGATCTGCAATAAAATACTTGATAGTCAATGCATAGCCAGTTTATTTGATAATAGCGGACGCCTCGCGGTTTCACCCGCGTAGTTCACGTTCCCGAGGGAATACAGGGATAAAAAGTAGTGCAGCTTTCCAAAGGTGAAAAAAAATTAAAATCGATCCAGTAGTTTTTAAGTTTATTGGTTATATACGAAAATAAAAATCATTCTTCTTTACAATATTATATTTATAATATGTATATTATAGTACAGATATAGATAATAAATGTGGGCTGTGGCTGTGGGCTCAGAAATGTCTCTAATTAATGCTTAACTTAAAATGACAAAATATTTAGTCTAGTAACATAACATCACACCTGTACACATTCCTCAAAGGGTTAGGCAGAGATACCTACAGTACACACACATTTTAAGTCCCATGTTATTACATGGGACTAAGAGCCGACTTCTGAATTGAGTATTTGAGGGTAAAGAAATAAACAATAAATATTTATTTGTGACCCGCACAGAAGACACGAGAAAGAACGAATTGAGTATTTGTCAAACTTTACTTAAGCCTGAAAACCTGGCAAAATTTGACATTAAAGTAGGGATTGACAATCAACCAGACAAAATCCAGACTCCGGGCTACTACTGAGACATACCAGACGAAAAACCCAATAAAGTTTTGCCTGTCGTCAACATCAACACGTCAATCGATTCGACTTGCACGCATTGTGGGAACCCAACATTTTTTTTCTTCCAAACCCATCGTGTGGCGTACCAAAAAAAAGAATTTTAAGATGAGATTTTAAGAATATATAACACTTATATTTATATGTATCATCATCATCATCATCGTATCAGCCGAAAGACGTCCACTGCTGGAAATAGGCCTTCCCCAAGCGTCGTCACATTGACCGGTCCCGTGCGTCCCGCAACCAGCGGATCCCCGCAACCTTCTCCATCGGTCCACCTGGTGGGATGCCTTCCAACGTAACGTCTTCCGGTTCGCGGTCGCCACTCCAGAACCTTTCTGCCCCATCGGCCATCTGTTCTGCGAGCAATGTGCCCTGCCCACTGCCACTTAAGTTTGGCAATTCTTCGGGCTATGTCGGTAACCCTGATTCTCTTGCGGATTTCTCCATTTCTGATTCGATCACGCAAGGAAACTCCGAGCATAGCCCTCTCCATTGCCCTTTGAGTGACATTAAGCTTTCTGATGAGGCCCATTGTAAGCGACCATGTCTCAGAGCCATATGTCATCACTGGCAACACACACTGGTCATAGACTTACGTCTTGAGACACTGTGGTAAGTTGGACTAGAAGATACCACGCAACTTTCCGTACGCTGCCAGCCGAGTCGGATTCGACGGTTGACCTGTTTCTCGAAGTTGGCCCTACCCAACTGGATCGTTTGTCCCAGGTAGACATAGTCGCCCACAACACCGAGTGTAGAGACTCCGACCTTGATAGGAGTGGGTGTAACATGGGCATTCAACATCACCTTGGTTTTGTCCATGTTCATTCTAAGACCCACTCTTTCGGAAGCTCTACTGAGGTCATCGAGCATTGTATTGAGGTCCTCCATGGTCTCAGCCATAACCACTATATCGTCGGCAAACCGAAGGTGAGTGATGTACTCGCCATTGACGTTGATGCTTAGCCCTCTCCAGTCCAGATCCTTGAAGACATCCTCCAGTGTAGTGATTAACAGCTTCGGAGATATGACGTCTCCCTGTGTAACCTCGCTGCAAAAGGACGGGTTCCGAAGTCTAATCCTGATGTCGAACTGACATGGTGGCGTTTTTGTACAAACACATCAACACTTCGATGTACCGGTAGTCAATTTGGCACCGTTGGAGAGACTGCAGTACAGCCCAAGTCTCGATCAAATCGAAGGCTTTCTCGTAGTCCACAAACGCTAAACAGAGAGGCAGGTTGTACTCTTCGGTCTTCTGTATAACCTGCCGCAGCGTATGTATGTGGTCTACGGTGCTGAAGCCTTTACGAAAACCGGCTTGTTCGGGAGGCTGGAAATTGACAAACCTGCGCGCGAGACGATTCGTGATGACTCTTGAAAACAGCTTGTAGACATGGCTAAGCAGTGTGATGGGCCTATAGTTCTTAAGTAGGGCATTGTCACCCTTCTTGAAGAAGAGTACCACCACACCCCTGCACCATGCCTGTGGCGTTTTCTCTTCGAGTAAGTCGGAATCAAACAGCTTCTGGAGGGCATTAAGTATTGGTTTTCCACCCGCCTTCAGGAGTTCGGCCGTAATTCAGTCGTCACCCGGTGCCTTGTTGTTCTTAAGCTGTTTCAGAGCCATCCTAATCTCATACAGGCTGACGTTGGAAATGTCTTCGGTATAGTGTCGGGTCAATCTAGCTCTAGGGTCATTCGCTAGACTCGCGACGGGTTTACTGGTTGACGTGTACAACTGCCCATAGAATCTCTTGATCTCCCTCAGAAGCTCCGATTTGGCGGAAACGATACGATATACGAGTATATCTATAAAAATGTATTTAATACGAAAAAAAATAACTAAAAAGTAATAAATAAAAAAAGTTAATTAAAAAATCTAAAAACCCGACTACTTAAGAAGCGAACTAAAAAGACATCTGGTTTTGCAAGCTCGCGAATCTGTATCCTCCGACTGCACAGCATGTTTTTCTTCTTGTTTTCGTCTTTTTAGTTCGCTTCTTTTCCATTAACTTATTCATATATTCGAGAACTCAGCTGATTAGCTCATTTCTTTGTGAATCACGTTCGTCTTTAATGACAATTTATGCTGTAATCACGTTTGTTATGCTTCGTTAGTCGAAAATTATCTCGGCGAATTCATGTAGATCATAATTAGATCATTTATGTAATTAGTTGACATGATGAGAGCCTGTAGTCTACATAGGCACAGAATAAAGGACGATGTAATGAATCAATACCAATCACTATATTTACTATCTATACTAATATAAAGGTAAAGGTAAAGTTGAAAGTTGAGGTAAAGTTTGTGAGTTTGTGGGTTTGTGAGTTTGTGACATTGTAAGGGGTAATTTCTGGATCTACTGAACCGATTTTGAAAATTCTGTCACCAGTAAAAAGCTGCATTATTCCTGATTGTCATTCCTAGTGTAATATATTTTCAAAGAAATTAGAGATCCTTATGAAAATTGCAAAAATGTAACCCAAGGTAGCAAAATGTTGCTTATAAAATTCATTCTTCGGCGTGCGCTGACAAAACTATTGATGATATGTGAAAGATAAAAAATATTAGGTAGGTAGGTAGGGTTGAGTAGGCAGGGTAGGCAGGGTAGGCAGGGTAGGCAAGGTAGGCAGGGTAGGCAGGGTAGGCAAGGTAGGCAGGGTAGGCAGGGTAGGCAAGGTAGGCAAGGTAGGCAAGGTAGGCAGGGTAGGCAAGTTAGGCAGGGTAGGGTAGGTAGGTAGGCAGTTGACGGGATCGAAGCTGCGGGGGTCAGCTAGTAATATTATAAATATGGAAGTGTGGATGTATGTTTGTTTATCAATCACTCCAGAACGACTGAACGGATCTGGGTGAAATATGGCACAGTGATAGATTATAGTCTGGAATACTCACGGTTGTTCCCTTGTGATAATAAAATACTGGCAGAAGCTAGTATTTTATAAATGCGAAAGTAACTCAGTCTGTATGTCTATTTGTTTGTTACGTTTTCATGCCTTTACCACTAAACCGATAGAAACATTTTGGCATAGATTAATATTGGACCTTGGAGAAGGACATAGGCTTTGGGACTGTCTACGACTTTAATGCGGGTGAAGCCGCTGGCAGAAACTAATACGCATTCGATCTATAAAATGTCAGATAGAAAGTAATAAAGAAAAATATCTATTGCAAGGGCTAGGCAGTATTTGAATTACTTGTACCTATTTAAAATACGTAATAAATACATGTGGGATTCTATGGCAAAGTAAACGAATAAATTACTTGAAACTTTGTTTTTAGCACGCTCAAAAATCAAAATTATCTCGTAGGTACATATAGATCACAGGTATATTTGGTATTTGTAATTCAATTAAGTACTTCTTTAAAATGTAATTTGTGATTGGCATTCCAAATACCTGACTCTGAGCTGTTTTGTAGTTAGTATTTCAAAGATTTATGGCTTCAAAATACATTTGGACATAACTACATTTAGCAATCTTATTAATAGGTGGGTTCTGCAGAAAATAGCGCTCGATAGCTTTCGTGAGCAAAACCGCCACCGCTAAATGTGTCAATCTTTAAAGTTGGCAACACTGCACCTATACTGTATGTCAAATTGTCAATTAGCTTATATTTTGCCATTTGCATTCGTTATTTACATAAACTATATACCTGACTGTATTTTGTATTTTAATTAATTAGTCAAAATACTAGATTTTGTATTATATATTTCAAATACACGACTTAAAATATTTTGTAATTTGTATTTTAATTAAAGCAAAGCAAGTATTTTGCCCAGCATTGCTTAAAACTAAGCTATACGATAATTTGCTTCTATTTACTCGTATACATCTCCATTGCTTAGAACCAGATCTCATTTTCCAAGCCCGGGCGCCCTGAGTGAACCAAACCGACTTTACATCGTGCAAGCCTTAATATTAATTTAATATTCTCTAAGTAAATAAACGAATTCGATCAAAGTGTGGTAAAGCGATGGGTGGGGATCCATGGAAACGATTGGAGCAATAAAGGGAATTTAAATACCTACGCTGTGTAAAAGAGAGGATACAAACAGATAAATTTGTACGGTTCGCGAAGAACGTGATACGCTTTGTTTGTGTGAAAAATAAGTTCAAAAACTAAAACCTCTAAAATGAAAAATCACGCTCTAAAATTTAGTAAATATTTTATTGTAATTCATACAATAATTATTTTAACTTATTTTTTATTCAAAGTATTTTGTGGGTTTTGTAGAGCCACATCAAATTTCTTTTCTTATTAGGGTTTTTTGTTGACAAAATTTTATTAATTCATGAGTTTATGTCCTCTAGAGAATGACAATATCATTGATATTCAATTTAATGTGACGTCAGCGATACTCTGTATCCGGACAAACGACGCTTGCAACGATACCTCATTTGTCAAATTATGATAAGTTGTTTAGAAGTTATGAGCGAACAGATGAGCATACATATACACATACCGGTCAAAAACATAACCCTCCCTTTTGCTTCGCCGTAGTCAGTTAAAAAGGCGTTTTAGCTTTAACTTTGAAAGCTGGCGCAGTTTTACTTACAGTTTTGACGGTTTGTTGCGCCACTTTTTCTTCACAGCTGAAACATTAAGAAATGGTAAAAGGCAAGCATTTTGAGGGACAGTCTTTTGTAATTTTAGACGTTCAAAAAATACTGATTCTCAACCTACTTTTGATTTGGTTTTGCTACACGAAGATGACAGTGTAAGCAGGAATAGTTGTTTATGCTACAAGTGCGGAAGGTAGGTGATTTCCGATGAGTGGTATTAACAGCTTAATCTCTAAACTTTAGAGTTTGAGCGCTCTTTAATTTGTATTTTATTTATTTCAACAAGCGGAATACTTTGCCATGTTGCAAAATGGTAAATGCTACAATAAATAGTATAATGCTATAATAGATTTATAGAATTTAGTGCCGCATATTCATCATCATCAGCCTACTAATGTTCCCACTGCTGGGACGCAGGCCTCCTCTCTGGGAGAGAGTATAAGCCGTAATACACCTTGCGGGCCCAGTGCGGGTTGGTGCAAATTATGATGCCGCATATTAGCGTAACCAAATCAAAAACAAATAATCTCTACCTATTTTACCAAATTGCTGTTCTCGATGCAGCTCGGATATTGTAGCAAAACATTTGTTTTGAAACCGATTAATGAGTTTTGAATACAAACACTAATCAACGCTGCAACAAACAAAATGCATTATCATTAAACTAATTAGCAATTTATGAAACTAGCTCTTGCATTTCACTGGTCCAGATAGTTATTGAATTTCAACGAATAATAACACTATAAAATTAGGTACCTACTTAATTTGTTTGATTTTACCAGAAACAGAAGTCAAGCTCCTCTGAATAAATGATTTCTACTACAAGTAAGAAAAGAAAGGGTTCCCAGTTTTCCCAATGTACCCAAACCCCAAACTATGAAAACTGCGGGCAATTACTGTTTGAACGAAGCACAGTACTGATCAATGTGGCGACGGACGCTTGAGGAGGCCTTAGGACCAACAGCTTTGTTAATCCTATCCAATCCTGTATGATGTGGGTAACGGTGTGAGTTGCGCATTTGTATCATGTGCTTATTATATTACTTATTATATTTTAATGTGTCATCATCATTTCAGCCGAAAGACGTCCACTGCTGGACATTGGCCTACCGCAAGTGTCACCACATTGACCGGTCCCATGCGTTTCGCATCCAGCAAGCATTTAATGTGTAAAAACTGTTGGTTATTCCTAAATAAATAAATCCAAGTAAACACCTGATATAAACTTCAGTTCCACTTACGTAGACAAAACCCTAACTGCGGAAAACTTAATAGTCTCTGGACTTTTTGGCACCTCATGAGGCAAGATTGGTATAATATCCACTCTCCAGTAGCCTGCACAAATAAGTTATTTAAATGCAAATGTAGTTTCTTTTCTAATTCAAAGATCAGAGGCCAAAAAAGAGAAATATAAATAAAACTATTTCGTTGGCAAGTAAATGAAAATGTTCAGGCTTTCGCGTCACGTCTCGTCCTTCGTCCTTCGTCGTCGGCCTCTATTGACAGGCCGAATGCTAATGTCACCGGGACGGCCATCGATGAACATTTTATTGATGAAGAATAAGTTTATGGAATAAGAATTTAAAAGTGCTAAGGAAAGATTTTGATTTAAATATGTACGAATAAAAGGACAACAACAGAACTTTCAACCGGGGTTTGATTAAGATTTGACAATTTGACGACTCAATTTTTTTGTAGCTAGCTGGGGACATAGAAGTTAGTCGTAGGTCAAATAATAATAATAAACAACACAACAACTCCTTAGAAGGCTCTCTGTAGGCGGTTGGGTCAGGGGCTTGATTCAGAAAGCAGTACTTCTGGACACAGCTCGTATACGAGTAGTTGTGAGGTTCCTCTCTCTGGAGCCCTAACCGCCGCCGGTAGCTTGAACCTTGTTCCCTATACCGGCGGCCTCTATTTTCTAGGACACGATAATAATAAAATCGTTTATTTAGCCTCACAAAACAGGCATTAAAAGTTACTTAGGTATAAAAATACAAGTACCTAAATATGTTCGTAGTCGAGAATTTGTGAGGAGCTGGTGTCTGAGAATAGATTTGTCTAAAGTTCTAAACTAATATTACAAAGAAGTAAAATTGATTGTTTGTTTCTAGGGGACCCTATTATAATCTCTGAGAGTATTGAATGAAGACGAAACCAAAACTAATCAAATAAGATTGTTTAAAATTATTTCAACGATAAGGTTATGTTTATTACTTAGTGTCATAGACTACTATTTATACCCGAAAATGCCTAGGTTCCAGCAGGATACGCTACGGGAGACCATATACAAAAAGTTATAGTGTTCTTCATAAATATTCAAGTTCACGCCCAATTGCGATCACAATTACATTACCAAAACGTTCTGTACCGCCCTTCAACCGCGCCGTGTCGAAGGGTATCGAAATTAGCAATTTTATTAGATTCGTATCGTATCGGCCATACGTCACGATAATTCTGCAATTAGTTGGATGAGGCTGGTACTTACGCAGATTTACGTGCCCCTCGCAGATTGGCCCTCTCTCTGTAATTACTGCTGCGTTATCACTTTAAAACTTGGTGATTTATTGATTGGTGATACAGGTAATTGATTCATTTTTCAAGGTATGAATTATTTTTCGGTATCTTCTTCTTATAAATCATTTAATCTCTCATAATTTGGTAACAAAGTAGAATCACCTAGGCCGACGTCATTGCGAGTTTTCAAAGAGTTTCAGATGCATTCTTCATTAAAGTGTCGAAGAAAACACAGTTTTTATAGCTCCGTACCCAAAGGGTAAAAACGGGACCCTATTACTAAGACTCCGCGATCCGTCTGTCTGTCTGTCTGTCTGTCTGTTCGTCTGTCCGTCTATCACCAGGCTGTATCTCATGAACCATGATAGCTAGACAGCTGAAATTCACAGATGATGTATTTCTGTTGCCGCTATAACAACAAATACTAAAAACAGTATAAAATTAATATTTAAGTGGGGCTCCCACACATCAAACGTAATTTTTTTGCCGTTTTTTGCGACAATGGTACGGAACCCTTTATGCGCGAGTCCGACTCGCACTTGGCCGGTTAAATATTATGTTTGGCGCAGTATTCAGATGCATTTATGACAAATTCACACATACCATTATTAAAATAATAGGCCAGCAACAAAGGCACATGAAAAGCCCTATGTACCTACCTCCTAATTTAAAAGTCTGGTCAAATCAAATCAAATCAAAATTTCTTTATTCAATTAAGCCATTAAGTGGCACTGTCATATTTTACTCGTAACTATGAGTCACATTATATTTATCAACAGACTTGTTTTGATAAGCATGCTACGCAAACAGAGACGTAGCACGTAGGGCCTACGCCGTAGACATTATAATTTTTTTC
Source organism: Orthosia incerta (assembly GCA_948252205.1). Taxonomy (NCBI): domain Eukaryota; kingdom Metazoa; phylum Arthropoda; class Insecta; order Lepidoptera; family Noctuidae; genus Orthosia; species Orthosia incerta. Next base: position 27,961,036 of record OX411760.1, read on the forward strand.
GTAGACGATGCAACGTGCCATAATTTACTAATAGAGACAAGTAGGTATATTAAAACGCTTTTTTTAGCTTGGTATGTATCCATGTATCAATGTAACGGAATCTTTGAACGTGATTTTCACCTCCTTCAAAACGTGGGATTGATTTGAAACTTTGCACACTTATCAAGGACCGATGACAATGCAATAATTTAGTCAAAGTCAAATATATTTATTCAACTAGGCCAATAAGCGGCACTTTAGAGCGTCAAACGAAAATTAAAATTTACAAATATTAAAAGTTAAAATAGTTTGTCCCATTAGCCTTACCAAGATATTCAGGATTATTGACTTTTTTTGTTTAATTTACCATTAAAGCGTGTTTTAGTATTTAGAACTACAATTTATTATTAAATAAATTATATTCGTAAAAATCGTAGGCAAGTGTCTATCTTTTCGTCACAGTCATTATCATGTATCATTAACTTTTACATAAATATCTAGAAAGATAAAACAAAAGCATCTTAATTCCCAAACGCTTGAAATAATCACAGCACAGCTACTTAACACCTCGTAATTAAAACAAACAACAACACTGCCTGCCTCCGGTAACTCAGTATCACCTCGGCTGCTCGGCACCTCGGCGCAGTTCGGCAGCTCTTTAACTAATTGCCCGATTCACTCGCACTAATTAAATTTACATTTACAATCGTTTGCTTTCTCCTTCCCTCTGTCTCTCTCCTCAGGGTGTTTTTTTTCCGCGGATCACTGTGATTTTAGTTGAACAATCTGTTTAAGAGATTTTAGGGAGTGGGGAAGTTTTGGAAAGTCATGTTAGATCGGTAAATTAATGCTTAAACAGGATTTCGAAGGTGAAGAATTTTGGTCGTGCCAAAACCATCTATGTGTGTAAGTACAACGCTAATATTAGCGCTGTGCTGCTGGACATAAGCCTCCAACAGGCGTCGCCACGTTGACCGATCCCGTGTGTATTACAGGCCTTCGGATCATAAAGCCAAGAGGCAAACACTGCATTTGTTTTTGTGTATATTTCGCGCGCAGAGAGGGAATTTTGTCGGAAACATGTTTAGGCGTCTGTTGGCTGCCGAGAACTTCGGCTTAGATCACGTCGGGTGTTCCTTCTTCCCTTTAATATATATATTTTCCCCAAAAACCCCCAACCACACGTGATTGAACAGGAGACCACCGCGGGATCAAGGTGAGTAATAGTTATAATTTGTGTACTACTCTATTATATCACTTTCCACTGGCTGACAGGAACCGGTATCTCAAAAAAAAAACCCCTAGCTCACCGCTGCTGCGTGTTGCAGTTTCGTGGGTATAGACCTTGTAGGATCAAGTGTTTGCCTCTTGGCTTTGTGATCCGAAGGCTTGTATTCAACACCGTGCGTCTTGCACCCAGCGCATTCCTGCAACCTTAACCAGGTCATCGGCAGGTTACCGACATAGCCCGAAGAATTGCGAAATATAAGTGGCAGTGGGTAGAGCACATTGCTCGCAGAACGGGATCTATTATAATTATCTCATTAAATAAGTTAGGACTATTTTTGTACGTACCTGCTATAAGATTCTTCAGAAAGCTACCTTTACAGTAGGTACTATGTACTTTCCTATCAAACTCAAGGCTTTCTATAGCATTCGCGTGGTATATCATTTTTAACAGCATGCATGGCGAATATTGCCTACGGCTCATTCTTTGGACAGAATTCTTCATTGCTTACGTTAAGTTCCCACCTTCACAAAAAAGCAATAGATAAAGAACTCCTGTTAAATAAAACAAAAAATCTATCCTGATAAATAAAACACCTCTCGTAGTCAACATAGCAGCCTTAATAGATACAGGAAGTCAGCCTACTTTTTAGTTTACACCGTGAGCCTACAATCACACTAAACGCAGATTGAAAACGAATAAAAAGCTCTGCCAATATCCAATAAAGTGCGCTCCACGCAAAAGTTTCAAGCAAATAGGTTTTATTTAACATTCTTGGTGCGTTCCTTTTCACTGAGCCGCTTCCGCGCAATCAGACTTGTAAAAAGTTAAAATGGCGAATTGAAAAACTCCAGAGTTACGAAATTACGACGGGGGAGACATCCGTGGGTTATGACTTTATGGAGATTTTTATGTCTGTGCAGCTTACCTTACCTACTGTGTATCTTTAACCGACTACGGTAAAAAAACTTTTTACAAAAAAAATCTACCGACTTCCAAATAAAAACACTACAAAGTGAAAAATAAAGAATAAGAGTGCCGACCGACCGCACCTCTAGACCGAATGAGACTGAATGACTATGCTTCTACACAATTGTTGAAAGCTGGGATGCGATCGGGCGGCACGTTACACAAAGGTTTTTACAGCTATAATGGGTTGCACAATAAATATAGAAAGCTATACATTAACAAAAAGAACCGTCGGCATCCCTACAGAAACCTTAGCTAAATTCTTAAAACTAAGATAATAAAGTCATTGTTCCAAAGGACCCTTGCACATTACAATAAACTATTATAACATGCAATAACATCTGCTCGCAGGCCGTGAGAATCCTTTAACGGTAATTAACAGTTAACTTAAAATATTATTTATATGCAAGTTCCCTAAAGTAATATGTATTCTATTAATAAACAATTAATGGAGTCGCTACAGTACTCCCCTGCCAGTGATCGAGATCACGAAAAATTGGCCTGGTAGTAATCAGGAAATCGTACGCGTCTACCAGACTTTCGCGGCCCCTGCGGTTCGGGAACCAGAGTTACAGATGGTGAACATTGGGGAACTGATTCAGATGGGGTTTGAGAACGTGAAGTGATTTTGGGAGCGAGATCTACGACAATATTAGTAGCGCTGTCTGGATGACAATTAGCATCCCTTAAGAAATAAGCTGGTTTTAGTCTATCGATTGATACCGTAACCTCGCGGCCACGTATATCTAATACGAATGTTTTATCCTTCCTAGAAATTACTCTATAAGGGCCGTCATAAGGTTGCTGTAATGGAACTTTGACTGCATCGTTCCGCACCAACACGTGAGTAGAGGTAATAAGGTCCTAAAAAATGAAAGTGCTTTTCTTTCCGTGTTGGGTACTAGCGACAGGCTTGAGCTTATTAAAATGCGATCGAAGCTCTTTAGCAAATTCAGCCTGCGTAGTCTTGTTAGTCCGATTGTCACCTAAAAATTCTCCGGGGAGGCGTAAGCTCTGTCCGTAAACTAACTCTGCGGATGTGCTTTTCAAGTCCTCCTTCCAAGACGACCTAATTCCTAGCAAAATGGTAGGGAGAATTCGCGTCCAACTACTGGTTGCTGCATTGTGACACTTTAGTGCACTCTTTAATTGACGGTGGAAACGCTCGACCATGCCGTTAGCTGCAGGGTGATAAGCCGTCGTTCGAAAATGAGCCGTACCGGTCAGGGTATTGAGATCTCTGAATAGGTTTGACTCAAACTGTCTTCCTCTATCTGTTGTGATTCTAAGTGGTATGCCAAAACGAGCAATCCAATTGGAATAAAATGCACGAGCTACTGTGTCGGCTTCTTGATTGACAATGGGAATAGCTTCCGGCCATCTAGTAAATCGGTCTACACAAGTAAGACAATAACGGTATCCCTCAGAATAGGGCATTACTACGATGTCAATATGTACATGCTCAAATCGAGATGACGGAAGTATAAATGTTCCCGGTGTTGTAATGACGTGACGAGACACTTTTGACCGTTGACAATCAACACATGCTCTGGCCCATAACTTACAATCAGAATTTATCGATGGCCAAACAAATCGTTTAGTGATAAGCTTAGTCGTTGCCCTGCCACTTGGATGGGAAGTATTATGAAGCATATTGAAAACGGACTTTCTGAATGGTTCCGTAATAAAAGGCCTTGCTGTTAGGGTAGAGAAGTCACAAAAAATTGGTTTGTCTGATTCTGGCAAATGAACAAGACGTAATTTAAGGGACGAGTTTCTATTGTCAATTAAGCTTTTAAGTACCGCGTCATTGTGTTGTGAAGATGCAAGAGCTTTCCAGTCTATCTCAGTACATACTGATTCTATGCGAGATAGTAAGTCGGCCGTAATGTTGTCCTCTCCTTTGATGTGACGTATGTCTGTAGTAAATTGTCCAATAAAGTCTAGATATCTAAATTGCCTAGGGGAACATTGCTGATTTTTCTTCCTAAAAGCGTAAGTTATTGGTTTGTGGTCTGTAAAAATTGTAAAACTTCGCGCCTCAACATAATGTCTGAAATGTTTGACCGCAGCGTATATTGAGAGTAATTCGCGGTCATAGGCTGAATATTTCTGTTCAGGGGACGTAAGTTTTTTAGAAAAGAAAGCAATTGGTTGCCATTCATTATCGATTTTCTGTTGTAAAGCCGCGCCTATGGACATGTTGGAAGCGTCACAGAAAATAGCAAGTTCAGCATCGGGCTTTGGATGCACTAATAACGTTGCTTCAGCTAAGCTGTCTTTGCAAGTCTTAAAGTCCCGCTTAGCTTGGTCGTTCCAAGTAATAGGTGTTTTCCCTTTTTTGTTGCCGCACAGTAATTCATGTAAACTAGCTTGGCTACTCGCTGCATTAGGTAAGCACCTTCTGTAATAGTTCAACATACCTAGGAATTGGCGTAGCTGCTTCGCGGTGGTTGGCAAGGGGTAGGTACGTATTGCTTCAACCTTTTCGGGGAGCGGACGTGTACCTGCTGATGACACTTGATAACCCAGAAAATCAACTTCAGATTGCCCGAACACACACTTTGCGGGGTTAATTACTACTCCGTATTTCCTTAACCTATCAAATACAGTCTCTAAGTGTTTTAAATGTTCCGTTTCGTCACTAAACGCGATTAAAATATCGTCTATGTAGCAGTACACTAAATCTAGTTTTGAAAACACTTTTTTTTCACTTAAGCACTGGGCGAAGTCTTCAATATGTCGCACTGGGTATTGGTCGGGAACTGTTCTTTCATTCAAACCACGATAATCACCGCACGGCCTCCACTCGTCTTCACATTTTGGAACCATATGTAGCGGCGAAGCCCACGAACTTTTCGACGGTTGAGCGATGCCTAAATTTAACATCGACTCGAACTCTTTCTTCGCTGCAATCAGGCGGTCCGGAGCTAGACGCCTAGGCTTCTGCGCAACTGGTTGACCAGGTGTAACAATTATGTGGTGTTGAGTATTGTGTTTGACCGTTTTCTGCATAGTCCCATCAAGGCGAGTAATGTCGACATATTGTGCTAACAGATGGTGGTACGGCGTTTCACCGTTAATGGTTTTGACTGTTTCGGTTTTGCACCCGACTACCTGCCCCTTAACGGTACACTGGGTGGTAGCATCTACAAGTCGTCGGTTGCGCGCATCGACCATTAAATTATAATGTGCTAAAAAATCGATTCCAATGATCGGTTTTGATACATCTGCCACCACGAACATCCACGGGAAATCTCTGCGTAAACCTAGGTTAAGCGTGAGTGGGATCGTACCATATGTAGCGATCTGTGTACCATTAGCGGCCACTAACCCATAGGCTGACATTTGGCGAGCCGTATGAATCAGAGACTTTGGATAAACGCATAGGTCTGCACCGGTATCAACAAGAAAATCTACCTTGTTGCTTTTGTCCTTAATAAAAATGCGGCGTGTGGGTGGCTGGGAGTTTGCGTCATCCGCCACTAATGACCCCCGCTCGCGTTTCCCGCCGGTGGTGTCTTATACGCGCAGGGTTGCACACACTTCTCTGCTGCAGGGCCGAATTTATGGTGGTACCAACACTTCCACCCTTGTGGTCTCGACCTTGATTGGCTTCTTGAGTGGCTGCGACTTGGTTTCTCTCTAGAGCGGCTGCGTGGTCGGGACTTGCGTAACTCGTCTAACTGAGCCTGCATTTCAGCTAGTAGCAATATGATTCGTCCTTCAGGCGGCGGTGCGGGCTCTTGTTGCGCAGCGGCTACAGTTGCGCAGGTATTTCGGCTAGATCGTAGCTGGTGGTTTTCGTGAATGAGGTCTGCCACATCCGCAAGATGATTTAACGAGGCATCCGTCTTTGTTACAACCACGTTCTGCATGTCGTGAGCCAAACCTTTTATCCATATTGCTCGCAGGACGTCGTCCGTTACCGAAGACCCAGCAAGAATCTTTAGATGCCGCAGAAACTGTGATGGCGTGCGGTCACCGATCTCCTGGTCCTCGAGCAAAAGCCGTGTTTTTTTAGCTTGTGAGTTACCAAACCTTGTAAGCATTGTCTGTTTGACATGTTGGTATGCATCTCCTTGAAAAGCCGGCAACTCGGCTAGTATGTCGGTGAGCTCTTCCATCGCTTCCATGTCTAGGGCGCGTACAACGCATTCAGCTTTCAAGCGCGGGCACGTTACTCCTGCCAATGCCATTAAGCACTCTGCTCCGCCAAACCATATTTCCGGCTTAGCCGGATTAAAAGGCTTTAAAATAACTTGACGTGTATTTGCAGCGGGCTGGGGTTGGTCCTCACCGGCCATTTTGTTGTTGACACCTATTTCTTCCGTTAATGAAAAACTAACACTCGTTCGCGCACAGGTATCGCGATCCGCGCACTAACCGAAGCACTAGGTAACCCGTTCTCTTAACGACAGAGATCACGTCGGGGTCACCACTTTCGGGAACGTGTCGTTACTTAGCTATATCGGCGTTACGTGAATCGCGAAAATGAATACTTGGTTAACGTGTTGGAGTTAGTTTATTCAAAATAAATTACAAAGAATAAGAGTGCCGACCGACCGCACCTCTAGACCGAATGAGACTGAATGACTATGCTTCTACACAATTGTTGAAAGCTGGGATGCGATCGGGCGGCACGTTACACAAAGGTTTTTACAGCTATAATGGGTTGCACAATAAATATAGAAAGCTATACATTAACAAAAAGAACCGTCGGCATCACTACAGAAACCTTAGCTAAATTCTTAAAACTAAGATAATAAAGTCATTGTTCCAAAGGACCCTTGCACATTACAATAAACTATTATAACATGCAATAACATCTGCTCGCAGGCCGTGAGAATCCTTTAACGGTAATTAACAGTTAACTTAAAATATTATTTATATGCAAGTTCCCTAAAGTAATATGTATTCTATTAATAAACAATTAATGGAGTCGCTACATAATCGCTAGAAATATTTAGCAAAACTGACGGCGTTTCTACGAGTGATTATTACTCGTACAAACGCCGTCAGTTTTGCTAACAATCAAGCCTTTGCTAACAATATAATTATCATGCAACTATCAAGAAATAAATCAATACATATAATAAATCTGTAGAAAAGTAATTTTTGTACATCGAAACTATTTCCAAAAAAAATAGCCAGGTTGTTAAAGGATAACCAACAGAACCTATTGCCGGCATTTTTGGATTTTTCTGTTTATATCTTTGTCTGTTTATTTGTGCACGCATCACGTACGAAACCAATGTAGATAACTTTACATAAAAATTGTGCGTAACTTGAAAAATTAATTAGTTTTTGTTTCATCGCAATCGGTTCACTTTATCAACAGTTATATGAGTTTAAAGTGTTCAAGAAGTAAAATTATCACAACACACGCAATACGAGGTATGATGACTAAAAAAATATTTTTAGTCCGTCAGATAGATGCTCGTGGCTAAATAATAACAGCCGCACGGGTCGATCATCAAGGTTAAGCAACGCTTGCCGAGGTCGGTCAGTGGATGGGTGACCATTTCAACATACCAAGTTTCCTCCGTGCCTCGGAAAGCACGTTAAGCCGTTGGTCCCGGTTGTTATTTGAAGATCTTTGACAGTCGTTACGGGTAGTCAGAAGCTTGAGATCTGACACCAGTCTTGCCAAGGGGTACCGTGTTACCCAGTCATCAAAAAGGCTAGGCAGATGATGAGTCCGTCAGATAGATTTCCAAAAATTATTGGTCACGTATTTTTCTTTTGTCACGTTAACAAAAAACCGGCCAAGTGCGAGCCGGACTCGCGCACGAAGGGTTCCGTACCATCATCGCAAAAAACCGCAAAAAAATCACGTTTGTTGTATGGGAGCCCCACTTAAATATTTATTTTATCCTGTTTTTAGTATTTGATGTTATAGCGGCAACAGAAATACATCATCTCTGAAAATTTCAACTGCCTAGCTATCACGGTTCATGAGATACAGCCTGGTGACAGACGGACAGACAGACAGACAGACGGATCGCGGAGTCTTAGTAATAGGGTACCGTTTTTACCCTTTGGGTACGGAACCCTAAAAATGAGGACGATACAGTGCGTTAAAATATCGCATGACGTCATGCCTTTTTACATAGAAATTACGTCACAAGCCCCCACTCCCGAACTTTGATGCGCTTTATCTTGGTGATTTTTTATTGATTTGAAAAAGCAAAAAATACGTGCCCAATATTTTTTAATAATTTTATCGGCGGACTAAATAGAATTTGCTATTTCGTACCCCGTCATCATCCCTATTCAGATACTCGGACAGTTGAACTCGATATTCGATAGATGGCGTTGTGTATTTGAAGTAATTTTCTGAATGGCGATTTTAATGATTCTCGACGAAAGAATGATCACTATAGAAAAAAAATGATAGGTAGGTAAGTAGGGTTGGCAGGAAGGTAAGTAGAGTAGGGTTGGCAGACAGATGACGGGAGCGAAGCCGCATGCACAGCTAGTATATAATATACATGTACTTAATTAATTAAATTAATCCCACATATTGCAAAACAATTATCTATTGATCATCCACCCACGCAATTAATTAGATTCGGACGATCCCCACACTAATTCGTTAGTAACACGATACCTTCAACATCAGTAATACCCGTAGTAATACGCTCTGAACTAATTGTCTTACACGTTTCACGTACGTAGTACTCATTCCGAGCTAGTCAACACACAATAGAATACTAACCAACGGAACATGTCTACCTACATGCTAAATATAAGGCTGTGTTTGCAATGGCCAAGTGAAACAGGACAGATTTGAGTTTTTATGGTTTATTTATTTAGTTAACCACTGCAGCTCCTGAAAGCCAGTATCAACAGTGGAGACCACCAGAAAAGCGCAGTGTCAATGCTCGACGAGTCCCAGAGATACGATTCAACTTTCTTGGATCACGCAACGAAGTTAATCAGGAAACCTTCGAAGTATTTCTATAAGCGTATCCACGCTTATATATCATGAGCCTGATAGAGTTACTTCTACCTACTTTATTTTTTTTGCGTGGTGGGAAATTATCCAAAGACTTCTCCACTGTGGAGCGGGAGGGCGTGTCAGACTTTTATTCACATAAACCCATCCATGTTCCTCCAGTTGCTTGTGCCAGGGTTGCCGGGCCGCGGTAACTCTCTTTCAAATGTATCCTCGACAACTTAGTTACCTAGTCTCATCAGTAAAGCTCTATTTAGTTTAGTAGCTGAGCAATTTAAGATACTCGTACATCTAACGAAGATAAAGTCTTTTTCATTATCACACATAATCGGAAAGTAGTGTTTATTTGATCCGAGTAGCGGGTGGCAGATGCTACTTCCCACCTTTGGAGGGGAAAGACTCATAGTAATTGCTTTCCTCCCTAGGGTGTGAATAAATTTTAAAAATAGAACTAAATTTGGTTAGGCAGTCGGCTGTAAAAATCTAACATAATTAAGCAAAAATGCTGCTATCTTGTGAGTGTAGGTATAAACGGCCAGTGTGAATTAAAAAGAACCGGCCAAGTGCGAGTCGGAACAGCGCACGAAGGGTTCCGCACCATTATCGCAAATAACGACAAAAGAATTACGTTTGTTGTATGGGAGCCCCACTTAAATTCTTCTGTGTAGTGAGATAAACACCCCTTTAGCCTCATTCCAACTTCTTCAAAGCCAACCTGGGAGAACTTCCACAATGACTAGGAATCAGCCCGACATGTTTATAGCGAAAACTGGATGCCAACCTGCAATCCATCCCCAAGTTTACTGCACCTGAATAGCGGAGCTGCAAGACTTCACACAAGTTTACTTAGTGAGTTTCCTTTTAATCTTTGTGCTATAGTTACGTGAGAAATATACGAGGCTTAAACAACTTTCATGCCGGAAAACATTTTCATTAAATTCCTTCCCGTATTTTTGATGCAACTTGCTTGAAATAATATGAGTTTTAAATCTTACATTAAAATTATTAAAGGAGACGCCGGCGCCGCGTCAAATTCATTCCACTGAAAGTTTTAAAAAAGTAACTTAAAACTTCGTCCCAAACCACGCAGACTGTTTGAAATTAAAAAAGAATTCAATTCAAATTTGGAATTCTTACAGGGCTGGGGTTGCCACCTCGCCGAACTTTACCCATAACATGTAAATGGGGAAAGTTTTGGCTAATTGCTTGCAAGACTGTCGCCAGACGGGCGCAACTCACTTAATTAAACCTACAATCTTTACTACGAGGTTGCTTATATTTAGGTACTATATTAATTACTCGTTGTGGTACCTAATCTTAAATTTCATAAATTTTAATGAATAATTTTAATAAGATTTAGGTTTAGTAATAACTACGGGATCTCTACCCACCTATTGTCTTAAGTAGATTGATATGTAGTCACCGAATATTCTTAAATTTCTCACTATAATACAGCTAATTAATCAAACCATCGAAATCATTAGAAATAGGTAGGTACCTACTTAATTGTTATTAGTAATGATAGTACTTAAAAGTCTTGGAAAAGCTTCTTCATTTAAAAAATGCGCTCTCTAATCTCATAAGACAAAAGCAAATCCCATAAAACGAAATTACCTCCAAAAAAATAGCGTCCTAATAGATTTTCCCATCACGCAGCCAATCAACAAAGTTAAATAAACTTTTAAAACATTAAAGTAACGTCGCCAAAAATCGATAACCAACAGTAAGGGCCATAGACAAGCTTATTAAAAATTCTCCCTACAAACGTTTTGCAACAGTCCGCGGGGAAAATGTTGTTTAAACGACATTTTTTCGGCAATTACTCTTCAATTAGGGGATTTTTGGGAGATGGGGAAAAACGACGGGATTTACTTGTTTTATGTTATGCGTCCGTATACTTAAGACGACGACAGTCGCCAACGACTTTGAGGGAAGAAAACGCGCACTTGTTTCACACCCGCGCGACCCAAAGTTCAGTAGTTTTTTGTATTTTTCTATGACTTTAAAAAAGCCTTAGATCAAAACGTAGATAATTAAATTGTCTTTGAGATGGTGAAAATTCCATTAAAATACGCCCGGCGTTTTTGGTGTGATTTCCGATTTTTTGTCCGTCATAAATTTACAAATTAACTACACTACGATATACGAATAAAACTCAAAATTGTTTAATATAACATATAATTTTCCAAAAAGTTACGACTAGCCATTTAGACGTAATTCTCATTTTATAATCAGTTACTCAGGGGTATCTGCGCCTTAATGGAACGAATCCGTGATGCAGATTTTGTTGAATAATTTTATTGTTTGTGAAAATGTATGCGGACAATTTGACGATGATCAACCATGCGTGGAGTCATCAACTTGAATTAAATTGGGCACATATATTTAGTTAAGTACTTTTTTGTTTATAAACATTCACCAATAAAATCATGGGCCTTATCGAATTACAAATATACAATCGTCGCGTCGTCAATCAAATCATATCCGACGTGGACGACCCATTAGTTTGTTAGTTGAGCGAAAGCTACGCTATGGATCGTGGATTCAATTCCAACACTGTGCATAATAGATACTATGCCCAGTGTTGGAATTGAAACACTATGGACGCTACCATAATCTTTGTCGGCCGTATCTAGATGTCTGTAAATACCAAAAGTATGTAAGTAACGTTTAACAAAACTTTACCTAACTCTGGGGTTTCGTGTTAGTAGCTTTAATAAAAATAAACGTTTTAACAAAAAAAGATAACCACAGTTCCACCTCAACAAATTGGGGTTTCGTTTTAGTAGCTAAAATAAAAAAAAACGTTTAAATAAAAATATTACAACAGTTCCACCACACCAAATGATACTTTCTGAGTGCAAATGATTGCATTGTTGATGAAAATACCAATATCGCTATATGTATGCCTGTATATTTGAGGCTCGATTGCCATAGGATCCCATCATCAGATCCTGACCTGATGACTAGACCACCTGGGAAGTATACTCTTTCAAACAAAAGAATTTTCCAAATAGGTTCAGGCGTCTTTGGGTAGTCGGGCAACATACATTAAAAAAAAACCGACGAATTGAGAACCTCCTCCTTTTTTTGAAGTAATTTAAAAACAAAGTTTGATCTTCAAATCTTAAATAACATTATAAAGGTACACCTACCTGTTTTGAGGACAGCCTGATTCACACAAAGGTAGCCAAAATAAAACTATTATGCCCCATGCATTATTCAGAAAACAATCCAAAGAATAGTTGCGAGCTACTCCATCAGAAAGGATTACCTCAAATCCGGGCCAAATTGAAGATTTTCCCGACGCCATGCCGGCAACGGGGAGGAATAAACTTACTTGTCTTTGTAAGATGTAGGTACAGTCAACCACATGTGCATGGTAATAATTTTCCACTGACAGCGCCTTTATTTTGTAGCAAAAATGTGGGTTTTCGTATTTAATAGAACTGTTATTGTCTGTTAGTCGCGCGGTTGGCAGTACCGCACACAGTGCTACAGTCGGTCGTTAAATAAGTACGTTTATTTACAACCTCTATTTGTAATAGACACACTAATATATTAGTACTCTGTTTACTATTATCGAACTACACACACACACACCACAGTCTACAGACTAAAGTAACACAAAGCGCCTTGCAATACATAATAGCAACTCTTTCGAAAGAGTTGTTTCCATTTCAGCAGGCGTTATATTCAAGATACAACCAGCAAGGTGATACAATTTTAAAGTCTTATAAATCGTAGTCAATACAATATGGCTACTCCTCTAAGGTTTAGACAGAGATATACCTGTAGGTAATACCAACGTTATGATCAAATTGGGTCCCAATAAATAAAAAACAAAAGAAGTATAATAGTTTGCTTCAACTGGGCACACATCTGAACTTCGTCCTGTTATTGAGATAAAAATTGTCGAGATAGTCGAGATATAAAAACCCTAGAGTATCTGAATTAACGTGTTTTCCGAGCATAGAGGAATCTCGCCCATCTACTGACCCTGTGCTTAAGGTAGTCCTTGACATGTTCTTCATTTAGTTTTTTATTTCGAAGTAAATTGGTTTTGTCGCAAATAATACAAGCCCACGCACTTCCGGACGCCGCCGCGCATGCGTTCCCTCTCGCTTTAATGACTATGCACTCGAGGCATAAGAGAGGGAGAGCGATAACGCAACCGAAACGCTCGCGCGCCGAACAACGTTCGTCGCGAGAGTAGTACACGCAGGGACTGGTTTCGAACCGGCACGCGCGCCCGAGCTCCAAAACCGCCGCGCGTTTTCTGAATCGGTTGTTGTAGAGAAATAGTTCCTTGACCAATGTAATAAGCTACAATCTAAGTGCACCTTTACCGTGATTATACGAAAACTACTACTAAAGTGTTTTATTCTTCAATTCCACGTGAACCAATATGAACACAGTTACGAAATATGGCGTCCCAACTGTAGGCCGAATGCCACAGTTCCTGTGAAGAAAAACTGTAGTGAAAATATTTAGTGTGTGTACAACTGTGCTGTGAACATAATTGTGATCGTGTAACAATGCCGAAGACACGGAGTAGGCAATCCCTCAGTGGTTCGCATGACGATGAACTCAACGATAGCGTCACACTTTCCCGCGATAACTTTAGCGCTCTGTTAGCAACGATTCAGCAATCGAATGCGGATATCTGTGAGCGTATGTTAGAGCGCCTGTCGACATTAACGTCCCCTCTGACCGCTCAGTCACCGGCGCCAGTGCCGAGTGCGGCAGAGAGCACCGGCAATTTCTCACGATGCTCGTCCAGATTCTCCGGAGCGGCGAAGGAAAACGTTGAAGCGTTCATCGATGCCATTGAAGCTTTCAAAGAGTGCACGAACATCTGCGATGATGTCGCTATTCGTGGCATGTCTATGCTTCTTATCAGCGAAGCAGCAACCTGGTGGCAGAGTATCCGCGCGGAGGTCACATCCTGGAAAGATGCAATACAATACCTACGTGACGCGTACGGCGACCGCCGTCCTGAATACAAAATATATCGGGAGTTATTCAGAGATGAGCAGGGTGAAGACGAACGGACAGATATCTTCGTAGCGAAGAGTCGAGCCCTCCTAACACGCCTACCAGCAAACGACCTGTCTACCAAGGTGCAAATTGATATGATTTACGGCCTATTACACCGAAAAATCCGTAAAAGATTACGACGCGAAGAGGTCAGTAATTTTTCCGAGTTGCTATCGAAATCTAGAATTATCGAAGATTCCATAAACGAATCGCTAAAGCGAGAATCGCAAAACGCTGCATCCATTGCTTCGCGAACGAATCGTAACGCAACCGAAACGCCTAATCAGCCCGCAATGAACAACGCGCGAACCTCAAACTCCACTGCAAGCGTGAGACCGGCGAATGGGGCAGCTATTACGCCACGCGGCGGCGGCGGCGCTCCGCCTTACCGCGCGCGCCCGCAGGAATCGCACGCGCGTGCCTCCGCCGATACACCGCGTGATGAACACGCACCCGCTGCAGCAACATCGAGACAGCAACGACCGTTTTGTGCGTATTGTAAACACTACGGACACCATAAGGACCAGTGCCGTAAGTTGGCGGACAAAGGTGAGTCAGCAATTGATTCTCATAATTCGGTTTCGTGTTACAAGTGCGGATCTAAAAATGTTACTCGTGAAACTTGCAAAAAGTGTAACAACGAATCAAGTTTTTATAGTGTTGATACTACTGTGCAAATTTCGGAATCAAAGCACATTCAAATTCTAAAGACTAAAAATCGTGATCTTAGTGCGTGTTCCGAAAAGTTGTATAATCCTGTAGATTTGAACGATACTACTTTTCCGTCTTCTTGTTTGAAGAATGTTGATGCAAATGTTAGTTGTGTCGTTCCAGAAGGTACTAACTGGTCTCGTGATAGTTCGAGTGAATCTGCGTACAATCAAGCTGAAATTTTATACAATAATAATTGTTATTCTGTACAAAGTAATTTTTCGGAGAACGATTTGTCGAACGATCACATGACCAGCTGCGAGGTCGATTATAATAACGACCGTTTTTATAATTTTCCATTTAATGATTATTTTGATTATGATGACGCCCTTAATGTAAAGGAGCGTAAGGACGATTTTTGCATATTATCTGAAAATAATAATCTTTGTTATAATGACGTCGGTTTTGCAAAGGGACGTAAGGACCATTTTTGTGAAATTTCAGAAAATAAATGTTTTTGTCACGATAACGTTCCCGATGTAAAGTGGCGTAACGACGATTTTTGTACTTTGGGGGAAAATCGTAAATTTTATTGTAGTGACGACCGTAATGCATTAGAGCGTAACAACCATTTTTGTAAAATTTTGCAAAATGATTTATTTAGTTGTAATGATGTTTCTAAGAAGGTGTTAAATGATAATATGGTGTGTAGTAGTTACACATGTGTAGAGAATGCGCGCGCCGGTAGGAGCTCCGACAAGAAAGTTTTGCGTCCGATTTTTGATATCGAAATTTTAGGCGCGTCGGGGACCGCGTTAGTTGATACCGGTGCCAAACATTGCATTGCGGGCCATACACTGCACACCCTCCTCTGTCGAAAGGGACACCCTCTTGAACCGGCGCGAAGACGTATTAAGCTTGCCGATGGACACGTTCGCGACATAGACGTTCTCATAACTACTCTTGACGTGCACTTAAAGGAGAAGGTCATTAGGACTCCTTTTCTTATCCTCCCTGAGGCGCGTAATAATGAAACGTTGCTCGGCATGGATTTCTTGTTTGCAGCCGAAGTAGTCATGGACTTTTCTCGGAAAAGCTGGTACTTTTCTAATAACAGCCGCGTTCAGTTCTTGATGCGTTTTGAACCCTCCTTATCACTAGAGCTGTCCTGTTCCTCTGCTGACGTACTCCGGGACGACGAAGGCACATCGCTGAACCCACCTGACCGGAACCTGCTGGCGCAGATCTTGGTAACCAATACGGACATTTTCCAGCTAGGGGGAGAGCCTACCCCGTTTGCTGAGCACCGTATTGATACAGGTGAGCATCCTCCTACCTATGTACCTCCGTACCGATTGACCCCGGCCAAAAAGGAACTTATGCGTCAGGAGATTGAGAAGATGCTGAAGGACAACATCATTGAAGAATGTGAGTCTGCATGGTGCTCACCAGCTCTCCTGATTCCTAAGGCTAACGGCAGCACGCGTTTCTGCGTAGATTACCGACGCCTAAATGCCGTGACCAAAACCGACCATTACCCGATGCCTTTGATCGATGAATTGTTACAGTCAACAAAGAGGGATTGTTATATGAGTACATTGGACCTGCGATCCGGTTACTGGCAGGTCAGTGTAAATGAGCAGGATAGAGATAAAACCGCATTCATTAGCCCATTGGGCACTTTTCGCTTCAAGCGCATGCCCTTTGGTCTCAAAAACGCTCCGGCGACCTTTCAGCGACTGATCGACCGGTTGCGCTCCTGTTCATCCCTGGCCAATGTGACAATCCTTGCTTATTTGGATGACCTGCTGATCATTTCTGAAGGTTTCCAGCAGCATCTCCAAGATCTCCAGGCTGTATTCAGTCGGCTTCGAGAATTCAAGCTGCGAGTCAACCGGGAAAAGTGCGTTTTTGCCAGGGGAAGTGTCAAGTATCTGGGGCACGTAATTACCCAACAGGGCGTCTTACCCGATGCTGAAAAGGTTCAAGCTATACTAGAGATGAAAGAACCAAGCAACTTGAAACATCTGCGGACATTTTTACAAACCTGCTCCTGGTACAGGAAATTTATTCCAAATTTTTCCTCCGTAGCAGAACCACTTACAAGGCTAACAAGAAAGCAACAGACCTGGACCTGGGGTTCAGCTCAGATCACGTCTTTTAACGAGTTGAAACAACTACTTACCTCAGCGCCAATATTAATCCAGGCTGATTTTAATCGCCCTTTTGTCCTCCGCACCGATGCGAGCAATTATGCCCTCGGAGCCGTTTTACTCCAGGGGGAGGACAAGGAAGAAAGACCCATTGAATACGCCAGTCGTCTCTTAAACGCCGCTGAGCGTAACTATTCCACAACCGAACGAGAGGCATTAGCGGTTGTGTGGGCGGTGGAGCGATTTAGATGTTACCTGGACGGACATCCGGTGATTATTGGTAGCGACCATCAACCGCTTCGTTGGCTAATGACTCTAAAATCGCCCACAGGTCGTTTGGTGAGGTGGGCTCTCAAGCTACAATCATTCGACATTCAATATCAGTACACCCCGGGAAAAGCAAATGTAGTGGCAGATACGCTAAGTAGGCCGATATGCTCCCAAGATACTCGCGACAGTTGCGGTATTTGCTCAGTGATAATTGACTTACCCACTAAGAGCCCTGCAGAGTTAAGGCAGGAACAGCTGGCCGACCCGGAGGTTGATAAAATAATCAAAGAGATAGAAAGTGCAGACGAAGTGGCATCTCGTAGATGGACGGAGCGCGGGTATCTGTTATCACAAGGCGTACTATACCGGTATAATCCCGACTCAGATAGCGAGACTCCTCAACTTGTTATTCCAATTTCACTCCGTCCCGAGATCTTGAAAGAGTGCCATGATTCACCTCTGGCGGGCCATTCTGGAATCGACCGTACTTACCACAAGATCGCCCAGGCCTATTATTTTCCCGGGATGCGAAGAATCATTACCGAGTATGTGAGAGCCTGTGTCGATTGTCAACGATATAAGGCTACCAATGACAAACCCTCTGGACTACTACAGACGCCCGTGATGCAGCAGCGGAATGAGGTCCTAGCGATAGACCTTTTCGGTCCCTTACCTGAAGGAGAGAACGGTGAGAGGTGGATACTTCTAGTTGAAGACACCGCCACCCGTTGGGTTGAGCTCTACGCCCTTCAGGAAGCGACTGCTGAAGCCTGCGCCCGTACTCTTACCGAGGAATACTTTCTCCGATACGGCTTACCGCGCAGGGTCACATCTGATAATGGCGTACAATTTGTCGGGGCTGTCATGCAACAATGTATGTTCATCTTAGGGGTCAAACAAAACTTCGTGCCACTTTATCATCCGGAGGCAAACCCTGCCGAGCGTAAGAATCGGGACCTTAAGGCGCAGCTCGCACAACTCGTGGAGAATGACCATTGCTCTTGGCCTTCGAAACTCCCAGTGATTCGTTTTGCTATGAATAGTGCGGTATGTAGAACCACGGGTGTCACTCCCGCATATCTCATGTTTGCCAGAGAAATGAGGTCTCCCACAGAAGCTCGTCATGATTTGAGGGCGATTCTCGATAAAGAGAATTTTCTTCCCCAAATTACTCCATACCTAAGATCTTTTATCAACTCACTATCTGCAGTTCGTGAACGAGTCGAATTACAGCAAGATCAGTCTAAGAAGATTGCTGATCGATCCCGTCGACCAAGTACCACGTACGAGGTTGGAGATAAAGTTCTGATCCGGTCACATGTACTGAGCCAAGGTAGCAAAGGTCTTACTGCTAAATTCGTGCCTAAACGGGATGGACCTTATGTTATAACGATGAAGGTTAGTCCTACCACTTATCTTATCTCGCCAATAGGAAACCCTGAGGAATCCTTAGGAAAATATCATGCACAGGATTTGACACCCTTTGTAGACAGTGGTACTCGAAACGACGTACCACCTAATCCTGTCATTCCCAAGCGCCGACGCGGACGTCCGAAGCACAAGGGCAATGAGCCAGTCCAGGAACGAGGGCGTTCTCCTAGACTAGAGGGGGAGTCTGTCGCAAATAATACAAGCCCACGCACTTCCGGACGCCGCCGCGCATGCGTTCCCTCTCGCTTTAATGACTATGCACTCGAGGCATAAGAGAGGGAGAGCGATAACGCAACCGAAACGCTCGCGCGCCGAACAACGTTCGTCGCGAGAGTAGTACACGCAGGGACTGGTTTCGAACCGGCACGCGCGCCCGAGCTCCAAAACCGCCGCGCGTTTTCTGAATCGGTTGTTGTAGAGAAATAGTTCCTTGACCAATGTAATAAGCTACAATCTAAGTGCACCTTTACCGTGATTATACGAAAACTACTACTAAAGTGTTTTATTCTTCAATTCCACGTGAACCAATATGAACACAGTTACGAAAGTTTGACTAAAAACGTAAAAACACACTCGCAGATCGAATCACTGTCCAAATCTTGCTAAAAATAAAAATGCGCACGAGCGATACCTACTTGAAATTACGGGAGAATCTTCTTATCATGTATTTTCAGTCTGGGTTCTCACACTGCAAGGCAAAAGCCTTTCTTCCTTCTTTCCATTTCGTCCGGTTTTGAGCAAGGTAGACCAGTCCTTTCTGTAGATCTCAATTTCGTCCCGTCAATCCCGTCATCTCGCCTAGGTCTGCTGCGATGATACATTTTAATGGGAGAATCTTGTTTATTTTAAATTCCCTTCGGGAGTTTTCAGGGCTCAATTTCAGAAGACTTACTGCTGCTAATGCTAAAGTTGTTAACCCTAGCCATGACATGACAGTAATTCCCGTACCAGTACCCAACTCACTAACACTGAATAATTACGTTATAAGCGCACTGTTGGTATATCTGTAGTTACACGTAGGTACTAATTATTATGGCTTACGCGTACCAAGGGCTGGTTAAGAACATGTCAACCCCATGTAAAAAAACATTACAAACTGCAAAATAACTTTAATTTCCAAATGCAAAAGATGTGCGAAGCCAAACTCCTCTGACGAGAAGAAAAATAAATATTTCGGAAGTCCGTGTCAAAAATGAAGAAGCAACACTGACTTCGGCAATGTACGAATAGATAACGTTCGAGGACATGCGCTGTAAAATATTTATTCTTTCAAACAAAAGAGAATCATGAAAATCGATTTAAAATAAAATTTACGAAAATATCAAAAGTTGGTGTGTTTTTTGTTGATGATACAACAAAAAAACACACCGAGTTGAGAACCTTCTAATTTTTTTGAAGTCTGTACTCTGTAGACAAATAGTGTTTACAATGCATGTTCTCGAAAAGAGCGTTTTCCAAGCAGCCAAACTGTGCAGAAAGTGTCACTTTTTTACTAGTGCTTTTTACTTTCCTGCACTTTTTTAATTTTTAACTCCAACGTCAGCCCGCCGCATAGAGTTTTTAATATTTGAGAAAAGTTTAAAAAAATATTTAAGTACAGATTATCATTCACATAAAATGTAAAACAAAACTAATACTTTATTTAAGGCGCTTTAATTACTCTAGATTTAGATTTTGATCAAGAAATTAATTTTAAATATTCATTAAATATGTTTGGCAGAATGAATATTTTGCTCGTGCCTTTTTGCTTTACGACGTGACAGCTATTTGCACATGCGCAGTAGATATGCCCGAGGAACTATGAAGTATTAGTTAATCTGTGGATATGCTGAGCGCCCTTGAATAAGCGCCATTTTATTAATTTCTTGCTTGGTTCAGATATTTTTTTTATTTCCTCGCACAATGCATAGTAAAATGTTGTATGATACACGTGCGCAAGATAATTTCCGACTCGTGTCGATTTATCCACTCAATCGCTTCGCTCGCTCGTGAATAAAAATACCACTTATCGGAAATCACCTACTTTCCGCACTTGTAGCATAAGTAACTATTTTAACACGCTTTTATTAGCTTGGTATGTATGTATCAATGTAACGGAATCTTTGAACGTGATTTTCACTCAGATCAAATAAAAACTTTTTATTTTATCTGAGCCCCTTCAAAACGTCGCCGCGTCGGATTGATTTGAAACTTTGCACACTTACCAAGGACCGATGACAATGCAATAATTTAAATAGTTTGTCCCAGTATCCTTACCAGGATCTTCAGGATTCGCGACCTTTTAGTTCAATTTACGATTATAGCGTGTTTTTTAGTTTTTAGAACTACTCTTTATTGCTACTATTATTAGAATCAACAGATTAAAAACTAAAAAGTATTTTCATTTTTATTGATTTAACTCTTGAACGTATTTTACCCGGATTACTTAATCACGTGTAACGGAACGCGATGTGCGTTCGGAAACGAGTTACATTTTGATGGCGAAGAAACGAAAAACAGAAATGTATCCAAGTACCTAATACTTTTAAAACAATTGTTTGCAAATCATTCTTCAGTAATTACAATGTAACAATCTCTTAACAATTAAAAATATCACGAATTTTTTGAAACACTGACATTTACTTTTTATTGATTACTATTTTTGACAGGTCGACGTATGACGCATCAGAGATGTGATGGCGTAGTTTCTGAACGGGCTCATGTCAATTTATCTACTTGCGTGTGCATACAAGTCGCGAATTTTACAAAATTAGCACAGTTTTCACAATAAACTTACCAAATCAAGCTACCCTAAGTGATGGCTGGGAAGTTGAATAAATTCGAAACGCCCAGCTCTGCCAGCTCCGATAGGTAATGCGAGTGTGTTAACCTTCTGAAATGTTTATTTAAACAGCTGGCCCGTGTTATAAAAAAATGCGCTGTTGAAGAATCGTTTTTCAGTGTTGGCTTAGTCATCGTGCAGTCTACGAGGTGTTTTCGTGTGTGGTGTTTTGTGCTAAACATAATACATCATAATTCGTGAAAGCAACGTTGCATTATAACCTCTGCACGCATTGTGATATTTTTAGAAAATCATTTAGTTCATTGGCAGCTCGCTTCTCGCTGAATAATCGTGTCGTGGAAACACGTGGTCTGCACTGAACGTGCCCAAACACGCCGTCTAGCGCGACGACTCGGCAATATCAAGATATGGAGACAGGTTCATTGATCTTCTCAAACCCGTAAGATATTCTGTCAATACGATGTTAGGTCGTCTGTGTGACTAGCCGCCGGCTTCTGTGCAGTGACACGCAATTTATGTTATTTGTGCTTAGATCTGTTTTTATTATTTTGCTTTTTCCCAGGAGTAATCACTGTTACCTCCTGTGATTAACAGCTTATTCTGTAGAGACAGCACATAGACACACGAATGTGACATTTCGAGTATGTTTGTTGACTAATCTTGACTAAACAAAAAATATAAACACTGGCAATGACCTTCATCATATGATAATCAAGTGTGAATAAGTAAAACATCATTTCTATATTAATAATTTTATCAGGCTTTTAGACTGATAAAACTAATCTGAATGATAATAATACTAATGGTACCTTGATTTATAAACTTACTACCTATAACATAACAAAGACTGTTTTGTTTTGCAAATTAGTTTAATTCTTTAATTGAATGTGAATAACCTTGATCTAAAAATGATATTATCTTTGGTTTTACTGCTTTTATATCTGACCAAGTTTGTGACCTTTACACAAATTATATAAAAACCAATCCATTGTTATTCAACTGAAACTGTTTTTAAACTCATTTTCTCAGATAACGTTGACCTACAAAATTATTATTTTTTACAAATAATTTGTAACAAAATCCAGTTTCTTTATATTTGGTTTCAGACTAACAGTACATGGCATAATTTACTGATTTTTCACAAACGATTTGCTAATTTGAATTTATTCATTGATTTGATTGTTCCTGTGACCCATTCCTAAAAAGATTGCATAAAAAAAAATGTTAATGGACTTGGCATTAGTGTAGCTTCCTATCGGCAAAAAATTAGTATAATCATATCAGTATTTGCTGAGATTATTTCCTACAAACAACCATATTTCCCCTTATAATATTGATTAAGATTGTTTTCATGTCAAACTATAAGGTTGATATCAAATAACAAAACATGATTGTTTTAATAATTAAGGCAAACATCCAACAAATAAAGGTAAGTAAACAACTACTAAAATAACTATGTTAATAACATATTAATTTATAGACTGATAATGAAATAAATATCACAGCACATGATAGAAACAGAGATGCAACTTCTGAAATAAATAAATAACTTCTATCAAATATTTACTCTATAGCAAACTCTTCCCAATGTGTGGAGGTCAGATAACCAGTATCGCCATGTAACTACTGCTACTGGTATTATTCAGCAGAATGGTTTTAGACTGGAAACACATCCCAGATCCCACAGTTGGGGAAAAGCTATGCAAATGGTAATGTACCTACATAATCTCCTCTTTTTTCCTCATAGCTATTTTGATTGTTACTAGCATGACTGAAAAACAGGTTTCAATAGTGATTCATTAATGGCATGTAAATATTGATTGTGAGTAGAGATTAAAACAATAATATTATCAGTTCAATTGAATTAAATGTTATCAATTGATTCATAATAAGATAAATATTATCTTTTGTTATTTTGTGTCTGTTTTGTAATTATGATTGATAGGGGCGTTTCAGTCTCTTCATTACATATTATAAAGCTATTGAAATTGCAAATAACCGATCAATTTACTATCACAGACTCCTGTTAAGTGTACCTCACCTAGGTTTCGGTTCTGGAATGAAAATTGATATGCCATATTGTCAAACATGCATTTGTTGCTGAGATTGTTTGAATATATTATCAACATCATTTGACTTGTATATTAATTAGTGATGCATCAACAATTTCTTCCCAGAAACGTGTAGTAAAGTTCACTTCATTGTTTCGCTTCAAGCATAGTTTCATATTTAATTCTGGATTATTTCTTTCTATTGCCTATACTACTGTAGTATAATATGATCTGTGGCTATAGTAACCATATATATATTGCTGTAAACTGAAGAATGTAATATTGAATGGATGTATTGTTTGTATTTGTATCACTGTCTCTTCCTGCGCTGTGTGCTATATTAATAAACTGCTATAAATACACATCAACAACATTGCCCGTGATAACTGTAATTGCATGGAAATATTTTATGAGAAAATGATGGAGCATACCTACACAAGAAATAGTATAAGTACCTAATATTAGTTTTCAGTATCTTGAAATTAATATATGCTTACATCATCCAATAAAAAGATATAATCGCCTAATAACAGAAACGAAAGTAATAAATGCATAAAACAAAACATTTAAGGTCATACAAAAACAATTTATCATAACATTTTATCGATGAGATCAATACAAAGGCAATTGTAAACACTTTTGCGCCAGCGAGTAACAATTTTAGCTGCACCTCTATGTCGATTAAAACTATTATAGTTTTACCAAAGATAAAGTATTTATAGTTTATCTTTCCATAAATCCTGTCTTGACCTCGTATTGATGGGAAGAGCCGAGACCTTGGTCTTATTTTAAAACTAATATTAAACTACAATATAATATGCCACAGATTGTGGAATTAAATAAAACTGTATGGAATGGTTAATCTCACAGAAGCCATAAATAAATGAATGAAAGCAATTTAACAGTCAAACACACATTTTCTTTGTAAAACTTTTGTTTCTAGGTATTCTGTCTCATCATAAATATTATATGCAATAGTCGACAGTTAGTTTGACCTACACACATATTCTAGTGTCATTTCAAGTGTTTCAAGAAAGTGATATCTACTTGATAGTCTTATCTAAATATGATCATTTCTGTGTATTTAAAGATAAGTCATTGTTAGTGAGAAAACGAAAATAATTTTATGAATGGATTTTCCCGTAAATCAAGTGGAACTGTTTGGAAGTGAGCCAAATATGAGACTTTCAGTGTCTTTGTATTTTCCTCATTACTGGTACTTATACTAGTATCTTTAGTTTAGGGCCTTGCACCGCTTTAGTACCTTAAAACAATGTACTACAGCATACTCCTAAGTAACGGCTAGGTTAAAAGGTTTGAAAAAAATATATTTATCATTTGTTCATGTACCTACATTATTTGTGAAACATGATTTTGTCGTATAGTTTCACTTTAAAATAATAATTAACAACACGATATTTTGTCGCTACAATGGATAAAAACTACTCCAAAACGACTTGGATGTTTAAAAATATTTTACACAAAAATTAATAGCTAGTATTTCTTCATAACTGAAATAGTATATGTAAATCAAATAATTTATTGCAAACAAAACTGTCCAAAACGAGGTTCAATATTGATAATCTGGCTCCGAGCGGGCGCACGGCCAGTACCGTACTGTGTTAACATTGGGGAATATATACGCTTTAAAGCACCTTACTTACTTACCTTACCCTGTATCTGTAGATTTTAAGATGACTGTATAGTATGCTTTAAAGATTTTTGAGGTTGAGGCTCCTTGGGCAGGTAAAGTGGACCATGCGCTTGCGCACTTGTGCTACTTTGTCACTCACTAAATGACCTACATTCTATGTAAACAAGTACAAATCAAGATATAAGGTACCGCTAAGCTGTTATGCACAAGTACGGTATTTATTTTGTATTCAACTGCTAAAACTATACAACCCACCGCCAATTTTTATTTGCAAATAGGATTACCTGAGATTTTTGAATTTTTCGTTTTTTTATAAACGTTTTTTATTTCTTCTTTTTTCTTAAAATTTTTTCTTTATTTTTACGTAAGTCAATTATGTGATGTTATAGACACGGACACACCTCTCTCTTATCAAATGTTATCGCACATAATTCCTGCGAGAGATAACACAGTTTACGTGGTTTTACCATCACTGATAAGCGGCTATCTGACTGATACATTAGTTTACACTAGTTGATAAATGTTTGTGTCGTGCAATTCCACGGTTTGTTATGAAAGAACAAGCGCATGTTGAGTCTACGCCAGTCATATTTTTTTATATAAGACATTCGTATTGAAAATGCCACGCGCGGAGCCCTTTTCAATATTTTAATACATAGCTCTAAGAATGAACAGTACTTAAATAAGCCCGATGTCTGGATTCGTGACTGCTTTATTGGCAATAGACTCGCCACCTTCAGACTTGAAACATAACTAGCAAAATGCAGGTGTATACTATTAAAGATCTACTCCTCTGCCTAACACAGATAAATAGAGACGTGATCAAGCGTGATGGTTTGTTACGCAAATTAGTAAGAATTGTATCCAATAAAAAGATATTGGAGGAAATGGGGTCATGGCATATATCTATATCCACCTGTCGGACAAATAAAACAGACTTCTGATGTCTTAGCATAACAAGTAAAATTAAAAAAAACCCCGACACATTTTTATTTCATGCTTTTTAAACTAGCTAGATAATTTATCTTGTAGTAGACACACTTCGATCGATCATCTATCGAACACGTAATTATGACACGACTAGCTTCTACCAGCGGCTTCGCCCACGTGTTAGTCAAAAATTATCCCGAAGGAACATATTCCCGGGATACAAAGTATCCTTTGTTCTATTCCTGACTATAATCTATATCTGTGTCGAATTTCATCCAGATCCGTCCAGCCGTTTGAGCGTGAAGAAGTAACAAACATACAAACACATACACCCACACTCACAAACTTTCACCTTTAGAATATTAGTGTGATGTGATGTGAAAATACCCCGATTCAAACAGTAAAAACGACCATAACTTTTGTACGGCTGAAACGATTTTCATCAAACATTTCGATAAAGTCACAAAAACACTTTCGATAAAGTCACCTTTCAAACAAAAAAAACTAAATCAAAATTGGTTCATTTGTTTAGGAGCTATGATGCCACAGTCAGGTACAGATACACACATCAAAATTCTAACAGACCACGTTTTCTGTAGGGTGTTAAAAACTAATTAATTCCGTATCATTTATTTTCTTGGAACACAAGAAGATACGATAAATACTGCAGTCTTATCACTACAAAATGCAATACCCTACTTATCTCATTCTTTATCCTATATTTAGACAAAAGTTGGCCGATACTACTGTACTATTATTTATTCTGTGCCGATACTAGCTAATCTGCATAAACAATACATACCTAGGTACTTATATCTGTCAGAGTCAATGAACTTTTCACAACAATCATTATCATTTGCATGATTTGTTTTTAAAAATTGGACTGTGTTTTCTGCATCTAATTTCTCGTTAACTTGTAAGTAAACTAATGCCTGAATTCACTAACACTAGGGGCCTTATTTATAAAACTTTTTAATCATATAATTAGTTAAAATACTGGTTAGCAGATTCTTAATTCAAAATTTCTATGGAGAATTTGAATTTAGAATCTGCTTGATTCAAATTTTCTATGGAGAATTTGAATTTAGACTCTGCCGACAATGAAGGCCTAAATAAAAGCACGCTATTGGCTTTTCAACTCTTGACCCTGAGTCGAGAGCTGAAAATCCAAGTCACGTTTGTTTGCACTATAGATAGGGTGGGGACCTCACAAATACATCACATCATCTGTTATGGCAGTGAATTGGTAGCACTAATGTGGCACACCTCCGGTCAAAGGTCATGGTCAAGAAACAACATTTTCAAGACAACATTTTTTATCGATCTAGTTTAACTGTGACCTCAATTTTTATCAGTCTGTAGGCTAGACTACACGAAAAAGTATGGGCCCAAAAATGACGGCAGACTTCGAGGATTCTCGCATCAATGTGTTAATCTCGTCATGCCACGTTTTCGGCTCAAAAATGAGCTGCATCGGAAGCCCAAACATGTATGTGTGTAGTCCTAGCTTAAAGCCCGATACCTGAGCAAATTGATGAATGAAAGAACACAGATTTGTTTAGCACATGCCAAAGCACACAGCACCAAATAAATGGATACAAAAAAAAAAACACATTTTCACATCATCAGCAAGTTTTCTAACTTTGTTCTTATTCTGCAGTGACACAGAACTCGCATTGGAGCTGAGCGAGCAGGTGTTCCTGGATGACGATGACTACTCCTCGAGAGCGCCGGCCTCCCCCACCACTGTCCCCAACGTGAGACCTTACAGGCCCCCTTCCACAGGTAAGATTTTTTTTTTTAATCTGACACTCAAACAAAGGCATCCTCGTGAAGTGAAGAGGCGATAATGTGGCCTCAAGCAAGTGAGACGGATCCGTAGATGAAATTAACTACAGCTGGATGAACTGTTAAAGGCAATGGCAACATCAAGTCGAGGCTGAAATGGATAAAATTGTCTGCATCTTGGTGACCAAAAAAAGGCAAACTGGAGACGGGACGAAGATGTCGCATATATTCGCGATTGTCACAGAGCCTAAGATAAAATTTACTACTAGCATATCTAAAGGCAGCCTCGTGCCGTCAAGGAAATAATGCCTCAAGACGAGACTTATGTATGATAAAATTAACTGCATCCGCATGAGCTATTAAATGCAGTCTCTGGTAAGGAAAAGTGTGGCCTCAACGTGACTTGAGACCACATATTCGCTCATCAGAGACCATCACACAGTTCCTCAGCAGATTGCACCAAACTTACTGAACGAGGTCACCTGTCGTCGAATTGTTTTCGTACGTAATTCGAGCCTTAAATGCATCGCGCGTGTGGCCTTCGGTGCAACTGGTCTTATAGCGTCATCGCTTAACTGCACAAACCTGAATATTGTTTAAAAAGACAATCGCTTTACGTAAAAAGAGAATTATTAGCATTTTGTGACAGGTCATGCAACAAATGCAATTATAAAGAGAATCAAATCTGCCCTAGATTGGAGTATAGATAGAAAGATTACAGTTTATGATTTTTATATCTTCTTGAGAAGTTGTGTACAATATCTGGATTGTGGACGTTAAACAGTCAATGAAGAAGACCAGCTTGTTACTGCCCACTCCAGGGCAAAGGCCTCATACAGAGAAGGCACGAGCATTAGTCACCACGCTTGTTCAATCAATGCGGATATGCGATTTCAATATATAATAATCTAAGAGCCCTACTATTCCATCTTAAAACTATCATGATTCCGGTGTGAGATAGAGAGGAAGAATACCACTATCCTGTCACAACGTAATCATGATGGCATTAGCACTGCATAGTACGGTCGCAGGTTTCCTTACGATGTTTCCTTCACCATTGTCGCCGATGACCAAGATAAACTCAGAAAATATTCGATGTACAATACTGGTATTTAGCGGCATACAGTTGACTGGAAGCCAATGGAAGCCGAGTGTATCATAGTTGGAAGAAAAAGCTTGGCAGATTAAAGTGCAAAAATGTACTTAGCAGTAAGAAACTTTTATGTTAAGTTAGTCAGTAATAAACGCTTGTCTTGAACGAACGTGTTTAGATCAACCTCCATTTCAAGATGATGATTTAGAGCTTGTGAATCATCTTCTACCAGCTCCCGCATTACCCAGTAATCCGAATGGAATACCGCTTGACGTTTACAACTAAACGTTGGTGGATGAACAACAGCTGATTCACAGCGCGGGTCTATATTTAGAGCATTTCTCTATGCTCTACTAGCGTAGAATGGCAATAACCTATGACGCTCGTCGGGTCAGTCGCCTGAACAGTTTGTGGACAGGAGAATGCTCTAGAAAAATAGATTTTTAGTTGTTTACGTATGTCGTAGAGCTAAAGTCGTGACCTTAGTTTAGGAACAGTCGATGAATTTGGAAAGTCGCGGCTGATAACGTTGAATTCCAAACCATTTTTTATTCAGGATTTTGGAATGTGGCCCATTCTTGCTTCCAGATTTTTTTTAAACTTCATTTATGGCGCATAATCATATTACTTGTAGACCCAAACTTCACGTTGTATTATAATTATTATCAAAGTTACCTGTATTGCTGCAAGTAACAATACAAACCTTTCTTATAACGACATGAACAATCTCATGTCAAATAAAACATTATTTAAAGAAAGTGTATAAACATAATTATGTATGGCACATGTATACATCGACATTTATAACTACTAAGGTCAAGTCAAGCATTGTTACCAACACAACTCGATCCTACCTACCTATACCTACCTTATCTATGTGAAATAAAGTATAATTTAGATTGTGGCTCCACCAGACTGTATTTTGATCCATGGGTTTGCAAGTAAGACGAGTCGATGCAAATTGCACATGGTGTTTGACCACACACTCTGACCTAATGGACTACTTGTGATATAACATGATCCTGTGTTTACGTTAGTGCCACAAGGGAATCCAATCCCGCGCCATTTTGCGGGATTAACATTTTGTTCCAACTACTTTGGGATTAATGAACTTGATCCCGCAAAATAGAATGTTTGATGCGGGATTGGATACCCTTAGTGTAACTGTACAAGTAATTACAAGTATGTTATTATATCAGCCCATAGTGTCCTACTACTCGTACTAGGCAATAGCCGCCTTCCACTTCTCACGGTTTTTTGTTGTTGCGTGGCTGTATTTTATTCGGAGCTACTGGCAATTCCTGTACAGATAAAAATATTTGTACTTAATGTTATTGCACGCGATAAGGAGGAAGTTACCCTAACCGCGAACAACACAATAAAATTATTTTGTCCATATCTTGCTTCCTTAAATGTTTCTGAATGAAAAACAGCCAACTATATTTCACAACCTTTAGAAAAATGGCATGTTAGATAAATATAAAATATGTCATTGAAGTGTAAATACCTACCTTCCTCACCTAAGTGTTAAATATCACAATTAGCGTAGATACTCTAACTGATAAATCGTGATTATACCGTACGGGGAATTTACCTTTATTCATCACTATCCTCTTGTCCTTAGTGACCAATTTGTTGGGGTCAGCGGAACATCTCTTTTTCTTTAATACTTCATCATCCCAGTACTCACCCCTTTCCAGTCTTATTTTTAAAAACTTTCAGCCATATGATTAATTTAAATACAGCTTAGCATCTGAATTTTCTGTGGAGAATTTGAATTAAGAATCTTCTTAATTCAAATTGTCCACAGAAAATTCATGAATCAATCTTTTACACAGTCCATCATTCTTCTTCTTCCTAGCACCATCCCACTTTAACATTCTGTCCTGTGTTGTCGGGTCGGGCAGTTCATCCTCCAATAGGACTTTTGTCATAATAGTCCACCACGTAGCCACCCATCGTGATAAATTTTGCTACTCTTGACTTAAATTCTACGACAAAGGGAAAATGTAGAACAACGAACGAAGGTTTATGAGTGGCTGTACCTCATTAAGACCTGCCACTATTGACCGCGATCCCATTATGACGTAGGTAGGTATTGTAAACAGTGAGACAACTTTATTGACATTTATTGCAGATTTTGGATAAATTAACACACTCATGTAATGTGCATTATTAGTTTATTTTGTTGTGTAAACTATAAATATTTAAGTTTGAATGATGTAATTTGTGGCAAGTCAAATATGTAGGTATTGTGTTTCACTACCTTTTTGCCGCGACTTCGCTGCCATTGCGTATCTCACAGGGATCATACATATATTCGGGCTAAAATGTAGCCTAGGATGACATTCACGGATAGTGTAGCTGTCTGTATCAGTGGAATAATGTTCGATACCGAAAGAAATGTTCCAAAGATTCTTTTTACAAACAAAGACACAACTTTACTTCTTTGTAATACTAGTTTAGTTTGATAAGTTATGCAAGACACATCTTGCTGGATCCATCTTTAATATTTGTATAATTAATGAATTAATGGGTAAAATATGCTAAAAAACTACAAATGCCAGCAGTCCTACAACATTATTGTATAATTCCATACAATTACAAATCCGTTCTGCTAGGCTGTGGCCTGTGGGGTTTATTATTTAACGTTTTCATAAACAATTGCCGCGTGGTACGAGACCAATGTTTTCATTCACGTTTTCTCGCACGTACTCGAGGACACGTGATTCTTGCTCCGTGCTATTTGCGCAAATCACATTCTGCTTATACAGTGAACTTGTGCGAACTTTGTCTAAGCTTAGACTTGCAAAAAGACGTACGTTTTGTATGTGAAGTTGACGATAAATCAATTGTTCGTCGCGTTTACAGGCTGTGCCCTAGTTCTACGTTCTACACGAGCTGTTAATAGCGTTCGGATTTCGGTGCGGTTTAGTACATAATAATGTGAGGGCGTTTTTGTTTCCTGATAGGCTAGTATTATATTATCTGTGCTGATAGCTACAACCTAGGGGGTCTTGAACCGGTTGAAACTTGTAATTACCGACACAGTTAAAATCCATTGTCTCGCGTGGATCAACGTTTCAAGAGTAAATAGATTATTTCTTTTCTAGAGCAGTTAGTCTGAACCTAAATACTTGTGTTTCAAGAGGTATCATCGCCCAAATGTCCGGGTAACGAATAATAATACAATTTTCATGTTATCTTAATATTGTTTTGATAAAAGAGTGTTTGACGGATGATTGTGATCGATACCGTGTATATAAAGCGACAAGTAATTAATGCAATGTTATTGTTTCTTGGCATACAATGAGAAGTATGTTTTGTAAAATCGACAGGAGGCCAAATCAAGTTACTGAATAATACATCAAGGTGGACTTAAAATAACTAAAGGAAAAGTTGTCGCTTAAGTTGACTCCACAAAAATTGGTTTCGAAGTATTTTACAGTCTCAATGATAGGAAAGCTCTATAAAGGTGTACTATAGCTGAAATAGTGAAAGTTATATATCCCATTATACCGTAAGAACTCGAGACTAATCAGACCAATGATACAAATAATGCCTGTCGGTGTTTGCATTACTTGGGACGAGACTGGACCCCACAACACAAGGAATCCTAGTGCCCAGGATCCAGGAAATTTATAAAAACTAAGCACTTAGTTAAACTACTGTATATTTTTAGGATTCCGTACCCGAAAGGTCCAAACGGCGCATATTTAATATTTTTAAATTGACCTATCCCATCGAGTGGGTCATCGTCGTTTAGCGCTCGTTGAGTAGATAAATACGTTGTATTTCTGTTTTAAATAATATTGGAAAACAAAGGAATGAGAAGCCACCAAAGTATTAGCATTTTGTTCCGAAGAATTCTTTAACTTCCGATTGATCTATGAACTTCAAATTCGGTGATAATGTTTATTATTACGCATATTTTACTATCAAATACAAATATATTGCAAAATCCGATATTTTCTTTGAATTGCCCTCAAATTTTCTACTACAACCACCAACCACCTTGATTTTGCGGTTTGGTACGAAATCCTAAATGTGCGAAGTCGGACACGCACTTGGACGGTTTTTTACTTACCATATATTGTCGACTGTAGGGCAACGAACTGTTAATTAAAGTTAAATTTAAATAGGTAACTTCGGAACAATTCCATGGCATTGTTCTTACAATCGTATGTTTACCAGACACGGTATGGGAATAAGGCATGAGGAAAACATTGTTACCTATAAACAGTAATTAAAAATCGCGTCCACTGTAACACGTGCAATTAAAATTTGGGTGACAGTCTAAAAATTAATTTAATTTATAATTCAGTAGAAATAAACTGCACTATATATATTTTTTTAAATACAATACAATAATGTACAGCCTTATTACTGACTAGCTGCTGCCCGCGGCTTCGCTCACGTAGAATTAGTAGGTACTTCTATCTTTATAAATTATAGCCTCGTTCGTTCGTCCGTTTCGTTATTCCGATGTATAAAGCTCTATTACTGTAAAGTATCATTAAAATCCGTGCAGTAGTTTTTGCGAGAAAGAGTAACAAACATCCATCCATCCTCACCCCCTGGGCCCTATCAGAATATCAGCGCAGTGATATTTTCTTTTTAATATCGTTGCACATGCTGAGATAGGAGCCTTTTTGGTCTCGCACGGGGTTTTTTATATTTTATTATTGTTTGTGTTTTGCTTATCTCGTGTCTCCTGTGCGGGTCACAAATAAATATTTTTTCTTTTCTTTCTTTTTTCTCACAAACTTTTGCGTTTATAGTACATTAGCAGAATCTTAATTCAAATTTTCCATGGAGAATTTCAAATTCTCCATGGAAAATTTGAATTAAGATTCTGCTAATCAATATTCAAGTAAAGTATTCATATTATTATTATGGTGAGAAGTTTTTTTTTTACAAATGATGCTATAAAAGCCCGTTCTTATAACAGTAATAATAAAAAAGTGCTCGAGCGAATATAGTCCTAAATAAGCGAATAAATTCACATTTGGTACAACCAGCAACCTTCACGCATAATTCCGTTGATCAGACGACGTTGACCGACCATAACAATAACCTCGCCAAGTGATTAAAAGAATTAGTAGTTCTTTGACTGGAGACAGGAAGACACCGGTCGCGTGACAGAATTTTGTGTAAAATATTATAACGTGTTATAATTATATATAAGCTGGAACTTTGTGCTTTGGATAAAAGTGTGAGTGTAATAAATTTACTTGCAGTAAAGTTTAGAAGAACATGTGTTTTGAACAATAGTCACTGAGCTATTCGTATCGTGTAGAAAAAAACAAAGCTAGCAAAAAAAATTGGTCAGAAAAAAGAAATCGACTGTTTTGCATGAGTGTTGAGAACTAAAACCCACTGACCAAAAGTTGTGCTAGAAAGATGCTGTGTTCTGGTTAAGTGATAAAATATTAATAGTTCTTCTACTAAACGTGAGAAATTGTGCTTTGAAAGAGATATGTGAAAAATGTGCATTTGCTGACCATATCAATATTTTACTTCAGGCTTCCAACTATATTCAGACAGGAAAGAGACGAAGTAATTGATTAAGGTAGGTGTAAGCAGAGCATATGGGCTCAAGTTACGAAGTTTGCAATCTGAACCAATGTGCTTTTGGTACTCCGAGCATCGTGTGAAACTAGTGCTACCTCTGACGAGCTCCCGATCAAATATATTTGGAATTCCTTTTGAGAAGACGTTATCCAACAAACCTCCATTTCTGAATTAAGAATTTAAAGTTGAGTATTTCTGAAGCTTTACTTAATCCTGAAAACCTTTACATTAATAGGATTCGACACGTTCTCAATTCGGAAACCGGTCAAAAATGTCTTTGTATAAAGTTTACTGTTGCCCTATGGTTTTCTGTGATACATAATCCATTGTTTGCAGAATATTGTTTAGGCATTTGGTGGTTTTCCTTAGATTCAATACTATAAATTCAAGTGAGTTTAACAGTGTACCTTGGTTAGTCGTTCGTGAGGTCGTGTCTGTATATAAAATTTTTAGTAGAGTGATTCTGAAGTTAGTATACGCTCAGAAATGAATATGAAGTTGAGTATGTGCGGTAGTGATAACAAAAAATAACTGTTTTATTAGTGGTGGTGTTTTCAGTGAAGTGGAACTCTTTTCATTATTTTTATTTTCTTTGGAAGCACCCACTGCACCCACGTGTGTAAAAACAGTTCAAGTTTAGGATTTATCTGAGTTCATCTAGTGTACGTGATATTATTATTAAGACAAATCTGTGCATTTATAACGTTGACTTATAGGAGATTAATAAAACCTTTTTATGAAAAAAATTCTAACTGTATTATTATGACTAGTATTTGCTTGGTGCGCGAGCT
Source organism: Orthosia incerta (assembly GCA_948252205.1). Taxonomy (NCBI): domain Eukaryota; kingdom Metazoa; phylum Arthropoda; class Insecta; order Lepidoptera; family Noctuidae; genus Orthosia; species Orthosia incerta. The sequence continues at coordinate 27,996,381 of OX411760.1, forward strand.
GCAAGCAGCTCGCGTGTTGTTGTCCCTACACCTACCCTACACCTACCCTACACCTACCCTACACCTACCCTACACCTACCCTACACCTACCCTACACCTACCCTACACCTACCCTACACCTACCCTACACCTACCCTACACCTACCCTACACCTACCCTACACCTACCCTACACCTACCCTACACCTACCCTACACCTACCCTACACCTACCCTACACCTACCCTACACCTACCCTACACCTACCCTACACCTACCCTACACCTACCCTACACCTACCCTACACCTACCCTACACCTACCCTACACCTACCCTACACCTACCCTACACCTACCCTACACCTACCCTACACCTACCCTACACCTACCCTACACCTACCCTACACCTACCCTACACCTACCCTACACCTACCCTACACCTACCCTACACCTACCCTACACCTACCCTACACCTACCCTACACCTACCCTACACCTACCCTACACCTACCCTACACCTACCCTACACCTACCCTACACCTACCCTACACCTACCCTACACCTACCCTACACCTACCCTACACCTACCCTACACCTACCCTACACCTACCCTACACCTACCCTACACCTACCCTACACCTACCCTACACCTACCCTACACCTACCCTACACCTACCCTACACCTACCCTACACCTACCCTACACCTACCCTACACCTACCCTACACCTACCCTACACCTACCCTACACCTACCCTACACCTACCCTACACCTACCCTACACCTACCCTACACCTACCCTACACCTACCCTACACCTACCCTACACCTACCCTACACCTACCCTACACCTACCCTACACCTACCCTACACCTACCCTACACCTACCCTACACCTACCCTACACCTACCCTACACCTACCCTACACCTACCCTACACCTACCCTACACCTACCCTACACCTACCCTACACCTACCCTACACCTACCCTACACCTACCCTACACCTACCCTACACCTACCCTACACCTACCCTACACCTACCCTACACCTACCCTACACCTACCCTACACCTACCCTACACCTACCCTACACCTACCCTACACCTACCCTACACCTACCCTACACCTACCCTACACCTACCCTACACCTACCCTACACCTACCCTACACCTACCCTACACCTACCCTACACCTACCCTACACCTACCCTACACCTACCCTACACCTACCCTACACCTACCCTACACCTACCCTACACCTACCCTACACCTACCCTACACCTACCCTACACCTACCCTACACCTACCCTACAACTACCCTACACCTACCCTACACCTACCCTACACCTACCCTACACCTACCCTACACCTACCCTACACCTACCCTAAACTTTGTTCCAAAAAACATAACCCTAATGTTTGCTTGTCGTCGCCAGGCACTGAAATTCGCTTCACCCACTCAACCTTCGTTACGCTACGGAGGTCGCCGGCTCGCTTCGCTCGCCACCTCCCCCCTGCGCTGCACTCGGTCTCGTAGGTTCGCTCCACTCGGGATCCCTACGCTGAATCCGTAAAAAAAACAAAAAAAAGATTCGCCAAAACGGGGGGGGAAGGGGGGAGATGGGGGCAAGGGGGTCAACCTTGAAAAATGGTTTTTACTTTTTCGAGCCTCCTCTAAACGATTCCGTAAAAAAAACACCAAAAAAAGGTTAGCCAAAACGGGGGGAGGAGGGGGAGAAGGGGGCAAGGGGGTCAACTTTGTTAAATGGTTTGGTTGTGACTATAGCATTGCCCCTTTATATGAATCTGAAAAAAGAAATGTTCCAAGTCTCTCAACTTCCGAGATCCGCTTAAAGGAGGGGAGAAGGGGGGCGAGGGGGTCAACTTTGAAAAATGGTTTTTACTTTTCCGAACCTCCTCTAAACGATTCCGTAAAAAAAACTGGGGGGGAGGGGGGAGAAGGGGGGCAAGGGGGTCAACTTTGAATAATGGTTTGTTTGTGACTAAAGCATTGCCCCTTTATATGAATCTGAAAAAAGAAATGTTCCAAGTCTCTCAACTTCCGAGATCCGCTTAATGGGGGGGAGAAGGGGGACGAGGGGGTCAACTTTGAAAAATGGTTTTTACTTTTCCGAACCTCCTCTAAACGAATCCGTAAAAAAAACCAAAAAAAAAAGATTAGCCAAAACGGGGGGGGAGGGGGGAGAAGGGGGCAAGGGGGTCAACTTTGTTAAATGGTTTGGTTGTGACTATAGCATTGCCCCTTTATATGAATCTGAAAAAAGAAATGTTCCAAGTCTCTCAACTTCCGAGATCCGCTTAAAGGGGGGGAGAAGGGGGGTGAGGGGGTCATTTTTGAAAAATGGTTTTTACTTTTCCGAGCCTCCTCTAAACGAATCCGTAAAAAACAAAAAATACGGGTACCTTAGTTTCCGAGATACGATAGAGGGGGGGAGGAGGGGGGGGGAAAAGGGGAAGTTTGGGACTTTTCCCATACTCACGGGAGTTACTTGTTTACGAATCTGTCAAAATATACCCACCTCCCCATCCACCATCTGGGAGAACAATTATGTCAATGAGTGAGTCAGTCAGTGAGTCAGTGAGTGGTAATGCAGTTTTATATAGTATAACTAGTATTTGCTTGGTGCGCGAGCTGCAAGCAGCTCGCGGCTTTGTCGTGTTTTTGAGAAGTATTCCTTAACCTACCCTTCACCTACCCTACACCTACCCTACACCTACCCTACACCTACCCTACACCTACCCTACACCTACCCTACACCTACCCTACACCTACCCTACACCTACCCTACACCTACCCTACACCTACCCTACACCTACCCTACACCTACCCTACACCTACCCTACACCTACCCTACACCTACCCTACACCTACCCTACACCTACCCTACACCTACCCTACACCTACCCTACACCTACCCTACACCTACCCTACACCTACCCTACACCTACCCTACACCTACCCTACACCTACCCTACACCTACCCTACACCTACCCTACACCTACCCTACACCTACCCTACACCTACCCTACACCTACCCTACACCTACCCTACACCTACCCTACACCTACCCTACACCTACCCTACACCTACCCTACACCTACCCTACACCTACCCTACACCTACCCTACACCTACCCTACACCTACCCTACACCTACCCTACACCTACCCTACACCTACCCTACACCTACCCTACACCTACCCTACACCTACCCTACACCTACCCTACACCTACCCTACACCTACCCTACACCTACCCTACACCTACCCTACACCTACCCTACACCTACCCTACACCTACCCTACACCTACCCTACACCTACCCTACACCTACCCTACACCTACCCTACACCTACCCTACACCTACCCTACACCTACCCTACACCTACCCTACACCTACCCTACACCTACCCTACACCTACCCTACACCTACCCTACACCTACCCTACACCTACCCTACACCTACCCTACACCTACCCTACACCTACCCTACACCTACCCTACACCTACCCTACACCTACCCTACACCTACCCTACACCTACCCTACACCTACCCTACACCTACCCTACACCTACCCTACACCTACCCTACACCTACCCTACACCTACCCTACACCTACCCTACACCTACCCTACACCTACCCTACACCTACCCTACACCTACCCTACACCTACCCTACACCTACCCTACACCTACCCTACGCCTACCCTACACCTACCCTACGCCTACCCTAAACTTTGTTCCAAAAAACATAACCCTAATGTTTGCTTGTCGTCGCCAGGCACTGAGTTTCGCTTCACCCACTCAACCTTCGTTACGCTACGGAGGTCGCCGGCTCGCTTCGCTCGCCACCTCCCCCCTGCGCTGCACTCGGTCTCGTAGGTTCGCTCCACACGGGATCCCTACGCTGAATCCGTAAAAAAAACAAAAAAAAGATTCGCCAAAACGGGGGGGGGGAGGGGGGAGATGGGGGGCAAGGGGGTCAACTTTGAAAAATGGTTTGTTTGTGACTATAGCATTGCCCCTTTATATGAATCTGAAAAAAGAAATGTTCCAAGTCTCTCAACTTCCGAGATCTGCTTAAAGGGGGGGAGAAGGGGGGCGAGGGGGTCAACTTTGAAAAATGGTTTTTACTTTTCCGAGCCTCCTCTAAACGATTCCGTAAAAAAAAACAAAAAAAAAGATTAGCCAAAACGGGGGGGGAGGGGGGAGAAGGGGGGCAAGGGGGTCAACTTTGAAAACTGGTTCGTTTGTGACTATAGCATTGCCCCTTTATATGAATCTGAAAAAGAAATGTTCCAAGTCTCTCAACTTCCGAGATCCGCTTAAAGGGGGGGAGAAGGGGGGCGAGGGGGTCAACTTTGAAAAATGGCTTTTACTTTTCCGAGCCTCCTCTAAACGAATCCGTAAAAAAACTAAAAAAAAAAATCGCCAAAACGGGGGGGGGGGAGGGGGGAGAAGGGGGGCAAGAGGGTCAACTTTGAAAACTGGTTCGTTTGTGACTATAGCATTGCCCCTTTATATGAATCTGAAAAAAGAAATGTTCCAAATGTTCCAACTTTCGAGATCCGCTTAAAGGGGGGGAGAAGGGGGGCGAGGGGGTCAACTTTGAAAAATGGTTTTTACTATTCCAAGCCTCCTCTAAACGAATCCGTAAAAAAACAGAATACCGGTACCTTAGTTTCCGAGATACGATAGAGGGGGGGAGGATGGGGGAGGAAAAGGGGAGGTTTGGGACTTTTCCCATACTCGCGAGAGTGACTTGTTTACGAATCTGTCAAAATATACCCACCTCCCCCTTCACCATCTGGGAGAACAATTATGTCAATCAGTCAGTGAGTGGTAATGCAATTTTATATAATATAACTAGTATTTGCTTGGTGCGCGAGCTGCAAGCAGCTCGCGGCTTTGTCGTGTTTTTGAGAAGTATTCCTTAACCTACACCTACCCTACACCTACCCTACACCTACCCTACACCTACCCTACACCTACCCTACACCTACCCTACACCTACCCTACACCTACCCTACACCTACCCTACACCTACCCTACACCTACCCTACACCTACCCTACACCTACCCTACACCTACCCTACACCTACCCTACACCTACCCTACACCTACCCTACACCTACCCTACACCTACCCTACACCTACCCTACACCTACCCTACACCTACCCTACACCTACCCTACACCTACCCTACACCTACCCTACACCTACCCTACACCTACCCTACACCTACCCTACACCTACCCTACACCTACCCTACACCTACCCTACACCTACCCTACACCTACCCTACACCTACCCTACACCTACCCTACACCTACCCTACACCTACCCTACACCTACCCTACACCTACCCTACACCTACCCTACACCTACCCTACACCTACCCTACACCTACCCTACCCAGGCACTGAGTTTCGCTTCACCCACTAAACCTTCATTACGCTACGGAGGTCGCCGGCTCGCTTCGCTTGCCACCTCCCCCCTGCGCTGCACTCGGTCTCGTAGGTTCGCTCCACTCGGTATCCCTACGCTGAATCCGTAAAAAAAACAAAAAAAGATTCGCCAAAACGGGGGGGGGGAGGGGGGAGATGGGGGGCAAGGGGGTCAACTTTGAAAAATGGTTTGTTTGTGACTATAGCATTGCCCCTTTATATGAATCTGAAAAAAGAAATGTTCCGAGTCTCTCAACTTCCGAGATCCGCTTAAAGGGGGGGAGAAGGGGGGCGAGGGGGTCAACTTTGAAAAATGGTCTTTACTTTTCCGGGCCTCCATTAAACGAATCCGTAAAAAAAACAAAAAAAAAAGATTCGCCAAAACGAGGGGGGAGGGGGGAGAAGGGGGGCAAGGGGGTCAACTTTGAAAACTGGTTCGTTTGTGACTAAAGCATTGCCCCTTTATATGAATCTGAAAAAAGAAATGTTCCAATTGTTCCAACTTTCGAGATCCGCTTAAAGGGGGGGAGAAGGGGGGCGAGGGGGTCAATTTGGAAAAATGCTTTTTACTTTTCCGAGCCTCCTCTAAACGAATCCGTAAAAAAAACATTCTACGGGTACCTTAGTTTCCGAGATACGATAGAGGGGGGGAGGAGGGGGGAGGAAAAGGGGAGGTTTGGGACTTTTCCCATACTCACGGGAGTTACTTGTTTACGAATCTGTCAAAATATACCCACCTCCCCCTTCACCATCTGGGAGAACAATTATGTCAATCAGTCAGTGAGTGGTAATGCAGTTTTATATAATATAACTAGTATTTGCTTGGTGCGCGAGCTGCAAGCAGCTCGCGGCTTTGTCCTGTTTTTGAGAAGTATTCCTTAACCTACCCTACACCTACCCTACACCTACCCTACACCTACCCTACACCTACCCTACACCTACCCTACACCTACCCTACACCTACCCTACACCTACCCTACACCTACCCTACACCTACCCTACACCTACCCTACACCTACCCTACACCTACCCTACACCTACCCTACACCTACCCTACACCTACCCTACACCTACCCTACACCTACCCTACACCTACCCTACACCTACCCTACACCTACCCTACACCTACCCTACACCTACCCTACACCTACCCTACACCTACCCTACACCTACCCTACACCTACCCTACACCTACCCTACACCTACCCTACACCTACCCTACACCTACCCTACACCTACCCTACACCTACCCTACACCTACCCTACACCTACCCTACACCTACCCTACACCTACCCTACACCTACCCTAAACTTTGTTCCAAAAAACATTACCCTAATATTTGCTTGTCGTCGCCAGGCACTGAGTTTCGCTTCACCCACTCAACCTTCGTTACGCTACGGAGGTCGCCGGCGCCACCTCCCCCCTGCGCTGCACTCGGTCTCGTAGGTTCGCTCCACTCGGGATCCCTACGCTGAATCCGTAAAAAAAACAAAAAAAAAAGATTCGCCAAAACGGGGGGGGCGGGGGGGGGAGAAGGGGGGCAAGGGGGTCAACTTTGAAAAATGGTTTGTGTGTGACTATAGCATTGCCCCTTTATATGAATCTGAAAAAAGAAATGTTCCAAGTCTCTCAACTTCCGAGATCCACTTAAAGGGGGGGAGAAGGGGGGCGAGGGGGTAGGGGAGGTTGGGGAGAGGAAGGATGAAGGGAGGGAGAGTGGGGAGTTTTGAAAAATGATTCCGACTCAAGCATTGCCCCTTTATATGAATCTAAAAAAAGAAATGTTCCAAGTCTCTCAACTTCCGAGATCCGCTTAAAGGGGGGGAGAAGGGGGGCGAGGGGATCAACTTTGAAAAATGTTTTTTACTTTGCCGAGCCTCCTCTAAACGAATCCGTAAAAAAAACACCAAAAAAAGATTCGCCAAAACGGGGGGGGGAGGGGCAGAAGAGGGGCAAGGGGGTCAACTTTGAAAAATGGTTTGTTTGTGACTATAGCATTGCCCCTTTATATGAATCTGAAAAAAGAAATGTTCTAAGTCTCTCAACTTCCGAGATCTACTTAAAGGGGGGGAAAAAAGGGGCGAGGGGGTCAACTTTGAAAAATGGTTTTTACTTTTCCGAGCCTCCTCTAAACGATTCCGTAAAAAAAACAAAAAAAAAAGATTAGCCAAAACGGGGGGGGGGGAGGGGGGAGAAGGGGGGCAAGGGGGCCAACTTTGAAAAATGGTTTGTTTGTGACTATAGCATTGCCCCTTTATATGAATCAGAAAAAAGAAACGTTCCAAGTCTCTCAACTTTCGAGATCCGCTTAAAGAGGGGGAGAAGGGGGGCGAGGGGGTCAACTTTGAAAAATGGTTTTTACTTTTCCGAGCCTCCTCTAAACGATTCCGTAAAAAAAAACAAAAAAAAAAGATTAGCCAAAACGGGGGGGAGGGGGGAGAAGGGGGTCAAGGGGTTCAACTTTGAAAACTGGTTCGTTTGTGACTATAGCATTGCCCCTTTATATGAATCTGAAAAAAGAAATGTTCCAAGTCTCTCAACTTTCGAGATCCGCTTAAAGGGGGAGAGAAGGGGGGCGAGGGGATCAACTTTGAAAAATGGTTTTTACTTTTGCGAGCCTCCTCTAAACGAATCCGTAAAAAAAACATACTACGGGTACCTTAGTTTCCGAGATACGATAGAGGGGGGGAGGAGGGGGGAGGAAAAGGGGAGGTTTGGGACTTTTCCCAAACTCGCGAGTGTCACTTGTTTACGAATCTGTCAAAATATACCCACCTCCCCCTCCACCATCTGGGAGAACAATTATGTCAATGAGTCAGTCAGTCAGTCAGTGAGTGGTAATGCAGTTTTATATAATATAACTAGTATTTGCTTGGTGCGCGAGCTGCAAGCAGCTCGCGGCTTTGTCGTGTTTTTGAGAAGTATTCCTTAACCTACCCTACACCTACCCTACACCTACCCTACACCTACCCTACACCTACCCTACACCTACCCTACACCTACCCTACACCTACCCTACACCTACCCTACACCTACCCTACACCTACCCTACACCTACCCTACACCTACCCTACACCTACCCTACACCTACCCTACATCTACCCTACACCTACCCTACACCTACCCTACACCTACCCTACACCTACCCTACACCTACCCTACACCTACCCTACACTTTGTTCCAAAAAACATAACCCTAATGTTTGCTTGTCGTCAACAGGCACTGAGTTTCGCTTCACCCACTCAACCTTCGTTACGCTACGGAGGTCGCCGGCTCGCTTCGCTCGCCACCTCCCCCCTGCGCTGCACTCGGTCTCGTAGGTTCGCTCCACTCGGGATCCCTACGCTGAATCCGTAAAAAAAACACGAAAAAAAGATTCGCCAAAACGGAGGGGGGGAGGGGGAGAAGGGGGGCAAGGGGTCAACTTTGAAAAATGGTTTGTTTGTGACTATAGCATTGCCCCTTTATATGAATCTGAAAAAAGAAATGTTCCAAGCCTCTCAACTTCCGAGATCCGCTTAAAGGGGGGGAGAAGGGGGGCGAGGGGGTCAACTTTGAAAAATGGTTTTTACTTTTCCGAGCCTCCTCTAAACGAATCCGTTAAAAAAAACACGAAAAAAAGATTCGCCGAAAGGGGGGGGGGAGGGGGAGAAGGGGGGCAAGGGGGTCAACTATGAAAAATGGTTTGTTTGTGACTATAGCATTGCCCCTTTATATGAATCTGAAAAAAGAAATGTTCCAAATGTTCCAACTTTCGAGATCCGCTTAAAGGGGGGCGAGGGGGTCATTTTTGAAAAATGGTTTTTACTTTTGCGAGCCTCCTCTAAACGAATCCGTAAAAAAAACATTCTACGGGTACCTTAGTTTCCGAGATACGATAGAGGGGGGGAGGAGGGGGGAGGAAAAGGGGAGGTTTGGGACTTTTCCCATACTCACGGGAGTTACTTGTTTACGAATCTGTCAAAATATACCCACCTTCCCCTCCACCATCTGGGAGAACAATTATGTCAATCAGTCAGTGAGTGGTAATGCAGTTTTATATAATATAATAACTAGTATTTGCTTGGTGCGCGAGCTGCAAGCAGCTCGCGTGTTGTTGTCCCTACACCTACCCTACACCTACCCTTCACCTACCCTATACGTACCCTACACCTACCCTATACGTACCCTACACCTACCCTACACCTACCCTACACCTACCCTACACCTACCCTACACCTACCCTACACCTACCCTACACCTACCCTACACCTACCCTACACCTACCCTACACCTACCCTACACCTACCCTACACCTACCCTACACCTACCCTACACCTACCCTACACCTACCCTACACCTACCCTACACCTACCCTACACCTACCCTACACCTACCCTACACCTACCCTACACCTACCCTACACCTACCCTACACCTACCCTACACCTATCCTACACCTACCCTACACCTACCCTACACCTACCCTACACCTACCCTACACCTACCCTACACCTACCCTACACCTACCCTACACCTACCCTACACCTACCCTACACCTACCCTACACCTACCCTACACCTACCCTACACCTACCCTACACCTACCCTACACCTACCCTACACCTACCCTACACCTACCCTACACCTACCCTACACCTACCCTACACCTACCCTACACCTACCCTACACCTACCCTACACCTACCCTACACCTACCCTACACCTACCCTACACCTACCCTACACCTACCCTACACCTACCCTACACCTACCCTACACCTACCCTACACCTACCCTACACCTACCCTACACCTACCCTACACCTACCCTACACCTACCCTACACCTACCCTACACCTACCCTACACCTACCCTACACCTACCCTACACCTACCCTACACCTACCCTACACCTACCCTACACCTACCCTACACCTACCCTACACCTACCCTACACCTACCCTACACCTACCCTACACCTACCCTAAACTTTGTTCCAAAAAACATAACCCTACTGTTTGCTTGTCGTCGCCAGGCACTCACCCACTCAACCTTCGTTACGCTACGGAGGTCGCCGGCTCGCTTCGCTCGCCACCTCCCCCCTGCGCTGCACTCGGTCTCGTAGGTTCGCTCCATTCGGGGTCCCTACGCTGCCTGGTCCACTCCCACCGGACAGGTTTCGACGACCGATATTAGGTAGGGGAGGTTGGGGAGAGGAGGGATGAAGGGAGGGAGAGTGGGGAGTTTTGAAAAATGATTCCGACTCAAGCATTGCCCCTTTATATGAATCTGAAAAAAGAAATGTTCCAAGTCTCTCAACTTCCGAGATCCGCTTAAAGGGGGGGAGAAGGGGGGCGAGGGGTCAACTTTGAAAAATGGTTTTTACTTTTCCGAGCCTCCTCTAAACGAATCCGTAAAAAAAACTGAAAAAAAAAAGATTCGCCAAAACGGGGGCGGGGGGGAGAAGGGGGGCAAGGGGGTCAACTTTGAAAAATGGTTTGTTTGTGACTATAGCATTGCCCCTTTATATGAATCTGAAAAAAGAAATGTTCCAAGTCTCTCAACTTCCGAGATCCGCTTATAGGGGGGGAGAAGGGGGGCGAGGGGGTCAACTTTGAAAAATGGGTTTTACTTTTCCGAGCCTCCTCTAAACGATTCCGTAAAAAAAACAAAAAAAAAGATTAGCCAAAACGGGGGGGGGGGAGGGGGGAGAAGGGGGGCAAGGGGGTCAACTTTGAAAAATGGTTTGTTTGTGACTATAGCATTGCCCCTTTATATGAATCTGAAAAAAGAAATGTTCCAAGTCTCTCAACTTCCGAGATCCGCTTATAGGGGGGGAGAAGGGGGGCGAGGGGGTCAACTTTGAAAAATGGGTTTTACTTTTCCGAGCCTCCTCTAAACGATTCCGTAAAAAAAACAAAAAAAAAGATTAGCCAAAACGGGGGGGGGAGGGGGGGAGAAGGGGGGCAAGGGGGTCAACTTTGAAAATGGTTTGTTTGTGACTATAGCATTGCCCCTTTATATGAATCTGAAAAAAGAAATGTTCCAAGTCTCTCAACTTCCGAGATCCGCTTAAAGGGGGGGAGAAGGGGGCGAGGGGGTCATTTTTGAAAAATGGTTTTTACTTTTCCCAGCCTTCTCTAAACGATTCCATAAAAAAAACAGAATACGGGTACCTTAGTTTCCGAGATACGATAGAGGGGGGCAGGAGGGGGGAGGAAAAGGGGATGTTTGGGACTTTTCCCATACTCACGGGAGTTACTTGTTTACGAATCTGTCAAAATATACCCACCTCCCCATCCACCATCTGGGAGAACAATTATGTCAATGAGTGAGTCAGTGAGTCAGTCAGTCAGTGGTAATGCAGTTTTATATAGTATAATTAGGTAAAACTGATTAATAGATTCTTAATTCAAAATTTTCTGCGGAGAATTTGAATTAAGAATTTGCTAATCAATGTTTGACCTAATCATATGGTTGGCGAGTATATAAATAAGGCTGAACAACATTCGGTGTGCCATTGAGTGCAATTGTAGCACATCAACAGTGCACACGTGCTGTAATTCAGTGAGTACCGTCACAACATCGCATTTATTTAACTATTAATAGTTACACAGTCCGTCGTGGCTAATTTATCTGTTTACTATGTTTGTCAGGATAACAGTGATGTAACGCGGAATACGATACTTTATCTTTCCATGATATAAATTTTCTGTGAACACGGTGAATATTATATCAATTCTGCGGAGCCGCTCGTACAAATTTGCGTCTTATAAAACTGTTATAAAGTGTATTATTCAGTGTCATAAATAGTTCTGTATGCTTCTTTCGATGTCGTAAATATTTACCTTTTCTACGCTTCCTTTTAATCTCGGAGCCTTAGGATTTGATCATTATCATCATTACCTCCGAAAGACGTCCACTGCTGGACATAGGCCTCACTCAAGCGTACTTCGCCACATCGGCAAGTTTTGTGCTTCTCGTAGTTAACTGATTAAATCACCTTTAACCTTTTCTTCCTCAGGTTCAAACATCCTAAAGTCGCCGCGTGCGCGTCGCGTGCGCACCACGTCAATGTCGCAGCCAAACAAACGTACCACCGCAGAGAGCATCCTTCACGCAGACAGGCGGACCATCTACACCGCCGGCCGGCCGCCCTGGTACAACTGTACCGGCGGGCAGGAGGTCGAGCCCTTCCTTATCGGTGAGTTTAACTGTTTCAAGGCCGAAATGTTTTCGATCGACGTCGATCAAAAGCCCTCTGATCACACCCGTACCAGCCTGATAATCCAGTAATAGGCTCCATATTTTTTACTTTCACTGGTCATCTCCCAAACTCCCAGATTCGTCTAATAGAAATAAAAAAATCAAGAAGGAATCATCGTGTGAGTTATACTGTAGAGTGTGACTGATGAATTGGACACAATGTATTCGGACACAGAGTGCGAATTAACACATTTTAATTTCAATATTTTTTTTTGCTGACAGTGCGGTCATCATCAAATTATTGAAGCTGTTTAGTACAGTCAGATAAAAAAGTTTTTAAAAACCTATAATATGTGGATAAAAAAAGCGTTACCAAAACTATTTTAGAGTGGCTTTAAGGCGGCATCTGTCGGTAATAAATTGCTTTGTGGACGTGTATCACTGTAAGTCACCACATTAGACTATACAGGCTGAAATTTGAATGGTTGTTTTCCCGCGGCAGAAAGATTTGCCATCAGTAAAAAAAAAAATACAAAAAAGCGTAAGAACCGATAGTAATGCCCTAGACGTAGATGACCGCGCGGCTCGTCGGCCCGCTCGGCTCGCGCTTCTATTGGTTCGCCGGTTAACTATCGCGTCGCTTTCGAGTTTTGTTTTCCACAATTTTTTATTGTTATTTTATAAATCGATTGTCTTGTCAATACGAAATCATTTGGCTGCTGGAAAACAACCATTAAAATTTCAGCGTGTATTTGATACACGTTGAAAAAAAAACATTTACCCAACTGCCAAGGCGCCTATCTATGTATGTGCTAAACTGCTAAACCGGCTAAGTGCGAGTCGGACTCGCGCACGAAGGGTTCCGTAAGGGTTCCGTACCATTATCGCAAAAAACGACAAAAATATCACGTTTGTTGTATGGGAGCCCCGCTTAAACATTTATTTTATTCTGTTTTTAGTATTTGTTGTTATAGCAGCAACAGAAATACATCATCTGTGAAAATTTGAGCTGTCTAGCTATCACGGTTCATGAGATACAGCCTGGTGACAGACGGACAGACAGATAGACGGATCGCGGAGTCTTAGTAATAGGGTTCCGTTTTTACCCTGTGGGTACGGAACCCTAAAAACGGCTGCTTTCGTTAAAATCCGGTTAAACTGTTTTTTACATCTTCGGGCTGGGCGGAGGACGGATTTCTACAATTAAGGTATCGTTGGAAGTTTTTCACCTGACTGTACAAAACAGCTTTTTTTATTGGTGTCCGAATCATCACTGAAAAAAAAATCGGATTGTGTCCGAATATATTGTGTCCGAGTCGTCAGCAAGTCAAATGAAATAGCCATGAAAAAATGTTTGATTTTTTCATGGCTATTTCTGACACCGAACATAATTGATTTTTTTGTGCCCATAATGTTGAAAAGAAAAAAAATACAAGTCGTTGTGCACTAAAGTGTGACCGCCAAGTTCAACACCTTGCCTGCGGTTAGCAACAGCATCTATTGTACCTGCACAGTATGTGTTTACATTGTGGTTTTATTCGCAGGTATATGCGGCGCCAGCGCTTCGGGTAAGACAACCGTTGCCGCCAAAATCATAGAATCTCTCAACATACCATGGGTCACCATCGTCAGTATGGACTCCTTCTACAAAGTAAGTTTATTATTCTATTATCTGTAGGTTACTTGTTAGAAAATCTTTACTATAGTTTTGTAAGCATCTACAATCATATTACCTATGTAAAATTTATAAAAGAAATCTTTTTAACCATTTTATCGACAGACACTAATTATCACATTCTTAATTCAAATTCTCAATATGTGATTTGAATTAAGAATATGCTTATCAATGTTTTAACTACTCATATGGTTGAAAAGTAGTTGTTAAGTTAGTTAAATCCTACTAATATGTGGGCGTCTAAGCAAAAAGGGTCCATTTGTCTTTTTGTCAGTTTTTTTTTTAACCGTTCTGTCTGTTTTTTCGGTTACATTTCGAGGAGTGTGCGTTGGAATTGCATGAACTAATTCCTCCTAACCCTTTCCATCATCGGACTACAAGACGTACGGCGATGTGTCATCGGTACATGGTGGACATCCCACCCATACGCACCAAACGTTTTGGGAATACTTTCATTATGCGTACAGCTAAGGAGTGGCATTCCCTGCCGGAGTCTGTATTTCCTGAGAGCTACAACCTGGGAGTCTTTAAGTCAAGAGTGAATAGGTTTCTTCTAGGTAAGCGCGCTACATCGTCGACCACATCATCACTTACCATTAGATGAGATAGTGGTCAAGCGCGAGCCTACCAATAAAAATAAACTGGGCATTTAGTTGCCGAGATATACGCAGTTTTGTAAAGTTGCCTCCATACAAACACAAATAAAGTTTCAACTTCAAACGTCTGATAAAAAAGAATGTGTCAGTTTTTGAATATTTTTTAAATCCTTATTATCAACTAGCTTTGCCCGCGGCTTCGCTCCCGTCAACTGCCTACCCTAGCCTACTTACCTACACCTACCTACCCTACTTTTTTCTAGTGTCATTCTTCCGTCAAATTCACAACGCCATCTATCCATTATGGAGTACAACTGTCCGAGTATCTGCGTGTTGTGATATTTTTACTTCTTGAACACTTTAAATTCATCTAACATTTGATAGTGTGAACCGATTGGGATGAAACAAAAACTAAGTAATACTTCAAATTACGCACAATTTTTATGTATAAAAGTTAACTACATTAGTTTTGTACATTTTACGTGATGCGTGCACAATTAAACAGACAAAAATTCAAAAAATGATGGAAATGGGTTCTGTTGGTTCTTCTTTAACACCCTGGCTATTTTATTGGAAATATTTTCGATGTAGAAAAACGACTTTTTTACAGACTTATTATTATGTATTGATTGGCAATTCTAGATACCGTATCTGGTCTTAATTCAATACCCCCCAGGACATACCCCTACCGGACCCTTTATGCTTGGATGCCCACATATCATAAAAGTGAAAGTTTGTGTTAATGGATGGATGTTTATTACTCATTCACGCAAAAAAATCCAAGCGGGTTTGGATGAAATTTGTCTCAATTTGGGGTAGTTTATACCAAGAATACTGTTTATCCGAGTAGTAGGTTCTTTAAAATAATTTTCGACATTGACGCGGGTGAAGCCGCTATTTGTCAGCGGCTAGTATTTGATAAATTCCTCGTTGATACAGCATTATGAACGGGCGATAACGCCATTAACCATGCACTTGGCATTAATATATTAAACCATTCAAAATGTCACGCAATTTTACGACTAAGAATTGATTTGACGTTGAAATTCTTAATTTTATATGCAACTAAACTTATTTATGAGACGAAAACAGACTTAGTTATGTCATTTACTTTTATTAAAAGATTTTAAATAATTTGTTGGTCTTTAAATGGCTAGTGCCCATACCAATTTTTGGTCCCATCCAGCAGGCCATTCCTTTCGAAAAAAAAACCAGCTTCCCTGTATCATTATCCTCCTTATTCTAACTTTTTTTTTTGTTGATGCATCATTTCTTCATCCTTACAATACATAGCTCATATACAGGGTGAGTTTTTCAAGTGGGCGTGGATGACCAAATCCGAAAGTATGAGGAATAGCGGAAAACACTTAAACAAGCCACGAGGAATCTAAAAAAAACACAGCCTGTGTGTTATTATCTGACCTCCAAAACCCAGTAACTGGGTAACACGGTACCCCTTGGCAAGACTGGTGTCAGATCTCAAGCTTCTGACTACCCATAACGACTGTCAAAGATCTTCAAATGACAGCCGGCAAATTGACAAATGACTTAACGTGCTTTCCGAGGCACGGAGGAAACTCGGTATGTTGAAATGGTCACCCATCCACGGACCGACCTCGTCAAGCCTTGCTTAAGCTTGATGATCGACCCGTGCGGCTGTTATTACTTAGCCACCTGTTTGGTTATTTTTGTAAATTAAAATGCAGATCTTCGATTAACGTGTGCTACATTTTATGTTTCTTACTTAACCAGCGATTGACAGTAGTGACAGTACAGATTATATAAAACTAAATCTTGTGTTGTTGATGACATGAAAAAATCTTTGGAGAATATTCTAAACAGAATCAAAATTATTGTAATGCTGCATGTAGTACAATGACTTTGAGTTGAGTTGTCGAATTGGCATTTTTTTTTAAATAATAGCCATCATTTCATCAGTTAAGGTTTATTAGGGAACTTAACGTAGGAAAAATAAGTGTTTTGTTCAAAATGAGCCCGTTCCTTAAGTTAACATTAACATTAAAAACGGGATATTTACCATGTTTACTGTTTGTTGCGAGTTCCCGATATTTCGGTGCTGTTGCAAGCACCATGATCACGGATAAACTGCAGTTTATCCGTGATCATGGTGTTAGTGTTAGTGACCATGACAGTTTAAAAAGTTCCTTAAGTTTGCAGTAAGTCATTACTTTCAGAATTTGATCCTTATTAGCGACACTCGACTGGTGAAATAAAACGGTACGTTTTTTTTTCAAAAACCACGTGTTCGATTCCTGGCTAGGAGTATTTTTTAACCGACTATCGAAAAAGGAGGAGGTTCTATGTTCGACTTCTTAGATGTTTTTTTTTTTTGTGTATGTTCACCGATATCTCCGTCAATTGTAGACCGATTTTGAAAATTCTTTTTTTGTTTGAAAGAGTATGTTCCGAAATTGGTCCCATTTTAATTTGGTGAAGATCTGATGAAGAACTTCGAAGATATACAACAGAACTCTTCAATAAATAACGGCAAATCTCTCGGGACTGCTGAAATCGCATGTCTGTTTATTGTTTATACCATTTCATAACATAACATCACGCCAGTATGCTCTTAAGGGGTAAGCAGATCTCTCATTTGATCGGTTTTGTTCAAGTTTCATGATATTCGGGTAATCTATTCTGGCGTTATAGGAAACTTACTAAACAACTTGCCTATTAGGTAGGTACAACTAAAAAGTGAAAATAAAAAAACTTTTTTACAAAAAAATACTACCGACTTCCAAATAAGAAAACTACAAAGTGAAAAATAACTTTATTTTTGGAAGTCGGTGTCCATAACGAAAAAAAATGGTACATACGAAAGACACCGACTTCCAAAAATAAAGTTATTTTTCACTTTGTAGTTTTCTTATTTGGAAGTCGGTAGTATTTTTTTGTAAAAAAGTTTTTTTATTTTATTCAATGATACCGTTTTAATTTTTATCAAAATCGGCCTCGGTGACTCCTTTCATTTTTTTTCGCTATTCCTCATAGTTTCGGATTTGGCAATCCATGCTTACTTAAAAAACTCAGCCTGTATAGCTCATATATGAGGCAATATCGATTAAAACAGATTAGCCAACTCCCTTCTACCTCATCATATCAGCCGAAAAACGTCCACTGCTGGATATATGCGTATTTTTTGTCCCACTTTCCGTTGTTTGATTGATCTGAAATCTTTCACACGCGTTTGTTTCTCGTCAAAATGCTTTTTTTTAAATATAGAAGTTTGTTTTGGTCTTCCTTTTCGACCCTATAATTGACTTAATACCATGTTATCCCAGGTACTAAACGAGAAACAGCACCAAGCAGCCACCCGCAACGAGTACAACTTCGATCACCCGGACGCTTTCGACATCGAGCTCCTGATCTCCGTGCTGCAGCGCCTGCGCGAGGGCAAGAAGGTGGAGGTGCCCATCTACAACTACGTCACGCACTCCCGAGAGAACAGGACTGTGAGTATGTGTGGATTATACAATAAAGAAAAAAGAAACAATCACGGTAATCGGCCCAGATTCCCGGGAAAGCTGCTGAATGAAAAACCGGAAGTCTGTTAATGAGGGTCATAATAAAATCATCTAAAATAAAGCTAAGACATTTGATATCTTAGTATCCCCATCAAAGAGTTTGTAATTATTTAACCGACTTTCCAAAAAAGAGGCGGTTCTATGTTCGACTTTGTTTGTTTTTTTTTTCACCGATTGCTTCGTCAATAATTATGAACCGATTTTGAAAATTCTTTTTTTGTTTGAAAGGGTATACTTTTGAGGTGGTCCCATTGTTAGTTAGTCAGGATCTGATGAGGGGATTCATAAGGTACCAAAACTAAAAACAATAAAAAGTCTTTTTAACAAAAAAACTAAACCGACTTCCAAAACAATATACTACAAAGCACAAAAAAATATTTTCTTTTCGGGAGTCGGTGTAAAGAACAAAAAAGTAGTAAGGTACCAAATATCGGGTTTTGGTGCAACCGCCTACGAAATACAAACAAAACAGTTATTTTCAACACACTTGCTCATAAAGTGGCTCTATTTTCACCGCAATTAGGCATATAATGATACCTGTAATCAAACTGTGACTTTTTCATTGCTATTATTCACAAGTGAGTTATAGTTTTTTTTAAATGGTTTCCTGCCTTCATTTTAAATACTTTTAAATTAAACTAATTTTAAAATTGTCACAAATCAATCCAATGAAAATTAATAAAATAAATAATTAATTCTAATCCAGTTAAAATTTAAGTATTTGCAATATAATAAAATGTAACACTGTTAATCAATTAAATGTTTTCCATTCGACATTAATCTCTTTCTATTCCTGTCATGGAAGTAGTACTTACTAAATCCATAACATGATATGGGTAGTAATTACTATTTCCATGATATCCATTGAATACATAAAATGTGGCATAGCTTCTAGTCAAAAAATTCAGCAAAATGCTAGAACCTAACATATTGCTTGCTCATTTCATGCAACTTCGTATTCAACTAAATAAAATCAACTAGATAATTTCAACTTGTACGTGTTTAATAAATAAAACTTGGCCTCAAATATAACTTTTGTTTCTCTGCAATAAAGAAAACTGGAAATTCCCCATTTTGTACTTGGCTAAAACGCTATCCGCGAAAAGCTAAAAAAAAAAAGTAACCTCATTGTTTTAGTCTATGGCCGATCGCCATTGTTAGATGCACGCGCGCATAGGAAAACTGATTAATTTACCCCGCCATTGCGAAAAAAAAATTCACAACTCGTTTTCACTGTTGAAAATGATTTTTTAGTATTATTTTCTTCACAAGTGTGTTGAAAAACGTCGTATGATACACGTGTGTATTGATGATTACCGTCCTCGGCTCTCTTAAGACCCTCACCTAAAGGCTCGGGTCTCAATGGCGCCTCAGCGGTAATCACCAACATTACGCACTTGTACCATAATGTACTATTACATGAGAATGTGATTTTTAGCTTGTGAATAAAATAGTAAAATGCTGAAATCAGCGCATTTGAAAAATGGATTAAGTATCGCTGATTTTAAACAAATTGCAATGAAAATATTTATAAATTCGACCCCAATGCACTAAACACGTAATATTGTCACAGCATTTTGAAATAAAATCAGTAAGTTTCATAGTCCGCCTTGTCCACAGAAAACGATGTACGGTGCGAACGTCATCATCTTCGAGGGAATCCTGGCGTTCTATAACGCAGAGGTCAATAAGATGCTGGACATGAAAGTGTTTGTCGACACTGACGCCGACATACGACTCGCCAGGAGACTTAGGAGGTAAACAACACACTCAACTGCCAGCCATGCAGGCATTACTTTGTTAGATGGGGTACTGCAATGACCCACAATGCGATTGCGGATACATCCCAAACAATGCCTCACCTCTTATTAGTGGTGGGCGATACAAACCAGGCTAAGTTTAAAGTGGTCGACGATGGCCAAATCCGGAACTATGATGAATAGCAGAAAACACTCACGGGTGTCACGAGGTGGATGTTGATGACAACTAAAACTGCATCATTACATTTTTTGAAATCAATATTCCTAGCCAAGAGTCGAAGCCGATGATTTTGAATATAAAACACTTGCTACTTTTTTTACTTGCCAGAATTAGATCCTTATTAGCGACACTATCGAATGGTGTAATAACTAATAATACAGCATGTGTTTTTTTTTAATCAAAATCAATCTCGTTTGTTGTATGGGAGCCCCACTTAAATATTATTTTAATTCTGTTTTTAGTATTTGTTGTTTTAGCGGCAACAGAAATACATCATCTGTGAAAATTTCAGGTGTCTAGCTATCACGGTTCATGATATACAGCCTGGTGACAGACGGATAGACAGACAGACGGATCGCGGAGTCTTAGTAATAGGGTCCCGTTATTACCCTTTGGGTACGGAACCCTAAAAAAATTAATTAGTTGCACATTCGTACCTCTATGGAGAAGAACGTGCAAGAAACTCCACGGACACTGTTTTCAATCAGTACAATTTTTGTATAAAGTATTTACAACTATTGTACAATTGCAGACAGACGATGACTGGGTTTTTTTTAGGGTTCCGTACCTCTAAAGGAAAAAACGGAACCTTATATATAACACTCGGAATATTTAACATTCGCAAGGGAATCAAAATCTACAGGGTACTTCCCGTTGACCTAGAATCATGAAATTTGGCAAGAAGCAATGCCGTATAGCACAAGTAAAGGAAAAAAAACGAAAACCGTGAATTTGTACCAACATAAAAAAAAAAAAAAAATCTGTTGGTAAACTGACCGAGACTTCTTGTGATGGACTACAGTTTTCCAACGGCAAAGTTAATTTTGTCCCTCAATTCTTTTTATCTTATCGTTAGAGCAATGTTCGGCGCCAACATTGGAGCTATAGTAGATATCTTTTTTCCGCTAAAAGGAGCCAATTCCACCGTGCTCCTTCTTTCCGGGGCCGATAAGGGTCATCTTGAGCTTCTTGGCGTTACGTTGACATCGACCCTCAATTTTGGTCCATTCATTAAGGCAAAAGCTCAGCTACCTGCCAAAATAGTTGGGGAGCCTTGCAAAAGTGAGACTTAATGCCAGAAAAGTTGCTCAACTTGTATCAAGCGCAAGTTCAATCATGCATTGAGTACTGCTCTCATCTCTGGGACGGATCTGATTCCAAGTACCAGCTGGGTGCACTTGAGTCGATCGAAAAATGCGCCAAGAGGCTGAGATATTGATCGAGTCTAGGCTCCAGAGCCTTGAACATCGGCGCCGAGTTGCCAGCCTGTCGGTTTTTATCGGTTACATTTCGAGGAGAGTGCCATGGAATTGCATGAACTAATTCCTCCTTGCCCGCTCCATCATCGGACTACAAGACGAACGGCAATGCGTCATCGGTACATGGTGTACATCCCACCCATAAGCACCAAACGTGTTGGAAATACTTTTCGTATGCGTACAGCAATAGAGTGGAATGCCCTGCCCGAGTCTGTATTTCCTAATGGCTACAGCCTGGGATTCTTTAAGTCAAGAGTGAATAGGATTCTTCTAGGCCAACAGCTTCATCGTCGAGCACATCATCGCTTACCATCAGAAGAGATAGGGATCAAGAACGAGAATATAAAAAAATGTTGTATATAAGGGCCCACGGAGACGTGCCTTCTCTTTAGAGGGGAAGTTATCCGGCAATCCATCATGTTGGTCCCGTTGCTCGTTATTGAATGCCACATGTTTTCGAATTTGAATCAAGCACATACCCATTTCTACACTGTTTGCCTATCTGGGTTCGACTCTACAAGCTTCAATTCACAAGCTCTGGCCGTTTTTTTGGGTCGCAAGTGCTATGTAGAGCTAAATCGTGGGCAAATTATGGAACATTGCAATAACTCGTTCATTTCTTACCCACAGAGACATAGTACAACGCGGCCGTGACTTGGAAGGTGTGCTCAAACAGTACATGACACACGTGAAGCCTGCCTACCAGAGCTACATCGCGCCCTGCATGGCGCACGCCGACATCATAGTGCCGCGAGGAGGAGAGAACAAAGTGGCCATCCACCTCATAGTGCAACACGTGCACAAGCAGCTGCAGCTGGTGAGTTACTGCAACACGACACTGTAACAGTACATGACACACGTGAAGCCTGCCTACCAGAGCTACATCGCGCCCTGCATGGCGCACGCCGACATCATAGTGCCGCGAGGAGGAGAGAACAAAGTGGCCATCCACCTCATAGTGCAACACGTGCACAAGCAGCTGCAGCTGGTGAGTTACTGCAACACGACACTGTAACAGTACATGACACACGTGAAGCCTGCCTACCAGAGCTACATCGCGCCCTGCATGGCGCACGCCGACATCATAGTGCCGCGAGGAGGAGAGAACAAAGTGGCCATCCACCTCATAGTGCAACACGTGCACAAGCAGCTGCAGCTGGTGAGTTACTGCAACACGACACTGTAACAGTACATGACACACGTGAAGCCTGCCTACCAGAGCTACATCGCGCCCTGCATGGCGCACGCCGACATCATAGTGCCGCGAGGAGGAGAGAACAAAGTGGCCATCCACCTCATAGTGCAACACGTGCACAAGCAGCTGCAGCTGGTGAGTTACTGCAACACGACACTGTAACAGTACATGACACACGTGAAGCCTGCCTACCAGAGCTACATCGCGCCCTGCATGGCGCACGCCGACATCATAGTGCCGCGAGGAGGAGAGAACAAAGTGGCCATCCACCTCATAGTGCAACACGTGCACAAGCAGCTGCAGCTGGTGAGTTACTGCAACACGACACTGTAACAGTACATGACACACGTGAAGCCTGCCTACCAGAGCTACATCGCGCCCTGCATGGCGCACGCCGACATCATAGTGCCGCGAGGAGGAGAGAACAAAGTGGCCATCCACCTCATAGTGCAACACGTGCACAAGCAGCTGCAGCTGGTGAGTTACTGCAACACGACACTGTAACAGTACATGACACACGTGAAGCTATCGACTTCTAACTACCCGTTAGACTGCCAAGGATCTTTGATTTTGGTATATTACTGCAACACGATACAGCAACTATGTTTAAGATGTCTTGCGTCAAGTTATGGTCACACAGCCACTAAATATATGTGAGATATAGTGGTGCTAAAGTTAAAACTGGTAATGAATAGCCTTATTTAGAGGTCTAACTCTATGACCAAGCACTCTTTTTGTTTGTTACAGCGCGGTTTCAAAGTACGTGAAAAGCTTGCGGTCGGACATATCGGACAGCCCGTGCCTGACTCACTCTTCGTACTTAAAGAAACTCCTCAGGTAAGTCTCTACCCGTCTTATTAATAAACGTGGACTAAGGTAAGATTAACTTTATGCCAAGCATTAGGTTGGTACTAACAAATTTCCGTATTAATAAACACGGAATAAGGAGAGATTATACTAATATGACTCTAGTCTTGGACTAAAAGTTATTTCATGGTGCTAGTTAGTTTAAGGTCGGAGTAAGGTTGGATTAAGAGTGTATACATGGCGACCACATTTATTATTTTTTATTGACATTTTGTTCGTTGTGATTTGATGATGAAAACTTTTAGTTTAATATAAATAAATATATTGTACTAGACAGGAAACACTATTTCAGGAATTGGCATGAAAATATGTTTAATACTTAGGTATTTTACTAACATTAGTATGAGAGATACACTCGTCATCAGATGTATCAAAGCACTATGAATATTAAATACTAGCTGTTGCCCGTGACTTCGTCTGCGTAGCGTTAGTACTCCTAATAAGCTAAGCTGATTTCTCCTGTCTCCTGTGCGGGTCACAAATAAATACTTTTTCTTTCTTTCTTTAATAGCCTATTTTGAATGTCGCACTAATTATATTGTGGATGTGAGGGCCGCCTTACTTGAGAAATTATTAGTTCACAATACAGATTTCTACCTTCGTTGCCACCCCATAATGATGGTTTTCGATATAAAATCTATCGTATGTCCTTCCCAGAGTCTCAAACTAACTCCATTGAGGTAATTATGTAATACATAATATCTCAATGACTAACTCCATCTAAAATCAGCTCAGCGGTATAAGCGTGAAATGGTAATAGACAGACAGACAGAGTTCCTTTCGCATTTATAATATTTTATTATATGCGATTTAAGTATGACAGATGTTTGTCCGCTATTTTTCTTTCTTTTTATACTTTATGTTATCAAATTTCTTGGTTTCATTCACTGGTTCACTCTTTTTACTTTTAAATTGAACTGGGTTGCCATAGCTTACGCGTAAATCCAAGTTAGATTTTGATCAACAAATTAATTTTAAATATTCATTAAATATGTTTGGCAGAATTAATATTTTGCTCGTGCCTTTTTGCGTTACGACGTGACAGCTATTTGTACATGCGCAGTAAAAGTTAATCTGTGGATATGCTGAGCGCCCTTGAATAAGCGCCATTTTATTAATTTCTTGCTTGGTTCAGATATTTTTTTTTATTTCCTTGCACAATGCATAGTAAAATGTTGTATGATACACGTGCGTAAGATGATTTCCGACTCGTGTCGATTTATCCACTCACTCGCTTCGCTCGCTCGTGAATAAAATACCATTATTCGGAAATCACCTACCTTCCGCACTTGTAGCATAAATAACTATTACCCGTCTACCCACGAGACATTGGACTATTCTACTGGGTCTAAAACGTTATAAACACGACATTATTTACTCAACGTTTCTCCAGGTACAAGGTCTCCACACATTTATCCGTAATAAGGACACTCCCCGGGATGAATTTATCTTCTACTCCAAGAGACTGATGAGGCTGGTCATAGAGTTCGCGCTGTCTCTGCTGCCTTACTCCGACCACATCGTGGACACGCCGCAGGGGTTCGGTTATAAAGGTAAGAATTGACTAGTGTTAGAAAACTCAGAGCTGTGTCTGCTTGAAATCCTTAGCTAGAGCACAAAATATAAATTATATAGAAGGGCCATTCCCGCCGTTTTGAAAATTGACAGCTAAACTTGACAGATTCACTAGGGTTGCTACTATATTTCGATTTTATTTTATTCGATTTCGAATTAAAAAAAAGAGTAGGTAGTATATGTTACAAACACAAATACATCGATTCGTCTAACCATACATCATCATGCTTACATCCCTTAGAGGGTAGACAGAACATCACATATCCATTAAAGATCACGATTCCACATACGACGAAGATGGGATGGTAACAAGACGTAACAATGATCCCACCAAAAATATAAAAATGTGGAAAGGCACCAAGCTCGACAAAAATATGAATATGAAAAAAAGTTAATAAAATCAATAGTACCCGGCTGCTTATGAAGCGAACTAAAAAGATGTACTTAAACAAGAAGAAAATTATGGTGTGTAGTCGGAGGCAACATATTTATGGGCTGAATGAATTAAACCATATTATTATGAAAAGTTTCATAGACTTTCCAATTTCGTCTATGGACTTAAAATAATTTATTATTTTCCTAGATATTGAATTTCTAACTTGTCATATTAAAGAAAATTATGACCTTTATAACTTAAAAATGAATGAAAGAACAAATTATATTCAGTCTGTAACAATTAATAAAGGTAACGCAGCCAACGCAACCTCGTTACAGTACTTTATGTATGAATGACGTGACAAACGCCCGCATAAAGTATTCGTGACAGCCACGACTGAGCTCGGTCCAATATTGCCCAATATTCCCTGTAAAATAGCAATGTCAATGTGTGTGTGCAAAATGACGCTTTGTTCGTAGTGGCCTCTCTGTCTGCGACGCGCCGCCGCTTACGTACTTTGTGGCTACAGTTAATTTCGCTTACACCAGGACGACCACCCCAAAAGTTAAAACTTTCCCTTTTGCTTGAACATTAATACCATATTTCAATAAAGCGATATTTATCTCTTTACCAAAATTTTGGCATCCATAGAAAGCCCAATATTAAAAAAACAGGCCAAGTGCGAGTCGGACTCGCGCACAAAGGGTTCCGTACCATTATCGCAAAAAACGGCAAAAAAAACACGTTTGTTGTATGGGTTAAATATTTATTTTATTCTGTGTTTAGTATTTGTTGTTATAGCGGCAACAGAAATACATCATCTGTGAAAATTTCAACTGTCTAGCTATCACGGTTCATGAGATTCAGCCTAGTGACAGACGGACAGACAGATAGACGGTACCCAAAGGTTAAAAACTCCTTTGGGTACGGAACCCTAAAAACGTTGTAATCAGGACTATTACAAAAGAATACATTAATCCATTCTTCATATCTTTGATCATTCTCTTCATTCTCCATGATAAAATAACGTTTGAAAATAACCCTTATTTGTCTCACTTGAAGGTCGTAAATGCAACGTGGAGAAGATCTGCGGCGTGTCGATCCTTCGCGCCGGGGAGACCATGGAGCAGGCTGTGTGCGACATCTGCAAGGACATCCGCATCGGCAAGATCCTTATACAGACCAACCAACAGACTGATGAGCCTGAGGTAAGCTACCAAAGAGATTAGGCAAAAGGCAAGCCGTTATCGGGGTTATGTGATGGCTGATGATGGAGTTTCTGTAGTATTAGTCTTTGACGTTTACTGTCAAAATAGTTCCAGAAACAGGGTCGTAGTAAATTAAATTAAATAGTGATTATGAATTAATTTTGCCACTGATGATATAACGTTAAATGCACCATTGACATTGTTATTCATGTGAAAGACCACCCCGAAACCCCTCGATAGGACGGGGAGAACATCCCCTCACCTCGCGCGCTCGGCAGCACGTGACCACTGTGCCCGCGTCTGTCCTGGAGTCACTTGGTGGGCGGGGAGAGCCCCCAGTGTCTCCCCTAACAAGATCCCGCTCGGCAGCACGTGACCACTGTGCCCGCGTCTGTCCTGGAGTCACTTGGTGGGCGGGGAGAGCCCCCAGTGTCTCCCCTAACAAGATCCCGCTCGGCAGCACGTGACCACTGTGCCCGCGTCTGTCCTGGAGTCACTTGGTGGGCGGGGAGAGCCCCCAGTGTCTCCCCTAACAAGATCCCGCTCGGCAGCACGTGACCACTGTGCCCGCGTCTGTCCTGGAGTCACTTGGTGGGCGGGGAGAGCCCCCAGTGTCTCCCCTAACAAGATCCCGCTCGGCAGCACGTGACCACTGTGCCCGCGTCTGTCCTGGAGTCACTTGGTGGGCGGGGAGAGCCCCCAGTGTCTCCCCTAACAAGATCCCGCTCGGCAGCACGTGACCACTGTGCCCGCGTCTGTCCTGGAGTCACTTGGTGGGCGGGGAGAGCCCCCAGTGTCTCCCCTAACAAGATCCCGCTCGGCAGCACGTGACCACTGTGCCCGCGTCTGTCCTGGAGTCACTTGGTGGGCGGGGAGAGCCCCCAGTGTCTCCCCTAACAAGATCCCGCTCGGCAGCACGTGACCACTGTGCCCGCGTCTGTCCTGGAGTCACTTGGTGGGCGGGGAGAGCCCCCAGTGTCTCCCCTAACAAGATCCCGCTCGGCAGCACGTGACCACTGTGCCCGCGTCTGTCCTGGAGTCACTTGGTGGGCGGGGAGAGCCCCCAGTGTCTCCCCTAACAAGATCCCGCTCGGCAGCACGTGACCACTGTGCCCGCGTCTGTCCTGGAGTCACTTGGTGGGCGGGGAGAGCCCCCAGTGTCTCCCCTAACAAGATCCCGCTCGGCAGCACGTGACCACTGTGCCCGCGTCTGTCCTGGAGTCACTTGGTGGGCGGGGAGAGCCCCCAGTGTCTCCCCTAACAAGATCCCGCTCGGCAGCACGTGACCACTGTGCCCGCGTCTGTCCTGGAGTCACTTGGTGGGCGGGGAGAGCCCCCAGTGTCTCCCCTAACAAGATCCCGCTCGGCAGCACGTGACCACTGTGCCCGCGTCTGTCCTGGAGTCACTTGGTGGGCGGGGAGAGCCCCCAGTGTCTCCCCTAACAAGATCCCGCTCGGCAGCACGTGACCACTGTGCCCGCGTCTGTCCTGGAGTCACTTGGTGGGCGGGGAGAGCCCCCAGTGTCTCCCCTAACAAGATCCCGCTCGGCAGCACGTGACCACTGTGCCCGCGTCTGTCCTGGAGTCACTTGGTGGGCGGGGAGAGCCCCCAGTGTCTCCCCTAACAAGATCCCGCTCGGCAGCACGTGACCACTGTGCCCGCGTCTGTCCTGGAGTCACTTGGTGGGCGGGGAGAGCCCCCAGTGTCTCCCCTAACAAGATCCCGCTCGGCAGCACGTGACCACTGTGCCCGCGTCTGTCCTGGAGTCACTTGGTGGGCGGGGAGAGCCCCCAGTGTCTCCCCTAACAAGATCCCGCTCGGCAGCACGTGACCACTGTGCCCGCGTCTGTCCTGGAGTCACTTGGTGGGCGGGGAG
This sequence comes from Orthosia incerta, assembly GCA_948252205.1. Taxonomy (NCBI): domain Eukaryota; kingdom Metazoa; phylum Arthropoda; class Insecta; order Lepidoptera; family Noctuidae; genus Orthosia; species Orthosia incerta. Next base: position 28,025,158 of record OX411760.1, read on the forward strand.
AGCCCCCAGTGTCTCCCCTAACAAGATCCCGCTCGGCAGCACGTGACCACTGTGCCCGCGTCTGTCCTGGAGTCACTTGGTGGGCGGGGAGAGCCCCCAGTGTCTCCCCTAACAAGATCCCGCTCGGCAGCACGTGACCACTGTGCCCGCGTCTGTCCTGGAGTCACTTGGTGGGCGGGGAGAGCCCCCAGTGTCTCCCCTAACAAGATCCCGCTCGGCAGCACGTGACCACTGTGCCCGCGTCTGTCCTGGAGTCACTTGGTGGGCGGGGAGAGCCCCCAGTGTCTCCCCTAACAAGATCCCGCTCGGCAGCACGTGACCACTGTGCCCGCGTCTGTCCTGGAGTCACTTGGTGGGCGGGGAGAGCCCCCAGTGTCTCCCCTAACAAGATCCCGCTCGGCAGCACGTGACCACTGTGCCCGTGTCTGTCCTGGAGTCACTTGGTGGGCGGGGTGAGCCCCCAGTGTCTCCCCTAACAAGATCCCGCTCGGCAGCACGTGACCACTGTGCCCGCGTCTGTCCTGGAGTCACTTGGTGGGCGGGGAGAGCCCCCAGTGTCTCCCCTAACAAGATCCCGCTCGGCAGCACGTGACCACTGTGCCCGCGTCTGTCCTGGAGTCACTTGGTGGGCGGGGAGAGCCCCCAGTGTCTCCCCTAACAAGATCCCGCTCGGCAGCACGTGACCACTGTGCCCGCGTCTGTCCTGGAGTCACTTGGTGGGCGGGGAGAGCCCCCAGTGTCTCCCCTAACAAGATCCCGCTCGGCAGCACGTGACCACTGTGCCCGTGTCTGTCCTGGAGTCACTTGGTGGGCGGGGTGAGCCCCCAGTGTCTCCCCTAACAAGATCCCGCTCGGCAGCACGTGACCACTGTGCCCGCGTCTGTCCTGGAGTCACTTGGTGGGCGGGGAGAGCCCCCAGTGTCTCCCCTAACAAGATCCCGCTCGGCAGCACGTGACCACTGTGCCCGCGTCTGTCCTGGAGTCACTTGGTGGGCGGGGAGAGCCCCCAGTGTCTCCCCTAACAAGATCCCGCTCGGCAGCACGTGACCACTGTGCCCGCGTCTGTCCTGGAGTCACTTGGTGGGCGGGGAGAGCCCCCAGTGTCTCCCCTAACAAGATCCCGCTCGGCAGCACGTGACCACTGTGCCCGCGTCTGTCCTGGAGTCACTTGGTGGGCGGGGAGAGCCCCCAGTGTCTCCCCTAACAAGATCCCGCTCGGCAGCACGTGACCACTGTGCCCGCGTCTGTCCTGGAGTCACTTGGTGGGCGGGGAGAGCCCCCAGTGTCTCCCCTAACAAGATCCCGCTCGGCAGCACGTGACCACTGTGCCCGCGTCTGTCCTGGAGTCACTTGGTGGGCGGGGAGAGCCCCCAGTGTCTCCCCTAACAAGATCCCGCTCGGCAGCACGTGACCACTGTGCCCGCGTCTGTCCTGGAGTCACTTGGTGGGCGGGGAGAGCCCCCAGTGTCTCCCCTAACAAGATCCCGCTCGGCAGCACGTGACCACTGTGCCCGCGTCTGTCCTGGAGTCACTTGGTGGGCGGGGAGAGCCCCCAGTGTCTCCCCTAACAAGATCCCGCTCGGCAGCACGTGACCACTGTGCCCGCGTCTGTCCTGGAGTCACTTGGTGGGCGGGGAGAGCCCCCAGTGTCTCCCCTAACAAGATCCCGCTCGGCAGCACGTGACCACTGTGCCCGCGTCTGTCCTGGAGTCACTTGGTGGGCGGGGAGAGCCCCCAGTGTCTCCCCTAACAAGATCCCGCTCGGCAGCACGTGACCACTGTGCCCGCGTCTGTCCTGGAGTCACTTGGTGGGCGGGGAGAGCCCCCAGTGTCTCCCCTAACAAGATCCCGCTCGGCAGCACGTGACCACTGTGCCCGCGTCTGTCCTGGAGTCACTTGGTGGGCGGGGAGAGCCCCCAGTGTCTCCCCTAACAAGATCCCGCTCGGCGGCCTCCTTCTGGGCCATTTTTCTCCAATTTTCTGTCTACCAACATGGCCCTCACAGCTGCTGGCAGAGTCAGGTCTCGCCAGATCGCAGGGCACTTGGTGTGACTAGGCAACAAAATTATCAAACGACATTGACTTGAACACTAAATTAAAATGATATTTTTCCACCTTCTAGCTTTACTACCTCCGTCTCCCTAAAGACATCAAGGACTACCGCGTGATCCTGATGGACGCTACCGTAGCCACGGGAGCCGCCGCCATCATGGCCATCCGCGTGTTGCTGGACCACGACGTGCCCGAGCAGAACATCTCCCTCGTGTCGCTGCTCATGGCGGAGATCGGCGTGCACTCTATCGCCTATGCCTTCCCGCAGGTAATATTATATAATATACTAACATCCGCGTGTTGCTGGACCACGACGTGCCCGAGCAGAACATCTCCCTCGTGTCGCTGCTCATGGCGGAGATCGGCGTGCACTCTATCGCCTATGCCTTCCCGCAGGTAATATTATATAATATACTAACATCCGCGTGTTGCTGGACCACGACGTGCCCGAGCAGAACATCTCCCTCGTGTCGCTGCTCATGGCGGAGATCGGCGTGCACTCTATCGCCTATGCCTTCCCGCAGGTAATATTATATAATATACTAACATCCGCGTGTTGCTGGACCACGACGTGCCCGAGCAGAACATCTCCCTCGTGTCGCTGCTCATGGCGGAGATCGGCGTGCACTCTATCGCCTATGCCTTCCCGCAGGTAATATTATATAATATACTAACATCCGCGTGTTGCTGGACCACGACGTGCCCGAGCAGAACATCTCCCTCGTGTCGCTGCTCATGGCGGAGATCGGCGTGCACTCTATCGCCTATGCCTTCCCGCAGGTAATATTATATAATATACTAACATCCGCGTGTTGCTGGACCACGACGTGCCCGAGCAGAACATCTCCCTCGTGTCGCTGCTCATGGCGGAGATCGGCGTGCACTCTATCGCCTATGCCTTCCCGCAGGTAATATTATATAATATACTAACATCCGCGTGTTGCTGGACCACGACGTGCCCGAGCAGAACATCTCCCTCGTGTCGCTGCTCATGGCGGAGATCGGCGTGCACTCTATCGCCTATGCCTTCCCGCAGGTAATATTATATAATATACTAACAAACATGTTTGACGAATAACAGCTAAGAGCCCGTCTTTCACATTATCATGATTTCTTCCTATGTAACCCGGTATCTGACCTCTATAACTGGAAAATACAATACCCATTGGTAACACTGGTTGTCATACTTCCGGCACAGATATAATATACTAGCAAACGGATGCCTCATCCCATACAAAGAAACTGTGCCGAAATAACTAGCGTGTTTTATTGGACTATTATTTTATACTAAAAGTACATCGATTGCGTTAGGTTCCGTTCCACGGCTATATATGGTGTTAACAGTAGGGCAACATGCATTCCGGTATTTCGTAATTCCGGCATACCGTAACATTTGATTCTGATATTTCAATGCCGGAATTGAGAGCAGTAATACCGGCATTCCGATATTCTTATTTTTTTGATAACTCGATTATTTTTTATGCAAATGTTAAGACTGGAAGGAGAAATATCGTGTGTTTTTATTCATATTATTAATGTTTAATTCTATTGTGTGATAAATCGGGTCCTGCAACAATTTACTCAGACGCCTAACATCAACCAATTAGGGGATTGACCTCACGTTTTCCGGACTACTGGCCTAGCACTATGCTTCTCGGCTGGTGAATATGTGAGACCAGTGTGGCACCGTTCCGCCCACACCAAGGAAGACACATGCCGTACAATTACCGGCTGCCTCAAACCAACAGCGCTCAGCGTACTATACCCTATAACCGGGATAGCACCTCCACACGTCCGAAGGGAAGTTGCAAGTGCAGTAGAGAAACAAAAGCAGGAGCGTGACACCAGACACCCACTATTCGGTGCACAACTACCGACGCAACGGCTGAAAAGCAAAGCAAAGCTCCCTGAAAACGGTGGCAGAATACTTTTCTCCCACCAACACATTATTTACCTCCAAGCGAGCAGGATCTAACATTCCGGAGTCTACATGGAAGTGCCTGAACTGCCTCAGAACCCAGGTAGGAATGTGTAACTCCAACCACGCAAAATAGTAACGGAACAGCGGCGTGGTGTGCATGTGGTGCTGAGTCGCAAACCATGCTCCACCTCCTGTCCTGTCCTCTATTCCCCAAAACATGAGCCAGGGTGATCTATGTGCTGCCACAGATGACGTCGTGGAGGTGGCTAAGTTTTAGGCCAAACAAATTTGGAAGACTGTCGTGCCAGCGACAAGAAGATAAGACTTGTTGATTTTATGGTTTAAAATGTTTAATTAGAGTAATAAGGTAGAAAGATGGCCAAATATGTTGAATTTATTACTTAAAATCATTTAAAGACTGATATAATTATAACTCTTGTTTGATTTTAAACAAACTTTAAAAGTTTGCAGTTCCGGAACGGGTTCAGAATTCCGGAATCAGATCTCCAGTATTGGAACTCAGTTACGGAATTGAGAACCTTGCGATATTGCATGCCCTAGTTAGCAGCGATTTGCGAGTAAAAAGGTTTACTCGGTTCGTGACTATTTTTTCTGCAAATACAGTGACGATTTGTTTTATAGTATTTTTTTACATTTTTACAGATTCATTGTACCAAAATATAAAAAAATATAGGGAACATTACTCCCGCCAGATGGCGCTTGACGGCTCTGAGTAAACAAAAACTTAACAACATGGCGTCTACTACTGTTTGTGGTTACCGAACTCTTTTTTACTGTTTTTAAGATAACTTGTGTTCAAAAACCAAATAATAATATTGGGGAAGTTAGTTAGCTTCATTTTTCTTTCACTATTTGTTTTATATTTTGTATACATAAACTGCGAAATTTTGTCGCTGGACTTTGACAGTTTGTTTTTTTTTAGGGATGTGTCCGATATATCTAAACGTAACTTATATCGGATATGTGTTAGATAATATATCATATTGATATCAAAATAACCGATATTACAAAAGCTGTATCTAATAAAAACCTTACTAGCGTGTGAGAACGAATAATTCAAAACTTAAAACCGTAACAATGCGAAAACGTACGAACTACGAACAAAACGCAAACTTCACAAACGTTAGGAACCATATGCGCTACCTATCTTTCTAAGTATTATTTCGTGTTCGTTGTTAGTTTGCTCATCTAAATAACATTTTAACTTTTGCAAACTGTACTACTGATATCGATATCTGAAAACCGTTTTCGATATAGATATGAAAACACATACATAACCGTTTGCGCAAAAAACCGAAAAAGCCCTTCTCTAGTTTGTTTACGCAGAAACCTGTGGCGCCATCTGAGCGCAGCTTTGCGGATAGTTCCCTATTAAAGAAATTTTGTGTCATGCCTCAGAAATTTAAAACCGCGCCATCTATTGGAATCTGTTTTAAATGATTCGTTTAAATTGTGCTTAGGAGAGTTGATTAAACAAGAACATAATTTTTTTATGAACAATTCTATAAAATGTTAATTCAATTTACACACAAATGGTTGCATATCGCGCCATCTAGTGTTATTTATTTGAACCTGTTGCGACTAACTGATACCCACAAATTATAGCCAAGACCAACGGCTTAGCGTCCTTTTCAAGGCACTCAGAAATCCACATTACACATTAACCTAATATTCACAATATCCTTTGTCCACAGGTAAAAATAGTAACGTCAGCATTAGACCCGGAGATCAACGAGAAGTTTTACGTGTTGCCAGGTATCGGTAACTTTGGCGATCGCTACTTCGGCACTGAGCCCACGGACGAGGAGTGAGGCGGCTCACTCGCTTGTATGTGGACTATGCAGTGTGTCCGCACTGAGCGTAGCTCCGGCGTACAGCGTTGGTGATGCGCAGCGTAGACGAACACGCTACGTAGTGTAGATTCTGCGTAGACATTGCGTAGCGTCGCGTAAACGCTGCAAAGGCGTAGGTTTTTTGGTTATACGTCAATTTGACATTGTTCATCGTTTCGACGCAATTGTACGTCGCTTTTACGTAACCGTACGTGTCGTTGCTTAGACGTGGCGGTATGACGTATTTGTGAAGCGTATATGTTGGATTGACGCCAGATGCGGTGGCACCCTAAGAGTTAATTGTCTGAGCTTATAATGGCAGTTAAATATTTATTTTGTTTGACTGTTGGTTCTGTGGTACCAGTTTATTTGTCTTATTGAAAGCCAGAAATAAATAAATGTTATTTATTTGCGTGTACAAATATTGCAGCAGAAGTCAATGTGAAGCGTAGGATGGACAGTGTATCTTGTGAGAACTAAATGATTTATAGATATTCGATCCAAGCTTAGAGTCGATGGTCATGCGACCACTGACTTCAGTTTTGTTGAAATTATTACATAATTGGCTGGTACCACTGTAGTACCCCTATTTGCCCCACAAACTAAAAGAATCCACTTGAGTGGAAACCTATTTATATAAATATTGCTGACCCACATTAAAGATGATTAACATCTCAGGCATAAGGGGCTTCTTAAACTTGCGAAATTTGTGTAAAAAATACACAGCTATTTGTATAAAAAATATAATAAAATTCGGCAAAAATATTAAATAATACACAGAGTTGTTAACAAATGGAGATGGTAGGTTCTCTTCCGGTATGGGCACGCTCAGTGCAATTTGTAATTGTACATTTATTTTACTATTTCTTCTCTTTGACTTTGCTACAGTTGCTGTCGTGTAGTGAATATTCTATATCTAATATACTCAAAAGAAATACACTTTACAAAGCGCGGGGACAAATTATCGTCAGTCCAACGACTGACGATAATTTTTCGACGATCCTTGTTTGTTTATCACGTCATACAGCTTCATTTTGATTGGTCGCCTTAAATCTTGTCTATGCCCGTATCCATTTGTTAACTTATCTGTGTTATTTGGTAACTAATACTAGTGTGTATTGTCGTGGACTGGCCCTGTATTTATTTAATAATCGTAATATTTACATAAGTGAGGCATTTTGCTATGGAAGTAGAGGCAAAGTTTTTAGTCCCTCGAGTGTATTCCCGTCCAATAGGTAGGAGTATAGAGAACACTACACAACAGGACACAGATGGCAGTGTACGAAAAGTATTTTCATGCACGACAACAAAATAAAATGAAAATAATTACGCACACACTCACACATGTGCTTACGTAAACGCACACTCATGTAAATACGCACACACACACAAATGTTTTAAGTGTATCAACTATACTCAACTCAGGATAAAATAATAGGATATAATAACAGAAAAATTACGATCCCTATAACGTAATATCGTTGAAACAACTGTATTTTTGTATCCAAATAGTTAACAGATAACTTTGCTTTGCTAAAATATCAAATCTTATTATTATATGCTTCTGAAGAAATAAGATAAGAAACATAACGTAATCTATCTGTATCAACAATATAACAATATTTAAAATTGAAGTATAACTTTTATTTAGACGTTATTTGTTTGAGCCGGCTTCTGGATTGAGTATTTGGAATTAAGAACGTGTCAAAACTTATTTAATGCTAAAATTTGACAAGTTTATCAGCTAAAATAGGGTTTGAAAAAAGCTCAACTTGAAATTCTTAATTCAGAAATTGGGTGTTGTTCAATTGTTATCCTGAATGTAGTATAGATCCTTCGACATACCACGACGTAAATAACATTACTGTATAACTTAGTACCAGTAGCTTCATACACGGAGGAACTAAAGACGTAAAGTAAGCGGTTGTATCACTTCTAGTCCATACTAACGTACAAGATCTCCAACCTGTAGTAACGTAACTTAACGTAAAAATATGCTATTTTGGACATGGGTTCGCTGTAAAAACATAATATTTATTTATATCCACAACTATACTCCATTTGAGATAACATTATACATTTAAATAATCCCATTTTACAGCCCGTTCAATCGATTTTGACTTCTATTGCGTTGGTGATATGACAAATGGCAACTGTATTTAACAGTTAGTTTTGGGAACAAGTTTATGCTTTTTATGCTATTCTTATATTTACGGGATTGAACTCAAAATCGGTTGAGCGGAATGTAAAAAGGGTTATAAAAATTTCTAATATTATTTCAAATGGAGTATATTTATCATTCAAAATTATAAGAAGATTTAACTAAAAATAAAACCACCGTCGATTTTTACACTGCTTACCTTCAGGTGAAATGGGGTTCAAACCCCAGATGCCAAACCAGTAGCCATACGCCCCGATGCTCTTAAGCAGAGTGTCTTCTGAGCATGCGAAAAACATAACTTTCGCTTGAATGTTATATCCAGTCCATAAGATTCACTTTAGCTTGTTAGTAAACATCTACTTAATTCTAAGATTAACAAGCCCAGTAATATAATTATATTGTAAACTCTCTATTTATTCCGCTACTAAATATAGCACAAACCATGTCCAACATATGAAAACGTAGTACTTATTTAATATTTATTAAAAAGGCACGTGCCTACAAGCGCACTAAACTGTCACGGCTGAGCCTCGGCAAGCTAAAGTCACAAAATATCGCGTAGCCAAAGAATAGTTCCTAGATCGAACTAAATTGTAATGTAGGAAGCAATCAAATTGTCACTAATGTCTTTTGGGGACATTCGACTGACTAATGCCATCTCTCTTAATGTTTTATTGTCCCTCTTCCTTTGTGGTTCAAAAACATCTTTACTACAAAAATGAGAATTCACCAATGCCCATTTTTACTAACACTATAAAAAACCTAAATATTGTGCATTGTTAGATTTTGAACTCTCAACGCTGAGCCCAGCGTTGAAAATTCAACCTTGCTTTTACTTAAGCATTCAGTTAGTCGACAGCTAGTATTAGTGAAAGCTGAATGAAGTGTGTCAGTCGCATGCACCCAGGAGTCGTTAATAATAATTTGTCTAAAATCATACTTCCATAGTAACTTGCCCAATCGCCTGATATCTAGACTGTAATACTAAATCGAATTATATAGAGTAACAGTGTTTATTAGAAAGAGAATTATACAAACATACCAGTTGCAAGTTTGACTGCTAAGGCCCTGGATTCGATCCCGAGATGGGCAAATTGAGACTTTGAAAATGCTTTTAGGAATTTCTCAGTGTCAATCCAGCCCAGAATCCCGATTTGTACCAGGCAAAGGACTTGCCACTCCAAAGCTCTGTCCAATCCTAACGCGGCTAAGCGGTACGAAATCCGCTCGGGGATTGTGGCAACTAACTTGTGTGAAACTGTTCAAAGTGACGCGAATAGTCGTGTGTCAAAATTGAAGTGAATCCCACACGCGGGATGCAGGATATGTTTGTACCGTGTCCCGCGGGGATTTTACGTTAGTTTGATGGTTCCTTTACAGGGGACTTAAACGTAATTGGCTAGTATACATTCCCCTATCTAATAAACAATGTAAATTTTATTAAAAATCAATTCTTACTTATAATTTAAATTGTAACTGCTTATGTATCATTATAATGAATTAATTGATGTAATGTATTATTATAATTCATATTGATGTATAGATTTTTATAATCTGCTTTCTTCGTAATGTTAAAATGTTGTCGTATGAAACACAAATCGCCGCGCACTCAAATGATTTTTATTTATTGATATTCTATAAATTTTTAAGTCTTTAGTCATCACGCATTTTTGTCTACTTCTTAGCAATCATAGAATAGTTCATAGCAGCATAATATATTTTCTCGCAATACATCATAGTATCGTATAAATATTGATTAGTATAGTAATGCCCAATCTTTGTGGCCGGGCTGAACGTAGGCTTTCCGATGGGCTGCTGTTTTTGTATAAGATTTACTAGCGAAGCCATTGCAGCCAACTTTAGACCGGCCAAAAAAATGGGGCATACTGTAAACTGTTAATTTCGCCAATAGCGGCTATTTTAAACGTATTTTTATCCCAGTTCGAGGGTATTTTGCAATATTTTTTTTAACGGTGAATAATAATGCGAAATATTTTAGTAGATTTTTCTATGAACCTCGCGATAACGTACTATGTGTCCGAATACGTAGCTCCAAAGAGACTTCTTGTCTATAATTTTCAGACTAAGTTTCATTCCTAACTTTATATAATGTTATTTACAGCCATTTTCTTTCTTCAGTATTAGGGTATTTGCGGTTTTTCCATGCAATATTTATGAAAAACTATTTTATATGTATATATTAGAGAAATTGGCATTTTTTTTGATAGAAGACCTCGCCTCGTGAAATGAAATCGATCATGATATTATTTTAGCGTAATTTTAATATTTATTTGACAGTATTCGTGTACTGTGCTTAGTTCTAAGTTTAGTTAGTAAACTTGACACTTAATGAATGTGCTTAATTTTTTTTTATATTGTTGGCAACACCAAGTTTCTAGGTTTTTTTAACGTAAAGTATTGGTTGTTTTGTCTGAAGAATCGAGCGTTAAACTCGATTTTTAATTATAGTTGTAATAAAGTACCTTCTAGTGATTTCTTTAATAAATAAAAACAGTTGCTGTCGGCTTCTGGTAAACAAATATTCGACTCGAATTTAAACGCTTACAAGGGACACGTTGTCCTTAAACAAAATAAAGTGAAATATACTGATGAAATGCTTCCAAGTTTTCTGACTGTTTGAACGACTAAAAACTGCAAACGGACTTCAACAACATATTTTGAGATAAAACTTGCTAATATGTAGTCTTGTATGATTAAAACAAATTACTTTGCATTTAAGAACATTTTATGTCTTGTTTCCTTTCCATAAAGTTGTTAGCATTCAAATAGTCAAAAAAAAAATCTCAAAAACAAATATTTACACAATATACATATTGCACAATAGTGTGTACAATATATACATAATTTGTATCTAGCTATGTATAGATGTAAGTCGGTGTGAGTATTATGTGAAAATACAAAAAAAATACAAGAAATAATCTGAAAATATGATGCAAATAATGAAATAAAACAGATTGAAATAATTTACTTATTTTTTTATTGTAAGTTTTGACACCTTATTTTGACCACAATTTCTTATAGCAGGAACCTAACATTATAACCTGTCAGTTATTTTACGTAAAAAAATGAATTTATTTGTAGTTAACTTTAAAACATCTGTTGAATCGATTTTGATGAAACAGAAAACAAATCGCTTGAATGCCCTCTATCACGTTTAAATACAAGTTGCAACCGAAAAACATAATGCTCCTAATAACTTGGATACTAGGTCATCCTTCATATATGGTCGCAGGCGTCTAGATGTCTCTGGAACACCACATCCAAGTGTTCGTACTTCGAGGAAGGCACTTCACCGTGAGGTTGATTCTTCCTGCAAAATAATAACTCATCAAACACAGTTTTCTGTAAGGCTAATTCTTATTCATTTCGTGTGAGGTTGTGGCCACCTCTGGTGTCAGAGATAATTACGCCGCCTCTGGGAGCCTCACAGGCCTCTAACTTGACTAATTTTATATTAGGCCAGGTTTCCTCACGATGTTTTTCATCACCGTTGGCTGCGATGTCTAAGATAAACTTAGAAAGTTCATATGAATTTGAAAAAGTGACATTGTTACTGGCCCGGAAGGCTAATTGAAGTTGTATGAAATCATCTGACAAATAAGCTAACCGTAACTTATCCAGAGATCTATTACTTGTTGACAGTTGTGTCTTTGTACGTAAAAATGGTAAAGGACATAAGTCTTTGATGAATTGTAAAAAAAAACTTGATAAATCATTTTCTTACTTATAGTATTCTTCACATTCCTCCATCGAGATGTCGCTGCTGATGATTCGGGATCCGAACCCGCTGTAGTATGTTGAATAGCGTTGCTGAAAAAAGGATATTTATATGTTTTATTTTAGAGCAGACTAGTTAAGTGCCTTTGACTTTTTACACAACTAGACAATAGCAGCGTCTTTAATTCATGAGAGTAAGGCAGTTTTTTTCAAACTTTTTACTAACAACTGCAGGTCAGTTAGTTATAAAGTATGGAATCCAACTTTGCTGTGTCCCTCTGCGGCAAAGGCCACTCTTTCCCTTTTCATATAATAATCGTTAGATCAGCGTTTCCTAAATCTCTTCAGAAAAAATTATGTAAAAAAGACTGAGACTTTGGTTGATTCTCATTTCGTTGTGTTTCAGTATTTATCTACTTAACGAGTTCTGAAAAACGATAGATTTTTTTTATTGCGCTCCCATTTTGCTGTATAGAAGCCAGCCCCCCCTTAAAACATTTAAAAATAGTGGTTGAAAATTTGTATGGGTTTGGGTCAACAAGAAGAAATGGAAAAAGATAAATAGATAGGTGAGAAGTTCAAAATGCTGTTACAGAGTAAATTTGAAGAATGTGGCTCCAACCGTTTGGCGTTTGGCTGTAAAACATGTGTGACAGACAGGCAGATGGACAAACAGACATGTAAGTAAAAGCAATAGGCCCCGTTTGGACCCTAGTTCGGGTACGGAACCCAAAAGAAACAGCAGTAAACAAGATGTTACAAGTTACGGCTTTTGGTGACATTTATTTTTTATTGTTAAATGGTCCATAGATGAGACTGCGGATCCCCATACATATACTTGTCCGCGGACCATAGGTTAAGGAACACTGCTTTACCTAATACGACTCAGTCCTTTTTCGTCCTGCCGTCTTATACTTCGTTTCTTAAGAAGTCCGACTGTGCTACAATATTTTGCGATCTCACCTGTAAATGTTTGGATAGAATCTGTTCAGCGATGACGGTACAGGCCAGCCGCAGCGCCTTAGCTAAGGCGTCGATATATTTTACGTAGGTTGTGGTGAGCTCGCGCAGGTCGCTGTCTCGTCGAGGGGTTAGCTTCAGGTTTATACCTCCAGGTGGCGTAGTGCCCTAGGAAGGCAAGGGTTTTTAGTGAGAAGGTGGAAAATTTCAGGTTTCAACCGACCAGGTTAGTAAACAGTTCATTTTTGTCTAGCTACGCTAAACAGAAAACTGGCATTGGGCAAGATAACATAGATCGTACTTTGCTTTACTTAGTTAAGTTTGGGTTACCTACGAATATAAACCTTACAAAATTAAGAATAAGGTTTATATTCGTATGGAACGCTAAATTTTCTTGTCAAAGTAGGATCTATAAATCGTGCCCTAACTAAAATCAAATACAACACAAAATGAATGACTGCTGTGATTGAAAATCAATCTTCTTCATGTTTTTGAAGTCTATTAATGAATTATGTTGTTTTTCTTTGTTAATTTGTTTTAGACTTTCAGAAATTAGGCGTAAAAGGCCAGTCTCAATCAATCGAATGTGTTTAGGTTTGTTGATTGAGCTGTTAAGTTTAATTTTGAATAACCTTCGTCTATACCTGGTCCACGATGCATTTCATCATCAAGGTAAGTGTTCTGCTGTCGTAATGGTCCCAGTCATTCGTCACCGTCACACCACCGAGCATATTGTATCTGAAAGTTATCAAACAGTACTGCCCAATCTTTTTGACCGGGCTGAACGTAGGCTTTACGATGCGCATAGCACGGCGCGCTGCTGTTTTTACTCGACTGCCGACGGATGGTAATGTGTTTATCAGTCTATGTATGTATGTTTGTTCCTATGTGGCGTTCAAGAGATCAAACGCGTTATCCGATTTTTGATTCTTACGTCAATCGATTTGTCTTAACCTTGCGAGTGTCACTGGTTACATTAAAATCGGAAAATAGATTTTGGGCGCCATATTGTAGGGGTTTTCTTCCAATACCATCGTGTGCGGTATCAAAATAATAGTTTTCAAAAATATATGACATTATATATGTGTACTTAATTTGAAAAAAAAATTGACTAATATGTTATAAATAAAAAAAATTATTAAAAAAATCAAAAAAACCCGACTGCTTGACAAGCGAACTAAAAAGACGTAAACAAGAAGAAAACCATGTTGTGCAGTAGGAGGATACATATTTGCGAGCTGGCTGACCAAAACCAGCAGCCGAATTGCGTAAGTATATTATCCAAAGCAAAAGAATCGATTCCTTCCCAAAAACGACTTTTCGTATCAATATGCAATACGTAAAGTCGGTTTTGGGAAGAATCGATTCTTTTGCTTTGGATAATATACTTACGCAATTCGGCTGCAGATGTCTATATAATCTTTTTAGTTCGCTTCTTAAGCAGCCGGGTTTTTTGTATGAGATTTACTAATGCGCAGCCATTGCAGCAATCTTCAGGGCGGCCAACAAGATTGTGGATTACGGTACATTATTAGGATATAAGTTAATTTGCACATAAAGATACCTCTGACTGTCTCGTTGGTACGCCCAACGGTATGGTGCAGGGAATGATTCATTATTTAATAATACCAGCCTGTTACTGGCCCACTGCTGGGCACGAATCTCATCTATTTTATTTTTGAGTATTACAACATTTACTGCCAACTGTTAGATGTTATAAACGAGCATATAGAGAAGACTCAACACGCTTGGCTCAAGGCAGACTTCAGACTTTCTCAAGTCCAAGTTTCCTCACAATGTTTTACTTCATATATGATATCAATGGCTTGCCTTCTATCAACTAAATAACGTCATGCTGGTGTCCTATCGCGTGTGACTAACACTGGCATGGCCAACATCACGGATTTTAATATGGATAACACACAAAATTTGTCGCTAATTAGTTGCAATAAGAGCCAACTAAATCTTTGACTTGGCGAAAAATTGCGAATAAATTTGAGACAAAACAGATCTTCGCTGGGTGCCCTAGTTTTTGAGATATAAATGTGGCCAAGCTGGGGAGATGCTCCCCAGATCGGCCACTTATAAAAACTTCTAACTGTTGAACCAGTGACCGACAAATTCTGATATTTGGCGACAAATTTCGACTAATTTTTGTGCTATAAAAATTAATATAAGTACCTGCTGGTAGCCATGCCAGTGTGAGTCACACTCCTATCACTTCTCCCTTACTCTTCCAGGAATACTAGTGTGATTTGTATATTACTTACACGTTAGCCATATACATGTGATGTCCAGGAGTCACAGAAACCTTATAATACCGATCCAAATTATAGTTCTTCAGTAAATACAGACAACTGGTAACATCCCACATATACGTATGTACCAGATCCCGTTCCCGTCTCTCATGGTGTTGCCAGCCTCCATAAAATCTTCCATTTTGATAGTAATAATTATTATATGGCATTATTAGAAGTTGGCATCTGTAGTTTAATCTGTCTTTGTATTCTGCGGTTAGTTTTAGTAATTTGGCGAATAGTTTAATTTCTCGTGCCACGTCTGTTTGGTAGAGAGTGTGGTAACCCTCTCTGTACGGCCATATTAGGAAGCATTCTGCGTTTAAACGTTGTGACACTTCTAGACATCTTTTTATCTGCGTGGCAGCTTGGACGAATGTGGCCGCGTCGTTGCTTGTGAAAGCGCCGTATACGTATCTGCAACAAACGTTTAAAATGCTGAAAACTTGCCAATTCTAATATCTTAATCTGGTATATGTAAGTTCAAAATTTAGTTTCCTGTTTATGTGATTTCGGAAAAGCAACTTTAAGGTCATCACTTAAAATTTATTTGCCAATGTTCACAGGAGACCCTCTGGCCGAAGCGTTGATATTTTTATAACCTATGAAACAGTTCCGTAGGCCGTACGTCAGTGAAAGAAAACAGACAACACTTGCAGTCTACTGTACTAGTCATCCTAAAATCAACTTGCAGAAAATTAAAGTTGTTATTTATTTGAACAGGGATTCTTTCATACATACCTAGGATGTGAATGCAGATCAGGCGCCAACCACAGCAGCTTGACATGGTACCTCTGCGTCAACTCCTGTATGTACTCCGTGACGTCGTCCCAATGAGCCTTGATCTCCTCCCAGCTGTCAGCGTGAGGGACCAGATCGGAATCGAAGGCCGTCCAGTACTTGATGCCCAGCTTGGCACAAAGCTCGAAGAGGGCCTTTAAGTGACGTTTGTGATTGTCTATAGTGTCGGTGTTGTCGTCCCAGGAACGGCAGTGGGTGGGGCGGCCGTGTGCGTCAGAGCCTGTGGAAATATTACGAGCTTTATACTAGACTAGCTGTCCCACGCGGCTTCGCTCCCGTCAACTGGCTATGTACCTACCCTATCCTACCTACCCTACTCTACACCTACCCTACACATACCCTACACCTACGCTACACCTACCCTAAACCTACCCTACACCTACCCTATACCTACCCAACACCTACCCTATACCTACCCAACACCTACCCTACCTACGCAACGGAAGCCCTCAAAAAGTAATATTCTTTCCCGTTTTTGCAACATTTTTCATGTATGCTCCGCTGCTATTGGTTGTAGCGTGATGTTATATAGCCTGTAACCTTCCTCGATAAATGGACTATCTAACACAAAAAAAAAAACAATTCCAACCAGTTGTTCCTGATATTACCCCCTACATACAAACTTACAAATTTTACCTCTTTATAATATTAGTATAGATTACTTATTTCGCTCATGCGGTAGCGTCTTAAAAATGAAACGTATCAATAGGTTTAAATACCTAACACTCGTCTAACTAATATTAAAAATGCGAAAGATACTCCCGTCTGTCCGACTGTTAGGTACCTTTCCAAACGGCTGAAGTTTGACACACGGGTAAACCAAGTCCTAACTTAGAACATAGGATACCTTTTATCACGGTGTACCCTTGGGACAATTTCCGAAATGCACGCTTTTGAAGTCGCTAGCAGAAGCTAGTAGTTGTAACAGTACAGTTAACCGCACATCCAGGTAGCAATTCTAAGTAGGTAGCGCCTTTATTCCATAGAATTACCTAAAGTACTTTTCGTAATTTAAGTTCAAGTTTTAGCGTGTGCATGCAGTTATAGGGCTTTTGTTGGGTTAATTCAGTGTGAGTGAGTTTCTTTTCTACTTGGCATTTAGTCAATGATGGTCCACCTGCTTGTTACCACCCAAACATATTTTTAACCGACTTTCGAAAAAGGAGGAGGTTCTATGTTCGACTTCTTGTATGTTTTTTTTTTTTTTTTGTGTATGTTCACCGATATCTCCGTCAATTGTAGACCGATTTCAAAAATTCTTTTTTTTGTTTGAAAGAGTATGTTCCGAAATTGGTCCCATTTTAATTTGGTGAAAATCTGATGAAGAACTTCGAAGATATACAACAGAACTCTTCAATAAATAACGGCAAATCTTTAGGGACTGCTGCAATTGCATGTCTGTTTATTGTTTATACCATTTCATAACATAACATCACGCCAGTACGCTCTTAAGGGGTAAGCAGATCTGTCAATTGATCAGTTTTGTTCAAGTTTCATGATATTCGGGTTATCTATTCTGGCGTTATAGGAAACTTACTAAACAACTTGCCTATTAGGTAGGTACAACTAAAAAGTGAAAAATAAAAAAACTTTTTTACAAAAAAATACAACTTCCAAATAAGAAAACTACAAAGTGAAAAATAACTTTATTTTTGGAAGTCGGTGTCCATAACGCAAAAAAATGGTACCTACGAAAGACACCGACTTCCAAAAATAAAGTTATTTTTCACTTTGTAGTTTTCTTATTTGGAAGTCGGTAGTATTTTTTTGTAAAAAAGTTTTTTTATAAAAAAGTTTTTTTATACTCAAAATAATTCGACTAACCATTGCTCCTGAAGTCTAGCGCCACGCTATACTTCAGCCATTCCTCCATAGGCCGCGAGTGAACGCGCTCCGTGCTGTTGTAGTAGCGGTAACTTGAGCTCTCGGAAGGCGCCGCCATGTTGTTGTATTCTATCTTGTCTATGCCTGGAATAAGAGTGCCAGAATAGAAATATAACTATACTGCAATTATGCCAGGCTTAGCACGCACTGCGATTATAATTCGCGCGAATTTTATTCGCGAGAATTTTTGTCCGCGTACTGAATTTAACTAACACGCACTGCGGATAAAATTTCGCGCGATTTTTGTCTCCTTCTACCTGTTCATAGAGTTCAAAATATTCGCGCTAATTTTATCCGCGCCGCGGTGCGGTGGATTCTGTGGCAAAACACGGATTTCTTGCGATATTATTTCCGCGCGATTTTTTTTCCGCAGTGCGTGCAGCTTCATACATTTCCATAAGTCACAGATGTGCGGAAAAAAATTCGCGCGAATAAAAATCGCAGTGCGTGTTAAGCCTTAGTTGGGGATGACAAATTTCGTCGTCTACTCACACTAACACCCATCGAAATCAAGGACACAGACGCGGTGGCGAGTCGCTCGCGCCGCTATGTTGTCAGTGAGGTCTGGTGTATGAAGTGTGGTATTTTCCCTCGCTTAGTTTACTTCGGTCGTCGACGTTTAAATTGTAATTCGCGCTTACAGCAACACGTAAGTTTCTATGTAAATACTAACTTACGTTTGGCTAAAAAAATATAACGTTATTTCGATTTTAATTAAAATATCGGTAGTGCTCCTAGAAAAGCCAATGGATCCTTGTAAGGCCGATCCATAAATCCATTCGAATATATTCTATGTTCCAACGATTGTTTTCAAGTAATATTCGTTGAGTATTTTTGTGAATATAATATTATGGTAAGCATTTAATGCAATGTTTCTTTTTATTGAAATACCTTTTTATGTAGTTTAAGTATAAGTATATATTTTGATTGTCACAAAGTTGGTTTTAAGTTAAAAGACTGATTTATTATATAGGCTTTGTATGGAGCCTTAGTCCTAGCAAGGCCGTTTGGAAGAGCTTAACAAATTTTATTTGAATAATTATAGTGACCCATCAAAAACAAAAAAAAGTGAAAAAGGGAGCCAAGTTCAATAATAAGAATATGCGCGGATGTTAATTACGCCGACAAAAGAATTGAGATCTAAATGGGTGCCAAGTTCTGTATCCTGAAATTTATTTACAAGATCATAAAACATTCTAAAATAAATTTAAAAACACAATTTCTTGCTTTTTTTGCTATTTTAAAATACAACTTCTTATATTTGCTATTTTAAAATACAACTTCTTATATTTGAAAAGTCGAATTATTTACCTAAAGCAGATAACTTAGGATAAATTGTAGCTCAAGATTTGACTTGGCTGGTTTTCACATACAAGTTGCTTGAACTTGGCTTGACAAGCTGCCGCGTGTCTAGATTAAATCTGCAATCAAAACCGGCCAAGTGCGAGTCGGACTCGCGAACGAAGGAGTCCGTACCATTATAGAAAAAAAACGGCAAGAAAATCACGTTTGTTGTATGGGAGCCCTACTTAAATATTTATTTTATTCTGTTTTTATAGCGGCAACAGAAATACATCATCTGTGAAAATTTCAGGTGTCTAGCTATCACGGTTCATGAGATACAGCCTGGTGACAAACGGACAGACGGATCGCGGAGTCTTGGTAATAGGGTCCCGTTTTTACCCTTTGGGTACGGAACCCTAAAAACCTGTTTTATATGCTATATAATAAAATAAAGTGTTACTTATTAGTTGGTTTGTTTCATTTATCCAGTAAATAAACGAATATTAACTGTTTATTCGTTATGATGGCCTTCTATGGTTCATCCACGTTTAACCCCTGTCAAACACTTTAACTTATAGTTGGTACTTGGCTACAGACTAGTGGCTATGCCTACTTATTAGTAATACGTTATTTCTTACCTTGAAAATAGTCAACATTATCGGCTCTAGGCTCTCGCACTTTCTGTCTCTTAGCAGTGGGCTGATTGTATGTCGCCATTCTTGATAACCCTAGACGCTCTAATTATACCTGAAACAGCGATAATCCTGCAAACGATCGTTTTTTTTTTCTTCTCCAAAAAACGTATATACAATAACAATACATACCTACACCAGATGTACCAGTTTACAATTTAGTCAAAGTTAAAAAGATATACAGTTCCAGAAACCACCTATAGGCAAATTTATAAATATACTTACCTTTAATTTTGTGCTAAAGCGTCCTGTCCACCGCAGTGAGCAGTCGCACAGACAGACGGCTACCTTGCCGGCGTCGCTTATATAACGTAGCGTGAATGGGCGCAGCCACGCGTGCTGTGACTGTCGGAGTGTCGGCCCTTTGTGCCGCTAACTGGCTGGCAGTGGCGCCTTTGTTTGATAGTACTCATGTGTACTAGTGTAATGTTTTAATTTCGTTACGAGGATTTTTGTAATTTCATATGTTGTTTATAGTGTGTTGGAACTGCGTTTGTAGTACAAGGTTCAGCTGTATCGTCCGTTACAATAAACTATCGAATCAAATCGCACCTAGGTGTAGGTATCGAGAAGATTCATATCTATTAAGTTTAACATCTATTAAGATTAATATCTATTAAGATTGTACATCTTTGAGATTCTCGGGACCCTAGGATCCCGGCCCTTTGAAAGGCGTACCAGGGGCCGAAACCAACTCGCAGAGGCCTTGTTAGACATGTAGGATGAAATGTGACACCAACCGACAATTATCCCCGTATGCACTACGCAAGTGCACTCGAGGGCAATCCCCGGCTGGTGCAGGACTATTGCAAAATATGAAGACAAAACTTATTGGGCTATGGGTTCGGAAGGTTTCGTGGATTGATTACATAAAACTATAGAAAGACTATTGGCAGGACCACACACACAGGGAGGGGCTGACCATTGTCGCAGATAATATCGTCACCAGAAAGGCAAAAGTACTAAAGCGCCATTTGAGCTAAAATGAGTTTTATATATGGTTGGATGAGTTTTATTTTTCTCTACACATTAGTCTTGGAATCGTGGTAATTTGAGCATTATTTAAGAAGTTAGTGGCGCTTTAGCATTGACATTTTTCTTTTTTCTCGCTATGTCTCTTTTACTTACCTAGAGGAATTTACATGATATATATTGTTATTGTCAGTTCGTTTTTTTTCCTTACTGGAATATATGTTAGTATAATATTATTATACTAACATATATATGTTAGTTATATATGTTAGTATAATATTATTATACTAACATATGATCTACACGGTCATAATATGTCAGGGGAGATTATATATTACTAGCTGTTCCCCGCGAAAAATCTTTCCTCTTTATAATATTAGTATAGATTATTATCGCATTAATTTAGCTTTTATATTATGTATTTCACCGTCACGAATTGTCATGAGAGTAATTTTGCACACACGTTTGTTACGTGTGTACAACATTTCAGCTGAATCAAACATCGAGAAGTGGTTCAATTTAACTTGCAATTTTGCAGATTACATACACACAGACACTGCGACAAAAAATCTAATATCACTAAAAGTTAGTAGAGATTCCTTTCATTATTTTCCTAATACTTTTAAGAATAAGTTTCTAACAGATTTTCTCTATATAAAACTTTAGAAGTTCCAGTCAATAGTAATTTTACGCAAAAATCTTAGGCGGTTATAATGCTTGTATTTGTAAGGACAGATTTTAGTGTCAAGGAGAAATGCACTGAACAATGACAGAATTGAATATTAATATGTCCTGTAACAACCACGTGAAAATGTGTTGTGAATAGATTAAACAGTAAAGGATACAAATAAAACCACTTCGGTTTCCTTAAACCTATATTGCTCTATAGAAAATTATAAAAGTATCCAGATCAATCTAAAGAAAACTGCTGCAAAGAGCACAATGAGCGGTAGAGGCACTTTAGAACCGTTTTTCACACTTTGAACTTCAGCAAGACCAGAAACTTCTCCTTTCTTCAACGGGGCAGTTAGTCCGGGCATCTTTGGTTTGTCTATGGGCGCACCCATCATAGAGAATTTAGTCGCAGAAGTAATTTTGACTGTTAACATCTTTCCCATGTACCTTTCTTCTTTGGGAACTAAGACTTGTTCGTAGAACTCGTTGTGGGCCACGAAGTAATTCTTGTCGTGAGATATGTCCGTGACGAGTACTTCCTGTATCTCGCCCACTTTGTGTCCGTACGGCTCGTATGAGCGGAACAGTTCGGACAGCTTTTTCGTGCGTTTCTTTACTTCTTGTGTTGGTACCTGTAATCAACGAATTTGGAATGAGAATTGAGCCATACACCCCTTAAACAAACTATCAGTAAATTTTCCCAAAATATTGCAGTTACAGCTAGGTTCAAACTTAATGGTGGCTCCGATAACGCTGCGAGTAACTGCGCTGTAACAATTTTATTTCAGGTGATAGCGGGGGAAGGGGTGGGGTTCAACTTCACAGCAGCGAATCGATCTGTACCTTCCGCTGTCCCTAAATTGCTTTTAATCCCAGGAGTAAAAAGATTAGATTTCATAAGTAATTTAATCTACGCCCAATATTGATAATATCGGTCAATATTACAAGTACAAAAATCTGAGTAAGTCAAAATACGTAGGTCATTAGTACCTTGGTCATCTTAGCGGCCGGAGTGCCAGGCCGAGCGAAGAACTGGTTGATGAACAGCGACGGGAAGCGGTACTGGTCGCACAGCCGCATGGTGCACTCGAAGTCTTCGTCCGTCTCGCCGGGGAAGCCGCAGATTATGTCTGTGGCTATCGTCATGCCGGGCACCCTGGAAACAATACAAAATTATTGTCTTAGGTTCGCAAAATGTTTAGCTGATTTTAAATTTGTATTGTATCACAATTTTGGTACAATGAAACTGTAAAAACGTGCAAAAAAGTACTATAAAACAAATCGTGACTGTATTAAAAGGAAAAAAATTGTCACGAACCGAGAAAACACTTTTACTTGCAAGTCGCTGCTATCACCATCTATTGCCGTGGAACGGAACCGAACGCGATCGAAGTAAATATGAAAATAATCTTCATAATCAGTCGAAAAACGCTAGTTACGTCGGCACGGTACCTCTGTATGGGATGAGGCATCTGTATGCTAGTAATATATAATCTGTAGCTTCGGTGACTTTGATGTTAACAGCGTAGGTATAATGCACGACACGTAAGTTGAACCAAAATGTATTAACGTTTTAATGAAATTAAACGATTTAAACCGAAATGAATATTTTCTTTGCGAGCTAACCTTTGACAATTTATATATTGTAAACGGTTAGGTCGTAGAAAAGGCATTTATTTCTGTTTAAATCCAATAGAACGATAATACATTTTGGATCAACTTACGTGTCGCGCACTATACTCACTTTTCTCTGAGGAAGTTGACGACTTGTTCAAAGTCTGCTCGTGTGTACTCTCTCTTCATGTCGGAGAGTACTTGATCACTGCCTGACTGCACTGGCACGTGGAGGAACCTGGACAAACAAAAAGGAAATA
Organism: Orthosia incerta; assembly: GCA_948252205.1. Taxonomy (NCBI): domain Eukaryota; kingdom Metazoa; phylum Arthropoda; class Insecta; order Lepidoptera; family Noctuidae; genus Orthosia; species Orthosia incerta. The sequence goes on from OX411760.1 coordinate 28,048,322, forward strand.
TTAAAATATTATATCCTATAGGAATAAAAGATAAGTGAAGAGCTAACTTTAATCAATGTTACATTAATAACTACAGTTGCAACGTAAACAAAAAATTACGACGATACAGTGCGTTGAAATATCGTGTGACGTCACGGTGTGCTACACTTTATACTGACAAAGTGACGTCACAAGGCCCACTCCTGGGGGGGTGACCATAAGCTCTTAGAGCGGTATCAATTTGATCTGTTTGTGTTTCTGTTGTTTTTGTGTTTGTTGTTTTGTGTGTTTCTGTTTGTGCTGTTTTGATTTGTTTTATCTGACTTGTATACATCTGTCACTTACTCGATATCAAATTGATACCGCTCTAAGAGCTTATGGTCACCCCCCCAACTTTGATGCGTTTTATCTTAAAGAAAGAAAAAAATACGGGTCCAATATTATTTGATATTCTCATACATAGAAATACAATAGGACAGTTTATGTACAAAGGCGATCAATTATGATTTTCTACCGGAAACATCTCTATTTTTAGGTACATCCACTTTCCTGAGCTTCGCCTTTACCACTCACATCAGTGTACTCGAGCGTAAATATGGCACAGCAATCAATACTTCTTTTTTTTCCAACTATGTACTATTTTTGGGTCAGTTTCCAGTCCAACTGGTTGCAGCTGAGTAACAATGTGTTACATAAAGCGACTGACTGCCTATCTGGCCTGTACAACCTTGTAACTGGGTAAAATCATACCCCTGAGCAGATACAGACTACCTCACAAATTGATAAAGATGGCATTCTACAAAGTTCACCTTTTCCAAAAAAAAATATGTGTCCAATTTACGGCCGCATACTACTTACTTGTAGACCCTAGGATGGTGCATGATCTTGGCCACCTCAGCCAGATGCTCCAGTATGTAGGGCGGGTTGGTCATGCCCAGCCGCAGCCGGCAGCCCTCGGGTATCACCTCCACCAGCTTCCACAGCAGCTCCGGCAGAGATGTGCCGATGTCGCGGCCGTATGTGCCTGGCCATTTTATTATTTCACGTAACTTACTACAGACCAAATTATATATCAACTTCTTTGTACCATTCTCAATGTAAGCTAGAGATGTGACCTTATTAGCTGTGTGTGACCTCATGTCATATGAATTTATAGGGCATTCAAAGAAACCTCCATGAGAGAGATATTCGGACCAGGCTAAAAGCTGGTATGGCTTAACCACTGTCTGGTTAGTAGAAAATAGTACCATCCCAGCTGTCTGGTTAATTTGTATACCGTGTTATAAGTTATTTTAGTACCTATCTTGTGCTAAAACTAAAAGAACAGAATCAGATCCCAATCAACTCTATATCATCAGAATATTTTATTATTATTTGGCTATTTTTGTAAGGGTTGTTTTAGTTTATCATTAACAAAAATAAACTCACCGGTATCCTCACTAGTCAACCATATCTCACAGACACCCTCAGTAAACGACTGCCTCGCCCTCTCCACGATCTCCCCAGGAGGATAGCTGCCGAGCTCCCCGCGCGCGTGCTTGGTCTTGCAGTAGGTGCACTGGTTGAGGCAGCCCGTGTTGATGGAGATGATCTCGATCAGGGGGTTCTTGCGGACCTTCGGAAGGAGGAGAGACGCTCCACCTGCTTTGCGACCGTCGCTAGTCTTTTTTTGGCCGAAGAGACGGACTGTGTGGCCTGTAATTATTTGAAATGTATTCAGTTCTAAGGAAGACAGCAAAAAAGTTGGGGATCCTTGCGAAGGTGAGACGGTACTTCACGCCTGAACAGCTGCTCAACTTGTATAAAGCGCAAGTTCGGTCATGCATGGAGTACTGCTCTCACCTCTGAGACGGATCTGCCAGGTACCAAATATGCACTTGAGTCGATTGACAGACGGGCCAAGAGATTTATCGGCAACGATGCGCTGGTCAACTCAAAGCTCCAGAGCTTTGAACACCGACGACAAGTTTCCAGCCTGTCGGTTTTCTACCGGTTACATTTCGGAGAGTGTGCGATGGAACTGCACAATTTGATACCGTCTAGCCCTTTTCATCATCGGACTACAAGACGTACGGCAATGCGCCATCAGTACATGGTGGATATCCCACCCATACGCACAAAGCGTTTTGAAAATACTTTCATTGTGCGTACAGCTAAGGAGTGGAATTCTCTTTGTTTCCTGATAGCTACAACCTAGGGGTCTTCAAGTCAAGAGTGAATAGGTTGCTTCTAGGCAAGCGTGCTTCACCTTCGACCACATTATCACTTAACATCAGGCGAGATAGTGGTCAAACGCGAGCCTATAACAAAAAAAAACAATGGAAATGGGTTTTTGGTATTAACTGTAGCAACTGACTAACTAGAATTATAGGGAGATCTGAGGATCTTATTATTTTCTAAAGGGCAAAAATTTATCATTCTTTCCTGTTGTAATTTATTGTGTTTGTGAGTGAGCATTGCAGTACAAATGTGCATGCTTTCTTCCTCCCTCTACCCTTTATTCAAAACGTCATTAACGGCTCTACGTTGACAAGACTCTTTTATTTAATTTAACAGTTTATCAGAGATTGATAAAAATAATTCATGTATTTATTGGTTTTTGGAAATTCCACCCGTAAGGGGAAAAGAAGGGTATTAAAGATTTGTATGAAATTTATACAGTTTGTAATTTGGACACGTGAAATTTTAGATTTACGCTGTTGATTATTCATGCTGTGCTGTCGGAGGATACATATTCGCGAGCTGGCTGACCAAAACCAGATGAATCCTCCGACAGCACTACATGATTTTTTTCTTGTTTACGTCTTTTTAGTTCGCTTTTTATGCAGTCGAGTTTTTTTTTTTTTTTTTAAATCATTTATTTATTTGCAAACATGGGTACAAATATGCATTGATGTTTTCTGTTCATTAATAAAGTTCTCCATGTTTAACCATCACATGGGTATGCAAATAATGAAAACTAAGTAGGTACAAGATAAAATGAAATTAAATTATGTCAGCCTTATATGTAGTATGTTAATAATAATATTTTAATTAACTTTTTTTATTTACAACTTTTTAGTTATTTTGTAATATTAAGTGTTATATATTTTTGAAAACACCTCTTAATACCCTTTATTTTGATACCCACACGATGGGTACGGAAAAAAAAAAGCTCCTACAAAATGCCGCCATTTTTTTCTTTTCCAATTTTAATGTAGGCAGTGACATTCGCAGGGTTAACACGAATCGATTGACGTAAGAATCATCAAAATCGGCCAACGCGTTTGGTCTCTAGAACGCCACATAGGAATAAACATACATACATAGACTGATGAACACATTACCCTCTTTCGGCAGTCGGGTAAAAATAATTTATCTATTTATTGGTTTTTGGCAACTCCACTCCTAATGGGGTATGTTGGACACTGAACTTTTATTTTTATACTCTTGGTTGATAAAAAGAATTCATGTAGGTATTTATTGGTTTTTAGAAATTCCAATATGCATTCATATTACATTCTATGATGTAGGGGAGCACTAAGAAAGGATTTTTGGAAATTAAACCTTTAAGGGGGTGAAACTATAAAGTCATCTGTAGGATAGAACACGCATCACGCGAACGAAGTCGCAGGCGAAGTGCTAGTCAAGAATAAAATTACTCAATATTAACATACCCTAAAGCGTCTCCTCTGCAATCTCCACGATTCTGCCAATCTGCTGCACGCCCACCACACTGAGCCCGGTCAGGCAGTTGGCGCGAGGGGCACCCTGCGGCACGCAGCCCGCCACCACTACTTGGATAACGCGACTCTTACTCAGTTATATCTCATTTCTAAGCGCATACCTTTGAGGGTCTCCTCCACAATCTCCACGATCCTGTCGATCTGCTGCACGCCCACCACACTGAGCCCGGTCAGGTAATTGGCGCGAGGAGCACCCTGCGGCACGCAGCCCGCCACCACCACGTGGATACCGCGGCTCTGACCCAGCTCTATCTCATTTCTAGAATATAAGAAAATAAGTATTAAATAAACCAGAAAATCTGACACCAGTCTTGCCAGAGGGTATTGTGTTACCCAGTTACTGGGTTTTGAAAGTCAGATAGGCACTTGCTCCATGTAAAAAACTGATACACACCTTGTGAGACAAAAACAGACTCCAACATAGGAAATTGAATAAGTTTTGTTTGGGGTGCAGTGGAATAAACTTCATGAGTGATAAAACTTATCCAGTGCACCTTGGGCAATCAGTGCTACCAACCATGCAGATCTTTTAGCCACAGTTTCGTAATTCATTTGCTTACTTAAAGGTCAAAGATATATTGAATGGTTTATTTAACACTTTTTACCTCCCCAATTTTCAGGATACCATCATGTCCTACCTGATTGATCATAAAAATTTACAGAAACATTTTCAAAGTGCATTTTTGGTTCCTGGATAAAAAATGTATAAACACATTTGCTGCAGTCAAAATTGATGCCTGTTTTCAAATATTCCAAAGATAAACTACAGGCTTGGGACTGGAAGTACTAACTTAAAATGGTCTTCAGAAGGGCTCTTGACAGTGCAAGAGTTGAGTAGCCACAGCTGTGCATCAAACTTATCATCAGTCAACTTGTAGCCGTGAGCAGCCAGCAGACCGGCCATGTACTCCGAGTCTGAGTTGTTGTGCGCACATCCCCATGTCTTCACGTAGATTGTCTGGGTACCTGAGAAGCAAGAACCCATATTATAAGAAAATTGTGTGTGGCACTAACAATTTCATGAATGAATAGAGCAGTAGTGGCCCAGTGGTAACAGCTGCAAGTACTAGTACTTGCAGCTGTTACCACTAACACTTTACACCTACAACTAGTTGTAGGTTCGAACCCAGGCAGGCAATTATTTCATCACCACTGCTCTCAAAACGATGAAGGAAAACATAGTGAGGGAAGCGTCCAAAACTTCTAAGACATAATGACATCCACCCGCACTGGGCCCGCATGATGGATTACGGCCCATTCCCTCGCACAGTGGGGAGTCCTGCACGCACAATGGACCAAATGGGAGTCTAAGTGTGGAAAAGGGGTTCTGTCCATCTATCATCTATCTACCAATTACATGAAACACTTTTGTAAACATATCTTGTTTTATTTACAAAATAAATGCTGTAGGTGCTTATAAGTCATACCAGTCTGCCTGAATCAACAAAATGATTGTATAATGTTATTATTGATTTAATTATTGTTTATGTTTTGGAAACTGGAAGGAAGGAACGGCTGCTGATATTCAATACTATATTAATTAACTTATATATATATTTGCTGCTTATTTAACATTATTTAAAATAAGTTTTACTTTTATTTTGTTTGGGTGAAACTCAGGTCACGTCACAACAACTTCAGATCCAGTGATAAGACTTTTAACAGTTGATGTAGTGAGGATGATGAAAAAAGAAACAATGATACTGACATTCAACTCTTTTAAACTCTTGTAGAAAATAAGGACACAACCGCAACTATTTCACGAAACTTGTGAGCATCTACTAACTTGCGAGATAGATAACGACTTCACACGCATTACTTATCACAAAGTTTCACAGCGGCACGTTAATTAAAAGAAATAATCTAAAATAAACAACTTTCGAGGTTATACCTGGGACAACACTCTCCAAAATAACCTTTTCGGCGGGTTCGGAATCAGTCTTCTTGTCACGTTTCCTTGACCGGACGCTTACACTCTTCCTGCTGGAGTATCTTTCCTTCGGTGTGATGTCCTGAGATGATATCAAATCTTCTATATCGTCTATAATTTCATCACAAACACCTGGCATCTTGGAGTTTTCAGTTTTGTTTTGACAGTTATTTGACATTGACATTACACGATTTTTTTTTTTTTTTTTTTTGTGCCTTACGGAACAGGCTAAGGTCTGAGACCATGCTGCCTAGTCATCAGTATTTTTCTTGAATTCATTAGTAACATTAGAATGCGGATGTAACATATTCTAATGTTTTTTGGAGTATTTGGAAGCAAATTGTATCGAGTCAGCCTTCCCAGTAAGCTTTGCGGAGGTAGTCAATACTACAATAAAATTCTCCGCTCCACTATCCCGAGATCGCTTCTGTCAATGATTTCACATATTGTCCAGTTGCGTAGACAGTTGAGACACAAAACTACACCACTTTTATATCACAATATCCACTAGGAATCAATTTGCAAATAATATTAACAGCCGCTGAAGTTCACTCGAAAAAATCCCGCCAAAAACTCCTTTTTTTTTTAATTTTTTTTTTTGCATTTGTTCCTGACGGAACAGGCTAAGGTCTGAGACCATGCTGCCTAGTCTTCAGTGAAATTTTAACATTCTTTAGTATGCATTAGAAGACGGATGTAACAGATTCTAATGTTTTATGGAGTATTTGGCAGCAAATTGTATTGAGTCAGCCTTCCCAGTAAGCTTAGCGGAGGTAGTCAATACTACAATAAAATTCTCCGCTCCACTATCCTGAGATCGCTTCTGTCAATGATTTCACATATTGTCCAGTTGCGTAGAAAGTTGAGACACAAAACTACACCAATTTTATATCACAATATCCACTAGGAATCAATTTGCAAATAATATTAACAGCCGCTGAACTTCCATCGAAAAAATCCCGCCAAAAAACTCTGACATTACACGAACGAACGAATGCTGGCCTGGCTGTCATTTTTTGTACCACAGGCTTTATATGTTTGCATTTCGTTAAACGGTAACAGCCGAAAGATAATGGAGAGGGTAGGCAGTGGTAGGCAGAAACATACGGATTTCAGACAATCAGATTTGTGCTAAGGCGAAATAAGTTATTGTCGACTCACAATACCTTTGATTGTAGGTTAAGTAAACCTACCTGAAAAATAAACGTTTTGTTGGATACAAACAAACTTTTAAAGGGTTGCAGTTGTACTTCTAGAAAACGAAAACGCGGTACAGAAAAAAAAGAAGATTAAAACAGCATTCTCATTATTTCTGCTTCTGCAAGTTCCGCATGCAGTCGGTGTTTCAATTTTGCCATTTTGTGACGAACACCGTAATATAATGGTTAATCTCATCAGCACTTCTTTGTTAGGTACTTTTCTGCAGGTTTATTATGGATCTATAAGACTTGAGAAGACTGTTGGCTGTGGACAGTGCAATGAGAAAACGAATAAATGTTAGTAACATACCGTACGGTGGAGAAGCACACTCTAAACGTCAATGTTGTCAAATTCATTAAAAAGCTGAGTGTACACTAAGTTCTCGCCAAACTTCTTGGTCACTCTGAAGTTGGCTACAATGCAATGGCTGCGCAATAGTAAATCTCAAACAAAATTACAAAAACAGCGCATCGGAAAGGCAACTTCAGGAGTTCAGGGCAGCCCAGAAGTTTGACGAAAACGGAGCGAGAACTATATCTGCAATCCTAGACAGGAGGATAAACGACGCTGACGCTGCTTACCTACATTAGCACTTAATTAAATAAAGCATCATACCTATATATATTGGTGATGGCCCAGTGAGAGCAGTGGTGGCCCCGTGGTAACGGCTTACAAGTTGTAGGTCGGGGGTTCGAATCCAGGCAGGCGCTTTACTTTGTGTAAATTATTTCATCACCACTGCTCTCAAAACGGTGAAAAACATCGTGAGGAAACCGGCATGTTTTAGAATCAAAAATTCGAAGACATGTGAGTTGTGATGACAGCTCGTGACAAAATAATAACAGCCGCACGGGTCGATCTTCAAGGTTAAGCAACGCTCGCCGAGGTCGGTCCGTGGATGGGGATTGACCATCTTTACATAGCGATTTTCTTCCGTGCCTCGGAAAGCACGCTAAGCAGTTGGTCCCGGCTTTCATTTGAAGATCTTTGACAGTCATTACTAGTAGTCAAAAGCCTGAGATCCGACACTAGTCTAGCCAAGAGGTATCGTGTTACCCAGTTACTGGGTTGTCGAGGTCAGATGGGCAGTCGCTCGGTGTAAAACACTGGTACTCAGCTGAATCCGGTTCGGTTGGACTGGAAGCCGACCCCAAAATAGTTGGCTACATAAAAGGCTAGGCAGATGATGATCATACGTATGTACATTATTACGTTCGTGCTTATTTATCTAGTAAGTTTTATGATCAAATTAATTAACTTTGCCAAAAATTAACTGCAGTGTGAGAACGCCAAAGTAATAAAGACGTAGTTTAGACAATAATACGTCGTTAATCATTGCTTTTAATTGATGTTTAATATCATATTATACTTGAATAACTTGCCAAAAATAGGTGTCGCAGTACTTATTATGATCTTATAGAAATCTCATTTCAATCAAACCCCAATAAAAACCTACACTTCCGATTAATAATAGCGCATTATTATGGCCATGTTAACATTAAATAATGTCGTTATGAGCGATAATAGTTCTTATTGCATTCAGATACGGGTTAGAATCTGTTGTAATAAACGCGAATGTAAGCATAACAATAGTGACAATAGGTCGTAGACGCAGCAGCTGTCGTCGTAATGGCGGTAAAGCTACCTGTGGGTTTTGGCGCCATTTGTCTGGCAGCTAGTTTTATTCAAAATAGCAGCTCAAATCATGTAATTAAGAAAATGTTTGTGTACTGTAAAAAAATGTTTTTCACAAGGCACTTACTTTTTACTGCATACCTTTTACCTTTTCCCTAATTACTTTTTCATTTTCGAATGAGCATTAATCAACAGTAATTAATTTCATCTTGCGCGCTCATTTATTTATACATGCATCTACAACTAACCACTACATAAAGATAATCTAGATCTCGTTAATTTTGCATTTTATCGCCGTTTTAATTTGCTGATTAGATCATAGTTACGGTATATGAATATGAATGTAACGCGAACAAAAAGATTAAAAACCGTTACTGGAGAGAATATTTTAATAATTTACTATCTCTGGTTAAGTTTTGTGGTGAACTGGTGATTTAGGAGAATAATTTGCATTTATTTGATTGTAGAAGACCCCTTTCGAAGTTTAGTGCAGTCGAGCGATGAAAAAGTTCACCTTTCTCCGTTCGCGCATCGCGCGTGCTAGCCCGCGCTCGGCAGAACTTGCAGAAGCGCGCGCGCGTCGGACGCGGCAACTGGTTCGTGTGACAGCTGTCTGTGCTGTGCTTGCTTTGTGTACGAAATACTGTGTGAACTTTATCGTGTTTTTTTAGTGGACTTTTGTGGAACATCGTGTTTTTGAATATCGAATAGGTGAGTTTTGATGTTTATGCTATCTGTGCTTTTATTTCATTCGTGTGAATAAAAGTTAAGCTGATTTATGGATATGTTCAATTTAGTTGGAAACTTGGGACACTCGAATGAAAATAATCGTAAATTAATGTTTTAAGAGTCCGATAAGTCAAGTGCGGAATTAGTATTTAACCAAGATGTATTTGTTTATTTAACAAATATATAGATAAGCTACCTACCTACTTACCTTCTACCAATGTCAGTTTGCCAAATACTCAAACAAAATTGCAGGGTTGAAAAGATATCAGAACTTTATTTTTATTACGCCGATATAATAAATACTTGATACAATTAACATCATATAGATTTCAGAAAATTTCTAAGTTGGTACTTGGGAGTGGATGGGTCTAAAATAGTTTTGTGCATGGTGTAAACAAAAACACGTTTTATATTCTAACAGGATCGGGTAGTTTGAAAAAACTTTAAATTAAAACATTGCCAGTCCGAAATATTATTAATTAATTAAGTAGCAATACCTAGTAGCTTTACAATACTTAACATTGGTTTGGGTACCCAATATTTTCATTAAACTTCGATAAAAAAACATTTTTCTCTTCATAAACAACAGCTATAGCAGAAGATAAATATGCAACAGTTAAATTGCAATCTGCTTCTTATATTTTCTCACGCTAGAAGAAATTAGAAACGGATCTAAAGATTATCCGAGAAAACTAAGAGAAACAAAATAGCTAATTATTAAATAGGTAAATACACAATACATAAGGTTGTACTGATACATGTATGTCTATACTCTTACTCTATAGGGTGTAATGCCCTTTACACGTAAGTGGCGCCACAGATTACCTAAAATTATCAAGTAGGCCACAGTCCTAATTCGATAAACTTGTGGAGCCCTTTTTAGCTTGTGCGTAAACGCATCATCGCATTCATCGCCCAAAGAAGATAATTAAGAAAAACATTAGACGAAAGTAAATAAAAAAGCAATATAAAACGCAAATAAATGACAAAAATTTAAAAATGGTAATCATTCGAATCGATGACGTATTTTGGGAATGGGTAGGGCTACCACGCATGCCCGTTTCTAAGTATTTCTTATTTGTTATATATTTAATCATTGCTTTGAACCACTTGAAGATTGAGTGAGTAATTCTAAGTGGGTTGGGATTTAAACCGTGTTTTTGATAAGGTTCAGTAAAAGCAACGATACCATTGGCTATGAAGTCTAGCTTATTTGTCTGTTTAAAACTTGCCAAACATTTACCAACATGTTTAAATATAAGTCAATCAAATCTTGTACAGAAATAAGACCATAATTATTTTTATAGAAAAGCCAAAACATGTTTACATATCTAACGGAAAAGAGGCAAAATATTAGCAAGAGGTGATCTGGCAGGGGACTGAAGTTGTTGATATAGAAAAGCGAGGTGAAGTGACTATGTACCGATGTTAACCGTATAACGATGAACGAAGACTTGTTTTAGAGCGGAGACAGCAAATTGGAAAACAAATGTCGCCCTCAGACTAGAAGGAGCGACAATCTTAAGCAGGGTGGCTGGTAGCAGCTGGATGAGAGTTACTATCTATACCGAGAATCGAGGTAAATGTCGTACCTAGGCCCAGCAGTGGACTACTGTAAACTGTTGATGATTGGGTAGGAGCCCCTACATCCAGAATTCAACCAGATTAACGTATAAACGGTTGTTAAAATCCAAACTAAAAACCGGCCTGACCTAACATTACACACGCCTAGCACTAGGCACTCGGCTAAACAAACTATTTATTCTATTTCCAACTATGCGAGCACCACTAAGTCTCGATCATTTAAATTAATGTTTTATTTACGTCTACATTTTTACGGTGTAAAACTGTAAAGTTATCGTGTTATTTGAAGGTCGTTACGGGTTCCTGGGCCATATTGCGAAGTTGTGATTGCTTCAGAATTTCATAATATGGCTGCTAACTTTGCAAAATGGGGTTTTACAGACTCTTCTTTTACCAAATTTGAGTGTCCCTGGCTGAAACATGTACAAGAGTATCCGAAGTGCCCTGTCCCAGGACTTATACACCTGCACCTTTGAGGACGTAATAGACTCCACTGATGCTGCAATGAACATGGCCATTCACTAAGACCAAACAATATAAAAGTTAATCATCATCTCGAAAAGAAAAAGAAACCATGATTGTTTCTCTGCATAAACGGGATGGTGTTAGCCGTACAGTATAGCTCTATCTCTCTCTGGAACAACCATGATTTCAAAAAGTCATGGACATTGAATTCGGTAAGGATGCCCGTCACGCCCGGTAAGGACGCAAGTTGTGGATGGACGAGCAACGCGTGTGCAGTGTACAGCACGTGCCGTGTCCACCTGTCGCTCGGGTCTGGGCACTACGCTTCTGCCTGCTGGCGTAAAAAAAGGTTTGATTAAAAACAAAAACCTTTTTAAATAATGAGAATAGTGGTTGACAGGTTCGGTCTTTTACTGCGTGGTACGGTCGGCCAAGAAAGTGCTATCTCAATTTACTTTCAAAATAAACAATTCATCATCATCCGCTTTTTAATGTTCCCACTGCTGGGACACGGGCCGCCTCTCTGTGAGAGAGCTTACACAAAAAACTATTAAGATTTTATAAATAAGTACCTACCAGAGATGGGCTGACTATGGACTTCGTTGATATCTGAATAGCCAGCGCTCAAATGGCTGACTTGTCCTGGACTAAGTATAATAAATATATTATAATAACAGTCGCATAGTGCGTTTTCCCTCCTAGTCAGATCCTTCCCCAATCTATTTGTGAACTAATATGTATGTATTTACACATGATAATGATATCTATTTAAGTTTTTTATGACGCGCAAACGAATTACAATCTTCGAATGGCAGACCACACTTTATCCGATTGCGTCAGCAGAAGGCGAGTTATTTGGCTGTAGCTGATTATACATATACCTACCTACCCCATTAATCTATCATTACCGAATAGGTAGCAAATTGATGTTCAGAAACACATGACGATGTTTTCCTAAAAAGTAATGATTTATTGAGCCTGCTAAGAGACGTGAACCAAATAAATTTATGTCAGGAGGGTTTTTACCACTTCTTGGTATACCACATCGATTTTAGGTAGGTAGTAGGTAAGTATAAGTACTTACCTACCTACTAGTCCTATTACTACTTATTAATTAGCGTAAACACTATACAGGTAAATATTAAACCACATTTGTTTAACAAAAAATCCTCTGACGGACGGAATAAATTAAATCATTTACCTAATATGCGTAGGTAAACTCGGTAATTTTTAATGGGTAAACAACATTTGTACGGGTTGTAAGTCCGTACATGTAATTTGTCGTGAAGGTTTGTAAGTTAAGTTAGTGAAGAGAAACGCGTTCCACTAAGATGCAGTTAAGTTTATTGAGAGTAAGTTACAGTACTTGAGCGGAGGCGATTATTTCTCTCAGTTGTTGATAGTCACACACTTGTCTGTTTACTACGATTAAATTAGTTAATAAGGTTATTTTTATAACGCGCAATCGTGACGCGCATCGCTGGTCTAAAGTAGGTTACAGCGTAAGCAGAAAAATGTACGGCGATGAGACCGTACATATTGGCAACCCCTAAAGAAGTTAAGATGAGTAAAGAGAGAGAAAGAACCGCCTGTACAAAGTTAAGGCTTAATGTTAAAGTAAGTATACAATTAATCAAAAGTAAAGGCAATGTTGTCTCGATGCCCTTGAGGTTGAGTGTGGCAGACGTGGTCGCGCGCCTGCTGGTTTTCGTCTCTGGCAGTCTGCTGTCGAGGTCCCATTGGCTGAAGTTCGATGTCTTCATGTTTTGGCTTCGTATTTGTTGTCCTCGGAAGTCGTTTCCTGAGCCGTACGCAGTATTTTCTTGTGACGATCCCCAGACACGTGATGACAGCAATTGTAAGTAAAAAGTAACTAATTGCATATTGGTGAATATCATGCTGTGTGATGGTGGATGGTAGTTGTGGCTCGTTCTCTTGTTGGAACCGTAGTTTCTTGTCGATTACTGTGAAGTCGTTTTTCTTGAGAGTGAAGAGTTCGTCTTGAGAGCCGTGTAGTGTTATGTTGACAATGTTATTAATCGACGAGTTCAAGTTCGGTACATGCATGTCGTAGTTTACGTTGAGGTTGCTGTTGTACTGATTGTGTGAAGTGATGGTGAGCTCTTTTGACTGCAGAACACATCCTTGACTCAAAGTTACAATAGCCGCTGATGTGATAGTTTGCGAAGTTACGTCGTTATCACAAACAGTACGTAATTCGCATCTTCCGCAACAAACAACCAGCCAGCTGTTTGATTCTTGCAATTTGATCCATGCCTCGTCGCATGACACACTGACGACGTTGCATGGCGACGTAGTTACACGATGACCCAGTAGTTTTGCTTCGCAAGGTGCATTCTTGTTCTGTAAGTTGAACACTGGTATGTTTGCGCTGCAAATAAAGTTATCTTTTTGTCTTTTGGTACATTGCTTGAAGTCTTCATCCTTTAATGAGATGTAAGACTTCTTTCCAAAGTTCACGGCGATGTACTCTGACGATAACTGCATCAATTTGAATTTTTCCTCAGTTTTAAAAGGTATAGCGATAGCCCGGTAGTAGGTGAAGTCCTCATCCGAGATCAACGGAATGTGAACTTCGAACATAAAGTAGTTTTTTGTTATTCGTGCTTTCACGTAGAGCAGTTTGTAAAGTTCCTTGATATCTTGTTTGATGTTGGTCGTCGGTAGTGTCAGAGTTCTCGGCAGTTTGCCGGCTATGTCTTCCATTTGTTTGACTAGGCTGACTGGTGACATCAAGTGCACGTCCATGTGCCCACTGTAGACATTCGTGAGGGTGTTTAGGAGCATTGTTTGAATTTCTTTAAGATTTCGTAATAGTAATGATGCTGTGAGCGAAGCGGAGTTGAAGTAGCTTGTAGCCATCATTATTTGTATGTCTGTTTCAATGTTGCCCAAATTCGACTTAGTTTCATTCATGAAGCGTTCTATCATTTTGCATTGTAATTTAATGTTTTCATCGTTTTTTTTCAAAACATCGTTTTGTAGTTGCATAATTGACGTTTGGTTTTTTGCGAGTTCGCGTAAATAGTTTTCGTTGCGTTGAATGGCATCGATATCTTGGTGATATTTGTCAGCAAATCTCTGGTCTAAGACGCCGAATAAGCTGTTTGCTACCATGCCTACTCCGTCGATTAAGCCGCGTTTCTTGCGTGTTGATAAATGCTTGTGCGGAGCCAGCAGGATCGTATTGTAGAAGTTGAGTAGTTCCATCTCGTGTGAAAGTTGATCTGTCGTAGCTTGGCAATAGCTTTGATGGATTTTCTGGCATAAGCTATTTACACCGTTGACGTAGTTTTCAATGTTTTGAACGCCTTGCCAGTAGTTAGTTAGATTGTAGTACGTAAGCAAAGTCCATTCGTCGTGAATGAGTTCAATTTTGCCTATGGTGTCATAATAAATCGGCCGCTCGGGTTCCAGGTTTGTAATCTGAATTCCTGACCTTTGTTGCGTACCATATGATCCATTCACGAATATCAACATTGTGAGAATACACATCAAAATGTTTGTAAGACATTTTTTCGTTGACTGTTTTGTTGTGGTAGGTCTTTTAGTTTTGTCAGCGTTTTGTAAGTCCGTCTGACATTCTTCACTATCTCTGTTGCAAGTAGTTTCGATGGGTAGAGCAGATAGTTTCACAATTGGTCGTTTGATGACACCGGTTTGTGTTTTCAGGGTTGTCACTCGAACGTATCCGTCGGCTCCAGGGTGTAATTTCAGCACCCGTCCCATGGCCCATTTTCCTGGCGGCAAATTGTTGTCCCGGACTAGTACGATGTCCCCCTCGTTGAGGTTTTTCTTAGGATTGTTCCATTTGCTGCGCCTTTGAAGTTGTGTTAGATAGTCGTTTGACCAATTTTTCCAAAATTGTTGGTACATGTGTTCAGTTAGCTGCCATCGTCGGCGTAGATCTATGTTATGTTTTTCATTGTAGTCTGCTCGTGGTAGAGACATTGTTGGTCCCCCCGTTAGAAAGTGACCTGGTGTCAGATAGTTATAGAATTCTTCGGGGTCCTCAGTAAGCTGGCAAAGTGGCCTGGAGTTCATGCATGCTTCTATGTTCGCAAGCAAGGTAGTAAACTCCTCGTACGTCAGTTTTTGGTCTCCTAACACCCGACGAAGGTGATACTTCATCGACTTGACCGCTGCTTCCCATAGTCCACCAGCGGTTGGCCAAGCGGGTGCATTGAAGTGCCATTGTACTCCCATGTCAGCAATACTATTGAAGAAGTCTGGCGATAAGATTTGCTTGAAGTCTTCAAACTCTTTCTGAAGCAATCTTGATGCGCCGATAAAGTTCGTACCACAGTCCGAGTAGACGTGACCTGGTGTACCGCGCCTGGAGCACATTCTCTGGAAGGCTGCTATGAATGTTTCGGTGCTTAAGTCCGATGCGAGTTCGATGTGTACAGCCTTAGTTACCATGCACACGAATATGCATATGTAACCCTTTGAGGTCCGCACTCCCTTTCCTTTGTTAAGTTTGACTTCCACGTGTCCTGTGAAGTCAACTCCTGTGTGGGTGAACGGTCGCGATGGTGTCACACGTTGTGGTGGTAGTTCTCCCATGAGTTGGTTTAACTCCGATGGGTTGTAGCGGTGGCAACGCACACAGCGCCGTAGTTCAGCTTTTACCGCTCTGTTGCCGCCAACGATCCAGTACCGTTGTCGGATGTGCGCTAAAGTTAATCTGGCTCCTCCGTGTAAAGTCGTAAGATGAGCTTGATGAATCACCAACTCAGTAAGTCGTCCACTCTTAGGTAGGATGATTGGGTTCTTCATCTCGAAAGGTAGAACGGAGTGGTTCAGTCGACCACCGACTCGGATGATACCTTTGTTGTCCAGATATGGCTTAAGTTTGAAAATGTAACTTTTAGTAGAAATAGTTTTAGTAGTTTGAAGTTGTTTGTATTCTTGCGCAAGTTCCGTTTGTTGCACATATTTTATTATTTGTTCTTTTGCACTGCTTAATTCGCACAAAGTAAGGCATCCGGTGTCACGTTTGGCCTTGTTTCTTGTATTTGCAATGAATCGTTGTATCCATGCTGCAATTCTGTTCACTTTGGTCAATGAACTGCAATTAGTTAATAAATTATGAATACAATTATTGTTTTCTTTGTTCGTCGAGTTTGATTTTGCTTGGCAAACGCTGCCTATGTTCGTAGTAAATGTGCATGTTACGTTTTCTTCACGACTTTGTTCTTGGAAGCTAGGCAGAAATGTAGGACCTTCCCACCACAGACTGAAAGTTTGTAGCTTGGTGGGTAGCATGCCTCTTGATGCGCAGTCTGTAGGGTTATCTTGTGACTTCACATAACGCCATTGCTCGGCTGGTATGATTTGTCTTATTTTTTCAACCCGGTTAGCGACGTATTTTTCCCTTTTGGATGTGTCCCCCTGTATCCAAGCCAGGACCACTTGGGAATCGCACCAAACGCTTGTAGTTATGTCGAAGCCATTCAGGGCGTCTCTGATTTTTTCGATGAGTTGCGATAGTAAGAGTGCGCCACAAAGTTCAAGTTTCGGTAATGTGATCGTTTGTGATAGCGGCGCCACTCTTGTTTTAGCAGCGAGTAATGTTATTGTTGACTTGTTTGTTTCTTCTCTGACGCAGCTGTATACCACGCAAGAGTAAGCCTTTTCACTGGCGTCACAGAATCCAAATAGTTCTATCTTCTTGTTTGTTGTACGGACCCAGCGCTTGATTACCATAAGTTTTACATTGGGTATGTCAGCTCTTAGTTTCAGCCACTTTTCTGCTATTTGTGACGGTAACTGATCATCCCAGTCAAGTTTGTTGATCCAGACTTCTTGAAATAGTAGTTTTGCCGCAATAGTTATGGGTGATAGCCAACCCAGCGGATCGTAAAGTTGCGAAATTTCAGAAAGCAGCCGCCTTTTAGTTATCTCGGATCGACCTTTTTCTTCAAATTTCCAGTTAAACACAAATGTGTCGGCGTGCGGATTCCAACCTAGTCCTAGGGTTTTCATTGATTCCTCTTGCTTAAAGTCAAAAGTAGTTCTGCGTGAAATCTGTTCATCGCTTAAGTTTACTAGTAGTGCTGGATCATTGCTGGACCACTTGCGTAAGTTCATCCCGGCTCCTTTTAACATGTCGATAAGAGATGTCTGGAGTTCCTGGGCCGCTTCTAGTGAGTTGTGGCCGCTTATGACGTCATCGACGTAAGTTTCGTTCAACAGTATTTTAGCAGCCGTGGGGTATTTGCAGCCGTCATCGTATGCAAGTTGCTTGATGGTTCTCATGGCTAGCCACGGTGCGCACTTAGTGCCATAAGTGACAGTGCAAAGTTGGTACTCCTGCAGCTTCTCTGACTGTGTAGTTCGCCAGATAATTTTTTGCAAATGTTGTTGTTCCTCAGACAGCCAGATACATCGGTACATTTTCTCGATGTCAGCTGTAAAGGCGTATTTGTAAGTTCTCCATTTTATGATAAGTTCTTGGATATCTTTTTGTAGGTTGGGGCCTTTTTCTTGTAAGGCATTCAAGCTGTATCCTGTGTTAGTTTTCTGAGATGCGTTGAAGACAACCCTGAGTTTCGTGGTTGTAGATTCTTCTCGAAGTACTCCGTGATGTGGTAAGTAGCATTCCGTCGTTGACGATTGTATAGGTTTTGTTAGTTTCATGTGACCTAGCTCCAGGTATTCCTTAAGGAACCCTTTGTATAGCAATGCAAGACGGCTATTTCTTTGAAACCGTTTTTCTAGTTGCAGCAATTGTGATACTGCTATCGTTTTCGATGATCCAAGTTTATGTTCGTAATCTGAACATAGAGGCATCTTCACAATGTATCTTCCGTCTAAACCACGGCGAGTAGTTTCCTTGTAGTAAGTTTCACATTGATCTTCTTGAGATTGATCAGTGTTTGCTTTTGTTACGTCTTCACACTCCCAAAATTTCGTTATTTCGGACAAGTTGAGTAGGGTGACGTGACAGTTAAACGTTTCTAGTTTTCCACACAAAATCCATCCCAGCTGTGTCTGTTGAGCAACTGGTGATTTTGGTGCGCCCTTTAGTATTCCGTCTTGGATTATTTCTGCGTATACGTCAGCTCCAAGCAGTATGTCAACAGCCCTTGAAATGTTGTAGTCAGGGTCTGCTAGTTTTAAGTTTTGCAAGTGTGACCACTCAGGTCGTTCAAATGTGTAGTTTGGTAGTTTGTTGATTAATTTCTTCATAATCAACGCCTCAGTGTCGAAAGTATATTCGGAGTGGATTGATTTGCATGTTAGCTTCAGGCGCCCTTTACAGTCGCCCGATACAGTACCAACTCCCGATATCTTTGCAGTCATTTTGCTTCTCGGCAGCCTCAGCAGTTGTGCTGCATTTTCAGTTATCAAATTAACTTGTGAGCCCTGGTCTACGAGCGCACGAAGAGCGATGTAAGTGCCATCTAACGATTTGACCTTGATCTGGACGGTTGTAAGTAAAACCTCCATCTCGTTGGTTGATAGGTGGTTTGAACTTGGTTCAGTTTCCTTTGGTCGTTGACCTGAACGCTGATTTTCATAGTTCGGTGAAGGTGTATTTTTGTTGTAGTTGTTGTAATGTAAGAGCGTATGATGTTTCATATTGCATTCCTTACACGTTTTTGTAGAGTTGCAAGTCTGGTTTTCGTGTTTGAACAAACAGTTTTTGCATATCCGCAATTTTGCAACTGTGTTGTTACGTTGCTTAGTATCCATGTCCACAAATTGCTGACATTTCATTAGAACATGATTGTTTTTACAAAGAGGGCATTGCCCATACGAAGTGTGGTAAGTTTTCGGATGCCATTTTTTCTGATCGTAGTTTTTTCGAAACGTATGTTTTTCGTTTTCAGTTGATTTTCCTGAATTCTGTACCTCTTTCTTCGAAGTTTTCATGGTTTCAAACGCTGTAAACTGGTTTTCTAAGAACATTAGAAATTCATGAAGTGTTGGTACCTCTCTGTTGTCGTTTAAGTCTTTTATATATTCGTTGTATGTGCCACAGTCTAGTTTTAGTGACATCACATGGACAATCATAGATTCTCCACCGGTTGTATCAAGACCCATATTTGTCAAGCCGTTTAGACATTCCGTTGTTACGTCATGTAGCTTCTTCAAGTTGTAAGCGTCAGGCTTCTGTATGACAGGCAACTGTAGCATAGTGTTCATATAGGCTGAGAACTGTAGTCGACGGTTATCGTACCGTTGATTCAATATTTCCCAGCATGAAGCGTAGTTGTTGGCGCTGATGCCCAGGTGTTGCACCAGCCTTTCTGCTTCGCCTTTCAGTTTGGTCTTCAGATGCTGCATTTTTTGTGCGTTATTCAGCGACGGGTTTTTGTGTATGGTCTCTAGGAATAGATCTTTAAACGATGTCCACTTGCTGTAGTGTCCTGAAAACTCTGGTATCTCGATTTTCGGTGCTGAACGTTCGTGATGAGCGTTAGACCATATTTTGCCTTTCAGGCGTTTTCTTGTTTCGTCGTATTTGGTTTCCATGCTGTAGAACATGTCATAGTATGTCTGATTCGATCCTTTTAGTAGGGCTTCCAGTTCCCAGTGAGTGTTGTCAAGAGCATCCCATTTCGACTTCAAGATTGACAAGTGATCATCAAGTTCCCATTTTTCAGCTAGGCCTTCATAGTCAATTTTAGCCATAGCACGATCCATCGCCTTGAAGTTACATTCTTGCTTAGTCAGTAGCGTCTTTGTCTTCTCATCAAGCTCTCCCCCTGAGGACTCCGTAAGGTCGAATTTGACGTTTTCTCCTGCAACTTGTTGTAACATACTCGTAATGTCGGCTCTAGTCGTTTCATACATAGTTTTTGTCTTGCCGTAGACATCTTCCACAAAGTAGTTTATGTTTTTATCTTCAATTTCCTGCAAAAGCAATGTGTGCCTTGCATTGAAATCCATCCATTGAGCTTCTAATGAAGACAGTCGCTTGTTCAAGTAATCAGTTGTTTTTCTTGTCTTGCTATCCTTTTTGTAGTTGTTGCATAATGTTTTTATGTTTTCGAAACACGTAGACTGGAGTTGTAGCTTATTCATCTTGATTTGTTAGACAAATAGCTTCCTTATAGTTTACAAGATAACTTTCCTTACGTGTTTGAAGATTCTCCCAGTATTTGAAGTCTCTTCTAGTTATAGTTGAAGGCGCTTCCAGTAGTCGAAGGCTCTTCCAGTAGTTGAAGTTAGTTTCAGTAGTTGACGACTCTTCTAGCAATCGAAGACTCGTCCAGTAGTTGAAGTCAGTACTGCAGGTGACGGCTCTTCTAGTAGTCGAAGACTCACCCAGTATCTGCAGCTGGTTCCGGTACTCAATGTGCCTGTACTCGAGCTAAGTATATGCGCCTTCTCAATCCAACTGGGGCGACCCTCTTCCGGGAGACCAGCTGAACCGATTCGCTACCGTACAAGAGACACAAACACACTAAGATACGCGAAGGCTCGAAGGACCATAAATGTACGGGTTGTAAGTCCGTACATGTAATTTGTCGTGAAGGTTTGTAAGTTAAGTTAGTGAAGAGAAACGCGTTCCACTAAGATGCAGTTAAGTTTATTGAGAGTAAGTTACAGTACTTGAGCGGAGGCGATTATTTCTCTCAGTTGTTGATAGTCACACACTTGTCTGTTTACTACGATTAAATTAGTTAATAAGGTTATTTTTATAACGCGCAATCGTGACGCGCATCGCTGGTCTAAAGTAGGTTACAGCGTAAGCAGAAAAATGTACGGCGATGAGACCGTACAACATTTTTACCTATACTTTACTTACTGACTAAAAACCCAATGACAGTTGCATGTCCCAGGAATCGTACCTAAGACTCCACGTTCGCGCAGCAGCAGCGCGTATGACTACTTACTGAGTAAAAAACCCAATGACGGCTTTATCCCAAGAATCGTACTCAAGACCCCGCGTTCACCAGTCGCGCTTACAACCGCTAGACTAGACTAACGTGACTTTTCATAATATTTTTTTCATTTTTATCGGAAAGGTAGTCAATAATGAAATCATTATCTGTTTGTGCCTCCTACACGGATAGCTAATCTCTAGTGAGCTCTCAGATTATTAATGATTTTTGTATGCAGTTCTACAAAAGATACGAGTATACACGGATAAGTAGCAAGCAATCATTATACCAATAATGAAGAGGGACGAAACCTTTCCTTTTTCTGAATCCACACGACTTGGAAGACCCATATTTATAAACAAAACAAAGTCCAATAAAATCAATCTATTTATACTAGAGTAGTGGTAGTTGACAGTAGTGACGTCATTAGCCACGTTATGTCAGTCGTTATGCAAAGTTACCACCATGAACATAGAGTATCGACTGAATACCCTCTCAAACCTTACCACCTGCATTAAGAGTACCACTTCTTCAGCGCAGCTAAAACACTAGGAAGTGATGTAGGTTTTGGGGGACTTCCCTTGTAAATTTTGCCGTTCAAAAAGTATCGATACTCAGCCTAATTTGAATCAATTAGTATTGATTTTGTAGATTGTGTTGACGAAGGTGACACTGCAAGCCTGTCACACTACAATCCGAATTCTAATAAATTGTAGTTCAAAAAACACGCTTTAATGGTAAATTGAACTAAAAAGTCGCTAATCCTGAAGATCCTGGTAAGGATAATGGGAAAAACTATTTCAATTTTTGATTTGTCATCGGTCCTTGTTAAGTGTACAAAGTTTCAAATCAATCCGAAGTTTTGAAGGGGATGAAAATTTCGAAAAATTCAAAGATTCCGTTACATTGATACATAGATACATACCAAGCTAATAAAAGCGTGTTAAAAAGAGAACAAGTGGCCGAACGATCGCTTTATCTCTCTCACACTTTCTTCCCGTATTTACTTCATACCTGTATAGGGAAAGTTCAGTCGATTCTCTACGTCACCGAGACACTAGGACAGTTTTATCGGCAGATTTATGTGGAATAATTGAATGTTATCAACATATCATTGTTGTTATTGCGCCTGCGCAGGCCTACGCCACAAACAGGTCGCAAGATAACTTACTAGTCGGGGTAGGAACTATTATACTTAAGATAAATTGGACAGGCAAACATATATCAAGTAGCAAGTAAGTTGGTAGTTTAGATCTATTTCTATGAAGCATTCTTAAAGACGGGATCTGCCAGACCCTTGCCGATTCTTAAAAAGAATAAGGTGCAGAATCCCATACAAAAATTTCTAATCGCTTTACACACGAGCCTATAAAACTACGGCCCCAACAAAAGGGTCCTAACTCTTTACTTTTCCACAAATTATGCTCAGAAAACTATAAGTTTCTAATATAATTTCACTTGTTTCATAGACCCATAATTAACATATCTTGCAGACAACAGAACAGCTAAGTTGCCATCTAAAGCCTGATCGGATATCCGAAGTCCTAACTCAGAAAGCACTCTCTACGGCCGACACTCATTTGAATATCCCAGATATTCGAAACATTACCATACAATAAGCCAGCACAGATTACAATCTACAAACATGCTGTTATGAAATTTTATTAATAGTCTGCCCACTGCTGGGCTAAGTGACTTCCGTGTATTGAAACAAAATTTATTCAAACATGTCGAAATCACATCCAGACATGCTATGAATGATGAATTCAATAATAGTGGCATATTGCATTTCTAAATCAGAAATGTAAGTGGTTATAAGAACAGAAACAAACAAAAAACCGGCCAAGTGCGAGTCGGACTCGCGCACGAATGGTTCCGTATCAATATCGCAAAAAACGTTTGTTGTATGGGAGCCCCACTTAATTATTCATTTTATTCTGTTTTTAGTATTTGTTGTTATAGCGGCAACAGAAATACATCACCTGTGAAAATTTCAGCTGTCTAGCTATCACGGTTCATGAGATACAGCCCGGTGACAGACGGACAGACAGACGGATTGCGGAGTCTTAGTAATAGGGTCCCGTTTTTACCCTTTCGGTACGGAACCCTAAAAAGAAGAATGGACGGACTTTATTCATGATGCTGATATCGGCAAGATAGTATTCATCATCATCATCTCAGCCGAAAGACGTCCACTGCTTAACATAGCCCTTCCCCAAGCGTCACCACATTGACCGGGTGCCGTGCGTCTCGCATCTAGCGGATTCCCGCAACCTTCATCAGGTTATCAGTCCACCTAGTGGGAGGCCTTCCAACGTAACATCTTCCGGTTTGCGGTCGCCACCCCAGAACTCTTCGGAAAAGGTGATATTACAAGGAAGGAAATAGACACTGTTAATAATGATGTTGATGTTGGTAATGATGTTGTAACAACTGGTAGAGATGTTTGGAAGAATATGACACACTGCATCGATGCCAAATAAATTGGTAAATGACAAGAGCAGATCGTTTTAATATAGTTTCATAGTAAAATCAATTAATGAGCGATAGGCGTTTCATCATATCATGACTGACCATGTAGAAGAGACCAAGCCCTAACACTAGCACTAGCTAGACAGAACACCATGCGTTACCTCATAACTTGCAATATGATCGTGTCCTATAGAATCAGATGAAATGCAAGTAGGAATTGAAAGGCTATAGAAGTGAAGAGAACAGGTTGTTTTGCATGTACGTGATAAATTAGCATGGGACTATTCAGTAGTTTACGTGTGGTCCTGCTAACAATAGACCCCATTAATTCCCCGAGGTGGTACGGAGTCTGTCTCAGGTCTCAAGTAAAGTGTGATGGCTGCATCTACCTGTGTTTCAGACGTCCGTAAGCCTGGTATTTATAAAAGCAAAATTCCAAAATTATTCTTCTGAATATTTATAGTTAATAGCCTGTCTAAGAAAATGCCTCCTATTTTTTTTTACCTTATTCATCCAAATATGATTCGATTTCGGTAGTCTCTGTGGGAGACTTGATCCGATGCCCAAATTGGTCAAAACCAAAAATCAAGCTTTGAATACTTAATGATATATCCTTTAACTACTCAGTCCCCTGCCAAACATATTATTTCATCTGGTGATTCATGTCCAACAGGTTGCAACAAACTTGTTATGTAGAAGGCCAGTAGATCAATTATTTCTTGATTAATTGGTGTTACTTAAATGGTATCATTTGACTGCGAGCTACAAAAACTATAACGATATACACAATCATCATATATTTGTTAGTATTTCTGACACCTACAGTATTTGAGTTGGTAAATTAAAAGGCACGCGACTACTTCCGCGTGGGATTATGGGGTCGGTGATCAAAATAAATATAGGATAGACCTTTTCGCAAATTGTGTCTTTTTCGCTATCAAACTGTCTTCAGCTGCTTCGCAAAACACATCAATGAGATGTTTGTTTGTCTGTTATATAATATTCAAGCCTGGTGCATTATCATTAGTACTTCATCCCGGAATTGCCGGATAAAAGGCTCTTTTCTTTTCTGCCATTCTCCTTGGTTCTCTGTGCGACCCTCGTCCAATTGTCTGTCAATTCAGTCTTCTTGATGATTTCGTCAGTTCAACGTGGTTTTGGAAGTCTTTGTGGGTCTTTGATCTGACTCTGTCCAAAAGCACCAAATCCGCTTACGGTGATTATTTTCAAATATCCTTGTGAGCTCCTTTTACTAAGTTAGTATGAGCATTATGAGGTCAAGAAGTGGGAACTATAATATTATCAATTTACTTTGCAATAGTTTAAAGGGTGCTATTTATTTTCAAACACGTTTCTTGGACGCAGGTCACCAGACTTGACCGCTCGATACGATATTATTGATATATAAATTAAACGATGCACCGAATATTGATAGTATTGCACATTATAACTAATTAAAATACTATACACATGAGTCAGAAGGATAGACCTACTCGTGTCTCTGAACTTTTCGTTAAACTATTTGTTGAGTAGATATATTTTAGAGTGAGAGCCAGAGATCGCACAAGACGAGAAAGGTTTGAAAGGAGAGAGAGGAAGCCATTGTTCAGCAGTTGGATACAAATTAAGCTAGGAAAAAAAATTTAAAACGGATTGAATGCTAAGATAACGGCTGATAGAAGAGAATAGAAGATAAAGATAACGACAACCCAAGTAATAACGAAAAAGAACCGGTATCTTTCAATCAGACATCGATATTGGATAGATACCTAATTCGATCTTAACAGATTTGGAACTGAAGGGATTTCAATGCAAATGGCCGAAAAAGCACAGAATATGCCGAACATAAATAACGCATGAATCACTTAAACATACTGGCACCAGCTTATCGCTAAACCTAAAACAAATTCTATAAGTCAATACAGCAAAATGGGTTACTGTCACGACTAAACAAACACTCACAATTAGAATTATGTATAGCTAGCTTGTGCCCGCGACGCGTAGCATTAGTACTTCGAATAGCCTATTTTTGTGCCGCCTTTTGAGAAATCATTGGTTCACCAAACAAACTTCCATCCCCCTTTCTTCTTTCCCCCTTAAGGATGATTTCTGGGATAAAAACTATTCTATGTCCTTAATCCTATTGTCCTACAGTTTTAGATGTCCAAAGTATCTTACATCTAAATCGGTTCAGCGTTTTATGCGTGAAAAGGTAACAGACAGAGTGATCCATAAACTCCTATTATATCTACATGATGCTTGCGTCACCATCGCACCTCGTGTGACGTGTCGCGTGAACCTAGACTTCTGTGTCGCACGACGAGTATAGAGTCCATTGTGCGCTAATGTCTGTGTTCTAGATCTAGGCCACTTATCCGTATGTTATAATTAGTGTGGCTCCTGCAGCCGACTGGCGGCGTCTTCCTAAGTGCCAGTTATGTACTGTCGGCAAATGAGTCTAGTACACAGGCTCAAATAATCATCTTCCCAATTAAAACTTTTCAGTAATCTGAACTAAATCCAACTTAACAAAATTGGTTGGTGTTTGTTTGTTTATGTTTGTAAAAGGTAATCTCGGGAAGTGGTGATTAAATCATGAAAATTATTATAGTGATAGAAAGATACACTATCAGTAAGTGCCTATTCCTGAAGATTCATGGATCCTGTAAGATAGCGCACCGGAGCGAAACTGCGGGAAAAAGCTATTCAAAGAATTGAGGATTGATTTTGTAAAGATGATGTGGAGGGCAAGGATGTGAATTTTGCTGAGACCTCAAATCTCTATACGACTTTAACGCGCCGAAAAAAGAAGTAAAGCAGAAAGCGTAATGCCTGCACACTAATCCCCTTTTTCGACAGTACCTGCAAGTGTTACTAGCTGTTTAGTGCGATGTAAATAACATGCCTTATAAGTGACGTGATAATTGTGACGTCGACAGCCGGCGGATGTGTGGCTGCTCATGATTATGATTAGGGAGCACTATGATAATGGAAGAAATACACCATGTTGCGGACGTGTTTGAGTTAAGTGTTAGAAGCATAAGCAGAATTTTGTAAGATGTCGTTGGAGTCATTTAACTTTAAGCCATCTCAGGAAATGAGTTGACTTGATTTTTGCCCGACTGCAAGGAAATGGTTATGTTTTTCGCGCGTATCTTGTGTGTTTGTATGTCTCATATCTTTCAAAAGACGGATTTATATAATTAAGACATCGTTAGATACGTATCGACCGCCCAAGTGTTCTTAGATAGGTGAAGTTTAAAAAAAAAAACTGGCCAAGTGCGAGTCGAACTCGCGCACGAAGGGTTCCGTACCATTATCGCAAAAAACGGCAAAAAAATCTCGTTTATTGTATGGGAGCCTCCACTTAAATATTTATTTTATGCTGTTTTTAGCATTTGTTGTTATAGCGGCATCAGAAATACCTCATCTGTAAAATTTCAACTGTCTAGCTATCACGGTTCATGAGATACAGCCTGGTGACAGACGGATCGCGGAGTCTTAGTAATAGGTCCCGTTTTTACCCTTTGGGTACGAAACCCTAAAAACAAACATTGCGGTTTTTGGGCGCCATATTTTGCGAGTCCCATTTTTTTTTCTTCCATGTCTATCGAGTGGGGTATCAAAATGAAGGGTTTTAAGACATAACAAAAATATATATACCACCTATATGTTTAAAAGTAATATGAAAAAAAAAAAAAACCCGACTGCAAAGCTGTAAGTAAACAAAAAAAAACACGCTGTGCAGTCGGAGGATCAGGGGGTCAGCCAGTTCGCGAATATGTATCCTCGGACTGCACAGCATGATTTTTTCATGTTTACAGCTTTGCAGTTGGGTTTTTGATTTTTAAATTAACTTTTTACTTTATCTTCCCTTCACAAGATAGTCATACAGTTTTCTGAATTCAGAATTTGAGGTTGAGTATTTGTATTAGTAGAGTTTCAAGTTTTCAACTTTAGCATTTAAGTAGGGTTTTACACTTTCTTATCTCAAAATACTCAATTCAGAAACTGGTCCATAAACATTTACAACCTTATTCATGAAAAAAACAGTACGACAGTTAAGAATCTGCTAACCAGTTCATACAATTTTGTAAAGAAGGCCCCTTTTGATTAGCTTTGCACAATAATTTTGGTGTCTTTTGAACCTTTTATCTGGTTTTGCACATTATTTTGCAGTTTTTCGATCTAAGAGTAAGAAGGTTTGTCACCAAAGTAGTTATAAGTTAACTTTGCCAATAGACCCAAAACCTACAGACCTGACGTAGTAACTACTAACTACGCCTGGTATAGTTAATACACCGGCAACTCATTTCCCTAACTTTCCATAGTTATTACCTCTTTATGAGCAGGCAATAACATTAACACATCAACAAATAGAAGGCAGTCATGCAAACTAAATTATTTTATCTAATAGTTAAGCTAAGTTATGAAGTGCATTAAAATATAAATAGAATTGTATCAATTTAATTCATTGGTGATGGTGATTCTTCAGGAAAACCTCAATCAGGTGTATATCAGCAGCCTTAAGCAGCTGTCTGTCAAATTTACACACTCATACACTACTACTATATTAATTATGTAGTATAATATCTAATGCTTTCATTTAATTCTCCACATCTCCAAACTCTCTTTCTCCTGACTGTTGTCCCAGTTTATTTGGGGTCAGCCCTCCTAGTACTTCTGCGCCACACCGTACGGTTGCGGGTTGTCTCTTCTGTTGTGGTGCTTTTGATCATGTCATTCCTGATTGTTCGTAGCCAGGTCATTGGTGGTCGTCCACAGCTTCTTTTTCCGACATTTATGTTCATGACTCTTTTGGTCATATGGTCATCCTCTCGTCTCATCACATGTCCGTACCAGCGCAAGCGGTTTTCGCTAAGTTTATCGTGTATTTTAGTGACTTTAAAAGTACCACGAATAAGCTCGTTTCTTATTTTGTCCATTTTTGAAAAATTGAAACTCCACCAGACCAACGTAGCATCTTTCATCTCCAAACGGTAAAGGAAAACATTTCGAGGAAACGGCCCAATTCATCTACTGGAGAGGAGACCTGTGATACAGAAGTGGCAACATTGTAGTGCTAATGATTTCCTTAATCCCGAACACATCCTCGCTTCAATTTATGGTGGAGGAGCAGTAAAACACGAAGAATGCTAGTGGGTACCAAAAAAATTCTCCATTTTCCACATATTACAAGCAGTATTCTCGTATCGGTCCGGCGCGCTTCGGTGTTTCGGACGCCTCTTTTATAACTGCAAACATTATTCTACGTAGGATCTAAATGTAGTTTATTTACTTTCGAATATTTCTTACGTCTACACAACTATCCGCGCTATGCTCCACAAGATAATCCACACTCGTTTGTTATAATCTCATTTGTTCAAGTTTATCGTAACTTATGTTAGTTTTTCTTGGGATTGGTACAAACAATACATTTTGCTGTCGATTTATGACTATATCGCTATATATCACAACTTCATAAGCAATGGATAAACTATATTTCTGAAATGTTTCATGCAATCAATTACGAGTGCTTCCTCGTGGACTTGTGGTACATTCATCTTGGCTATAAGTCTGTAAATAAACAAGTTGGCTTTGACTAGAGCCGCGTCCATCAGTTTGGATTACTTTTGTTAACAATGAAAATTGATGAATTTCGATAGTTCTATGTTCTAGAGTTCATTACGTCGTAGAACTCTTACTCAGAAGTAATTATGCATGCTACCTCAAATTGATGAGATGTTACACTTTTACAGGTTTTCTGAACTTTCACATTCAGTGTACTCCTGCAGCCTAATTGCGTAAGTTAATTCGGCAAAGCAAACAAGTCGATTCTTGCCCAAAAACGACTTTACGTATTGCATATTACATTCTGAAACGGAAAGGTTATGCTCCTTTCGATTACCAATATTTTGACGTAGAATTGATTGTAAAGAATTAACGAAAGCGGAAGAATCGAGATAGAACTTCACTATTGGTATTATGTAATGCAAATGACAAATATATTTGACAAGCGTAAAACCCTTTCGTCGCTGTCATTGATATGTCCAATATTTTTTGGCGCCTAGGATTTGTCGTTGCACAATACCGAAATAGTTGAAAGAAATGTTTCGGATTCTTTGAAAGAATCGACTCGTTTCCTTTGCCGAATTCATTTACGGAATTAGGCTGCTGGTACGGCACACAATAATGACATACTTAGGTATAAAGCAAATGTTGGCAGACAAGCAGGAATACCTGTTTACCTGAATATAGACCAAACTGCAACACCTAACCTAAGTTTATGTTACCTTGATCGAAATATCCTGGTATTGTTGGGTACGCAGATGACAGTACTGTTTCCGAGAGATACTTCTCCAGCGCAAGAACCGGTGGGGATGAAGTTCGTTCCTTGAGAGAGGCTATGGTGGAGCGTACTGATTTGACCTTAAGTCTTGTCTCCCGTTGGGGTGATGACAATCTGGTCTCTTTTAACGCCACCAAAACACAGGCATGTCTTTTTACCGCAAAGAGGACTCATTTCATCAAAACGCCTACTTTTCGGGGTGCATCTGTTCCTATAACTGACCGGCTCGAGCTCCTTGGCATGGAGTTGACATCCAGTCTCAACTTCGGCGCCACCATCGAGTACAAAGCCCAAATTGCGGCAAAGAAACTGGGCGTCCTAAACAGAGTGAAGCGATACTTTATGCCTGGACAGCTATTAACTCTTTACAAAGCGCAAGTCCGATCCTGCATGGAGTATTGCAGCCACCTCTGGGATGGCTCAGCTAAATATCAGCTTGCCGCGCTTGACTCGGTGGAACGCAGAGCCAAGAGACTAATTGGTGACGTCAAACTGGTGGATGCCAAGCTTCACAGCTTAGCTCATCGCCGTAAGGTTGCCTGCTTGTCGGTCTTCTACAGACTGTATTTTGGCGAGTGTGCTCATGAACTCCACGACCTCATCCCACCGGCCCCCTTCTACCATCGGACATCTAGACGCACTGCAAGTTACCATCCTCACCTAGTTGCTATTCCACCAATTCGCACCAAGCGCTTCCAAACATCCTTCATAATGCGCACTGCAAAAGAGTGGAACTCACTGCCTGCGTCTGTGTTTCCGAACGCATATAACCCGAATCTCTTCAAAGTTAGAGTGAACAGGCTTCTTCTGGGTAAGCTCACTCCATCG
This sequence comes from Orthosia incerta, assembly GCA_948252205.1. Classification (NCBI taxonomy): domain Eukaryota; kingdom Metazoa; phylum Arthropoda; class Insecta; order Lepidoptera; family Noctuidae; genus Orthosia; species Orthosia incerta. The sequence continues at coordinate 28,079,078 of OX411760.1, forward strand.
TCGACTTTGTCTCTGTCACCTCTGACCTAGACTAGAGTCAAGAGCAAACCCATCTCGAATAAAAAAAAAAAAAAAAAAAAATATACAACTTCGGCGAAAGATATATGAGAAATGGTGCATTGCCTTACTTTAACCAGCTACAAGGTTTCATATTGTTAATTTTCTTATTGAATGTGATGAAATAACTATTGAAGAGACTTAATTAAGCCCACATAACAAATCAGTTAAAGGACCTCCACTCCATTCAGTCGGGAAAAACTTTCTATTAAAACAATGACAATTAGAACTGTCAATTTTGATGATTCGAGGTGGAGCCCAGTAGGAGGATATGATTTGGATTTGTATATAGAATCTAAAACCTTCCCGCTTTTCTACTAATATATTTATTCAGATATATTTGGGTAACTGCCCACATTCATGTTGTTTTACCGCCTTGAATCATCATGAAATCCCAGTAAAGACATCGTTCACTTCAGCAAAGCGTTCTGCGACAAAAACGCCCACAGTTAGAAGCTGGAACATTTCTTCATACTGATCTAATTCCGTCTTAAAGTAACAGAACGAACACGCAGTAAGTACCTCGTATCGGAACCAATCGATGTTCGAAGCTCGAAATACCTCCACTTGTTCACGGAACCACGAGCGTCGAGCGTCCAGCTGTCTACGTGTCTACGTCATCAATTTCACAACCACTCTTTAAATAATATTCACGGAACCCAAATGTGAATTGTTACTGTATTAAATGTTTGCCACTCTTGTCCGAATCTACATCGGATTGTTTGTTTTGCGAGATTCCGCAGAATCCTTTCTGTTTTCCTCCTTCTGTAAGAAATTTTCCAGAAATGTTTTGTGAACCTTCGGTCTAAATAAGAACAGCTGTAAAGCTCTGTTTTTGTAGATATAGAATTTGTAGGTAAATGCTAACGATAAGTGCAGCTCGGCAGTAATTGTGTTGCCTCTGATAAAGGTAAAGCTCTGTCAATAACATTGATGCTATCTAGATTCGATAACAAGCGATGTCTCCTATCATTGCAAGGTTCAGCCTTGGCCATCATTGCATTGCAACTCATGATTTTCAAAGACAGGATAAATTAGACAGTCATCTAAGCAATGGCTAAAGAGAAGTTAAACATGGAAATGTGAATAAAACACATGTAAATTCGTCTCCATTATATGACAAGAATAAATTACTCTAACCTAAAATCCCAAATGTCTAGACTGCATTGACTCATTGGTAATTGTTTCCTCCTTTTTTCAAAATCGACTGTTGGTCCAGCCTACCGAGATGAGTCAATGTAGCTAAGAGCTGCTCATGATTCAGTCAGGAAGTGACTCAGTACATACATATAGTTACGAATATGTTACGTCGTGAAAGCCTAGAGTTTTTGTATGCACAAGTACCTACATATTTTGATGAACATTTGTCATCTCATGCAACAAGCAATATGAATCTGACTTTGCAGAATACTTTGCTTCTTCAGAATATACATTTGGTTCTGAACTTAGGTAGGTATTTAAGTATATTCCTTTGCTGACGTAATTATTTTGTCTAGCATAGTTCGATCCCCTTTTCTGTGTTGCGCACACTGTGTATTATTTCTATCTCTTTTTCAGTCTTTTTAAGAGCTATTCCACTAAAACAATAGTTTGATTTACCTCTTACAGCTGTAATGCCTCATTTGAGGTTTCAGGGGCTATTTGTTTTAAGCGAGTTCCTGGCCGAAATTGAGTTATATACAAATATACATATTCGGAGTCGCCAGATCTTTTTTTGTCGCTTGAATCCGGTTTTGTGGCGACCTTAGCACTTTTTTTTTCGCTTGAAACATCAGTAAATTTAAATCTAGTTTGAATACGATTTGATTGATGGTACAAAAATTTTACACAACTTTACAGAATATGGATTACATACAGACAAAATATTTTGTGATTTTGACTTAAGGCGCTATATACGCCCCAATGTTAACGCAATACTGGCCGTGCGCCCGCTCGATGCCAAAATATCAATATTGAACCAAAATTTGCAAAATATTATTTGATTTACATATGCTTTGTTAGTTATGAAGAAATTCCAGCCATAAATTTTTCTGTGTAAAAATATTTTTAAACATCCAAGTCGTTTTGGAGGAGTTTCCAAAAGTTGCGAAAAAGTATCGTGTTGGTAATTATTTTTTTAAAGAAAAACTATTAGTTACACGAAAAAACCGTGTGTTAAAAATTATGTACATGAATCAATAATAAATAAAAAAAAATCAAACCTTTTAACTTAGCCGTTACTAAGGAGTATGCTTTAGAAAGTTACCGTTTTACGGCACTAAAGCGTATGTAGGCCCTTAAGCTCTTTGTCCGAACATAAAATCGAAATTTCGGGCGTTTGACTCGTTTTGGCTGTTTCTAAATAAAAGTGATTTGAGGTAATCTTTTATCGCAATTTATTTCAGCTTTAAAAAAATGAAAACTTGACTAAATTGTGCGGTTTTTGTATAGGAATACAATATAGACTACTTTTTCGTAAAAATATTAATACTTTTTTTATAATGTTTTTTTTTTCCTAAAAATTAAACTTTGAAATGCTCTCCTGTAAAGTTCTAACAATGTCGCCTAATTCAAATAACCCGTGAACCCTCGATATTATTCCATAGCTTCCTTCAGCGCTTTGTTAAAATTTAAACTATTATCGAGTTTACATACGAGTACATTGCCAATTGTAACGTCTTATGATGTCTTTACAAATACTAATCTAACTATCTCTTTAGAGCTAAGGTCCCAATCTAGAAGAACATCACTCGATTCATCGCCTACTCTTACCTCTTACGCCTACAAAAGCCACAACATCCGGGAAAACCTCAAACAATTAATGAAAATATATCCGTCACTTAGTCTTATCGATGTATAATGGCACAGAATAATGATAATGGCTAAATATCGAGAACTGTGTTATTTGTAACAACTTTATAAGTTGAATCACGTTAGATAAGATTAACGGTGCTGACTAGCTTTGAAAATATTGTCGTTTAAACTGTTTCTTTGAACTTATGAGCTGTAAGGATTTCTTATCTGAATAAATTGACTCGTAGCAAGTCAAAACAAGGCGTATCAACGCTTTCTGAGTTCGGACCACGGTTGTCCTGATCATCCGGCTTTGCAAGCTTTGCGATCTTCTGCTGGGTGGACTTCGGACCGGTCGGACTGTCATTCGAAGATCTTTGACAGTCTCTAGTCGTTACGGGTAGACAGAAGCCAGGAAATCTGACACGAGTTTTGCCAAGGGGTATCGTACTACTCAGTAACCAGGTTGTGGAGGTCGGGTAGGCCTTCGCTCCATAACACTGGTCACATCCAGCTGCATTCAAGTAGACTGGAAGCCGACTCAAACTAATTGCGGGCGCACGGTTGGCGCGGTGGTTGAGCGACTGCTGCGCTGCGTGTCGCGGGTTCGATTCCCGCACGGAACAAATATTTGTATGATCTACAATTAGTTGTTCCGGCTCTGGGTGTTTGTGTATGTGAGTTTAAATGTTTGTAAACGCACCCACGATACAGTAGAAATTTCTAGTGTGGGGCAACGTTTCCAAAAAAAAAAAAATTGTGAAAACGCCGGGTGATCTGATGCGAAAACTACTTTTACTTAGGTACCCAACTAAATAAAAGTTTCATCCCAACAGTTTTGTTTATCAATTAATAAATAATAGTTATTGTTGTTTACGAAAAGCAAGATACGTCAACCTATTGCTTTTTCCTCGTCATGCTGAAAACTGCATAATATTTGTGTACCACGCTATCACTAGGTATCTCTTGTGGTCATGCTCGTGTTTACCACCAGGAATGTAGGTACGTCATGGGATGAAATAAGCATTACATAAATAATTAATATACTTACCTCAATAGGTAAAAGTTAATTTAAATAGTATAGGTATAGGGAAAACCGATTGTTTTTGTAATCTATTACTAGACTTGGTACTGAATTATGTAATTGATAAATATAAAAAAAAATATAACATTATTAACATTACGAAATATAAACTGTCAAGGCCAGCCATAATTAAAATTTTTTTGGTTGATGGATTAAGTACCTTGCTTCATTCAACACAACTATTAACTACCTTCTTTAGTTCAAACCCGTCATACTTGTGATACTTCTTATCCCGAATAATTTCAACTGAAAAGAATACTTTTTAGATGGATTACTCACTAACGCTACCCTTTAAAACTCCTACTCGAAAATAAAGTAAGAATATAGGTTATAGATAAGACAAAACCCACCTCTGTGGCACTCCTATTCTTGTAAATGTGGTTCTTCTACCCAAAAATCCAAGGACTACAGCCCCATATTTCGCCATACTTGATGGCCCTTCAAGCAGAACAAATAGTCCAGAAAGGCGAGCGTTTGCTCAGAATGATTTACAGCTTACCCACAACTGGACGGATAACCTTGGATACCTAATAATTTGAAAGAAATACTGGACTTAATACGAAACGGACATAATTTGGCCGAATTTGAAGCACATCGTTTCGAAGGTATGTAAGCTAATTTGGGGTGTACGTGTACCAACGTCGTATGAATGCAAATCATCTAGCTGAACCAAACGTCACTTGGGAAGTGCCTCCGCTAAGGCGATGACTGACAAATCAGTCAGTGATGACTTGGGAAGCGCCTGGGAACTACGTCATCCCCTCTACATTAGTCAGTAAACGCATGTAGGTACACAATATTACGCAATGGAACCCATTTGCGATAGCTTAGTGGATCAACAATACTTGAAGCGTCGCTGCTGCTATGACGACATGATTTATGTTATGGAACTTATGGATGTCTACCGAGCGGGTTACCCCGAAGGCTCGGTATGTAAATGAGACAGAGGAGTCTGCCGAGTCTGCCGGAGTCTGTGTTTCCCGACAGCTACAATCTAGGGGTCTTTAAGTCAAGAGTGAGTAGGTTTTTTCTAGGCAAGCGTGATTCGCCGTCGACCACATCATCGCTTTCCATCAGGTGAGATAGTGGTCAAGCGCGAGCCTATAGGATATAAAAAAAAAAAAGGATGTCATGTCTAGTCTGCTAACGTAGTCATTACGCTTATGTATTGCTCAAAATTAAAGATGCTGGTACATTTAAATAATCTCGCAGTTCCTCAATCTTAATGACTTTGTTTATTTATACTTTATTGTTCACCAAGATAGAAAACTACAAAATATCGAAAAACCCGACTTCTTCAAAAGCGAACTAAAAATATGTAAACAAGAAGAAACTCTTGCTGTGCAGTCGGAGGATACATATTCGCGAGCTGGCTGAACAAAACCCGATGTATCCTCCGACGTGCAGTCGGAGGATAAGGAAAGATTTTCTTCTTGTTTACATTTTTTTAGTTCGCTTTTGAAGCAGTCAGGTTTTTTGATTATATTAACTTTTTTATATAAATTTACCTTTTTAGTTACTTTTTATTTCGAATGACTTTAAATATATAAGAGGTATATATTTTCGTAATCACCTCTAAAAACCCTTCATTTCGATACCCCACTCGATGGGTTTCGAAGAAAGAAAATTGCAACCCCTACAATATGGCGCCCAAATTCCGCCATGTTCTTTTTTTTTCAACGGCCCTTATCTAAGAACACTTGGGCGGCCAAGACCTATCTAACGATGTCTTAATTATAAAAAGCCGTCAAGTGGTTTGAAAGATATGAGGTAATAAAGAATATTACATACATACAAACAAACATACATACAAGATACGCGTGAAAAACATAACCCTTTCCTTGCAGCCTGGTAAAAAGAAACCTTAACATTAAAACAAACATACAACAGGCGGCCTTATCGCGTTCTGCGATCTCTTCCAGGCAACCTTGAATAGAAAGAGATATTCTGGACACAATATGTGGTTGCACTTGGTGCAGATTTCAAAACAAACAATTAGTTTTTACTAAGTAGGTACTAGAAACCAACTTCTAAATAAAATAGATACATAAAGACATACATCTAAATATACAATCAAGAAAACGACACAGCTTTTAAACAAGAACAGGATCACAGAGACAAGTAATGTTCCTTTAAGAGTTTTTTAAAGACAGTCAACGACTGAGCATGTTTTATTGGGTCAGGCAATGCATTCCACAGACGAGTACAGGTATTGAAACATCCTACCTACAGTTCCTATAATTTACTGGCTGTTATTTGATAATCATCATCATCAGCCTAATGCAAGCAGTCCACTACTGGAAATAGGCTTCTCCAATCGCACGCCATTTATCTATCTATACTCTCGACAACTCTCATTTAGCTGCTACCAGCTAGTAGCCACCCTGTGAAGATTGTCGCTCCCACCAAGTTTTTTAGAGTGAGAAAAAGTAGCGGATCCCGCATTCTCGCTCTAATATTAAGCATCAGCTGGTTCGTTTTAAAAGTCTGTAGTGTCCAGTAGCAGCACTTGTAAACAAACTGATTGGTTTCAGATAGATATAGGCTATGTATAGGAGTCGAGCATTAGTCGGTGCCCGCGCGAGGTCGTTGGCATATTTTTGCAGTATTCGTAGTTTTCCACACATCACGATTCACGCCGGTAAAGCCCTGGTTCTGCTAAATCATTAGTTGAAAAGAAACGAGTACAATATTGACACACGTTAGCTACGTTATCAGGGACAGGGAACCTTTCATAAAGTGCAGATATTATGTATACTTTTTAGGAGATGGACATTTTGTACTTATGCACTTCAAATTTCGAACCCGCAACATAGAGATTTTGCAGGCATGAGTGGTCATGTCATGCCCCATGTGTCACTCGAACTCGCCGTATAGCTAGCTAAAAGTTTAGTTGGTTTCATGAGTAGCTAGAGCTTGTTCTCCGTATCCATCTAAATTCAGTTCACTGCTCAGACAGCGAACTGCGAGATCTCGAACTGCGAAAGTTTTCCTATAGTTTCATCCGGTTCCACAAAAGCCATAGATATCTACGAAAGTGCGTTTACTAGTTACGTGTTGTTATCAGCGTAAGCCGAGAAGCGCCACTGTCAGGAAGATTAACTAATTAACTCGTCAAACAATCGACATTTTATCAAATTAGTGACGTCATCAGCAGCCATTTTTGGCGCGCAGTTACCGCGGCCAGTGACGCCCCCGTATCGATTCGAGCTCTTAGTAAATTAGTGATGTGTGCAAACATCGAGCACTCGATGAAATTGGATTGACATCTGTCATTAACCGTGTTATTTTCAGTATTTGTTAATATGATACGGCGTGTGTTATCTTTTAATAAATTGACTATTTATTCCAAAATCGTCGTTTGGTAGATGTTCTATTTATTTTTAGGGTTCCGTACCTAAAGGTTAAAAACGGGACCCTATTACTAAGACTCCGCGATCCGTCTGTCTGTCTGTCCGTCTGTCACCAGGCTGCATCTCATGAACCGTGATAGCTAGAGAGTTGAAATTTTCACAGATGGTGTATTTCTGTTGCCTCTATAACAACAAATACTAAAAACAGAATAAAATTAATATTTAAGTGGGGCTCCCATACAACAAACGCGATTTTTATGCCGTATTTTGCGATAATGGTACGGAACCCTTCGTGCGCGAGTCCGATTCGCACTTGGCCAGACTTTTTTTAAGTCATCACACAAATTAAGCTAACTGTTATGGACATCTTAGAAATCGTTTCGATTAATGAAGCATAAAACGCCTCGCCGGTTCTCAACAAAACTGATTATTAAATTACATTAATTCAGCTTTGTCGAGAACAATTGGCACAATTGATTGACGATGATGATGAGCGAAACTGCGACCGTAATCGCGTACCGACGCCGTATATGTGCAACAAACCCATAAAACTTCTGTACCCGACGCACCAACAACAATAAATAATTATCTAGTATTTAATAATAGCAACAAATGATACGGCAAATCAAACTATAGTCGAATTAATTAATGCATCGTTAAAATTAAGATGGCGTCATAAGGCGTTTTGATTTACGCGGCATTGTAAGATCATACGCGTGTTGTACGTCAATAAACAACAGCTTCCTGGTAAAATGAAGAATTGAAAACGAAAAAGCTTTATTTGCGTGGATTAAACACGAGTTTCCGATTTTAAAATTAGGTATTTCTCTCCTTGTTGCTGGAATATGCCATTGATCTTGCTCTGAGATGTGTAGGTAGGTATTAATCAAGACTGTTGGACCATTAAATGTCTACAACGTAAATAATAAGAATCAACAGAGAATTGCTAAATAGCCAGCACTCAATAAATCTGCCGCCATTACGCTTCACTTCAACGAGACGGAAATATAGCCGCAGTACTTTAATACGACATTTACGAACCACGGCAGACAATAACTATCTGAAGAGCTATAAAACTTTCAGTCGGCACCCGCACAAAGTGAGACACTTCGAATTAACGTAGATTATAGCCAGTTTATCTTAGGATTTAATGGTGGCGCCACTTGCAACGCCAAATCTGTCAGATCCAATGCATTTAACGCTAGTACCTTATTTCGCCGTCGACCAAATTATACTGGATGTTCTGTTTAACCTAATCTTGTTATGAAATCCAAATACTTTCCCAGCCGAGTGGTTAGACAGCGCGCGGCGCCAGCAACTCACGTAAATGGTTGCAAACGATAATATGTCTGTATACTCTGTAGTGTAGACTAAAATAAGAATGCGATCATTACCAGCCGGATCTGTTCCAGCGGCGCTTCAGTTGTCTCTACCGATACATACCGATGTTGTTTAAATAATTATGAATATTTCTCATTTTAACACAGTTTCTTGAATAAAAAAGCTGCCAAACATAAGACTTTGGATGCCGCCGCGCCGCGCCGCCCTGTGGAAAATGTTTGCGCTTGCGCACGTTTTAGGAAAATCAGTCTCGCGGTTTGATTCTAAAAAAATTTTTGTTGGTTACGCAACTTCCGTAGTTTTTAGCTGTCTGAAAGTAGGTAAGCTAACAGTAGATAGGTATTAAAGTTCACTTGGCGCCTAGATTTCAAAGTTACAGCTAGACATAACAAAAAACAACAAATGTGTGCCTTACAGTTTTTTTTACTTAAAAAAAGGGAGAAATTTAAAGAGAAAACAATTTAATTAAATAATAGTAGTTTATGATACTGTTGCATAATAAGGGGTATTAAGACATGAGTATGTGTTTATAATGTGTTAATAGTATTCACACGAATGTTTTAATACCTAGTTATGTGCAGTTTCATACACTACTTTATCTACACTCATCATAAGTTTTGGGATTGAACCTACTTAATATTTTTTTTTGCATTTTCCATGTCATAAAGTCGTGATAAATGCATCATATAATAATCTCGACTTTGCTGATTATGAGTAATTTCCTTCGCCGCATATAAAATGTTTGGCAGAGTAAAATTTTCTTCACATTCACTAATATCAGACATTTTAAGCAAGAATTTTAAAAACTATGAGTGGCGCCAAAACCCAGCACATCACCGCATTATCTGCGCATGCGCTAAGGCTTAGCACACGCACTGCGATATTTATTCGCGCGTATTTTTTCCGCCCATTCTGCGACCTATGGAATTGTATGAAGCTGCTCGTATTGCGGTAAAAAATCGTGCTGCAATAATACCGCATGAAATCCGTTTTTTGCAACAGAATCCACCGCACCGCGGCGCGAATTTAATTCGCGCGGCGGTGCGGTGGATTTTGTCTCTTACAGGTAGAGACAAAATTCGCGCGAATAAAAATCGCAGTGCGTGCTAAGCCTAAAGCGAGCATTGTCACGGACAATTTATTTTTTTTTATCATTGGTAGTAAAATGGCATTACAAAAAAAAATATTGATGGAAACTCATTAGTGATTAACTTCTTGGATATTGCCTTATATGTATCGTAATAGAAAAATAAAAAGTTTTATAGCATTATTTTGTTAGAGAAATAGTGTTATAATGAGATTCTATTTTTAAATTTCGGTATTGTGAAACTTGTTTTGAAGTTTATAATTGGAATATTACGATATGAGAGTAGATAAAACAATTTTTCAATATCACAACACTTGAAAATTGCAACGTCATCTTCTAAAGTTGACTGCACTCAACTATTTTAATTGCCATTACTCATAATTTCATTATCCACTAATGAGTTTAGATTAACGAAACCCCTATGATCGACTCTTTCTCAGAACATTTTCTTAATAAGGATGAGAAGTCATCAGCTAGCGGCTGGCCACTTAACAGGGCAGCGGTCATTACCGGCCATATTAATAGCTGTTTGTATTCACAAGCCATAATGAGGGACGATGGGTGACCATTGCACCGTAAACAAAAGAGTCCTTGGCATTACTGATTAGAATTGCGAAATGTCATGGTGTACTTTATTAGTGGCAATCAGAAAAAAAACTATCTGTCAAAGTCAAGGCTACTTTGGCGCCAAAAGTGACAGCTTTGTAGCAGCCATAATTTATCTTTTTATTTCTTTGTGGGAAGTTATGTTACACTTGCAAGATGAAAATTGGCCACAAACTGTCCGAAATAGAGTAATTTCGGATATAGTAGGTACTAAAACGGGCTTCACTTCGGCTTATTCTGTCTGGACTAAGTAGAGTCGACAAGATTAATTCATGACCCATCCTTAGCTTACTATTAAAGACATTCTAATACAATTAGGCCGAATTTTGCTTGAATATTTATTTCCTTAGCAATAAACATATTATTATTGATATAATAAGAAAGTGATTTACCCATATCGCTGTCATTTCAATGACATGCCACTATTCGAATATCTACGTGACATGTTATTATTTGGCATTTTCTTTTATTTTAAAAATAAGCTTTTGTAACCGAAATAGTTTAAATAAAATATTGTTCTGTACTTCTGTCTATAAAGCAAACCATGCTGGACGACAGTTAATGCCAAATTTAAAACGTAACTTAAGTTAAAAGCTAACTTAAAAGAGAGTTTTCCAAGCAACCAAACTGTGCGGAAAGTGTCACTTTTTTTTACTAGTGCTTTTTACTTTCCTGTACTTTTTTAATTTTTAACTCCAACGTCAGCCCGCCGCATAGAGTTTTTATTATTTGAGAATAGTTTTAAAAATGACTTAAGTACAGATTATCATTCATATAAAAGGTAAAACAAAACTAATACTTCATTTAAGGCGTTTTTAATTACTCTAGATTTTGATCAATAAATTAATTTTAAATATTCATTAAATATGTTTGGCAGAATTAATATTTTGCTCGTGCCTTTTTGCGTTACCACGTGACAGCTATTTGCACATACGCAGTAGATATGCCCGAGTAACTATGAACTATTAGTTAATCTGTGGATATGCTTAGCGCCATTTTCTTAATTTCTTGCTTGGTTCAAATATTTTTTTTTATTTCCTCGCACAATGCATAGTAAAATGTTGTATGATACACGTGCGTAAGATGATTTTTATTCACTCGCTTCGCCCGCTCGTGAATAAAAATACCACTCATCGGAAATCACCTACTTTCCGCACTTGTAGCATAAATAACTATTTTAATTCAATTAAGAGCTCCTACAAGTTTCACGAGCTAAAACAGAAAACAGTTACTTTTTCCAAATACCTTACGTATTTCTTAAGAAGTATAAGGTCTTTGACTTTTCAGCGCAAATTTCTCAATAACTACAGGATATATGATAAATCTTTTAATGCAAATTTTTGCGTCACATATTTATCTAGTAAATGTACATTACATATTTTTGATAACTGCTCAATTTAAATTAGAAAAAATAAATTCCTAACACACGTTTTTAAGTTATCCCGAAACACCAGGTTTTTCAATTGCTTTTTCAGCTTACTGATGGCGAATAACAATCTGCAAAAAATGTTGTGGACTGGGCATATAGTATACTAGTAAGCCACCAATTTTATTTATTAACGTTTATTGTATTTGTACTTTAAAAAAAAAATTGTCTACGCGGAAAAAAGGCAATTTTATCATGTGCGAAAGCGCGCCTAGGTGTAAGAATATTTTGAATATAAAAATGACTGGTAAATAATTTGAAATTTGAGGTGTTTATCAATCGAATCCAATTTTTATATTTAATTTTTTCGTACTTATTTTATTTTAATAAGTCTAAATATTGCCTTATAAACCGTTGCGCTCGCGCGAGGCATTCAATTTCGCTCAAGGGCTTGTAGACGACGGACCTGTGTCGTTTTTATTTTTGTCATTATATTTTTTATCATTATATCTTGTAGTTATTGAGAAATTTTCGCTGAAAAAGTAGCTGTTTTCTGTTTTTGGCTCGTAAAACTTATAGGGGCTCTTACAAATCTATTGCAATGAGCACATTGCTCAAAATTGCACGACCCTATACCACAGTTTTTATATTATGTAAAACGTCTTAAGTGCACCATGAGTGATATAACAAGAAAACTTTACTATTTTCAAGTTTTCAGACGAATTCTCGGCTGAATGGGTTCAACGGGTTGGTATGGGTTGGCTGGGTGGGTTGGGATGAATCAACTTGCTGGCCTGTAGGTGACAGATTATTATTCTTTCTAAGGCAAAAAATATAATATAATCCAGTGTAACGGAACTGCATTCAAGTGATAATAATTATTATAATCGTGTCAGTGGGCAGGTGTGCGGTGTGCGTTACTGTGGCGAGTTATGAGAATTTATGCTTTCCATACACCCGTGCAATTCGTATCGCCATGTAAATCCATGCTAATGTCTTCAGTAGTCTTCACCCGGCGCCGCGTGACTTGCTATGCCTAGTTTTTGTAGTTGAGAAAGAAAAATACGTGGAAATGTCATGATTGTTGCATACGCGAGTCTGTAAGATATGATATTTAAAACGGAAGTATTACATCCGCAACCCTCCTAGTGCGGGAATGAGGTATCGATACTTTCGTATATCTTCTCAGTTCCGTTTCTGATTTTCTCTGTCTTTTACTTTTACACGGAGATGTCGATGTTTGAACATGCCAAAATGCATCGAAATTATAAATGACTAGCTGTTGCCCGCGGCTTCGCTCCCGTGGACCACCCCACAGGACCCATTGGTCGTAGCGTGATGTTATATAGCCTATATCACTCAGGCATAATGTAGCTTTCTAACAGTGAAAAAATTTTTAGAATTGGATCATTAGTTCCAGAGATTACCCCCTACATACAAACTTACAAACTTACAAATTTTACCTCTTTATAATATTATTAGTAACATTAGTAATTAGTATATTAGTATTAGTATAGTATAGATCTCATTTTGTTTTAAAAAAAATATAGTGAGTCGTGAAGCATGGATAACTCGGTTAATTATGTATTACTTTGTACAACTATCTAATTGAGACCCCTACATCCCAATTATTCCCCTTTTATTAGTATGCACATGTGATTTAGAGTGGCCTGAATTTGTTAACTGGGGGCGTGATACTAAAAATATTTATTTACACACTGTCAGAAAAGGCATAAAAGTTTTTTGCGAATGATTCAATCATTCAATGTGGTAGCCTAAACGTATAAATACCGGACCTCCCACAGCGGATGATTGGCATAACAATATTTATTATATTTACGATCACGTAATGAGGACGAATAAAATCTGGGAGGGCATAGCAATGAAATGAGATCAACTTGTTTGGCTGAAAATAAATCTACTTACGATTCCCCAGCCTCCCGTTATATTACGTATAATATTAACTAGAACTAGTCTATTTATACAAAATATACATCGTATTCCGTTAGTGTAACATTTTCTCAGGTTTTCTGAACTCTGCTTTTTACGTTCACTTTTACTTAGTAGATGTTCTTATTTCTTTCGTCAATATCTGCAGAAATATGTAGATTTGTAGAATATGTCAAATACATAATAGGTACGCTGTAGTTTACTACTTAGCGAGTCGCTTTTCTTGCGAAATTGCCTGGTTATGAAGCCAAATATGATGGCAAAAAGTACTTAATCAATTTACATAGCCTAAATGACACTGATCTCCTTGACATTTCCTTAAAAAGTTTCAAGTAGGTGTCCATAATGATCGTATAAACTTTGTATTAGTAATATGACTAACAGCACGTGCTCAGCTCAGCTCATAAAAACTCTGTAACTCAATCCCTGTCTTTTGTTACAGATCGTATGGTGTCCATAACTACGTCAAGGCTGGAAGGAACTACTAACAACGCCATGTCAAAATTAAAAAGTATAAAATGTCAAAAAAGAATTCTAAATTAAAGTTTGAAATTTTGTGAAGTGAACCAGTGCTAGTGAAGTGCTTAACTATGGCCGATATCGAAATGTCGTTTGATATTTATGAGAACATTACAAATATGGATGAGAACATTACGCATTACCCGGTTGAGGCCACGATACTGGCTGCAGCGTGTGCCTGCATCTTTAGTGTCGTAGGAGTCGTCGGTAAGTTACCTTCCAGTGTTCTTTGTTTACCAGTTAATATTGTGTTTACAGGATCGATTTTATAGGCCGTTCTACTAACTGCATGCCCGATGCTCGATGCAACTATTCGAGGAAAGCGTTGAAACACAGTTTGTTTATAGCGACGACGTGGCGCTGTACAAACAATATGTCATATCCTAATAAACTACATTTCAAAGTTCTGTATCACTGATATTTCATGAACTTGTTTTGAAAACACTCGCAGTGGTGTTAGTGTTTAATGGATTTCCAGAGATACATAAAGAGTTATGATGCGTATTCTGATGATTTGCTTGAAACAAATCTGAAAGAAACTTTTAACTTTGTAAAAGTTTTGTTTATTATTGCTAGTTCACAGACGGGTTATTGCATCATTTAAAGTATCTTGCAATGTAAGATCTCTAAACATGCTCTTATAAGCAATACATAAAAGAAAGGTAAACAGTTTCCGTATTAGAAATTGAACCCTTTTAAGTTCGAACCGTAAATTAGAACATCAGAGCACGCAGAGCTTTTACAGATTGTAGTTTAAGCTTTACTAACAAAGGGTAAAGTTTAAATTCGGGTGTTGATTTTTTAAGTATGCATCTGTTTGCTGCTATATGCAAGTACTTGCTATCACTAGAAAGCGTTCAATAATCGGTCACTTAACACGAACGCAACATAAAACGTTAAGTGCCGGTCGTAATCGGACATCAAACGGTTTGTTACACGACTCGATACCGACTCGGGTAAAACGTGCTGCGTCCGAGAGCGCGTCCCAGTCCCAACTGCGTAAACAAACATACGGTGCACATCACTAGCCAGTTGCGTTCGATGTTTGAAATTTGAATTATTATTTTTTAAATATAGATGGGGATGTGTTTCTTTAACGTAAAACATCTGATTTAAATATATTAATAGTTTTTAATAGCCGCAAAATAGCCTCTACTTACTGTACGTAATTTTAGTGATTTCGCAACAAGGAACTTTCACAGTTCTTGCTGAAAGGCGCGCAGCCAATCATAGAGCGTGTATTTAAAATTTTATTACAGTGTTATGACTACTTTAAAGAAGTAGCATTTAGATTTTATTTCGTGGCTAAACACACAGCTGGCTTATGTTTTAGTTCTGTGCCAGTTTTGACTGCGTTGTTTAAATTAAATTATTTTGAACGTAGACCAACCTCTTTGACGTAACTGAATCAACTTTGTCGTCTAATTTCTTATCCCATGACATAAAATGATAATAAAACCTGGAGCGAGGGCTGTTGCTCTTCGAGAGTGAACGACTGAACCATTGAATGAATGGGTCCATTGACGGGATGTGACTAAGCCCAGAAATGCACCACTGAATGTTAAACAGGAATTAATTATTTTAATTCGTTTTATTGTAAGTCACAGTTTGAATGTATCGTTTGTCAAATAAGTCGGATGCATCGGACCGGGGATGACAAGTTGGACTTGGAGAGCATTAATTAGAATTATTTTTTATTAGTATTGTAAGTTGAGTCTTGAACCGAGGTTATTGAAAAAGGTTTTTGACCTCTGATACAGTCACTGACTAGTAATTTATTTACATAATAATAACAATTACCCTCTGCACTAACAGTTAAATCCAACACGTGCAGATAGTCAACAATAAAAATGATTTATAACGCATATAAGAACATTGAAGTTAAATCTGACTCCCAACCATAGACTAGGATCCAATCAATTATGGAACATCTTTTCCCCCGCACTATAACTGCTAAGCAAACCTGTTGCAATTCCCTCGCTATTATATCAAAGCCAATATTGGCAGACCAGCGAGCGTCCACGGTCCACCTAACGATCGCAATGGCCGCCATTTGTCACCGACTTTATTATCGAAACAATTAGCCTCGCCGAGGGATATCCGCACACAATAACAACCCCTATATCTATCGCACTATAAATAGAATGCAATAAATAACTAGCTTTGTTATTGATGGATAAGGAGCGATTAGTTTTAGATATAGGTGACTATGTATCTCTCTTAATAATGAACGAGATACTTAATAAAACCTAGAGAGCGCAAAGTTAGGAGAACACGGTTATTAGGTAGGTAATCAAAAGATTTAAAACAATTTTATCAATTATTTTTATAAGGAAATGGACTCGCATTCTGCAGTCTTTTAGCGCTATGCCCGTCGATCACTTTCGTTACTCTTTCATCCGAATGTCATCAGCGAAAACAGGCTGCAACAATGCTACGAAGATTACTTAAGTTGTTAATACATATGTCACAGAAACTTATGTTTCTTCGATAGTACGAGTAGTTGCGGTTAACCGCAAGAAACGAGCCGCAAACCGCAGAAGGATGAGCACCGAGATTATGTAACTTAACTAATAGGTCACGGTGACATTGTAAAGAATATCTTTCATTGGCATGTCGATGATTATACATGCATAGAATGTGTTAACGCTGAATTGCACTGATGACCTATGAGAAAATTCTGAAATAGCAAGATAGAAGAAAACAAAAAAACAAATCAAGTTATTTATTTACCAGAATAAAGGTAATTTAAAAATAAACGATGGTGAGATATAACAGGTGAGCCAAAGATTCTGCTCATAAACTAGCAAGCAAATGTATGGCTTAAGGTACACCTGGTGCATTACCATGAGATCTTAGAGCATGGTTATAGCAAGTCAGTTACATCTGTCCCTTACGCACACTGGACATAACTTTTCTCTAAGAGCTCATGGTACGGGCCCTGAGGCAAAGTGACGCGGCAAGCGCTTTTCATTATGGAATGTTATGGCACATGGGATGCTGAAGCAGGCTCAGCTTGGCAATATATAAATATTGTTGGCTTGTGTAATGCAAACCAGCTATCGAACCGAGAAATGACCTTCCTAGCTAATCAGTAAACTTCCATTATCAAGTTCGCCATTACAATTTTTTCTTTCACCCTTATCACTGCCAATGTAAATAAACTGCCACCCGTACTTTTGATTAATTACGAAGATTTACGCCGACAGCGTCCAGAGGGTAGGCAGATCAATCACTTTGTCTATCACTCGACAGTTGACCGACGACCTAGGGGACGAGCGCAGGAAAATAAACATGTGTGGCTAGCCTTGTGGCTTGCAACCGGGTGGCGAGCTGTGATGTTTATTGATAAAATGGAATTGTGTTTTCAATGAGATTGTATCAGTTAACTTTATCTAATGTGGCTGTTAGATCTGGCACAAGTGTTCGGGATGAATCGGGATATTCAGAACAGCATGATAAAGCTACAATACATCTCATACAATCATAAAGAGCTGTCTAACTACACGACAGTTGTAATTTGGTGAATTATTGAACAGTTTGGTACGCAGTTGCATATACAATAAGATCACAAAATTCAGAATTCATTCATCAGCTTGATCTACATCTGTATAGATGACACGCGATGACGCGTCTCACTCAAGCATGAGTTTAACAAACGCCAGAAATCCATCAACATACAACACATTTGAGGATACAATACAACGCGTCGGCTTACTATTAACGCCTCATAAGCGCAACAGTAACGAACGGTAACCGTGCTGAGTGATCCTCTATGATCAATGATCGTGTCTGCCTGTCTGTCGGTTCAAGCACGCGATGTCTTCTTCTTATTAGATAGTGTTAATCAGCTCCGCCCGCTAACGGAGTCGTATTGTGATGCACCAGTTCTCTTGTGATGGGTATGGCACAGATTTCATAGAAGGTGGGCACGGATATGTGAACATTACGGGGTTTCGAATTACGGGGAAATAATGCAATGTCTGCAGCAGAACCAGGGTTACCGACATAGCCCGAAGAATTGCCAAACGTAAGTGGCAGTGGGCAAGGTACATTGCTCGCAAAACGGATGGTCGATGGGGCTGAAAAGATCTGAGTGGAATAGTGGACAAGTGAAAAAAATGGAAAGAAGGAAGAAAGCTTTTGCCCTGCAGTGGGACACAGCAAGCTCTTTCAGCAGGCGTTTTGGTCCAGGCTCTAAAGGGTTTTTCCCTCTTGCTCTCTCTAAAAAATTGTCTTTATCCGCTGAACAACGATGTCTCTTAGTTCATGTGGAACGATCTAATGTTTGTCCACTTGTGATAACGGTCAGCAGGACCCCATGCGGGGAATCTCTACTGACTTATGTACGATGAATTGTAGATAAACAATCGATTCCGAATCGCGAACACGCAGTAAGCAATGTTTGTTCCACTTTGTGGCCTTGGTGCTACAGTGACCTCTGTTACAATAAAGGTCAAGAATTACAAATAACTGTTAAGATCAGGAGAAGAGGAAGGAACGGCGGATAGCCTGGGTGGAAGGTGATACAGCTAGAAAAGTGCGAAAAACCTGCTAAAGTGACAGTTGATAGAGACGTCGATACGGAAGAAGCAAAAATGCTGCGCGTGACCACATATAAAATAGGATAAGAGCAGCAGGAGGATGATAATAACAAAAATAACCCAACAAACACATCGTTTAAAATGTTTGACACAATAACAGCTGGCACTCTTATTGGCAGGTCGAGTGTTCAATAAGTGGCCCATTGACCGATTGGTCACATGTCTGACGAACGCGTTTTATCAATACAAACACATTATCCTACGTCATCGGTAATCCTTATATATCGAGGATTTATAATTAACACTTTTTAACGCGTCATGACGTTTTTACTGTTCACTCAAACGCAGTAGCAGATTCTAAGACCCATAATGGGCATGTTCAAATTACCTAATCACAATGGTTAGCGAGTTCTTATGAGGCTGTGTAATATATTGAGTACCTACATACTATCTTGCTAATGCCATGCTTTTCACTAGTAAAGTTGTCATGACGCTTATAGATTAGATCGATGTTTTTTATCGATATCGATAGTTTCGCTTTGAGACATTTCGCATTTCTATGCGACAATAAATTACCAAAATTTTTTTTTTTTTTTTTGTAAAATCGGATAATACGAGGATGGATAAAGCAAATGTTATGGATTTATCATTCATTTATTGTAGGCAAATATGTAATTATAATGAGTGGTGCAAATAGTTATATTATTAGAAACCAGTGGCGCTAGGTACAATAATAATAGTATTATTGTGTTGTCAAACCACATATTAGTTGATATACTGTTAATTCTGGTAATTACCTTATACATAAACGGACTCGAATTAATCTAATATAACATAGGTACCTTACATACTTTATAAATTAATAAAATTCTAATTATAAATATATTCATTTTATGAAATATATTCGCCATATGTGAAATGCGAATCGAATTAATCTAATATAACATAGGTACCTTACACATTTTATAAATTAATAAAATTCTAATTATAAATATATTCATTTTATGAAATATATTCTCCATATGTGAAATGCGAATCGAATTAATCTAATATAACATAGGTACCTTACACATTTTATCAATCATCAATCAATCAATACATATAATAAATCTGTAGAAAAATATTTTTTGTACATCGAAAAAAAATCCAAAAAAAATAGCCAGGGTGTTAAAGGATAACCAACAGAACCCATTTCTAGCATTTTTGGAATTTTTGTCTGTTTGTCTGTTTATCTGTTTGTCTGTTTGTCTGTTTATTTGTGCACGCATCACGTGAAATGTACGAAACCAATGTAGATAACTTTTATACATAAAAATTGTGCGTATCTTGAAGAATTACTTAGTTTTTGTTTCATCGCAATCGGTTCACTCTATCAAAAGTTAGATGAATTTAAAGTGTTCAAGAAGTAAAATTATCACAGCTCACGCAATTCAGCAGTTACTCTGACAGTTGAACTCGCTATTCGATAGATGGCGTTGTGCATTTAAAGTCATTTCCTGAATCGCGGTGTTAAGATTTTACGCGAAAGAATGACCCTAGAAAAAAATTGGTAATTTGGTATGTCTATGTATTAACCGACTTCCCAAAAAGGAGGAGGTCCTATGTTCGACATTATGTATGTTATTTTGTTTATTTATGGTCACCGATATCTCCGTCAATTGTGGACCGATTTCGAAAAATTTTTTTTTGTTTGAAACGGTATGTTCCGAAATTGGTCCCATTTTATTTGGTGTAGGACTGACGAAGCAATTCGAAGATATACATCAGAACTCTTCAATAAATAACGGCAAATCTCTCGGGATTGCTGCAATCGCATGTCTGTTTGTTGTTTATACCATTTCATAACATAACATCACGCCAGTACGCTCTTAAGGGGTAAGCAGATCTCTCATTTGATCGGTTTTGTTCAAGTTTCATGATATTCGGGTAATCTATTCTGGCGTTATAGGATACTTACTAAACAACTTGCCTATTAGGTAGGTATAACTAAAAAGTGAAAAATAAAAAAACTTTTTTACAAAAAAATACTACCGACTTCCAAATAAGAAAACTACAAAGTGAAAAATAACTTGATTTTGGAAGTCGGTGTCTTTCGTAGGTACCATTTTTTTGCGTTACGGACACCGACTTCCAAAATCAAGTTATTTTTTTAAGAATTCTGTTGTATATCTTCGAAGTTCTTCATCAGATCTTCACCAAATTAATACTGCCAATAGGAATGCTCATATCGCATGCTGATTTTTTGGTCAGGGTACGGCCTTAACTGCTTAATCATTTGGCTTTGTAAATCCTAACGTCCTTCTATTTATTCTGTATGATGACCTCACGATTTCTGCTAAGAAGAAATTATATCCCATGTAGAAATTATATGCCTTATTAATAAATACTTACATAGGTACTCGTATGTGTCTAGAGTTCAGTTGTTTTTGTGTCTTATGCCTGTCACTCTTTACTTTTTCTCCTATATCGAGAAAAACTCCTAATTGCTTATGTCGGTCTTGGTACCTAAAGGTGAACGCGCACCTAGACGCACCGCAGGAGCCCCACGCGCCGCAGTCATCCGCGCCTCACGCAGCGAATCCATTTCTGTACATCTTAATCAATCAATATTTTCTTAACGGATACGGATGACGTCTCCACGCCGCCCGCACCGCACTCGCCGCAAGCATTGAACTCGCCGAATCTGATGACGTCATCCGCACGCTCTGGTCACGGTAATTGGTGGAATCCTACAGCATTTGCTGAAATGCGGGTCGTGACTCGTGCGGCGCGGACAGGTGCGCGAGGCTGCATACGATTTCATATAAAGGTTTATACAATGTGATGACTGTGGCACGTGCGGCTCCTGCGGTGCGTCTGGGTGCGCGTTCACCTTAAGGCGCTATATACGCCACAATATTAACGCAGTACTAGCCGTGCGCCCCCTCGATGCCAAAATATCAATATTGAACCTCTTTTTGATCAGTTTTGTTTGCAAAATATTATTTGATTTACATAATATGCTATGTTAGTTATGAAGAAATTCCAGCCATATTTTTTTCTGTATAAAAGTATTTTTAAACATCCAAGTCGTTTTGGAGGAGTTTCCAAAAGTTGCGAAAAAATATCGTGTTGTTAATTATTTTTTTAAAGCAAAACTATTAGTTACACGAAAAAACCTTGTGTACAAAATTATGTACATGAATCAATAATAAATATATCGCAAATAGGAGGGCTATCTCGGATAAACACTCGATCTTGTGGGCTTTCGTGGGTATATGCATGCTACAAAGCAGGTAACTTATGCCGATTTGGAGATAGTCCTTGTTCCAATCTTATCAAAGCAGCGAATTCGGCCACCTATTCGTTTCGCTTTCTCTCAACAAAACACACTTTCAAGTTTATAAAGCCACACTTTAGGCTACTTCTCAATTATTTCTCTCACAACTCTGTTTTTCCACTTTTTGCAAACGCGCTCCCGCGCGTTCCTTTTTCTAACCCTTTTCCGACCAAATATGGCGGGCGACTTCGCTCAGGTCGCCATTATCCTTGGCTACCCTGCTTTCATTGGTTTAAGAACACCTCGGGCAAAGTTCACAGCTTTTAACATCCAATCAAAATCGAGTATTTTGACATAAGCCAAATAAAGTGTTGTCAATCGAATAAAATCGAACTGAGATTGAATCGTAGGCTAAATGTTGCCAATTAAACAAAACTGAATTAATAAGTTTAAATGCGTCATACTTCTTTGTTCTAGATTGTTATTAGTACCTAATATACCTTCTTCCTACACGGCCATTCTGACAGACAAACGGTCCCACGTTTGAGCGACGAGAGAAATCGTTACTCAATTTTAATAAAAAAAACAGACAGAGACAGAACAACAATAAAAAAATAAGTAATAGGTTAAGTTCGGCCGCTCCTGACAAATAAAAAAAATAACGTGGTCGTGACATCTTCCTTCTACGTGAAACCTTCAATCAACACCCTATATTACCAGCCTATAACAAAAATCAAGTACTTCTTTACTCATGAAAACGGAATTCTCATAGCTTTCACACTGTTCATTTGTTTTCTCCATGTAAATCTAGGTCTCCACACCGTACACTGTACACAACCATCTTCGTACTATCGAAACAGCCACCTCACCGTTTAGACAACCATATTACCACATTCTAAACGGTTACCGAAGCACCAGAGGTACCAGGTTCCCAACAGGCGTCCATTCGGTCTCGAAGCACTAAGTGTGCCAGAAACCATCCAAACGCCCAACACAACATACCATGCCACATACACCAAACAACAGGTCACCGAGGCCCCAGAGGGACCAGACTCCCCCAGACACACAACAGGTCACCGAAGCCCCAGAGGGACTAGGCTCCCCCCAGACAACAGGTCACCGAAGCCCCAGAGGGACCAGGCTCCCCCAGACAACCGGTCCTCTCGAAGCAACAAGACTGCCAGATACCCATACCACATACACTAAACAACAGGTCACCGAAGCCCCAGAGGGACCAGGCTTCCCCAGACATACAACAGGTCACCGAAGCCCCAGAGGGACCAGGCTCCCCCCCTCACATATCCAGCAATGTTTCTTGGTCCCACAGCAATCGCTGTGGCTCCCGATGGTCAACCCTGTGACCATCCTGCAACCATAGTCATCCTGACCAGGCCTCGTAACCCACCTCGGTTACAGCAGTCATCTTTGACCACTCACCACGTAACCCATCTCGGTTACAGCAGTCATCTTTGACCACTCACCTCGTAACCCTCCTCGGTTACAGCAGTCATCTTTGACCACTCACACCTCGTAACCCTCCTTGGTTACAGCAGTCACCGCAGTGACTACTCATCACCGTACAGTCAGTCCTTTGACCGTACACACCTCACCGTACAGTCAGTCCTTTGACCGTACACACCGACCTCACCATTGCCAGATTGATTTGAATCAGTCTTCAACATAGTACATTCAGTTACGCCAATGGGTACTTTTTCTTTCAGCTTTTCTCTAACTCATCATAAACCAAACATAGTATTTAATTCAACACATAGTTGCCACTATTCAGAACTCCAATAACCATAAACAGCACCTTTAAACCATAACAAAATTTGTTATTTCATACTTTATTCTCAGTACAAAATACAACAGCAACCTCACATTCAGGATTTCTTACCCAGCCAAAAGCATTTTCAAGAACTCCATTTTATGTTCATGATTTCATACCAAACCCTCAGTGCGATAGGTATAATCTACCAACTAACTACCATCATCAAACATTACCAATTTTGCAAAATAAAAAGAAAATGAAATCATGCACCGCATGTCACCGACTTTACATCTGTGTTAACATTATCTTATCCAGCTTGGTCAGATAGCAAATAACACAAAATTACGTTAGGTATGTTCACAATGACCAGCACAGAACATTCAAAAAGTTAGAACACCACAACCATTACTGACACTTTAAATTCCACATTTATTATTCAAGTTAGGTAGGTACTAGACTTCCTACATGACACCACACAATCACACAATTCACAAATTCACACCTTTATTTTAAAGAGATGTTACAATTATTAAAACTTTTGAACAATGTTCAATTACCGAGGCCAAGCATCGTTGAACAACGCAGAACAAGAAAACCATTCCAAGTTTCCTCCAAAAAATGACTCCTGTACCAAGTAAATAAAATAAAACCCAAGTATCCACAATCCACAATAACTTAGTAAATACATTCGCAGAATTAACTCACTACACAGAATGCACTTTCAACTTAATTGCCGAATCAACTCTTGACACCGTCAGCTCTCTGACCCATGAAACTAAGAAACTGTTCTATGTAAATTAAAATGTTGCCAATTGAACATTTATCTCATCTCCAGCCACAACTTCAACAGTTATTGGCCCTCGGGCATCTCATAATACCTAAATACATCTGCTAGACACCATCTAAATGTCTAGTTGCACTTTCATTCGCCGTAGTCAATTTAAATCATTATTTTTTGTAGGTATCGTTAGAATGACATGTTATTATTTGGTTAGTTCTCTACAATGCGGTATATAACAACTACAGACATTAACTTTACCTTTATTCAACCGTTGGTAGCAACAAAACTAAACGCCAACTCTCTAGGCTATAGTCACGTTAATCCTCGTGATATTTTCGGGTTTTAAGGTTGCAAATCGAGTCTAACAACAAACTATTTCACTAAACTTAAACACCGGTTTGAAAATAATCTTGATCACAATATAACTCTTAACTGAAAGTTATCGCAAGTCTTTGGAACAAAACAAAAGTTTAATCCTCACATTGACTCACACCTTGTAATTTATTAATAATCTAGTCTATAACTAGTAACTTATAAGTTAAAAATCATATCACAAGTTATTTGTTTTGTTTCGTCAAACTTTTTTCAATGTTGACATTTAATGTCACTCTCTGATAGAGATGGGCAAGGGATGGCGATCTGTTGAATGACGAATCGATTTAAAGCACAAAAAAAAATATAAACAATTTTCCAAACGATATTTAGTACTGAATCGATTCAGCGAATCGATATTTCACCCTACAAAATCGAGATTAGATTTTGCTGTTATGATATGAACCAAAATATTATTTAAGAATAATTTAATGTATTACACAAACTTAAGTGAATTCAACGTGAACAAATATCTTTCCCTTATACCTGATACTTTAATTTAGTTGTGAAAACAACCCTGATCCGCCAAAGATGTTTAAAGATCGGCTATTATTACGATTTTCTTTTTGCGTTCCGTAACTGTATTCACACTTGCATTAAAAAATACCAACGCGAATAGTTAGAAAGTAAGTTAATTTCAAAGAAAAGCATATTCACAAATTCCCTTGGTGATCAAATCAACAACAACCTCAGTGGTAGTAATATTTACGGGAAATCTGAAGTGACACCTATTGATACCAAAAAAATAATGCATGGCTGAAATTGCTAGTCTTCAAACAAGTAAAAGAAAAACGGATTGCTAATATCTTCACTTCTCGATTTTCAGCAAACTAACAACCTATTTAATAATCTGTATGTACGCTTGTGACAGCACTAGTGGTCACAAAACCGTATATTGTTCTAACATCATGCAACATAACATAATGAAATTTGATTTCTTTGCGTTTTGTACTCACGTTTCAATGCTCCGGGTACATTTTAAAGATAATATTGCGAAAATCGTTTCGTTGTTTGTTTTGTTGGTGAACATAACGATTAAAATATTTGTAGCAAAATATTTCAAAGCTCGAACACAACATAGATTTAAATAGATGGTGTGACATGTACCAACTTCTCATTCTGTTTATGTAAAAATAATATGTTCGTTTTTAAATTAATCATAAAAAAATTCATGCACCTATTCAACAAGTTCCTCCAAGCAGCATATTATGGCAAAATGGGGTCCCCGAAGCTAATTTCGATGATTATTGAAAGAAACACAGTATCAATACCATTACATAGATGGCGCTGTTTGAATTTTCTACTCTTTTAATGTAACTTACCTTACACGTTTCCATGAAATAAAGTAATGCAATAGTTATAAATTGCAATGAAAACAGCAATTAGTTATAAAACTTAGGTACTTCCAAACCACAATAGATCCCAATGGGTCGAAGTGCCCCGAGTCACCTCTCGGCCCCTCCACAAGATAAGATAGGTACTTCCAAACCCAATACATACTTCGGCTGCCACAAATGTATGCCGATGCACAGATAGTTGAATGCAGATCAAAGTCACATACCTTTAAGCCTGTACTCACGGGAAGGTCAGGCAGCAGCGCTTAGTACACCAGGCACAAAAGCAAAATTTTGTCACTGACCATGCACTTGTCCAGACTCCTAGCTGCTTTCAGAAAATATCAAATTGATTGATCACCGCAGCGGCATGTATAACACCGCAAAATTTCCTTATTCATAGCGCTGTAGGTTGCAGTTTGTGTGTTGCCTCTTGAATTGGAACCCGAGCTCCGCACTTGTTTCACCACACGCAGCTGGTCACAACAGGTCTTGTGGTATCCACAGCCATGTTTAAGGGCTCAGACGTCCCTGTTATCTGTTGCATGTTATGCGAACGGCTGAAAAATTCATGTCTATGAATAAGTGTTCCACAAGCATAATCATAATGATGTTTTGCTAAATCAAGCTGTAGCTTAGGATGTTTGCTATCTTGCATTGTATTTGCACAAGTCGTCTTAATCTCTTGCAAACTCCGCTGACGGTATGAAACCGACTGAGTTTCATTTAGCATCATAACGAAAATAGAATTTTATTTTAAATTTTAGCCACTTTACACCAAGAAAAACTAACAATATTGCGGCTAAACTTCATAAGACATTAGGTAGCTACTTATTATTATCAGAATACTTAAGTTTATACTTCCCTGAACATCACCACCACAGTTGCATTTCCTCAGTATCTAGTCAGGATTGGGCATCGATGTCATCATCAACATTATCTGCATGCAGCCCGACTTCGCACATTGTCTAGTATAGGCCACACTATACGGTTGAATTCGGGCAACATGAATTCCTGTCGCCAGTAGCCGACGAGTTGCGAAACGTCTCTATAAGTAGGTAGCTCGAGCTACTTCCATGCCATTTTCTTGCGCACCAAAGAGAGCGCGCCAGCCATTACTCGTCTCATTTGGTCCATTCTCCATCATCGCTTTGTATTTGCACTGATCCCACTTCTGATATCGCAAATAGGAGGGCTATCTCGGATAAACACTCGATCTTGTGGGCTTTCGTGGGTATATGCATGCTACAAAGCAGGTAACTTATGCCGATTTGGAGATAGTCCTTGTTCTTATCAAAGCAGCGAATTCGGCCACCTATTCGTTTCGCTTTCTCTCAACAAAACACACTTTCAAGTTTATAAAGCCACACTTTAGGCTACTTCTCAATTATTTCTCTCACAACTCTGTTTTTCCACTTTTTGCAAACGCGCTCCCGCGCGTTCCTTTTTCTAACCCTTTTCCGACCAAATATGGCGGGCGACTTCGCTCAGGTCGCCATTATCCTTGGCTACCCTGCTTTCATTGGTTTAAGAACACCTCGGGCAAAGTTCACAGCTTTTAACATCCAATCAAAATCGAGTATTTTGACATAAGCCAAATAAAGTGTTGTCAATCGAATAAAATCGAACTGAGATTGAATCGTAGGCTAAATGTTGCCAATTAAACAAAACTGAATTAATAAGTTTAAATGCGTCATACTTCTTTGTTCTAGATTGTTATTAGTACCTAATATACCTTCTTCCTACAAATATATATTTTTTTCAAACTTTTTAACTTAGCCGTTACTAAGGAGTATGCTTTAGAAAGTTACCGTTTTACGGCACTAAAGCGTATGTAGGCCCTTAAGTTGGTACCTCCATAGTAAATCATCATCATCATATCAGCCGAAAGACGTCCACTGCTGGACATAGGCCTCCCCCAAGCGTCGCCACATTGACCGGTCCCGTGCGTCCCGCAACCAGCGGATTCCTGCAACCTTCACAAGGTCATCGGTCCACTTGGTGGGAGGCCTTCCAACGCAACGTCTTCCGGTTCGCGGTCGCCACTCCAGAACCTTTCTGCCCCATCGGCCATCCGTTCTGCGAGCAATGTGCCCTGCCCACTGCCACTTAAGTTTGGCAATTCTTCGGGCTATGTCGGTAACCCTGGTTCTCTTACGGATCTCAACATTTCTGATTCGATCACGCAAGGAAACGCCGAGCATAGCCCTCTCCATTGCCCTTTGAGTGACTGTAAGCTTTCTGATAAGGCCCATTGTTAGCGACCACGTCTCAGAGCCATATGTCATCACTGGCAACACACACTGGTCATAGACTTTTGTCTTGAGACACTGTGGTAAGTTGGACGAGAAGACACCGCGCAACTTCCCGAACGCTGCCCAGCCGAGTCGGATTCGACGGTTGACCTCTTTCTCGAAGTTGGCCCTACCCAACTGGATCGTTTGTCCCAGGTAGACATAGTTGTCCACAACTTCGAGTGTAGAGTCTCCAACCTTGATAGGAATGGGTGTAACATGGGCATTCAACATCACCTTGGTTTTGTCCATGTTCATTTTCAGACCCACTCTTTCGGAAGCTCTACTGAGGTCATCGAGCATTGTACTGAGGCTCTCCATGGTCTCAGCCATGACCACTATGTCGTCGGCAAACCGAAGGTGAGTGATGTACTCGCCATTAACGTTGATGCCTAGGCCGCTCCAGTCCAGAACCTTGAATACATCCTCCAGTGCAGCAGTGAACAGTTTCGGAGAAATGACGTCTCCCTGTCTAACGCCACGCTGGAGAAGGACTGGTTCCGAGGTCTGATCCTGAAGACGGACTGACATGGTGGCGTTTCTGTACAGACACTTCAACACCTCAATGTACCGGTAGTCGATCTGGCACCGTTGTAGAGACTGCAGTACAGCCCAAGTCTCGATCGAATCGAAGGCTTTCTCGTAGTCCACAAACGCTAAACAGAGAGGCAGGTTGTACTCTTCGGTCTTCTGTATAACCTGCCGCAGCGTATGTATGTGATCTACGGTGCTAAAGCCTTTTCGGAATCCGGCTTGTTCGGGAGGCTGGAAGTCGTCAAACCTGCGCGCGAGACGATTCGTGATGACTCTTGAAAACAACTTGTAGACATGGCTAAGAAGTGAGATGGGCCTATAGTTCTTCAGCCGGGCATTGTCGCCCTTCTTGAAGAAGAGTACCACCACACCCCTGCACCATGCCTGTGGCGTTTTGCCCTCGAGTATGACGGAATCAAACAGCTTCTGAAGGGCCTTAAGGACCGGTTTTCCACCCGCCTTCAGGAGTTCAGCAGTGATTCCGTCATCACCCGGCGCCTTGTTGTTTTTAAGCTGTTTCAGAGCCATCCTAATCTCGTACAGGCTGACATCCGGGATATCTTCGGTATAGTGTCGGGTCAATCTAGCTCTTGGGTCGTTTGCTAGATTCGCAATGGGCTTACTGGTTGACGTGTACAACTGCCCATAGTAAATAGCGTGGCAATAAAACATACAAGGAAAATCTCTTTAAATGCGTATGGAAATTGTCGACTTTCAAATTCAAGGAACACACCACCCAGATATTTAATAGGCGAAACACTATTAATAAATAAATATGTATGTACTATGCCCTAAAAAACTTAATAATAACCATAATTTTGGAAAGTAACAATACCGTAACAATGTAACTAAGAAAGAGAAACTTAAAGTTAACGACTTGTAAAAATTAACAACTAAATCATTTGCATAAAGTAATAGTTCTGTGTAATTTCGTATGTATAGTAGTATTATGTACTTGTAGCTTGAGGGTTATTGAACTTGTACAGTTTACAATAATTTTAATAATAATGCTTCTTTATATACCATCTATATTCTGATTTTTAATTTCGTAGACTAAACTGACGTTTGGGGGGTTGTCACTTTATCGTTACTTATAAATAGTGTCGTATCCAGACTACCCTGAGTGATGGAAAGTTGATCGAAAATCGAATTAGATCGAAAATGGAACTGATTAACGGCAAAAAAATTACATTAGTTAAGAAACTAGCAGTCCTTATTTAGTTTCTACTAATTTATGTCAGACTTAATTTTTTCGACCGCTGTTATTTTGTTGATTTCATATATTACACAATAAAAGTTTATGTACTATGTTTATGAATACTGTTATATTTAAATATATTACGTTTATATTCGTAAAACATTTATTTAAGAACTCCAATTAGTAAAATTAAATCGAGGAGTCATGTCACATCTATTCGATGAATATCTACTTTATGATTGAGCCTTACCTACAACAACCTATGTACCTATTTTTCTGTTTCTTCTTCTTGTCTGTATATAATGTGTGTGCATAAATGGTTAAATAAATAACAATATGTTCCGCACATACAAAGTATTAAAAAAAATAAGGACAATAGCAGCTGTCAGTTTAGTCTAAGAAATTTAAAATCACAGTATACTTAGGGTCAGCTCACAACGAGACCCGTCATTACGGGTGTGCACTTTAATAAAATACACTGCGGCATTTATAGTTTAAAATTCGAATTTAGGTATTCGAATGTTCTCACTAAAGTGTGTACATACCATTATGTATGGTAAAAAAAATCTATAAGTATTGTATCGGCTATCTTAAAAAGTTCGCGCGGCGTCAAAATATCGGTGTGAGCTGATCCTTACCAGCTAAATAACATAAAACAAACTCTATTGAATCGTGTAAATAGTACTAAAAAAAATTACAAGTCAAGTAGCATTTTTTTCATTATTTTTTTATGAATTAATCTCATTATATGCATAGGAATCTCACGCTAATGTAAAGTAGTCCATGAATGGACTGATGTTTTATATCAGTCCATACAATGATGGACATGAAAACACAAGTTATTGAGTCCACCCGGGTATCGAACTGGCAAATAACTCACTCATTGAGATAAAAAAATACATCGACTTTACGTGTTAATGAACGGGCGATAATACCCACCTACCTATAATGAAAGAAAACACTAATTGTTGTGGATTTCAAAGTATAGCGATGTATGAAAATGAAAGTTAGTTAATTAGTTTGTTCTTCGACCATCCGTGAATAAAGCAATCGATCACAGATTAATTGATTGCGATGATTTGCATTAGTACCTAATTATTTCTAGACTAACTATGTGCAAAGAGTTGATGCCGTGTTGCCAGATTTTTATTTTTAGTCTTCAAAACTTGCACATGCTTTATGGAGCAAGCAAGTGACCCTATGGTACCCAAGAGACGGATCTAGAAAACAAGGACGTCCAAAATCAAGATGGGAAGACGATATCTGTATAACTTTAAATTAAATTAAATTATTTCAAATTCAGACAATTTTAGAGTCCATTCTTTGTACACGAAAACAATTTAAATAAATTACAATTATTACAGAGATCCAAGTATAAATTAAATAAGAATTACACAATTTTAAATTACTACATAATTAGATTAAAGTTGTCAAAAATTAAAAATGTCACAGAATTAAAATGTCAAAAAATAGAATAAAGTTTATAAAACTAGAATCACACAAAATTACAATGTCAGAAATTTGAAAATTTAAAAACCAACTATAAAATACAAATTAAAAATCTAATAATAACTAATGTTATTATAAGTTTTAACTACCAGTAGTGGTAGTGGTGGTAGTGGTAGGGACTCCCTTTTCCGCACTTAGACTCCCATTTGGTCCGTTGGAAAATATAACTAGCAGATACAACTACTTATTATTTGTACGCCCCACTACACTACATTAGGGTTGCCAGATCGTTGAAAATTGCAAAATGTCGGGCTTTTGACGTTTTTGTCGGGCGAAATAAATATAATATTAAAAATATCAAATAAAAAGTTTGTTTTTAAAATTATTAATTTAAATAAATTGTAGTTCTAAAAACTAAAAAACACGCTTTAATGGTAAATTGTACTAAAAAGTCGCTAATCCTGAAGATCTTGGTAAGGCAAAACAAACAACAAACACACAAACAAACTATTTAAACGCGCCCGGTAGAATCAACTTTCATTATTTGTAAATTTTAATATTTGTTTGACGTCCAAAAGTGCCGCTAATTGGCCTAGTTGAAAAAAACATATTTGACTTTGACTTTGGCTTTGACTTTGACTAAATTATTGCATTGTCATCGGTCCTTGATAATTGTACAAAGTTTCAAATCAATCCCACGTTTTGAAGTGGGTGAAAATCACGTTCAAAGATTCCGTTACATTGATACATGACATACCAAGCTAATAAAAGCGTGTTAAAAAAAGACTTAATATTGATTACATAACTAATTTAGGTAAGAACACTTAATTTTTAGGTTGCCACATGTATTTCTCCGATTGCACATCATGATTTTCTTCTTGTTTACGTCTTTTTAATTCTCTTCTTAAGCAGCCGGGTTTTTTGTTTATGTTAGTTAAGGTCATGGTTGTTAAAATGATGAGTAACCGTGATTCAATCGTATTTATTAAATTAATTAATAATATTATATACGGACGTCATATCCGCTGAGTAGGTACCTATTGCAATGATATCAAAACTTTATTTATAAAATCAATAGATGCTATCCGTATTCGTACCTATATACGATAAGTTTCTGCCTGCACCTTGGGCAAAAGACATGGGTTTATGTACCTATCTATACTAATATTATAAAGAGGTAAAGTTTGTGAGTTTGTGACGTTGTAAGGGGTAATCTCTGGATCTACTGAACCGATTTTGAAAATTATTTCACCAGTAGAAAGCTACATTATTCCTGAGTGTCATAGGCTATAAATACATTAAAAAAAATAGAGATCCTTATGAAAATTGCAATAATGTAACCCAAAGGAGCAAAATGTTGAATATAGAAAGAAAGAAAGAGAGTAGAAAGAAAAAGTGTTTATTCGCCACAAAAACGACATACAAAATTTTCGACATCTTAAATTAAACCCTTAACGATATCCAATATTAGTAAGTATTTAAATTATGTTAGTAAAGAAAAGTGAGATTAGAATTCTATCTTTGGCGTGCGCTGAGAAAACTATTGATGATACATAAAAATTATGTGCTACATGATTAGGTAGGGTCGGTAGCGAAGGGTAGGTAGGGTAGTGTAGTGTAGTGTCGGTGGGGTAGGTAGAGTATGATAGGTGGGTAGAGTAGTAGTAGGTATGGTAAACAAAAATACAGTAAACCTATTGTCAGAGTTATTGAACCTTCTCTTTTGATAATTAGGAATTTAGGATGGTACATAGTTTTATGTAGTTGCAACAAATATATTATACTAATACCAGTGAGAGACCCGACAAGCACAAATACCTCAACCCTACAACCAAATAATGAATTACCTACAACATAAATTGATTGGCCTTTCTTGCTTGAACAACATTAGTAAGGGCAACTCTCTCTCTACACGCGTCTTCAATACATACATTGCAGACTTCGATTGTAAGACTGACAATTGACATTTCATAAGATAATGATACCTTAGCGTGCGTGACAAACGTAAATCATACATTGCAATGTTAATGTGACGTATTGCTTGAGTTGATGACCTGACCTAGACCACACAGAAGGTCTTCAAAACTATCTATATGCCTCTAGGCTATAGGGTAAAACCAGGAAAGTTCCCCCAGGGGTTGCCCCGATGTAGGTCTTATAATTAATATGAGGTGGCTAAATGGTTTGCCATTTATGGAGTACAAAATGAGTTGCACTAGACAAACAATACAATAAAATAAAATACCAAAATTGAAAAAAAAAGTATCAAAAAAGTTATAAATATTTTTTTTTTAATAAAAAATGAAAAATATTTGTGAGCTGCCTGACCAAAACCAGATAGATGTATCCTCCGACTGCACAGCATGATTTTCTGCTTGTTTACGACTTTTTAGTTCACTTCTTAAGCAGTTAGTTCTTTTATTTCAAATTCTTCCTGAAAAATGTGGCAACCAAACTGAGCGACACCGCAAAAAATAAGTTTCATTCCGTTGTAAATAGATTCGGTATTTTATTTTAGTTCGCAAAGTAAATACGCGGGTGAGGATCACAAATAGAGCGGTGCTAAAAAGGGTTATTGGCGTGTTATGTCTCGTCTTACAGCTCGTTACACTGTAAACAGTCCCTCGTAAACATCCAGTGTAAAATAATTGAGAATCGATTTAACTCGGATAAGAGGCCACTCGATTGGATTGCGTTTAAGAGAAATGCCGATCAATCGAATCGGTTTGTTTATATTTGTATTCGGAATCCGGGTACATCTCTAGCTGATTCGTTGTACTATTTAGTTTTGGGAATTAAAGTAAATTTTCGGACATTCGGTTTCCCAACCAAGCTCGAAGGTGATTGGTTACCACGACTTTCCGTTTTCCTGGAGCTGTTTATCTAATTATAATCGTTTTCGTACTAATGATGATTATATGAACAGATTCTTTATATTACGCTAGATAGTTTTCCACTCCTTATTTCCTCAAATAAAAATATAGAATGTTCATGAAACGAACAACACACCATCAATCCAGCCAGCTTGTTGATAATCTGAAGAAACGCGATAACAGTAACATCAACTTCCTCTTTCGTCTGGCGAGATTATAATGAAAAATCCCTAAGTAATGTTATGCATAGCTTCAAATTAGGATTGTCTTCCTTTTAAAGATTTTTTTTAAAAAAGGAAGTCAGTCAATCTATTTCGATTGAATTCCTTTAAAAAAAAAACCCAGGTCGGCTCCCAGTCTAGCCGGATGCGGCTGAGTACCAGTATTTGACATGGAGCGAATGCCTAGCTGACCTCCACAACCCAGTAACTGAGTAACACGATACTCTTTGGCCTGGTGTCAGACTGGTGTATTATGATTAGCTGACAAAGATCTTCAAATGACAGCCTGGAGCAACGGTTTTCCGAGGCACGGAGGAATCTCCCATCCACGAACTGACGTCGGCAAGCGTTGCTTAACCTGCAGATCCTGCAGACCGTGCGGCTGTTATTAAGTAGCCGCGACTAGCTGAAAAAAAGTAAAGTAGATAGAGGATCTAGGCCATAGATACCTATCCGTAACTCTAAAACAATTATATTCAACATGCAAGCTACATTACAGTCTCGAAGAAAAATTTCAATAAAATTGCATAAAAAGCGGCTGCAACCATTTGCATGACATTGATTTAGACATCTTCTTCCTTTTTCTTTCGGAAACCGACGGAATTCTGTGAAATAGCCAGAATGAACTGAATTTGCAATGGATTGTTAATCTAATCAGTTGCAATCTGAATGGTTGGAGTTGCCTACGTGACTGGGGGAGTATCTCCGTATTCCCCGTGTATTTTGGCTAAGAATGCCATAAATTTTGTTTGCAAATTCTGCAAGATTTTTCCGTGCATTTTGTGTTCAATTAATGAGTACAGTGATTGATTTAAAAATCAACAACGCAATGTAAGCTGTTATAGTTCTCGCCAAACTTCTTGGCCGCCCTGAAGTTGGCGAGAACTTTACGTTGTTATATTTTTTACACGTATGTGCACGAAAAAGAATGCAGCCGGTAAAGTTTTACTGGGCAACGGTTTTTGACTTTTATTTTATAACAAGATAATTTTTCTTCTTTGTATGTAGGTAATAGAATGTTGTATTTTTAACCCCCGGCGGAAAAAGACGAGTGTTATAAGTTTGACGTGTGTTGCTGTGTATCTGTGTGTCTGTCTGTGGTATCATAGCTCCTAAACGGATGAACCGATTTTGATTTTGATGTTTTTGTTTGAAAGGTGACTTTGTCGAGAGTGTTCTTATGTTTGGTGAAAATCGGTTTAGCCGTTCAAAAGTTATGGGCTGTTTTCTGTTTGAAACGGAGTATTTTCGCAAGATATCGTGTCATAATTACGTTTTCGATAGATTGTTGATCGAAGCGTGTCTACTACTAGATAAATTATGTAGTTTAGAATGTATGAAATAAAAAAAAATGCCGGGGGTTTAGGAAATTTTTCATAAAAAAAGATTAACGATTGGAAAAAGGACCGTTTTTTTTTGTTTTCTCTTGAATTTTTCATTTTATTTTATTAAACCCTTACAAAACAGAGGAGATATTATTAGTTTTAACTCGTGTATCTGTCCGTAGCTCCTAGACTGATGAACAGTAATTTTTGTTTTATTTAAAAGGTGATTTATTTACTTTTCACAGATATAAAAAAAATATGTACTTACCTACTGTGTTTAGTACAGGATCATTTATCATATTTATTATCTAAACTCACCTCTCTTCTCCACATTCCAGGTAACCTAGTAACCACAGTGGCACTGCTGATGCACCCGAAGCTGCGCGGCCACGTGACCACGATGTTTGTCCTCTCGCTGTGTGTGTCCGACCTGCTGTTCTGCTCCATCAACCTGCCGCTCACAGCCAACCGCTACATCAAGCAGCACTGGGGCCTCGGTCCCAGCCTCTGCCAGATGTTCGCCTTCGTTTTCTACGGGAACGAGGCAGTATCGCTGTTGTCTATGGTCGCTATTACGATAAATAGGTGAGTTTCTCTGCACTTGTTTGTAAATTTAACTGTTTTTGTTTACTTCTATGAAACTTTGCAAGGTGTTGTTCAAGGAGTTTCCCCAAATTCTTTAGTGTGTTTGGAGCTTTGGACTTTATTACTATTGGGGTAATCCCAAACGCTAGATTGCGATTGATATAGGTTTAATCTGAGTAATATGTTGACTAAAACATTTATACGGAAAATAGTCAAAAAAATATCCGCTTCTAGTATGCAAACAGGAACTAAAAGTTATTTACCACCCACGTATATCATGATGGAAAACATGTGCTGACAAAAATAAATCTTTATTTTCACTATAAAGTGGCCTACCACATCCAACGAATCATTTAACGAAAGGGTTCTTTGAACTATGGGAGTTTTCCTACGTGTGAACAAACACTACAACCTGAAACAATGTCTGTAACTTCAGTGGCAAATAACTAGCATCTAACTTTTTATTGTTTCACTAGAATATGTACTTTAGTAGACGCCACTGATATTTCCCGAATAGATTTTCTACGTGGGCATCGTAAAAAATACATTTAGTGGTGGCGTGAAACAGATTATAAATGTCGACGGGTTATTTATCTCACCATCCCACCACTCAGCCGAGTACAGTTGTAAAACAAACCTCTTTACTGACGCCAGCAAAAAATACTCTTCATTCACGACGCTATTTATAGGAGCCGGTACAAGCACAAGTGATAGCTCGCTCGATATTGACCTACTGCAGAATTCACGTGAACCAATAAAATTGTTCGCAAATCCCACTTTTATTTATTGTTTTACTATCCTAGGAGATCTATCTAAAACACGAAAGTGCTTTTGAGTATTTTTTCTTACAATCCATCAACTTTATGTTTTTATATCAGCCTTTTCCAATTTGCAAACTATACTGGCGAATGTTTAGAGAAAATGGAAGACGTGGGTGCTGCCGCGCTGCGTACAAATGGACACTAGGTACAGTCGAACAGACTATCTACACTGAACTCAAAACGTCACTTTCGTTTCGATAAATTTGTTGTTTATGCAATCACTTCCCAAGAAATTGAAACAATAAGACAATTTTACACGGTATGGGCTATTGAGCACACAATATCCCATTGTAGTCATTTTGAAACCAATATATTCGGTTCGTCGACCCGCCCTCAGATTAAACCATTACCATAATACCGGTGCATTAATATTAATGCGTGGTAACCAATTTAAAGTGTCCCCGAGTGTACGTGCGCGATGCATGGGCGCTGCGTTCACCTTCGCTGCGCTGAACATTAAATTATTTTTATTAGTTTCTATGTTTTTCAAGCTTTGGTGAACGTCTTACTTACAACAAAAACGTGTTTAAAGTTAAAATGATGTTCCCTTTATTTTTTCAAGTCACGTAGTAAAGGGTTAGAGTGAAACAAACTTGGTTCTGATACTTTTCTCCCAGCTCGGTACATACATTACCAGCCCAAAGATATTACTTGAGAGGTTCTAAGTGATCCGATAACGTAGTCCATTCTACATTAGGTTACCATCGGTCCGGTTTTGTCCGGACATTTGGCGTCCTGTCCGGACTTCGTCCGGCATTCTAATTTGTCTGGCTTTTTCACTTGGGTAGCGAATTCTGTATTTTTTCTTGAAGCGGTTTTCGTCCAATAAATCATTTTGAAACGAGAATTTCCGGACTTTTTTTTCGATAGTCAGGCTTTTTGCCTGAAATTTTCAATGTTCGAAATGGTAACCCTAATTCCACACTCGGTATATTTTGAGGTAAATTTTTGGATATAGAGTCCTTTATACTTACTATAGCAATAGTGTGTGCACGTAGACCCGAGTCACCCACGATGCTCCACCTCCTATCCCGCACTCTGTGTCCCAAAAGAAGCAGCCAAATATCATGCACTGCCAGTCTGCCACCGACGATGCCGTCGAAGTGGCAAACTTTTTGGCCAAATAAATCTGAATGTCCCGCGATATCGCGGCAGACCCAAGCGAAGATGGCGGAACGAGCTTGATGTCTGTCGACAGAATTGGTCCAAACCCAAAAAAGGAAATTAATGCCTTGTTTGGCATACAAACTGGGATACAAAAGGCGAAAAAAAAACTAAATGACTGTCGTGCCAGTGACACGAAGAAGAAGAAGAATATTAGCGCAGTGCAAACATCAAATGAACATTTATGTAAATGACTTGCTCCATGAACCTGTGTGATGCGTAAACGTGGCTTAATATTGCATAGTAAATAACAAATATATCGTATAAAATTCCTTTTTTTTATAATTGACAGACGGACATGGCACGAGTATATTTCATAATATAAATAAGTGGGTAATTTTTCTGCAACACTGTGTAAGAACTACTGTAGCATCTTTTTATCAGACTCAGTCATAAATTCTCACAGAGTGTCTTCAGGACAGCTTTCGCGTAAAATAATAATAATCTTAGACCCAACAACATTCGAAACTATTTAACACAAACTAATAATCCCTGATGTAACGCATAAGCGTTAAACGTTTAAAATAATATGGGGGACGATACAATTTGTAATAGGAGGGTGTTAATGTTAATAGCACAAGCTATTACAGTTTTATTTTATGGGGACTCTATTGTTACACATGGTTTTATTATTCTGGACAAAATCTTTGACATCTTAATAATATACAACCCCCGGTTTTTGGAATTATCACAACGTCACAATTTATGAAACGCAAGGCGAAGTGTCGCGATTAGCTCTTAAAAAATCATTCATTAAATCCAATAACAGTAATAACGAGTTCGACAATTGGTCGTTAATCGACAATTGGTCGTTAGTCGTCGAAAAATATGGTTCGCCATATAATTTTACGATAATTTTCGTTCTAAAAAACTTTTTTACAAAAAAATACTACCGACTTCCAAATAAGAAAACTACAAAGTGAAAAATAACTTTATTTTTGGAAGTCGGTGTCCGTCGTAGATACCATTTTTTTTTGCGTTATGGACACCGACTTCATAAAGTTATTTTTAACCGACTTTCGAAAAAGGAGGAGGTTCTATGTTCGACTTCTTGTATGTTTTTTTTTTATGTATGTTCACCGATATCTCCGTCAATTGTGGACCGATTTTGAAAATTCTTTTTTTGTTTGAAAGAGTATGTTCCGAAATTTGTTTCATTTTAATTTGGTGGAGTTCTGATGAAGAACTTCGAGGATATACAACAGAACTCTTCAATAAATAACGGCAAATCTCTCGGGACTGCTGCAATCGCATGTAAGTTTATTGTTTATACCATTTCATAACATAACATCACGCCAGTACGGTCTTAAGGGGTAAACAGATCTCTCACTTGATCGGTTTTGTTCAAGCGTCATGATATTCGGGTAATCTATTCTGGCGTTATAGGAAACTTACTAAAAAACTTGCCTATTAGGTAGATACAACTAAAAAGTGAAAAATAAAAAAAACTTTTGACAAAAAAATACCACCGACTTCCAAATAAGAAAACTACAAAGTGAAAAATAACTTTTTTTGGAAGTCGGTGTCCATAACGCAAAAAATGGTAGGTACCTACGAAAGACTTTTATTTTTAAGTCGGTGGTATTTTTTTGTAAAAAGGTTTTTTCACTTTGTAGTTTTCTTATTTGGAAACCGGTAGTATTTTTTTGTAAAAAAGATTTTTTATTTTTCACTTTTTAGTTGTACCTACCTAATAGGCAAGTTGTTTAGTAAGTTTCTTATAACGCCAGAATAGGTTACCCGAATATCATGAAACTTGAAGAAAACCGATCAAATGAGAGATCTGCTTACCCCTTAAGAGCGTACTGGCGTGATGTTATGTTATGAAATGGTATAAACAACAAACAGACATGCAATTGCAGCAGTCCCTAAAGATTTGCCGTTATTTATTGAAGAGTTCTGTTGTATATCTTCGAAGTTCTTCATCAGATCTTCACCAAAATAAAATGGGACCAATTTCGAAACATACTCTTTCGAAGAAAAAAAGAATTTTCAAAAACGGTCCACAATTGACGGAGATATCGGTGAACATAAACAAAAAAATAAAAAAACATACAAGAAGTCGAACATAGAGCCTCCTCCTTTTTCGAAAGTCGGTTAAAAACCGGGCCTATGTTTGTTAACTTTTTTGAAAATGGGTGTTTTCAGCCGTTTTCAAACAAAATTTCATAATATTTCGACATAATATTCATCTGCTATCGGTACTTGAAGTGGCTTGATGATTATGGAGGCCATTCCTAAAAATATGTTTGATGTGCTTTCCTTGTAAATTGTCATAAATAACTTTATGATCTATAAAATTTATACGATACCACAAAGGTACCGAAAGATACAGCTGAAAATATAAAAACTTTATGAAATCCTTGGTCAACAATAGAGTCATCGTTGGTAGACTTGATGGGAACAGCAGAAACACAGGCGCTTGAGTTACAGACAGATTATATAGGCCACAGATAAATAATTCTAGCTGTGTGTCTGGACTTGAACAACGCAAGGATTGGATCAATTTTAGAATTGTTTTATTACTTACTAATAATATCTGTTGCAATAAGATACTAATTCTTCTAAAGCAAATTTAAATGCAACGTATTTTTTTCTTGACAATTATTTTTTGCATAAATACTGCCTGGAAAATTTTGAATGGTGACAAAAAAAAATAACTTAACGTAATTACGTAACGCCTGTATTCGCCGGAGAGTTAGGCAAAGGCCGTCACGTAATCGGGCTCAATCCAGATTCCTGGGAAATTCGTGACGGAAAAACCCAATACCAATTATCCTGACCCGGGAAGCCGAGAAACGCAGAACCCCAAGCTGGGCAGAAGGTACCGCTTGCGACTAACACCACTAAAACCTGAGTCCCGGCACCGCCTCAGAACCCAAGTAGGAAGATGTAACTCCAATCTCGTAAAATGGGGCTACCTCGATGAACAGCAGCAGGGTGTGCAAGTGGTGCCGAGTCGCCATGCTGCACCTCCTATGCGCTGCCACCGATGACGCCGTGGAAGTAGAGTGGCCATCCGTCCGGGTTGCCCCGGATTTATCCTAGTTTAGAAAGTCCGGGGAGCGTCCGGGCGGGGTTTTATTTGTAGTAAAAATAAGAATAATTTATTGTTAAGGAATTACATTCAAATGCGTTGCTTCCTGGACTCACACTAGGATTCCATGTGTCGTGAGATCCAGGCTCCTTCGTTCCGTTTACATTTATTGCTGTTCATGTAATATATTACGTTACAATAAATTTCTTAATTAAATCTAATCAACTTGTAATTTGCAAGAAAAGGAATTAATAAAAACCTAATACTAAAAGAAAACAGACAAAGTATGTACCTATAGTTATGCATGTACCTATGTTGTGTGCGATTGTGATGGTGTGTGATAGTGTGTGTTTGTGCGGGTGTATGAATTAATATAGTGCGTCTGATTGTTATACCTGAGAATGTATATGATTATGTAGAAGTTTGTGATATAGAATAATAAATATATAAATAGAGATATGTATAAGTACCTAACAACCCAGTCTTTAAATCACCAACGGTTTCACACCGATTTCTCCGTCACTTGTGGACCGATTTTAAAAATTATGTTTGGAAGGGTATGATCCCGAATTGGTCCCATTTAAATTTGGTGAAGATCTGATAAAGAGTTTCAAAGATATTCAACGGAACTCTTCAAAAATTACGACAAATCACCCGGGATTTGCATGTTTGTTTATTGTACACTAGCTTCTGTCAGCGGCTTCGCCCGCGTCGACAGTGTTTTATCATCCCAAGGGAACATAAAGAGTATAAAAATACTGTGTTCAAATATTCGGATGCAAGCTCCAAAATCCGGGGTTTTCACGGTTTTTGTCCTGGTTGGCAGATTTTAGAGATGGCAAGGCAACCCTACGTGGAAGTTGCTTTGTTTTGGGCCAAACAAGTTTGAAGAAGAAGACTACTAGACCAATGCAATCCATTAGCAATGACATAAGCTCACGGCTGTAGGCCCCGCAGGGTAGGCAGACGTACCTACAGCCATAGCACACATCCATTAGCGATATCGGCTAATATTGCTTCCGTATGTTTACGACGACCACGATGCAATAAATCGCTAATCAAATTTATTACATAACGAGGTAGCTTCCTACTTATGTAATGGGTAAGTATGTGCTTTTTATAGCTTCTATCACAGGGGTCATCAAATGGCGGACCGCGGTCCGGATCCCGATCCGGACCGATCTGCGAGATCACACGTTGGTTCCCAGGTCCATTACGCGAAATTATGTGTGCAATCAATGGATGGTGTCGCGCGCTGTGTGGCATGTTGCACCGTCCTGTTGAAATCAAAGCTCTGCCACATGAATACCAATCAACTGAGGAACAAAGAAGCCGACAATCATGGCTCTATAGCGCTCTCTATTGACGGTTACATTCTGGCAATCTCTAAGAAAATAGGGGCCAATGATTCCATCTGCCATAAAGCGCACCAAACAGTGACTTTTAATGGATGTAATTCTCTATTGTCTTAAGTTAAAAATGTGTCAACAAAGGCTTCTGGGTTTTCTCCACTCCAAATTCGGCAATTCTGTTTATTGACGTAGCCGTTCAACCAATAAAAAAACTTTCTTACAAAAAAATACTACCGACTTCCAAATAAGAAAACTACAAAGGGAAAAATAACTTTATTTTTGGAAGTCGGTGTCTTTTGTAGGTACCATTTTTTTGCGTTATGGACACCGACTTCCAAAAATAAAGTTATTTTTCACTTTGTAGTTTTCATATTTGGAAGTCGGTAGTATATTTTGTAAAAAAGTTTTTTTATTTTTCACTTTTTAGTTGTACCTACCTAATACGCAAGTTGTTTAGTAAGTTTCCTATAACGCCAGAATAGATTACCCGAATATCATGAAACTTGAACAAAACCGATCAATTGAGAGATCTGCATACACCTTAAGAGCGTACTGGCGTGATGTTATGGTATGAAATGGTATAAACAGACATGCGATTGCAGCAGTCCCGAGAGATTTGCCGTTATTTATTGAAGAGTTCTGTTGTATATCTTCGAAGTTCTTCATCAGATCTTCACCAAATTAAAATGGGATCAATTTCGGAACATACTCTTTCAAACAAAAAAAGAATTTTCAAAATCGGTCCACAACTGATGGAAATATCGGTGAACATACATTAAAAAAAAACATACAAGAAGTCGAACATAGAACCTCCTTCTTTTTCGAAAGTCGGTTAAAAATGAGCCTCATCGCTGCTCAAACGTTGCTCGATAAAGTGGTCGAAAATTGGTCAGTCCGATTCCGATTACGCTTCATTCGAGCCAGCCGTGGCGCGCATATGTCCGAAATCAGGTTTAAGCTCTAATTGCGTAAGAATATCTTTTAAACAAAGCCATGGTAATAAAAATTATTTTTACGTGTTTTATTTCATTTTAAAAAACACCTTATAAATACGAAATTTCTTACGAAATCCTTCTGCTATAACAGCTTTAACAACCATAGGTTAGGTTAGGATAGCACATAGAGGAGATATTTTTAACTCAAGAATCAAGATTTCAAGCCATTGATGCGTTGAAATTAAGATAG
Source organism: Orthosia incerta (assembly GCA_948252205.1). Taxonomy (NCBI): domain Eukaryota; kingdom Metazoa; phylum Arthropoda; class Insecta; order Lepidoptera; family Noctuidae; genus Orthosia; species Orthosia incerta. The sequence goes on from OX411760.1 coordinate 28,123,309, forward strand.
TTTGCGAGGAATGTGATCGAAACGCCTCAGATAACTTATAATTATGTCGGCCGTGCGTGGATATTTAGTAAAACTGTGTGATTAGCTATCTTCATCATTCATACGAATAATATGCCTTGGTATGATGCCAGTACTGACCAAGCAAACGTACGAATGGCCTTAGCCGTTGAACACATTGAAAATCGCACGCTTATTCACCTTCTGCCGGGTACATAGCGCTGTTTAGGCTATTCTGTAAAAATGTAACCGTGAAAACTTAGGTGGAGTGATTTATAAATCCATGGAGCCGCTATTCGCTAATAGCCTACGTTGACAACTCACTTACTAAAAGGTTTTTTTTACAGAATAACATTACAGTTTATTCGAATGAACCATTCGATCGCTCGTTCTCCTAGTTCAGGGGTCAGGGGTCACCAAATGGCGGCCCGCGGTCCGGATCCGGACGCCGACCTATTTTCTGTGGACGCTAACTGTTGAGATAGATATATAATCTGTGACGATATTGGGTCTATGCTAGAAAAAGGCCCGCCTGAGGTTAGACTTACTTGAGAGAGAAGTGATTAAAGAATAAAGATATTATAACTGGGACACTTGGAAGTTTCTATTTATAAATAACAATCCAGCATCTTGTACACTAACTAAGCAGTACAATATTATTTACCAACAACAGCTAAACTTTCATTTTCGGTCATGATTTCAGACAAACAGACTTCCAAATATTTAAGGAGCAGCTGCTTACGTAGGTACATAAACGTAAATTATTAGTAAATTGGCCATAAACGAGCAAATATTTAATTTGTAACAATAAACAATCTTATTTATATGTTTAATTTAGCGAGGATCCTCTAAAATTAACATGCCGCTATATTTTTAGCACTCTTGCTTCAGATAAGTGGGTACTTATACTTGTAGGTTACTGCTATAACTCGGCATTTCGCATACACCCACACCATAACAATAACAACTCGCCTGTGTTCTTCGAAGTATAGAAGCAGGTTTGTACCTTTAATAATTATGTACATTCAAGGGTCAAAAGTGAAGTCTTACTTTCCCAATACTCAAATGGCTAGTTTTTGTAGAAGAAATTAAATTATCCACAACTGATTTAATATGTTGTATAGAAATTATTGTATAAGCAGTGGTGGCCCAGTGGTAACGTCCGCGACTTACAGTTTACAGGTCGTGGGTTCGAACCCATGCAGGCACTTTACTTTGTGTAAATTATCTCATCAACTACTGCTCTCAAAACGGTGAAGGAAAACATCGTGAGGAAACCGTAATGTGTTAGAACCAAAAATGCGAAGGCATGTGACATTCCCCAATAAACACAAAACTGCATTATAGGATGTCACAAAGGGTAACATCGGTAACTTTATCATTTATGAAGACTAATTACAGTACACTCGAAATGCAATAGCTGAAAATTACGTATTCGCCTGTATAATAATGTTGTTATGCGTCATGGACGTCAGCGTTAATATATGTATGCAGTTCAGTGTTAGTACTGTAAGCTACAATTAAGCATTTTTATGGACTTTTAGTTTTTGTCAATGTGGCGACGCTTGGGGGAGGCCTATGTCCAGCAGTGGACGTCTTTTGGCTGATATGATGATGATGATGATGATGGACTTTTACTCATCTATATTCTGAATTTAAGGCCACATGTGTTCCCTGGAGCTCCTGAGTGGAGCAGTGGTAGCCCAGTGGTATCGGCCGCCACTTACAAGTTGGAGGTCGTGGGTTTGCTCAAATAATGCCGATATAATGCAAATTTATTCAGCTATCAGCTGTTTAATTTGTGCCCAAATCAGAGTTACATCAGCTGAAACAGCGCCTCTAATGCAATTCAGAAGGCTTGTACAGCTTAGGATTCTATTGTGGACAGTGATTCAGCTAATATACAGCGCTTCTGTGTTACTTAACCAACCCGCACTGGGCCCGCGTGGTGCATTACGGCCCATTCCCTCTCCCATAGAGAGGAGACCTGTGTCCCAGCAGTGGGAACTTTAAAAAAAGGCTGATGAATATACCCAAGTAACACAGGAAGCATTTTAACAAACGAATAGTAAACTTATGTAGAACTTAAGGTCCGTATAAACTCTTATATAAGCTCACCGAGCATCTAGACGCTTTATATTGGCATTTTTAAACCATTATGTTGCTTTACACTGTATAACGTTTGGATAATGGCATATCAAAATGCTTTTGTAAAGCCTTTAGTTTTAGTGCAGCAAACCACAACGCAGCTGTAAAGCTTTCAGCTGTTTTTAGTGCATTTGTAATTACAATAGCATTATAAAGTAGTAAATAAATGCTTAATGTTGTTTAATAGCATATACATGAACCATTATAATGCTACGTAAATCCGCTATACAGCTTTCAGCTGTTTTTAGTGCCTTTGGGTCTACAATAGCATTTTTAAGTAGTAAGAAAATGCCTAATGCTGTTTAATAGCATAAACTTGTGCCATTATAATGCACCGTAAATCCGTTATACAGCTTTAAGCTATTTTTGGTGCCCTTTGTTGTTTAATAGCACTTTTAAGTGGTTAGTAAAAGCCTAGACCTGCTGAGCAGCATAAACGTGAATCAATATAATGCTTGCATTTTTTAAAATCAACTTGGTTCTTTTGTATAGCTAGCAGCTCTTTAATCAAATACACGTGAGTTATTGTAATGCGCAAAGCTGTATATAGGTTCATTTGATTAAATTTGTAAAACCATTTGTCAGCCATATTGAGAAAAAGCACAATATGGCCTATAAACATGCTTTTTTTTGTTGAAAGCACCATAATTAATTTTATAAGCCACGCACAGGCATATGGAGATCATGCGTTCAGAAAGCTATTTTATCAACAGACTGTTGGCAAACGGATACAAGTTGTACAAAAATACTGAAACGGGTTTTTTTGTTTTGCTCAAGGATCCCCAAAATTGCGTACAAGTAATAGCACTATTTCAGTCTACATCAAGTCTTCTGGTATACTGGTGAACCCATATAGAACTCCTTTATAGACAATGGCACTACAGTGGTTCATAAAAAGTCTTCTCTCAGGTCTCTGGCTTAACAATTGTTCACGTGTGAGTATTTATACTGCTGGTGGCATTAATTAGCCATTATAAACACTCACCGGGCTGCTACAGACCGACACCATTTTGTAAATATTTTATATCCAAAATGTATTATCATTCGGACCTATTTATAAAAGCAATAGGCCTTTATAGTAATAAAAACTTAATTTTATACTGTCCAACCAATACTATTATGTTAATTGTGCAAAATTCGTTCTATACTAGGAATACACAATTGTTTTGGTTATTTCACACACATATTTATATAACATTTTTAAACAAAACCACAAAATATCGAACGCGCGTGAAAATTTTCAATGAAACATATATAGACATTTCACAGTAAACTACTTTGCGCAGTAATATTTGAACGCATGAAATAACAAAAGAGTCAAAAACATAAACATTTTGTTTTGATGCAAAACAAATATGGTGTCACTCCCACAGTTTTGACCCTGTTCGTCCATATTATATTGCGACACAAAGTAGTTAAATTACAACGATAATTTATTATAACATTTGTACCGTGGTATTAGAGATGTTTTTGCAATAATGTAGGGTTTAATAAAGTTCTAACTGTGAACACTTAAATAGCTCCAATAATTCTTTTACTCCATTCTAATGCTAGTCTAATGCTTTTGTAATGCAATTAAAATCTCGATTATCAATAATATTGCTAGTATAATGCTTCTGTAATGCGATTGGTAACTTCATTGACCGTAATATAGCTTCTTTAATGCGATGGGCAACTTCATGACCACAATAATGCTAATATAATGCGACTGTAATGCAATTAAACAACTCTTGTGAACGTATTTAGGATCTAAAGCCGTATAATTTGTGCCCAAATAAGAATTACAGTAGCCGTATAATCGTTTGTAATGCTACTATAGAACTAACTCAAAATGCGAAAACGATACAGAAATGCTATAAATCAGCCGTTATACTGCTTTGATGTGTTACTTGGGTAGAAATTAAAGTATAGATTTATTTATTTATTATTATATGCTTTATTGTACACCATAAAATAAATTAAATAAAAAATTTTTTTTGCCTACAATAATAGCCGCTGCTGCTTAGGTAGAGTGTGACTGCACTTTTGATCAGTAACTGTACTTACATCCACATTTCACCAGCTATGTTTAAGACCCATGTTATAGGGTGCTAGCCTATTAAATTAAATTTATTTCAGACAATTTTGGCGTCCATTTATTGTTAGTACACAACCTTATAATTAACGTTAGTAATCAGTGCATGACACGAAAACAATTTAAAGTATTCATAATAATTACAGAGATCCAAGTATAAATTAAATAAGAAATACGCAATTTTAAATTAGGTACGACTAAAATTGACAAAAAGTAAAAATGTCACAAAATAAAACAAAAACTTATAAAACTAGAATGACACACAATTAAAATGTCAGAAAATTGAAAATTGAACTGTCCAATTATAAAATTTACTAAAATTAAAATAAAATGAACAATTGCCATCAACTGGGAACAAATGCTTGCTACTAATAAATTCCACATACTTTTTCTGACTCGGTAATTGAAAGCAGGACCTCTTGAAGAAGCCATACATGCAAGCATGGCATGATGCGATCATTAGATCAGCGGGTTGTATAATAATAACCTTACTCTAAGAGCTTATGGTCACCTCCCAGATCAACAAGGCAGAACACACTGTGTTAATTTAATTTGTTCAAACTTGAGGCCATGTTTTATTTTTTTTGTTTTACCATACTGTTACAAGATAGGGCAACGCCATCTAGTGACGAGTAGAATAACTAAGTAGTTACTGGTGGCGCCATCTATTATCGAATAGCGGAACTAATCTCTTCGTGTCGAATGGAATTTTCCAGAACGTTCGAACCGAACATTCTGGAAGTTTCTAGTATCTTCGGGAACAGTGAGTTCGAAAGTCGATTGTTCTGGAAGTTTCTCGAAATATCTAGAACAGTGTGGAACGTTCTAGAAACATCTTCGCTGCTATAAAAAGAGCGGTCGGGTTCGTCGTGGGTCAGTTTCGATTCGGAAGCGACACAGAGTGATCAGAAAAGGAAAATAGTGCGAAGTAATAGAATTGTTTAAGAAGTGTTTTTGTAATAAAGTGTGATTAATCGAAGTCTGCTGTTTAAATAATTTATCCCTGAGCCCCAGCTCGTAACAAATTGGTGTCAGAAGTGCGGGATAAATTATGCCGGTTCTACCAAAGGAAGAAACGGAAGGGGTGCGCACCAGGAGTCAGCGCCAGCAAGATGTAGACCAGAGGCGCTTTGGAGACGCTCCCTCACCGTCATCAGGTGGACATCGAGACTCCACGGCTGCAGCGGAACCCGCTCAATCGTTGGCGTCGCCTGACCTAGCCGCCCTGATGGCATTCATGCAGGAGCAGGCTCGCCGTCAGGAGGAGCAAGCTCGCCGCTTGGAAGAGCAGATGCAGCGTGACAAGGAGGAGCAGGCTCGCCGTCAAGAGGAGCAGGCTCGCCGCATAGAAGAGCAGCTGCAGCGCGACAAGGAGGAGCAGGCTCGCCGTCAAGAGGAACAGGCTCGCCGTCAGGAGGAGCAGGCTCGCCGTCAGGAGGAGCAGGCTCGCCGTCAGGAGGAGCAGGCACGGCGCTTGGAGGAGCAGTTGCAGCGTGACAAGGAGGAGCAGGCTCGCCGTCAGGAGGAGCAGCTCTTGGTGATAAAGGACCTCCGCGGAGCCATCGGGAAGGAGATGAAAGAGGTAAAAGACCAGGTCCAGCAACATGAGACCCGCATTGTCGAGATGGAAAAGACAATACGTGGGTTCAAGTCTGGAGACGGGACCGTGGCAGCTGCGGTAGTCGCACCTTCGCCTCGTGGTTTTAAAGTGCCACCATTCGATGGCTCTTCGTCATGGTCCGCCTACAAGATTCAGTTTGAGGCCGTGATGAAATCGAATGGGTGGACCAACGAACAGGCATTGACTGCTCTAACTTTGGGCCTCCGCGACCAGGCCTTGTCTGTATTAGAAGCGCTTGGACACGACGTCACCTTTGAGAAGCTTCTAGAAGCATTAGAAGCTAGATACGGCGACGCACACCTGGAACATGTGTTTCGGGCCCAGCTGAAAGACCGATCGCAACGGAGTGGTGAAACTCTTCAGCAGTGGGCTCTTGATGTGGAAAAGCTGGTCCGAAAGGCTTACCAGTCATCACCGGTGCTGATCGACGGGAACCTCGTACAGGCGTTCACGGATGGGATCCGCGACCTTGAGGTTAGGGCTGCCGTAAGGCTAGGGCATTTCAAGAACCTTAAGGACGCCCTAGCCCACGCTTTGGAGGTAGAGGCAGTACGGCGGGACGAACGAAGTCACCGAATCAGGGAGGTTGCGACTTCACCCCGATGCTATGGCTGCGGAGAGAGAGGCCACATCCGATTGAGCTGCCCGAAGCGAAGGCAACTCCACGGTAATAAGCAGCCGCCAGTTAAAAGTTCACCAGACGTCCCTGCTGGGCAACAGCAGCAGGGAAACGAATAGACGCCAGGACTAAGGGGCGGGTGCTGGCTGGTGATGGAAGAGCCCCAAGGATCTCGATCTCACAATCCTGTGACGGGAACAGCCTGATCATCGAGGGCGAAATTAACAGAACACCTTGCAAGCTGACATTGGATACTGGAGCTTCTCGGACAGTTGTCAGTTTCCAATTAGCAAGACGGTTTCTTGGGAACTTCTTCGGGAGCCATGAAGGTGTACATCTGAGAACAGCCACCGGTCAGCACATATCCGTCCGAGGTGAGAAGGAGGTTGACATGAAGTTAGGGAACAAAGTTTATCGCCACAATGTTATCGTGGCCGACATAGTGGACGACTGCATTCTGGGTTTGGACTTCATGCGGAAACATCAGTGTGAGATTGACGTTCATCAAGGAGTGTTGAAGTGTGGCTCAGAGGAAGTCTTCATGGAAGGTGCATCATCGGGAAAGGTGTACTGCGTCAAGGAAGTTATTCTTCGTCCAAGGTCAGAAACAATCGTACCAGTTTGTCTACCAGGAAATTCTGGTCGGGAAAACCGATGTGTACTTATAGAAGGATTAGATAACGATGCTTCATGGAAGATTGCACGCACCTTGGTAAGGGGAACTAGAGTTTCATCCGTACGTGCACTCAACACAAGTGATCAGGACCTAGTGCTCAAGAAAGGCACAATGTTAGGCACTTGTGAAGGAGTGGTTTGGATGCGTAGATGCCACGAAAACCCTACCAACGCCAAACTTCAAAGTGCAAGATACGACGTGACTTCGCTTTTGAAGGACTCCCAGAATAACTTATTGGAAGAAGAAAAGAACAAGGCTAAGAAGATGTTGAACAAGTTCGCCGACATTTTCTCGACAAATGATGCCGACATAGGGAAGACTGCGTTAGTTCAACACAGAATAAATACAGGAAATGAGGTACCAATCCGCCAGCGACCAAGACGTGTGCCAGTGGCACGGGAACGTGAAGTTGACGCCATGATCAAGGGTATGGTGAAAGATGGCGTGATTGAACCTTCATCCAGTCCATGGTGTTCACCGGTAGTGTTGGTGAAGAAGAAGGACGGCAGCATGCGCTTCTGTGTTGACTATCGCCGACTAAACGACATCACTAAAAAGGACAGTTATCCGTTGCCAAGGATCGACGACACGCTGGATACGCTTACGGGAATGAAGTGGTTTTCTACCTTAGATCTGAAGAGTGGCTACTGGCAGGTCGAGATAGACCCTCGAGATAAAGAAAAGACAGCATTCTCTACAGGAAAAGGATTGTGGCAATTCAACGTCATGCCATTTGGTTTGTGTAATGCTCCTGCCACTTTTGAGAGATTGATGGAGCGGGTGCTTACTGGACTGATTGGAGATGCCTGCCTTGTCTACTTGGATGACATTATCATCGTGGGTAGAAACTTTGAAGATCACCTCCGCAATCTGGAGCAAGTGCTGTCGAAGATACGAGGAGCCAATCTAAAACTAAGCCCACAGAAGTGCGCGTTGTTCAGGCGGCAAGTGAACTTTTTAGGACACGTGGTTTCCGAAAAAGGTATTCAAACGGACCCGGATAAGCTCGTTGCCGTCAAGGATTGGCCAGTTCCAGAGAACAAAACGCAAGTCAGGGCATTTCTCGGTTTGTGCTCCTACTATCGACGGTTTGTGAAGAGCTTTGCTGACATTGCCCGACCTCTTCATAAACTAACTGAAGACAAGATACAGTTCTGCTGGAATGAGAGCTGTGACGTCGCATTTCAGAAGCTGAAAGAACATCTGTGCAATGCTCCCATCCTAGGCTACCCTGACCATGAAAATGAATTCATAGTTGACACAGATGCCAGCAATACTGGAATCGGCGGGGTGTTGTCACAACGAAAAGGAGATCAGGAGGTTGTAATTGCGTACTTCAGCAAAGCCTTATCCAAACCTGAAAGGAACTACTGTGTCACTCGAAGGGAGCTTCTAGCTGTAGTAAAAACATTGCAGCATTTCAATAAATATTTGTTGGGGCGGAAATTTCTCCTGCGGACGGACCACGCTGCACTGAAATGGCTACTGCAATTTAAGAACCCAGAAGGACAGGTAGCAAGATGGATTGAATTACTGCAAGAGTTTGATTTCGTAATTCAACATCGTAGCGGAACGTCGCACGGTAATGCTGATGCTCTCTCGCGAAGACCATGTCCAGACCAATGTAAACATTGTGCGAGACAAGAAGCTAAGCAGGTAGCACTAGTGCGGGTTTTAAGGACGGATCTTAGCGAAGAGTGGAAGGAAACCTTGCAGAGTGCTCAACAGGATGACAGAGACATAAAACCGATCCTTGAATGGAAGAAATCAGGTGCTCCTAGGCCTCACTGGAGTGATGTCGCAGCAACCAGTTCCATCACCAAGAGTTATTGGGCACAGTGGGAAAGCTTGGTTATCCAGGATGGAGTTCTGTGCCGGAAATGGGAGAATGCTCGCGGTGACCAGTGTCATCTACAAATGGTCGTACCTAAAGTTAAGGTACCGGAGGTCTTACAGCTCTATCACAATGAAAGTTCAGGTGGTCACATGGGAGTTAAGAGGACTTTAATCAAGATCCGAGAACGATTTTACTGGATCCATTGTCGAGAGGACGTTGAGGAATGGTGCCGCAAATGCACAAATTGTGCGGCTGTGAAAGGACCACAAACTCGAAGCAGAGGGGCACTAAAGGTTTACAATGTTGGTGCACCGTGGGAACGTATAGCATTAGATGTTGCGGGACCATTTCCGGAAAGCCAAAGCGGGAACAAGTACTTCTTGGTCGTCATGGACTACTTCACAAAATGGCCGGAAGTGTTTGCAATCCCTAATCAAGAAGCCGTTACGGTGGCTGATAAGTTAGTTCACGAAGTGTTTTGTCGGTTTGGGGTACCCTTGGAAATCCACAGTGATCAAGGCCGGAACTTTGAGTCAGAAGTGTTCAAGGAGACGTGTCGTGTGATGGGTGCTCACAAAACCAGAACTACTGCTTATCATCCACAATCAGACGGGATGGTTGAACGATTCAACCAGTCACTAGAGAGATATCTTGCAAAGGTTGTGGAAAACAGACAGAAGGATTGGGACAAACACATTCAACCATATCTCATGGCATATCGCAGTGCTGTTCATGAAACCACAACAGTAACACCAGCTTTTGCTAATTTTGGCAGAGAACTACGATTACCTGCAGATCTCATCACTGGCATCCCACCTGAGTCTCCACGCAGTATAACTGATTATGCAAACGAACTACGGAACAGGATGAATGATGTATATGAGCACATCAGAGAGACAGGCCAACAGATGTCTGAGAGGATGAAGACTCGCTACGATCGGAAGGCGAACAATAAGGGCTTCGATGAAGGATCACTGGTATGGTTACATAACCCGGTACGCAGCAAAGGAAAATCGCCTAAATTGCAAGCAAAATGGGATGGACCATATCGCGTAGTTACCCAGATTAATGACGTCACCTACCGAATTCAAAAGGGACCCCGAGGTGCATCAAAGGTCGTTCATGTGGATCGGTTGGCCCGTTATCATGGGTCTAACGATGCTCGGGACGAGCATGTCTAAGAGGGAGGCAATGTTACAAGATAGGGCAACGCCATCTAGTGACGAGTAGAATAACTAAGTAGTTACTGGTGGCGCCATCTATTATCGAATAGCGGAACTAATCTCTTCGTGTCGAATGGAATTTTCCAGAACGTTCGAACCGAACATTCTGGAAGTTTCTAGTATCTTCGGGAACAGTGAGTTCGAAAGTCGATTGTTCTGGAAGTTTCTCGAAATATCTAGAACAGTGTGGAACGTTCTAGAAACATCTTCGCTGCTATAAAAAGAGCGGTCGGGTTCGTCGTGGGTCAGTTTCGATTCGGAAGCGACACAGAGTGATCAGAAAAGGAAAATAGTGCGAAGTAATAGAATTGTTTAAGAAGTGTTTTTGTAATAAAGTGTGATTAATCGAAGTCTGCTGTTTAAATAATTTATCCCTGAGCCCCAGCTCGTAACAATACTATCTAGGTGAAAGCATAAAGAAGTTTCAAAGAGCCCTTCTGTTGATAAATCCTGCCTTACCCATCGTAATACAGGCGCAAAGTTATCTATAATCTCACCGATCCTCCATGAACCCAATTTCATCCGCCAACGCTAACGGTCTAATGTGTTGGATTTCAAGCAGTAATCGCTAGTTCTGGCACAAAATGCAGTGTACTTATGTATTTCGGCTTATCTATAGCAATTTCCTGTGCTCATGAGAGGAATAACATCATAACACAACGGCTAGCAATTCTGTGGTAAGCAGTGGGCAGTAAATCATGTACAATTGCTTTACCTGCAGCTAAACTACGCAGATGAAGATATTAATATATTCTTAGGTATATTTGGTTACCTATCTCTGGTTGGTAGGATGTAGGTACTAGTGATGTATCGAGATGGTGTGGTCTTCCATTGATGAATTTGGCATACCTACTTTGGTATTCGCGTATCTTTATTTTTTTTATAAATGCGTTTTTCTCTTTTATCGTGTAGGCGTTTACATATACAGCCAGACCCGAAATCTGTGTAGGCCATAGGCAAGCGTCATTCACCGTCAACCACATCTTTGCTTACAATCAGAGAGAGAGACAGTAGTCAAAAGCAGGCTATCTATCGTTAAAAACAAAGATAGTTCCATGCAGGAATCGAACCCGCGTCGCGCAGAGCAGCAGACAAATCACTTAGGCACTACGCAAACCACAGAACAGATCTGTGACGCTAACCGTGCTGTTAAACTATTTAAAAACTGATCAAGAAGTTCCGTAGTAAAGAAGACTAGCAATTACAGCATGGTCAGGAAACCCAAACCGGGATAGCTAATTGTAAAACAATCTTCTTTAGCTATTTTGCGTTTTCAGCTCACTGATGAAATCCAGACTGCTAAGGTATTCCCTATTGGTTTCGTACCGAATTACCGAGTCATTCTTTTATGCAAATTCATTAAGTCCTATGGGATTTCCCCTATAATTTGTTGAATGTAGCACAAAGGTAAAATTACCAATTTAGTTCATACAAACTGTCGTGTTCACTACCATGTATGTTTTTAAAATCATATTCGTCAAGGATTCTTACTTACCTACCTACGTCAAAACTGTAAGTAAGCCGTCCACCAGTTGTAACTCATATTCGGCAAAGTAGGTACCTACCTCCTACGTGGAAGTACGTGCATGCATGCATCAGCTCTGCTGACCTACATTTTATTCGTAACACTTGCGTACTCAGATTTTAACTTCCATTTAAATTATATGACCACATGTAAGACTTCAAATAAAATGCACAAACCTTAGGTGATGGTGCAAGTTATAAGCGGCAGCGTTTTGTAAAATTGTGTGTTCAACTTTATCGGTCATACTTTGATTTGAAGGCACGAATATAGAACCCTTCTTCAAACCGAAGCTACAGAACAATATTGGCGGCATTGCATGCAAGAACTGCGTGCCTTAAATCTATACTAATATTATAAAGCTGAAGAGTTTGTTTGTTTGTTTGTACGCGCTAATCTCAGGAACTACTGGTTGGAATTGAAAAATTCTTTTTGTGTTCGATAGTCCATTTATCGAGGAAGATTATAGGCTATATAACATCACGCTACAACCAATAGGAGCCGAGCATAAATGAAAAATGTTGCAAAAACGGGCAAAAATATTCCTTTTTGAGAGCTTTTGTTGCGTGCGCTGCGTAAACGGTTTAAGTTACGCAAATGTAATGTATGATGGAATTGTTCTTCTTTAAAAGTTCTAAAAAAAAGTCCGCGATAGCATATGTCTATCTTTTAAGATTGACTCACAATAGCAGCTTTTATGTTCTAAATTTTAATTAGATCGCCGCCGCGCCGCCGGTAGAAACAAAAGTTTACAGGTTACATTCATATATAGTAGTATATAAGGGTTGGTAGGGTAGGGTAGGGTGGGTAGGGTTGGTAGGGTAGGTAGAGTAGGTAGGGTAGGTGGGTAGGTTAGTTATGGGAAATAAAAAAATTAGGGTAGGTAGGTAGGTAGCCAGTTGACGGGAGCGAAGCCGCGGGAGTCAGCTAGTCATTAATATAACGAACCGGCGACGAAACCTATTTAGACACACTTAGGCAAACTACTCGTACCCTAAAGCTTTTATGAAGCACAGCACTCGTTTCTGTCAGCACCCAAATATTTTTAGTTGTCCAAATCCAAAACAAATAGACAAAGATACTCATTTCTATTATAGATTATTCAAACTGTTTCTTATCCCATTTATCGTCACCCTTCTATTTTTATACCTGCCACCCCTGCCCTAATCTAATACCCAAATAATTACACTGTCCTATCTAAACAAAACATCAATATTTGCTGAACGACACAGATCACTAGCATCTGGCATCACAGTTTTAATCCATCGACTGTTCCATCTGTAAGTACATCTGTCCCGCCCAGTGGGCAAAGGGCCCGAGCCAAACAAAAATAAACCCATTGACGCTGGGTCAGTAGCCGACGCACAAAGGGCCCACTGTGCACAACGAGGGCTTGTGCTTGTGTTACTCCTTTTTTTCTTGTTTTGCTTCAGTTAAAGGCTTTGTAAACAGCCTATTGATGTGTGCATTCTAATTTGTTTAAGTATTGTTGGGTAAAGTGATCTCTCTGTAGACTGTACCTAATTGCCTTAGCAACTATCTTACTCGCGGGGGGTACCTACTTTGTTGGTAATTTGGCGCCGGTAGAAAAAGGTTGGTTGCTCTACCGTTGTCGTGGTTGGTTAAATTTGATGGCAATAAAACCATGTACCTATCCTTTTCAGTGTTCCGGCTAGGTATTGATTTCCTATGTTAAATATGATTATTTCTCTTGGAGGAGATTCTATAATTATATTTTATAAGTAATGCGGTATAAAATCAGGAAAAGCTAGTAGCTCCACTGTTGTAACGATTCGTTGAATTATTGATGCTATGTTCTATGTTCTATGTTATGGGGTTCGGTTTCCGCACTTAGTCCTGTAGTTGGACCTTTGTGCGTGGGCCTTGGCGGCCGTTGGATGGGTTATTCCAACCAGCCCACCTCCCTCCAGAAGCTTATTAGGGCTCCTGGTTTTTTTAGAACTTCCGTGTAAGATCTGGGTGACCCGAGGGTTTGTGTTCTTATCTGTGTGATCCCTTTGCATTCAAAGAGAACGTGTGTGACGGTTTCCTCAGTCTCCATGCATGCCCTGCACAGAGGACTGTCCGTTATGCCTATTGTGTGGAAATGTTTGTTAAGTGAGCAGTGTCCCGTGATGGTCCCCGTCACCATGCGGAGGCCATTCCTGTCCAGACGTAGCAGACGTCTGGTAAGACTACTGTCCAGAGACGGCAAAGCTTCTTTGGACTGCCTACAGCCTGGTGCCGAGGACCACCAGTTCCCCGCCTGTGTCTTGGTGAATTCCTGTAGCCACCTACGTATTTGGTTGAAGGGGATGGGTACGACGGGTTCGGGTCCATAGACCGCCGTGCTGGATCCGCGTCTCGCAAGCTCGTCAGCTGCGTCGTTGCCTAAGGATCCGCTGTGTCCCTTTATCCATTGCAGTGTCACCGTGTTACGACTAGATAAGGTTATTTGTTCTAGTGCGTTGTGACATTCTAGTATTAATTTCGATGTAATATATTTTTTTCGTAAGGATTGGAGGACTGAGGCACTGTCGGAGAGTATACGAATATGGGTGTCCGTAACCCTCCTGGCTTCTAGGGCATGGACCGCCAGTATGATGCCCACACACTCCGCCTGGTAGACGGTGTTGAAACCTCCTAGCGGTCTGGATATATTTATATTTAGGTCTTGTGAAAAGACTCCGACTCCGGTACCGGAGTTCGTCTTCGACCCGTCGGTGTATACTCTCATCTCCTTCGGGCCTGAGTAATCACATTGTTCTTCAGTAAGTGTTATGTTGTAGTGCCTATGAAAGTGGTGTGTTTTTGGGGCTTTGTCGCATGGTGATGCTAGCATCGGGTTTCGCTTGATCGCGTCTTCTCTTATGCGTGTGTGCTTAACCCTGGAGTCTTGAGTTAGGATACCTGATAGATGGAGTCTAAAAGCGGCCAGAGCTGCCTCCTCCCGCACGATAAGATGCAGAGGTGGCAGTCCTAGCATTGCTTGTAGGGCGGCCGTGGGTGTGGTTCTCATGCTGCTGGTGATTGCAACGCAAGCAAACCGCTGCAGTTTTTCAAGATCTTTTTGAGCTGTGCTGAGGTCTGTCCTGGGCCACCAGACCAACGAGCCGTATGTAATGATTGGTCGAATTACTGTGGTGTATAGCCAGTAGGTGATTATGGGGCTGATCCCCCAATTCCTGCCCAGTAGTCTTTTGCACTGCCACAGGGATATACTGGCTTTTGTGGTAATATAGTTCATGTGTCTCGCCCAATTCAATTGTTTGTCCAAGTAAATTCCCAGGTACTTGGTTTCGGTTGAAAGGCTTAGGGTTGTTCCAAAGAATCTTGGTAGCTGCATTGGCATTGGTTTCCTCTTTTTAGTGAAGAGAATTAGTTCCGTTTTTGTGGGGTTCACTGAGAGTTGGTGCTCGCCGCACCATTCCTCTACTAGTTTTAGGGCTTGACGCATGAGATTGCATAGGGTGTTTTCGTGGGTCCCGTTTACTATTATTGTTATGTCATCCGCGTAGCCAACAGTGAAATAACCTTTATTGTTGAGTGTTTTGATGAGGCTGTCCGCTACCAGGTTCCACAGAAGTGGCGAAAGGACGCCCCCCTGTGGACAGCCCTTCGCAACGACGGCCCTTGTAGTGTCGTTAACCGTGACTTGAACCGCTCGCAGTTTGAGCATGTTGGTGATCCAGCCTCCTAGGGTCGGGTCTATGCCGTGTCTATTATTGATGCTAATAAAACCTTTTAGCAAACAACTACAAATTCATAATGAGCGTTTTATTAATTTATTATGGGGAACACAACTACAATTAGTGTTTTCTTGTGGAACTAATCAAAAATGCAAACGACTTTTGCCGTGAAAACTTCAAAAGAATGAAATAAATGTAAAACTGAGCTCAAGGTAGTCTCGGATAGTCAATTATGAGTTGTAATGGTACAGTCAGTTCCGTTGCTTTTCAATTCAAGCCAGTCACAGCGTTCAAATCAAACCGCAGCTATCAAATAACTTCAAACGCCTCCGACGGCTTCCGGAGCGTCCTTCACCATGGTTAACTATCAATGTACACCATAAACACTATAATAACAAGTTAAGCCTCAAATTGTTATCTAATCCGTGCCGAGCTAGCAAACACGCTGCTTTCCCACGCCAGATAACCAGAGTGCTAGAGTGGTGATTACATTATGAAAGCGAAAAGTAAATGTTATCAACTTAAGTGGGGACACTTTGTTGTTTCATCGTGGGTTCGGGTCTGATGGGTGAAATAAAACAGAGAAGTTAAAAGCTTCGGAGGAGCAATGTGTTTAGTTTTAATTAGCCGATGAGTGGACAAAAAGAATAGCAATACCCTCCAGTCTGCTGATATCAGCCTTACAATCATGATTTTAATATAGCAATTTTACTGTCGCTTATTTTGAAGGCCATAAGGTAATACGATACATCTTGTTTTTCCTTATGTGTAGCCACGGTCGGGACCTCAAGATATGAGGAAAGAACATACCATTATCAAATAAGTACTGTTCAAATAATGTAATATTTATTAGATTGGTTTGGCTTAGTTATAAAAGACAGATTTTCTCATTTCTGGAAAACGAAAACTTGCCAAAGAATGCCTCTTATTCTTCCCTTTGTGTCTTATGTTCTCTATTTTTATCGGAATTCGGAAGTTATCTAAAATTGGAACACAAACGCTCCAAATATATTAAAATCCACGTGTGGAGAGGTTCTTTTACTTCCTCTTGTAAATTGTTTACCTTTTTGGGTCTAAAAATAGTTGAACCGCGTACGTAAATATAACCTAGATTGGTGTACCGGAATACCTCGAGAATGCTCTTACGTAGAGAGGTATAATGGTGGTTGGATCGTTAGATGCTCATCTCTTTGCGTTTTGTTTCAGATACACGCTCATCGCGTACTACGATATGTACTCGCAGATATACACGAACACCAAGATCTGGGTGCAGCTGATTCTTATATGGCTTGTGTCATTTGGATTGATGGTGAGTGAACAATACATTACAGTGCATTTCTAACACTGTAAAACCATTTCTTTTCTGAAACTGCTAGTTCCATGTAGTCGAATGGAGTGCTTAATACATTCCAATGAATAGGTTCAATGGAAAACTCTTAACTCATAGTCTAACCCATCATAGTTATCAGACAAGCAATATCATAGATTTATGCTTCCAATTTGTAAACCTAAATATTAGCATTACGTTATATTTATTTTAAAATAAATATTACGTAATGCTAGATTATGAAATAAAAATCCATTATTCCATTCTCATTACATCGTTCAATGCATGTAATGAGGTTTTATCTTAAAATTACAAGCGTTTTTACTCTCATTGTGCTCTCAAACGAAAAAATATACAAGAATATTGTAACAAATGGTTCCTATCAATCATTAGCCAGCGTTTAAACAGAATTTCTGGGTATTTTTACAACAAAAACAATTGCATCACATTGAAATCAAAACAGAAATCAGTCTATCAGTCGACGCGGGCTTTCATCAACTTTTCGCTCGATATTTGTTAAATCGAAGTTTTTGCAAAGTGTACAACATACTTATCATTATACTGAGGAAAATTGATGCCAGTATGAAAATGTATGTACCTAACTATAGAAAAACTATACTATAAAGAACGAAAAAATAAACTTTCGAGTTCCGTGGTCATGAACTGGCACTTATGGTCTACGAGATGCGGGTCTCTGTTTGTAAAAGTTAAAACAAATGAAATAAAACAAAATAGCCATCTGTTAAAAGTCAGTAATAAATAATAAAGGGACCCGGAACAACAACCACACACAATTTTATTACCTACAAAGTTATTTCATAACTACAATAACAATAACAAAATTAAATTATTACCGGAATAAAAAAGATAATAATTTATCCGTTTCATGTGGTTTCATGGAACACACACAACGTTACCATTAAGGTTCGTCGCAGTACCACAGTGTTGCCAGATAAATAAACTTTTAGTAATGAAGGAAGCTAGAATTAGTTCGTTGCACTTCCACGGTTGATTGTCCTGAATTAGCTAACATCCTCTTTGCTGTACGAACTACATGGTTCAAATTAATGACTGTGATGTAACCAAGGAATGTGTTACAGAAACATTTAATATAATGTGTTACCTATTGTTTTGTTTGTAGGGATTTGGAATAAATTTAATTTCATTATAGTTAATGTATTTTGGAAAACCAACTACTTAATGGCGTAAATTCCCACCACAATATATTTACTATCGATTAATATTAAAATAGTCTGCAATGTGCTGGATATGTTGAGTACATATAGAGACAGGCTCTTTTGTTTTCTAAAATCATTTATTTTGGCCAATTTAAATTGCATAATTAAATTTTAAGCCTGTTTTTGTTGTGATTGTACCCGCTATCTTCTATAACGTGAACCACACTCAGCCCTCGAATCTAACGCTACTTTCTACTGAGTACTAAACCTATTTTATATGAATTTGTCTGTTAACTGCAGCTATCTCAATTATTACAAAACGAGACATAAAACAGCAGTTGAGTTCAATTGTGAAGAACGCGTTGATGAGCCCAAATGTGTTGCATTTTAATACTACTTGACTTATCGCCCTCCTGAATTATTCAACACTTTTATGAGAACCCGCATTCAATAAAATAGTTGTTGTTGATTGTTTTGTTAGGGTCTTAAAGCAGTGTGAAAGATTGTATTTAGATATTCTCTCAGTCGGGACTTTCAATTAAATGAGTATAACTAGCTTCTGCCAGCAGGAGCTCGTGGCTAAATAATAACAGCCGCACGTGTCGATCATCAAGGTTAAGCAACGCTTGACGAGGTCGGTCCGTGGATGGGTGACCATTTCAACATACCGAGTTTCCTCCGTGCCTCGGAAAGCACGTTAAGCGGTTGGTCCCGGCTGTTATTTGAAGATCTTTGACAGTCGTTACGGGTAGTCAGAAGCTTGAGATGTGACACCAGTCTTGCCAAGGGGTACCGTGTTACCCAGTTACTGGGTTGTGTAGGTCAGATAGGCAGTTGCTCCATGCAAAACACTGGTACTTAGCTGAATCCGGTAAGACTGGAAGCTGACCCCAATATAGTTGGGAAAAGGCTAGGCAGATGATGAACTAGCTTCTGCCAGCTAATCCCAGGATACAAAAGTAACTAAGTCATCCTATATTCTACTCCAGGACATGGTCTACCTCTGTTCCTGCATCCACACCCGTATAGCCGTTGAGGCGTAAAAAAGATACAAACAGAGATAAAGAAAGCTGAACCGTAACATTTTACATTCATTATATTGGTATGGATTGGGGTTTTCATTGCGTCAGTAAAGTTATTACTTGATTGAGGTTTCTTTTTGCATCGAACTTCTGTGTTCCCTGGTTTCCGTGTACCGACAAACAGATAAGAACTAGTCTCCTTAGAAAAATGCGAATAAAAACCGCAGAGCGTGCTTCAATTAATTTCATGAAAAAAAAAGAGAGAGGTGTCTTAAGGACACCTGGCTGGAACAGATTTTGATTAATTAAATTTACCGTCTTTCAGTTTTATAAAATATGACGAAATTGAAATAACAACAATACAGCTGATGCATCGAGGTGTCTTTCGTAGGTACCAATTTATTGCGTTATGGACACCGACTTCCAAAAATAAAGTTATTTTTCACTTTGTAGTTTTATTTGGAAGTCGGTAGTATTTTTTTGTAAAAAGTTTTTTTATTTTTCACTTTTTAGTTGTACCTACCTAATAGGCAAGTTGTTTAGTAAGTTACCTACTCGTATAACGCCAGAATATATTACCCAAATATCATGAAACTTGAACATAACCGGTGAAATGAGAGATCTGCGTACCCCTTAAGAGCGTACTGGCGTGATGTTATGTTATGAAATGGTATAAACAACAAACAGACATGCGATTGCAGCAATCCCGAGAGATTTGCCGTTATTTATTGAAGAGTTCTGTTGTATATCTTCGAATTGCTTCGTCAGTCCTACACCAAATTAAAATGGGACCAATTTCGGCACACACTCTTTCAAACAAAAAAAGATTTTTTGAAATCGGTCCATTCCACAATTGACGGAGATATCGGTGAACATACACAAAAAAAAAAAGCATACATAATGTCGAACATAGTACCTCCTCCTTTACAGGAAGTTGGTTAAAAAATATCCATACTACATACCAATTTTTTTTTTCTAGGGTCATTCTTTCGCGTAAAATCTTAACACCGCGATTCAGAAAATGACTTTAAATGCACAACGCCATCTATCGAATAACGAGTTCAACTGTCCGACTAACTGAATTGCGTGAGCTGTGATAATTTTACTTCTTGAACACTTTAAATTCATCTAACTTTTGATAGAGTGAAAAAAATCAAAATCAAAATCATTTATTTGCTGGAATATGGGTACATGAGATATTACAAACAAAAAAGTTCTTATTGCCATACTTTACCTCAACAGGCGTGCAAATATATATTAAATACTAATACATGCAAATGTCAAATGTTATTTTATTTATTCGTCACTAATTATTAATTATCCATTTCAAATTTTAAAATTAGTAGTCATCTAGTTAGTACATATTTATTACATTTTTTCATTTAAATAATCATTTACATTATAATAAGCTTTATTGATTAGATACGTCTTCAATTTATTTTTAAATGACATAAAATTCTCAGCGGCCTTTATATTCCTTGGTAATTTGTTATAAATTTTAGGGCCCATACAAAATGCACTCTTGTCAAACATAGCCGTCCTATGGCTTATTGCACGAAGTGTACTTGCCAGCCTGGTACTTTTTAACGTTTCATATTTATTAATATTATTTCTAATGTCTAATGCTAGTTCATAAATATACAGTGATGGGAATGTCAATATTTTTAAATTTATAAAATGTGGTTTACACGTATCTGTAGGTTTTAGGGTACATATTGCACGGATACATTTCTTTTGGGCTTTGAAGACAGTTTCTCTATCAGTGGCATTCCCCCAAAACATTATACCATACCTTAGCGTCGAACCAACGTAAGCGTGGTAAGCAGATAGAAGAGCACTTTGGTTGACAACTTTACGTAGCATATACAAGGCATATGAATACCGACTTAGTTTAGTGCAGACTTGTTCGATATGTGTCCTCCATCTCATGTCTGAGTCTATGTGTAGTCCAAGGAATTTTGTAGAGTTGATTTTTTCTATATTTATTTGTTCATATTGTATATTAACAGTATTGGATTTTGAATTTTTTGTTTTAAATGTCGTTATAAATGTTTTAGTTAGATTTATTTTAAGTTCATTTAAGTTTAACCAATTAACTATAGATGATAGCGTATGGTTTATCTCATGTTCATGAGTCGAGGGGTCTTCAGATACTACTATCGCAGTGCTATCGTCAGCATACAGAACCATAGAGGATTTTATGGATTTGGGGAGGTCGTTTATATAAATAATAAAGAGCAGCGGACCTAAAATACTCCCTTGAGGTACACCTCTGAAGACTTTTATTGGTGTTGACAAATATTTTATTTCTACTTTTGTGACATGTGAGATGCTAGATATTTCAGTTTGTTGTTCTCTGTCACTTAAATATGATTTTATGAGATCTCTAGCCTTTCCCCGTACTCCATACGCTTCTAATTTATTTAATAATAAACCATGATTGACGCAGTCGAAGGCCTTCGTCATATCCATATATAATGCTGAGACATGTTTCTTACTATCCATGCCTTTTAGTACCGTTTTAAGGAAAGTATGAAATGCACTGTTAATAGATTTATTTTTACGGAAACCCATTTGTTCTTCCGCAAGTATGTTATGTTTTTCTATATAGTGAACCGATTGCGATGAAACAAAAACTAAGTAATTCTTCAAGATACGCACAATTTTTATGTATAAAAGTTATCTACATTGGTTTCGTACATTTCACGTGATGCGTGCACAAATAAACAGACAAACAGACAAAAATTCC
This sequence comes from Orthosia incerta, assembly GCA_948252205.1. Lineage (NCBI taxonomy): Eukaryota > Metazoa > Arthropoda > Insecta > Lepidoptera > Noctuidae > Orthosia > Orthosia incerta. Next base: position 28,144,991 of record OX411760.1, read on the forward strand.
AAAAATGCTAGAAATGGGTTCTGTTGGTTATCCTTTAACACCCTGGCTATTTTTTTTTGGAATTTTTTTCGATGTACAAAAAATATTTTTCTACAGATTTATTATATGTATTGATGATGACGAAATTGAAATAACAACAATACAGCTGATGCTCAGTGTAAACACACAATAGCGGCTGCTAGCGTAGGTATGGTTCTCGCCAAACTTCTTGGCCGCCCTGAAGTTGGCTACAATGGCTGCGCACTCAGATCAAATAAAAATTCAAGATGGAACGTTACAAACAACAAGCTGACGCCGGTTAAAACTACGCCTTGCCGTATACATACACAATTACACGCACACACGTACAGCAAAACTACGACTTAGCTTTTCAGTCGAGCTTTTTATTTGATCTGTAAGCTCGACTGACAAGCTAAGGCCACAGTATAAATATGGACGAACAGTACGGATACTAATATACGTACACAGACACAATACAACAGCCATAAACACGAATTAAAAGAGAAGAGCAGTTAAAAATAAAATTAGATTAAATATTACCTACTCTTCTATTCTACTCCGTGTAAAATTCACTGAGTGGACCCAACTGCCCATACATTTGCTGCATTGCTTGTTATTATCCAGTGATGCAGTGAACCTTTCGTAATGCTGTGTGTAGGTGTAATTTCTCAATCTTAATTCCATCTCCTCTCGTCTCCAGGTACCACCTCTCCTCGGCGTCTGGGGCCAACTGGGACTCGACCCCAGCACATTCTCCTGCACCATCTTGCCGAAGGACGGCAAGTCTCCCAAGAAGTACCTGTTCGTGTTCGGCTTCGCGCTGCCGTGCGTGGTCATCATCGTCTCCTACTCCTGCATCTACTGGAGAGTGCGGCAGAGTAAGAGGAAGCTGGAGGGAAGAAGGTGTGTATGTGGGTGAGGATCGTTGTGTCACTAGTTGTGACTAACTGGTGGTGGTGGGGTGGTTAGGTCTAAGTGGTGGTGGTGTGATGTGTGATGTGGAATTTAGTGTTTTTTTACCTCGTCTCTCTTGATTGTAATGATATTTTATCTAAATAAAGAAGCCTTAGAAAAAGTGAGTGTATTAGCGATAATGTTTTTCGATAAGTCCAAATGTATGCGATTGACATTCGCTATATAAATATATGTGGTTTTTCGAATATCATTTGTACCTTTTTGTGGCTTTTGACCATAAGGCTTAGCACGCTCTGCGGTTTTTATTCGCTCGAATTTAATCCGCACGTTCTGCGACATAAATGGAATTATATAAAACTGCACGCACTTGCGGTAAAAAATCCGCAACAGATCTGTGTTTTGCCACAGAGTTCACCGCACCGCGGCATGGTTAAAATTTTCGCTAGTATTTTAAGCTCTAAGAGACAAAAATCGCGCGGAATTTTATCCGCCGCCGCGTGCGTGTTAGGTAGGTATGATTCAGTATACGTACCTATTCAAAACCACGCGAAAACAATTCGTACAGCTATAAACCGCAGTGCGTGCAAAGTGCGTGAAAGTAGGGTCCTGGGCTCGATGCCCGGGTCGGGCTGTACCTAATTGGGTATTTCATTAGGAATTTCTCAATAAAATTCCAATGGAGGAGTAAAGGATATAGGAGTCCGATCTTTACGTTTCTTCCATGACATTTAAACCAATTTAAACAAAGGCTATATGTGGGTACCCTTCATCTCTGTCCATCCTTCGGTGCAGTTATATTAAATTATGACCAGTAAAACAATAACTCAAAACATTATTTCCCTTATCCACAGCAAACTCTCCGGCCAAACAGCGAAAGAGAAAGAGGAAGACTCTCGCCTGACAACGCTCATGCTGACCATCTTCCTTTGCTTCCTGGCGTGTTTCCTACCGCTCATGATCATGAACGTGGCGGACGACGGCATCACCTACCCCTGGCTGCACATCATCGCCTCCATCCTGGCCTGGGCCTCCAGCGTTATCAACCCGCTCATCTACGCAGCCACCAACAGACAATACCGCGCAGCATACGCCAATCTCCTCAAGTTCTGCAAGAACAGCACCGTAGGCAGAAGAACCACTTGGGGCAGCAGAACCATGGGACATTCCTCTAACTCCCCCCACTATGCAGATAAACGGAATCATAATAAGGATAAGCCCGCCAATTTATGAATGACTAGTGACATCTAGTGGCGGTAGCGGGAACTACGTTCCAAATTTGATTATTGATCATTGTTGATTGATGATTGTAAAATTGTAGAAGTCGTTGTGAATTGTAACGTCCAAAATATAGTTTACGCTATTAAATTCCATGGGAGAATCAGGTTAGGAGTTAATGTAAACTACTCGGTATTTTTTTTTAGGGTTCCGTAAAATTGTGTTTACTGGTCCCGGTGACTTTTCACGGTGTAATTGAACTATGCTATGTCTACAAGAAAGTGTTAATTAACCCAATTCTGCATTTACATTTTATGAATCTCATTACCAGTGCGCCGTCATAAAAAGTTGATTGCAATATTTTGCACGGCAATAAAATTTTATCTGTGTTCTAGAAACTATGTGCTCACTACAAATTGTTATAAATATTAATAAAAATCTGTACACGTTTGTGATTATTTTAAGACATAGGTAAGTAATCAGTAGCAAAACGGGTATTTGGCACCAAGTGACCATTTTTTAAAATAATCTGTCAGTGAGTGCATAGCGAGCTCTAACTAAATATTTCTGTAAATATTAATAATTATACCTACAACTGTATATAAAATAAAAACGATGGCAACTGCTTTATAATAGCTTATAATTATAATGATGCTTACCATTTAACTTAACCAAAGTAAAATATTACCTTTATTTTTATATAAACAATCTTTAGTTATAAAAAATGATTATAAATAATATTATTTTAAAGTAAGAATGCATTCCTTTAGATTTTAATTAATATTAGTTTTTTATACGTTCAGTTCTGTAAAATTGGGTCCAGGCAATGTATATTCGATTGTAGTTTGGTTTGTCTGCATCCACCTCAATGTGACCTGACAATTATTTGATGAGATTATTTTAATCTAAACGGCCTGGCGATTCTATGCTTTTAGTATGGTACTCAAAGGGGTAAATTTGGAGCGGTAGTAGAAACTTTTATTTTTCACACAAACCCAGTAATATCGGTAACATGATCTTCAAAGAAGTGCTGTTTTTATTTGTGTTCTAGGATTATAATTTTAATTACACTTGATTTGAGCCATAATTAATATCAGCACTTTCTTTGAGAATTATCTTATTTTTTACATACAGAAAACTTGCTACGTTTTTTTTTTGTTGATTTCAGTAAATAATTGTCATGTTTTTTTAGAAGCACAATATTATATTATAATAGTTCTTGTGAAGACTGAAATGTAAAAGTCAATTAGGATAAATAGCCCCTCAATCATAGCGAATGTCGGAGATACACTTATGTTAACATTGTTATATTTAAATAATCATTTTTGGTTACATAAAGAGATACTTTTTATTTAATCAGGATAAGTAACATCACGTCTTTATCGAAGAAATAGATTTTTTTTCTTAAAATAATTTATTGTAATATAATTAGCATAGTTTTGTTATATAATAAGTGAACCAAAGGTAAAATAAATGTATTTATATTTTAGTACATGGTTTTGTTTACCCCGCACGTCATTGCCTCCTATCCTTGTATGTGTCCGTAATTCAGTGCTAGAAAATTCCAAACGAACGCAATAAGTCGAGTAATTAATAGTTTCCCCTTACAAAAAGGGGCGGATCTAGGCGGCTCAGCCAAGACTCTGATACCTACTATATCGCTTTGATAACATTCGTTTCTTTTTGCGTACATAAGGGGGAGGTTCATTATATTTGTTTTATAAATAAGTACCTTACATACACATAATAACACTAGCTTCTACCAGCGACTTCGCCCGTGTGAAAAGTGGTTTATCATCCCAAAGAAACATTATACCGGAATGAAAAGTAGCCTATGTGCTATTCCAGACTATAATCTATCTCTGTGGCATTTCATCCAGATCCGTTCAGCCGTTCTGCCGTGATAGAGTAATAAACATACATCTACACACACATCCATCCAAACTTTAACATTTATAATATTAGTAAGATCACACCTGTGTTTTTCGAAGTTACCCACATTTTACCATTTCTTCATCAGCATTTTAAAGTTCCTACTGCTGGGTTTGTTTGTGAATGTTTCCTCACGATGTTTTCCTTTACCGTTTGTTTAATACAGGCCTTCGGCTCACAAAGCCAAGAGGCAGACACTGGGGCCCATAGCAATGCTGCGACTCTTGGATCCTACCGCGAAACTGCGGGACGCAGCAGCGGTAAGCTAGGGCGTTTGTTCTTTAGAGATACTGATACCTGTCTGACAGGTGGAAAGTGATACGGTAGTACACAAATTACAACTATTACTCACCTTGATTTCCGCGAGAGACCCCTGGGGTCGATCAATCCGTGTGTGGTCGAGGGTTATCGTGAGAAGATAATATATATAATATTAGGGAAATGAGGGATAACCGACGTCTTCTGAACCGGAAGCTCCGGCAGCCACCAGGCACATTGTCGTCACAAAGCACCTCGCTGCGCGCGGAATACATGCACAAACAAATGCACGGGCGACCCGCAATACCACTCGCGCTCTGAGAACACAATTTCGGATAACGATCGGCTGGTTGAAATTCAATTTCAACAAAAACAATTCGACCGGTCAGAGTTAGCATTACGAAGTTGAGAAGTCTTCACCAAGAAGGTATCAGCAAAATCAGTTCCAACAGAAGCAAATGGCCTACTCTCGGTTACTCGATCGTATGGCAATTCACTCGATATGGGTAGAGTGGGAGCAGCCTTCAAACGATAGCACTGCATACATTTGAAAGTGCCACGAAAAGTGCGTCTGGCCGACAAAATCCAAAATGCACGCTGCAAAATGGCTACGAGGGCGATGCAACCTGCGTGTGCTTAATGTGTCGATCGGACGCCAACAATTTCAACAACGCTCCTCCTTTATCCCTAAGCAACAAAGGATGGCGAGCTATTGAGCCTCTCAAAGCTGAGCATCTCTCAGGGCTTCAATAGTCTGGTCAAGGTGCTCGGCTTGTACAGCACGAACCAACAACATCAGTGCCTCTTGACGTTCATGAGGCGACAAACTGAGCATAACAATTTATTATTCGGGTTCCGTCCGTTACGTATGAAACGCCGGATCCAAGCGGTAACTCCTAACAATTTCGACAAAGAACTGTATGTGTCCAAATTGTATGCAGGTTGTTTTTCCAAAATTCCAATACGCAAACCTGGCAAAACCTCTGAAGAGGGGAACCTATTCTGGGGCCAGGACGACTTGCGATGCGTCAACCAGTCTGGTCCCCATCAAAGAGAATGGTTGACAAGGACAGGAGCCTTGCAACCACGCGATGCGCAGTATGCGGGGTTCAATTCTCCTGGGACATGTATCCAGATCAGTCCAGTCTCAGAGTTCCGAATCTGTGAGACTCCATTCGCCACAAAAACCTACAAAGTATGAGCTGAGTTGCGAAGCCAACAAAGGACTATCTCACTATTAGTCCTTGGTCCTCAATCCGCGGGGCGGAGCCCTTCAACACGGGACCCATAAAGCCAAAACCAATAGCCGTCGGTACAGCCACTAACCCATTCATCGGCAGAACCCGCTTGGTCCCGGACAAAATCAAACCCAAAACATCGGCACCCAAACGCAAGTCTACGGTACCAAACACAGGTGGAATCTACGTGGGAGACCCAATCTCTCCACTAAACAAAAGGATACAAGACAGCCTTGAGAAACCGATTTCAAAAAGAGCACGAACTAACAAAGATATACCCTTCGGGCCCCAGATCCTTACAGAGACAGTTGGCAGAAGGACTGTCTCTGGCTGGGCGGCTGTAGTGGAGGAGAGGGACGCGACTACCTATTGTTGACAACCCCCGGTAGTCGTCCTGAAAAGCGGAGGCTTTATCCAATTGAGGATGGTTGGAGGGGGACTTCCCCTGTGGGAGGGGAACCCCGTCGAGGATCCACGTGGGGTTGGTGGGGATGCGGACCCCCGCCAATGGGGGAACGTCCGGCATCATCGAGCCCACCAACACCATTTTCGTCCAGACATAACACGCGGTGGTGCCTACCTTGACAGTGTGGGGATGGTTCTGTACTCTGGCAATCCCGCTGCAAATGCTGCCCCAGACAATTGTAGCACCACCTGCGGCTGTTGGCAATTCCACGCCGTTTGATAATGTTCCTTTCCAGGAACTTCTATATAACTTCTGTATAACTGCAAAGCACGTGTGTGAGTACTATGTACCCAACTGTAAATCTACCATTTACTGTACCTGTGTGTCGTTCGTTGACTTGTGTGTGCCCTGGCAGTTGAGTGTGTCATGCTCTCTCAAATGTCTCTCTGAGGGTGGCGCGTGTGTTGGATCATCCGGTTCCCTTCATGATGGTTGAGCTGGGTGGTGCCAATTCATGCGTCATGTTCGTGAACGGACGCCGTCAGCTGGGATTGGTCATAACTTAACTGCTTCAGATGTTAATGCTTTTTTTTTCTAGCTTCTATTATATAACTGCACAGTGCATGTGTGAGTATTTTTATTACTTTATGCCTGTACGTAGTATAGTGTGTAGTGCTATTCTGGGTGCATTGTCCTCACATATATGAATTTATCAATGAATGTACTTATATGTAACTAAATATTGTAAAAAAAACTTTTTTTTTTTAAAGAGTAAGTATGGAGTTTCTTGTGCATTCTTCTTTATAACAAGCTACTTTCCGAATGCACGGTAGAATCAACTTTTATAACTTGTAAATTTTAATGTACCTAACGTTCAAAAGTGCCGCTTGGTGGCCTACTTGAAATAAAATATCTTTGTCTTTGTCTTTGTCTTCGGAAAGAATGTGATCACGTGGCCGTCCGTGCTGCAATATAAGCAGCGCATACTGCGAACCTGAGTCGCTACATATTGAGGAGAATGGCGTCGTGGCTCACCCATACCACGAGGTGAGGGGCGTGCACTAACACGACGCTGGTCCGGAGAAGACCGCTCTAGGGCCCGCGAGGGACATTCAGCACCAGAGTTGTCCTAAAGGCGACATTCCTCATCCAAAAACTTCAACAAATCATCGAAACATCATCCCCACCATACTTCTGCTCGAACCGAACCTTCAAATCCGCAGGCAACTTAGACAAGACGGTGTGAAGCAACACAAAGGACCATTGCTCGATTGGTAGACCTAATCGCAAAAAACCCGACTGCTTAAAAAGCGAACTAAAAAAATATAAACAAGAAGAAAATCATGCTGTGCAGTCGGAGGATACATCTGGTTTCGGTCAGCTAGTTCGCGAACATGTCTCACTTGCCAACCAAAGTATACTCAACAACAAAATAAAACAAAACCGACAAACAATACAGCGTTCAATGTGAACGAGTGTCCGAATACTATGATGGTGGAATTCTAACCACGCTCTGCTACCAGTGTTTAATAAAGGTCTTCGGATCACAAAGCCAAGAGGCAGACATTGGGGCCCATAGCAATGCTGTGACTCTTGGGTCCTACCGGGTCTATAACCGCGAAACTGCGAGTGGCGCAGCGGTAAGCTAGGGGTTTGTTTTTTAGAGATACTGATACCTGTCTGACAGGTGGAAATTGATACGGTAGTACACAAATTACAACCATTACTCACCTTGATTCCCGCGAGGTACCTCTGGGGTCGTTCAATCCGTGTGTGGTCGAGTGTTATCGTGAGAAGATAATATATATAATATTAGGGAAATGAGGGATAACCGACGTCTTCTGAACCGGAAGCTCCGGCAGCCACCAGGCACATTGTCGACACAAAGCACCTCGCTGCGCGCGGAATACATGCACAAACAAATGCGCGGGCAACCGCAATACCACTCTTTTTTATTTTATTTGTAATGGAACTGATACGGTGATGAGGGAACTTTGGCGGGAGCGTGTCCAGGTGTCTGCAGGGAATCTTTGCCCCAGACCACGTCCATTATCCCTTTATTATTATATATATTTTCCCCCTAACACCTCGACCGGATGCTCTCCTCGTCAACACCGCGAGGATACCGGTAAGTACCCACTTTTATGTACCACTTCCCACCTGTCTGCGAAGGACTCCCTTATTAACATCAGGGGGTTTCACTCCAACCTTGATCCGGTCCACCTTGAGACCGAAAAGCCGCACCTATTTTTCCTAACGGAGACGAAGATAACAACCCCGTTGGACGTGGCGTACCTCAACTACCCGGGTTTCTCTCTTGAACACAGGTTCAAGAAGCAAGCTGGGGTCTGTGTGTACGTCCGCAATGACATTTGTTGTCGCCGTCTCCGTTGCTTTGAGAAATCGGGTTTTTCTGCCATATGGCTACTTGTGGACACAGACGTGGAGAAATCTATCTACGTCGGCGTATACCGATCACATAGCGGTGACCAGGAGTCAACAGCGCTCTTTAATAGCCTTGTAGAGTCGACTGATGTAGCCCAGCAACGATACCCAACAGCGAAGCTTGTTTTTCTGGGTGACTTCAACGCCCATCATAAGGAGTGGCTGTTCCCGTACCAGAAAACCGACCATGCTGGGTTGGAGGCCCGCAAGTTTGCTTAAACGCTAGATCTTACACAGCTGGTGAATGTGGCAACGCGGGTACTGGATGTAGACGGTCATACACCCAATTTTTTGGACCTCCTGCTGACAACTGATTCGGACAGTCATTCAGTATCGGTCTCAGCCCCGCTGGGAACGTCTGACCACTGTCTGGTGAAATCCGTTTCGACCTACTCTCCTCCAGATGAGAGTCCTAGAGGCACGAGGCGAGTATGGCGATACGAGTCAGCGGACTGGGATGAGATACGGCACTTTTTTGCGTCATATCCTTGGCGGCATGTGTGCTTCTCCTCGGGTGACCTCTCGTGCTGTGCTGACGTGGTTGCGGACGTGATTCGGCAAAGAATGGAATATTTTATTCCATTTTCCGACATCCCGCTCGGTCACAAATCCCGGCTTAGCAGATGCAGAATGCGCCCACGCTGTGGCCCGAAAAGAGTCTGCCTACCAAGCCTGGGTCAAGGCCCGAGACCACAAAGTTAGAGCGCGTAAGGTTCCGGGTAGTAAACAGTTTTGGTCCCTGTCTAAACCGGTTGAAGCTAATTTCTGTCGTCCCACTTTGCCTCCAATGCTGAAACCTGATGGGTCACTGGCCCACTCTGCAAGTGAGAAGGCAAATTTGTTTGCATCACTCTTTGCAAGCAATTCGCGTCTGGATGCTGGCTCTAACTAAGCAACCACCTATTATACCTCATTGTGACTCTTCGATGCCGGAGATCGCAGTTCACACTAAAGAGGTTCGGAGAGTACTGTGCAGCCTAGACGTGGACAAGGCCAGCGGGCCTGACGGCATTCCAGCGAGAGTATTGAGGCAGTGTACGCCTGAACTGTCTCCTGTATTGACACGCTTGTTCTGCCTCTCTCTTGAAAAAAGAACGGTGCCGAAATCCTGGCAGCTTGCAAATGTACAACCAGTACCCAAGAAGGGCGACTGTGCAGACCCTGCCCACTACCGTCCTATAGCCATTACCTCCATACTACGTAAGGTTATGGAAAGGGTACTGAACAGTAAGTTGCTGACCTACCTTGAAGAAAATGAGCTCCTCAGTGATCGTCAATATGGCTTTCGCCGGGGACGGTCAACTGGCGATCTTCTTGTGTTTGTCACGCACTGCTGGGGCGAAGCCATTGAGATACACGGCGAAGCACTTGCCGTATCGCTCGATATCTGGAAGGCCTTTGACAGGGTCTGGCACGCTAGTCTACTCAGCAAGCTTCCTGCTTATGGCATCCCAGCCGGTTTTTGTAGCTGGATATCAGACTTCCTCAGTGAACGGGCGATCCGAGTAGTCGTTGACGGCTGCTCCTCTGACCTTAAGGCTTTAATTTCGGCGCGAATTTTTACCGCCATGCGTGCCGAATAAAAATCGCAGTGCGTGCTAAGCCTTAATAGCAATATTAGCCGCGTGCGTAACCTCGAACTTTGACTGTCTAGTCTACTAGTCTACTCATTGTAATATGTGCACTTATAACTTTGCGAATAAGTGACTAAATGATCAAATCTTGTATGAAAAAAAAACCGACCAAGTGCGAGTCGGACTCGCGCACGAAAAAAATCACGTTTGTTATACGTATGGGAGCCCCACTTAAATATTTATTTTATTCTGTTTTTAGTATTTGTTGTTATAGCGGCGTGTCTGTATCTGTGACAGACAGACAGACATACAGACGGATCGCGGAGTCTTAGTAATAGGGTCCCATTTTTACTCCTTGTGTACGGAACCCTAAAAACATAAACATATACATTACAAAAAGTCCCAAGTATCTATACGACGTAATCGACGTGACAGTCACGGGGATTTTTCACTGTGATTTTTTGTAACCGACACAACAGTCACGGTGATTGAAACATAACGACTTTGCCCATGTCTGAATTTAATAGTGTTAACACACGCTCGAATTTGGTACGGCCGGACCAGGCCGGACCACAGATTTGTGGGCGGGGTTATTCCGGCTCCGACCATATCCGAGCGTGTGTAGAGTGGTCCGCGGACATTATTATTATTAAATTGATTCCATCTCGGTCCAAACAAGCGTGTGTAAGCGAGAAAGCATTTATGGGGGGAGTCGGTCCGGCCGTACCAAATCCGTACGTGTGTTAACACTATTAAGCGACTTTAGGTGGAAACATATTATTAACATATTATTAACACCCGACCCGACGCCACGCCACCCGACGCCTTCTGACGCGTTGAAGTACTAATCCATCCCATATATTATAATATGGTCAGAAACACATAGTCAACACGCCATGTGACGACGCACAATCACACGCGGTAACACGCAGTCGGTTTGGATCAGCGTGTTGCCGGGAGAGGGGGCACACACGCCACCCGAGTTCACCCGACGCCACGCGTCAGTCAGTCGAGAGCATTCCTGGCATAAAGATATGTTTTGTACGTTTTTATTTAAAATGTCAGATGAAAAATTCATAGAATTAGTAAAATGGTACTCAGTATTATATGATAAGAATTCAGGCCAATACCGTGATTATAGTATTAGAAATAATACTAGAAACGAAGCTATGATAATTATGATCAGTGGTGCCTACTTAGGGTAATTTACCCTCATTTAGAGTAAAGTTTCATCAGCACGGTCATTTTTAGGGTACAAACTCGGTGAAGGTAATTTTTATGTTTATGCTATAACAAAAATTATCAACTTATTTGAGTAAAATTTTTAGTTGGAAGTCGGTTGTATTTTTTACCCGACTGCCGAAGGAGGGTAATGCGTTTATTGTAAAAAAAAAATTGTTCACTTTTTGTGTGGCACATTACGGTACGGCACAGTTAGTGGTCAATTTCTATAGTAATCTTACTTCTTGGATGTATGTTTGTTACTCAATCACGCCAGAACGGCTAAACGGATCAACGGTCAACAATTGACGGAGAAGTCGGTGAAAAATTGCTGTTGGTGATTTGAAGACCCGGACTACAAATAAAACCCCGCCCGCCCGCCTTCTATACTAGCACAAATCCGGGGAAACCCGGATAGATGAAAACCCTATACTAAAGAAGCATGTTGTAGCATCACGGGGGGTGTTGTTTAAGACGGTTCGCGTCGGGTGGCCTCGCGTGGCGTTGGGTGGCGTCGGGTCGGGTTTCAATAGTGTTTCCAACCTTTGACATGACTGTAGGTATCAAAACAAAAGGTTGTCGTCAACATTCCAATTTTTTAAACTTGGATACTAGTCTTTTTGCTGATCATTAATTGAAAGTAATTCATCTATTTCTACTACACTACAGTATTCTTACCTACCTGCAAGGAACATCTACACTTAGACATAAACTGTATTGTTAATTCATTTACTCCGTTAAATTATAAAAACAAATAAAATAATGTTATACTTACTATAGTACCTACAGTTACTACTTGTCACTTGAGAATAAGAATAAAAGGCAAGACTAAGCTAATGATTTAATGAAAGTTAACGAAACAATCAAATAACTTTCATTTATAGTGGTCTTTTTTCATTTCTTTCGTATATTTCGCAGTTTCAGACGCTCTTTAAGTCAGCCCTACGCCTTTTTCAAAGTCCGAGTTGGCAACACTGCTGATCACCACTAAACTCACAGATAACTATATACTAGTACTAAACTTCACTTCACTCCCCTGACCCTGACAGTCTCGTAATTTTGTAGAAAATAAAATCGCCGAAAAATGGCGAAAAGGATTGCACAGAGCTCCGTAAACTGGGCCGCCCTGGCTGAAAGGGTCCCGGCCGAGCAGAAGGCAAACCTTGCGGCTTTCAAAATAAAGTCCGACACTTACCTCCGAAGGTTAGTTTTGATCGATGGGTTACATAATTTTTATTGGAACATTTTGGTTATTTAATTTGGTTGTTTCAGAGTTTTGGCTAACCCTCCTGAGCCGCCAAAGATCAACTGGTCTGTGTACAAGAACGCCGTGCCTGTGCCTGGCATGGTTGACAACTTTCAAAAGCATTATGAGGCATTGAAAGTCCCTTACCCCGCCGACACACAAACTGCTCAGGTGGAATCACAGTGGGCTGAGGTCAAGAAGGCCATCGATTCCTACATCCAGGAGTCTAACTCCAACATTGCTAAGTAAGTTCAAATTGTGTTCTTATCAGAATCTGTTCTTCATACTTTATATATAGATTAACTCTTTCTAATCAAGTAGAGACATTTACAATAATTCTATTTTTTTATCTCATCACTTTATTTACATAATTTTCTTGAATCCAATGCTTTTATATTTGCCCCAAATGTTTTACTGTACAATTACTTTGAAAAACCATTCTATCAGTAAATACATATTTATATTTGTTTAGCTATTGTTGGTTATGCACTCAAAATGAAACCCTTGAATGCCTTTATCAACTAATATAGTGATCCAAAAGACATGCAAGATCTTTTATAGGAAATGTTATTCCATACTGGACATGTTGACTAAATGATTTAGATTTTTTTTTAAATGACCTAAGATTATACAGCCTATTTAACAAAGTTTCTGTAAAATACTGACACTCACTCATGTCATTCCAGCTTCCAGAAACAGATCAGTGAGATCAAGGCCCTCCTGCCATACAACCAGATGACCATGGAAGACTTCCGCGACGCATATCCCGAGGAAGCTCTCGACCCCATCAACAAGCCCACCTTCTGGCCCCACACGGAAGACGAGCAGCTCGGTTACGTCGACCCTGACAAGCCAGCACATTCCGGTCACTAAGATAATTAACCAGTGCCTTGACACAGCTTCAAGAGATCTAGCAGTCATCATATATCAGCTCCGAGTGATAGTTGACAGTTTTATGAAGTGTTGTCAAGGTTCTTTAGGCAATTGCAACCATTTTGTTCTATATATGTAGGAATAAATGAAATCTTTACCAATATGTTGTTGTTTGCTTTTAATTTCTAGGATAATAAAAAACTAACAAGATGATGCCCCCTATCATTTGCATGTGTACTGATTTTTTGTACCTTCTTGGAAAAATAAGGTGAACATAAGTACCCTACATTTTGTTATTGATGATAACATGATGTAATAAATTGGTATGGTGTACACAGGTTGTTTTGTTAGACAACCTCCTTTTCCAATTAACTTAGCATTACATGTTTATGATCATAGCTGTTCCTAGGGATATTCGATATACATCGATGCATCGAAAACATCGATGTTTACAATGCGATACATCGAATCGATTCGATGTTTTGAAAAGCTATCGATATACTCGATGTATCGATGTTTATTCATAAAACATCGATCACCTCAAATCATGGAAGGTCACCACAAATAAGTCCACAAGAGCTGGCAAACTGTGAAATTTGACGATTCTATTTCTGATGAACTATCTATTTCCTTACGTAGCCCAGTAGGCAGATTAAATGAGAACCCTTTAGAAATTTGGAATGATCTCAAGATTCAGCTTCCTAAACTTCATACAATGGCGTACAAATACAAATTAACCATAGTACTAGTAGTAGGAACTTCAGTCCCATCTGAAAGTTTGTTTTCTAACTTCTTTCTCTTTCCTTTTGACAGACTTAGCAAAATTATATCGTAGGTTTTTTTTTTAATTTGTTCTTTTGTAAATTATAATAAAGATTTTTCTCATACATGGCTTTTACTTTTTTTAATAAACAATGTTTGAATTAGCGATGGTTTGCATGAAAAGTTGTAAAAGTAGTATATTAGTTTTGTGTGAAAAGGTCATCTTATCAAAGTGAATGTTTTTGTATGTACTTACAGATTATGAAAGGAGTTAGAATTATTATTTTATGACAGATTAAAATCTAAACTTTAATAAAATAATGGATTTAGCTCTTTTCAAAACCGTCATATACAAAAATTTTTACTCTGGAAAGATGACCTGTTTTGAGATTTATCACTTTTCACATGACTACATACAGTATAGCTTTGAAATATAATGTTAGAAAAAGTACTCGATGTTTACAAAACATCGATGTTTTCATCCGATACATCGAAAGGCATCGATGTACAGTTCCAATTTATCGAATCGAAAAAAACATCGATGTTTTTTCAAAGTGGACACCCCTATGTTCCAATCAGTCCCGATTGCCGTGATATTGTACGCATCCCGACGGAGACGGTCGATTCATTTTGTCGTGTGCGTTACCCCAGCCAGAAAATGTCGAAAATCGACATCTAAGTGCAATAGATAATTAGATATACAACTTCTATGATTGGTAAGCTAGTCGATTTTTAATTATTTGATAAAAACAGTTTTGAAATAATTAGATATCAATTTGAAATAAATGTTACAAACTAAATTTGTGTTTGCATGATTGCTGCAGCTCGGCATTGACTAATCTAATTATTTAGATAATATTTATTTCGTTTGGGCGCAAAATGTCCAGTGGGCTCAAAATGTCCAATTAGCAAATGGTCCAGCACGCAAATTGGCCAATTCAAATAATTATAGTCTTTAATTAGGTATAGATCCTTGTAAGGTATTTTAATTCTCCTAAACTTCTATGTCACGCACTTCAGATCTTCTTGTGTATGTCACGCACTGCTGGGGCGAAGCCATCGAGAGACACGGCGAAGCACTTGCTGTATCGCTTGATATCTCGAAGGCCTTTGACAGGGTCTGGCACGCGAGTCTACTTAGTAAGCTTCCTGCTTATGGCATCCCTGCTGGTTTTTGTAGCTGGATATCAGACTTCCTCAGTGAACGGTCGATCCGAGTAGTCGTTGACGGCTGCTCCTCTGACCTTATGGCTATTGATGCCGGAGTTCCTCAGGGGTCTGTTCTCTCTGCAACTCTTTTCCTGCTGCACATCAATGACCTTCTTCAGCCTGGTATTGTTGGGTACGCAGATGACAGTACTGTTTCAGAGAGATACTTGTCCAGCGCAAAAACCAGTGCGGATGAAGTTCGTTCCTTGAGAGAGGCTATGGTGGAGCGGACAGATTTGACCTTAAGCCTTGTCTCCCAGTGGGGTGATGACAATCTGGTCTCTTTTAACGCCACCAAAACACAGGCTTGTCTTTTTACCGCTAAAAGGAGTCTTTTCGATCAAACTCCTACTTTTCGGGGTGCGTCTGTTCCTGTGACTGATCGGCTCGAGCTCCTAGGCATGGAGTTGACATCCAGTCTCAACTTTGGCGCCTCCATTGAGTACAAAGCCCAAATTGCGGCCAAAAAACTAGGCATCCTAAATAAAGTGAAGCGATACTTTACGCCTGGACAGCTTTTAACCCTATACAAAGCGCAAGTCCGATCCTGCATGGAGTATTGCAGTCACCTTTGGGATGGCTCAGCTAAATATCAGCTTGCCGCGCTTGACTCGGTGGAACGCAGAGCCAGGAGGCTCATTGGCGACGTTGAGCTGGCGGGTGCCAGGCTTCACAGCTTGGCTCATCGCCGCAAGGTTGCCTGCTTGTCGGTCTTCTACAGACTGTACTTCGGTGAGTGTGCTGAAGAACTCCACGACCTCATCCCACCAGCCCCCTTCTACCATCGGACATCTAGACGTACTGCAAGTTATCATCCTTACCTTGTTGCCATTCCACCAATTCGCACCAAACGCTTCCAAACATAGAGTTAATCTATATCCTTCATAATGCGCACAGCGAATGAATGGAACTCGCTACCTGCGTCAGTGTTTCCGAACGCATTCAACCCGAATCTCTTCAAAGTTAGAGTGAACAGGTTTCTTCTGGGTAAGCTCACTCCATCGTCGACTCTGTCTCTGTCACCTTTGACCTAGACTAGAGTCAAGAGCAAACCCATCACAAATAAAAAATAAAAATAAAAAAACTTTCAGATACAGAGATTATTGAGCTTTAGAACCGCATCGCAGTAGGACAGTTCAAAAAGTCGTTTACGGAGTTCAGTAGGTAGTATAATAATTTCTTCGTCTTACATTGTTTAAGCGTTGATGTTAAAATACATCTAAATTTCTAGGGTTTACTGCTTGATTCCGAATGTCATATCCCCGAAGTCATCATATCGAACGTCCGAATCGCCAAAATTCCATAGCATCGATGTAACACACTTCGAATAGTCATTAGATCGAGCGTCCGTTTCGCCGAAAAGCCATTGCAACGATAGTCCTATCCATCGAATGTCTATTGGCTCGACGACGACAGTACGTCGAAAGCTATTCAACCTAAAATATTCGAAGGAATATAAAATGGGATACAATCAAACCAGCAGGGTCTAAGAACAGAATCTTATAGATTTCCTAGGAATTGTATACATTTCCTGGTTTTCACAAATTGCCTATATCATGTTGTTGATTGAACTCTGCTGGTTTGTTTTTTTTTTCCATTTTGTATTCCTTATATAGTCTCTAAATATTATGCTTGGCCCAGAATTCTGCCACAGCAATACCAACCGGTGAAGCAGCCTTAAGGTCTTTGGTATA
Organism: Orthosia incerta; assembly: GCA_948252205.1. Lineage (NCBI taxonomy): Eukaryota > Metazoa > Arthropoda > Insecta > Lepidoptera > Noctuidae > Orthosia > Orthosia incerta. The sequence continues at coordinate 28,161,979 of OX411760.1, forward strand.
TAACTAATTATCTATTGCACTTGTATGACGATTTTCGACATTTTCTAGCCGGGGTAACGCACACTATTTTGTCCCGTTATTTGATAACACCATTAAAACAAATAATTCTTGTATACTATATATATATAATCTGAATCTCGGAAACGTTTCCAACGATTGTCATGAAATTTAGTATGCAGTTTTAAACTGTTAAATAGCGTACTCGCCCTTCCTCAATTTGAAGTAGAAAAAATATTATTATTATCCTCATCATAGCGGGCATCACTTCAGCGCTACGTTAGTGCATGCAATGTACTGTGTATGTATACGACTTGTATACATCTGTCACTTACTCGATCTCAAATTGATACCGCTCTAAGAGCTCCCCCCAGGAGACCCTCGCGGGAATCAATTGGTATACCATAATTCACTTCACTGTCACCGAAATGTAAACATGAAGGAAATCATGATACTATTCGCGAGCTGGCTGAATTTTACTTCATACACATGGTGGATTAATAAACAAGGCATGTAATTTGATAAAACTTTATTTTCCGTGAGTTGTACAGTTTATACTACACAAGTATTGCTGTCACAGAGTTACACAACATAGGAATGTTACATATTTCGAAAAAGAATCTATTTATTGCTATGAGCTATGGTTTAAAGTGCTGCGGAAACAAATGGGTTTCGCTAAACATTATGCTATATATAAGACACTTCTTGATAAGTGGCACACCAAATATTATTCTGCTATATTAATGCAGTTCAAATGCTGCAAAGTTCTACTTAAGAAAAACTACTTTTTGATTGAGCTATGTATTAACACAGATTAACTTGAAACAACATAGGAAAACACGGAGGTATAGACAAATTTCTGAATTTATAATGCTCTATTAAATTATACCCTAATTATTATAATTCTTCACGTTATAAAATTAAAACACACGTAAATACACCTCTTTTCAAGTATACTGAAGCATGGTTTCTGTGACTCTAAACATAATATGCATATTTTTGCCATATTTCTTTAATACACGATATGATAGAGTCTATAACCTCATAGGTCTGATATTCCAAGCCTTCACTTTCACAGAAACTTGGAAATAAAAATTAAATCTATTATCATTTACAACTAGACGCGAGTGAATCAATCTCGTTTCCGATAAGTAACTCACAGGAGGGACCTTTTGGTGTTATCATTTCAAAGCTACATTACAAGCTAAGGACGTTTTTAATTTTAGTGATTTTAACAGTTCAACTGAAACTGCAGGGCAGGGAAGTATTATTTAACTAAATAATCTAAGGGAAGAATATAAATGTGGATCGATGGAAAGGGAGGAGAAGGCCAAAGTAAAGATGAATGGACTGTGTGAGGAGTGATATGAAAGAAAAGGGAGTCAGGACGGTATGGAAGAAGAAAACATGTTGCGCCTACCCCATGTAGCATGGGACAAGATCAGGAAAATATGATGATGACTCTATCTAGAACAACTTTCCGCCCTAGCATCCCATTCGAAAGTGATGGAAGATCCAGTCTTCCCGAGCAAAAGCAAAACGGACCCTCTTTATCGCACTGCGGCAATCACTAAAATATGCAACGTCCCACATTTAATTCTATGAACATTAATTACACATCACATCCAGTCGATCTTATAATCTAATAAAAGCTCTATTTCGCGGCGAACTTGTTGGCGGGCGGGGGGGGAGGCTGGGCGTACATGTTGTAGTAGCTCGTGGGGGGCGGCACGCTGAAGCCGCCCGCCCCGCCCGGGCCGACGGGGCCGCCCGGGCCACCCGCGCCGGCCGGGGGGGCGCTGAAGTTATTGTAGCTCTGCGCCGGGAAGGCGGGCGCGTCACTGGCGCCGCGGCCGCGCCCCCCCCGGCCCCTGAAGCCGTTGTCCGGCCGGAAGTTGTCTCTGCTACTGTCACGGTTGTAGCTTGAACGAGTATTATATGAGCTGTGGTTGTTATAATCGTTGTTTGAGTCGTCCCATCTGGAACCTGAATGAGGAGAGAAATTAACATTATTTTATGTGGACGAACTTCGATTGCCGCTACTGAAGCGATTATGATATTACGTATATGATTTTGTTAGTGAATAGATTGTAAATTAACACTCAGTAAATTAACATTACTAATGTTACTGACTTTACAGAGTGTAATTCAGCAGTATACACAGCGGATCAAGGCCGAGAAATGAAAGCGGCCACACACACGCACGTAACAAGGCTACAAAGACAAGTAGTACTGACTGCGGTCGCCGCCGCCGCCGAAGCGCCCCCTGTCGCCCCCGTCGCGGCCGCCCCGCCCCCGGGCGCCCTCCCGCCCGCCGCGCCCCCGCCCCCCGCGCTCGAAGCGCCCCCCCGAGCTGTCGTCGCGCCCGTAGCGGTTGCGACCTGCAAGTTAACAGTTAATGGTTTCAGTATCATCATCAAAATCCTCATAATTTATACCAGGACAAAAAAAAACAACGAAATGAAATTTACTGCACACATAACTTTTCTCAAAATACAACTTTGCTGAATTAGCTGGTCCTTTATTATAAAGAGTGTAGTATTTTGACAAACTTACCGTATTTACCCTTGAATCCCATGCCACATTGCGCCAACTCCAACAGCTTGGGGTTCACCACCTGGTTAGCCTCTTGTAGGACACACATCAGATCCTTCGCCTGTCATAAAGGAGAACAGTTTTATTTTTGTTACATGTCACATGGTAGTGAAAATGATACAAATGGAAGACTTATTTATTCAAGGACTTGTCAAAAGTATTTTATGAAATTCATGGTTCCAAATACCTAGATCTTATAGATGAGCCAGAAATAGACTTCATAGTTGGTCGATTCCGGTTGTTTTTCTTCATGAAGGTCATTTATTTTCAATATTTTTGTTATTTAGTTAAGTTTACGGATTTTAATGGAAATAATATCATGAAAAATAATTCTAGTGGCTTACCTTAGCCGAATTATTAGGAGTGAAGAGCGTGTACGCAGTCCCGGTGTTGTGCGAGCGACCCGTGCGTCCGATACGATGCACATAGTCCTCAGAGTTGTTCGGATAGTCATAGTTTATCACAAACTTCACGTCTTCCACATCTGTATCCAAGCCGGCATGTTAGCATAGGTCGAGTGATGAAGCTTACACAACATTCATCAATGTATTGGACTAGTGAAGTAACCGAGTTTGAGATGAGGGTTCAACCAAATAAGAAAACATCTTTATTTTGCCATAATTATTTCGAACACCAAGAATGAAGACCACATAAAATGAATAGATAAACGTTATGTCTGTAAATTCTGATAAATATCAGAATTTACAGACATAACGTTTATATATTATTTAGGTTCAGTAAATTCTATTAATGTAAATCAGTCGAACGACGTTTATCACACCTATTTCATGTCAGCACCGCAGAAAGAACTCTCATCTCAAACATAAAGACACAATATTTACCTTATCGTGTGTCGTCGGCACGTCAGTCACGGCTAAACTGGAAATAACTGTATTATGCCCGTCAGTCCGGAGTGTGCAGGCCAAGAGTCGGTGTGCTGACTTACGCCCTTCAACCGCGCGACTGTCAGTAGCGTAGGGCAGGCCAAAGGGCTTCGGATTAAATCTCTCATGACAAATAACCAAGCATGTATTGCTCTAATATGGTCTTACTTAAATTTTACCTTAAATTATTAAAACCAATCAGATATTTGACAGAGCAAATTTTGTCTCCCCATAATTTTTAATCGAAAACTCCTGAATATAAGACCATGATGTTTAATGCTCAATTCCCAAGTAAATATTAGAGGCAGCATGCTCATATTGAAACAGTGTGCGCTGACAGTGTTCTGTCATTTTCGTTACAATATGGTAACAAGGTTTGGTAAGGTCAGCAACACACCGATAGTCTAGCCGTTAACACTGCACGCATGCGCCTCTGAAATGAAAAACAATCGAGAATAATGCCAAGTCAGTCATGGAAATTTATTTTATTATTATCGGGCTAAGATGTTTGCGTCTGTGGTAGATTTTTACAATAACTGTATGGCAAGGCAATATAAGTTAACCCATGTCTGATATAAAGTTTATGTAGAATAATAAAATGAAATATGTAGGTATAAATATCTACCAGCAGAATATAATAGGTATCGTGGCCCGAGAATATAGTAGTATCACCGTACCATTGCTGTGTTTTCTAAGTATTTGGAGGCCATGTTCCAATATTCACTTTTACGAGTTATGCAAGTGCAATAAATTTGTAAATATGACGATATGTTCCATTTTTTTTTACAATAATCTCAACCCATAGCAATAAGTATAAAGTTTTTTTAGGTTTCTACGGTACTTCAATTTATTTTTTGATCTTAGTAGATTTAAATTGTGCAAAAAACGTGAATACTGGAACCTATTTAGACAGTTGTGTCACATAACTGTTCACTCATGATTATCACTAAGCAATGGCATCAATATACCTCCGCTACGCCCCTGACATCTCTTTGACCATTACAACACCCCGGTGGTACAGTGCGAGACCCACCATCTTAGATACATTAACATAAGTCTCTTAGTACTCGCAACTGTGTCATTTCATCTTTTGTTTGATGCCCTCATCAGTCGGCGGGAATTATCACCACCATTGAAATAAATAAACTTGATCGGTGGCACAAACATAAGATAGTAACTTCTGGGCAACTTACAGTGGCTATTTCGTTCGATACTGTTCGGAAAGCGAATAGTGCTAGTAGTCTGATAATACTGAACTGCAATTTTGTGATATTCAGACATATAAAAGCCCATTTTCTCGGGTGAGTTCTTATGGATACCCTACCATTGGCCACGTAGTCGCGTTGTGTGGGAGTACTTACCGAGGCCTCGGGCAGCCACGTCGGTGGCGACGAGGATGCCGCCGGTGGACATGCGGAACTGGTTGAGCACATAGTCCCTGTCCTGCTGGTTCTTGTCTCCGTGGATGGCCAGCGCGCGCCAACCAGCGCGGTTGATGGTTTTTGTTATTTCATCGACCTTGACATAAGTTTGTGTCAGCGATTTGGGTATGTGAACTTAATAAAGAGTATGACTGAATGATTTTATACAAGTTGAACTGAAAAAAAAATAAAAAAAAACAAGCTTCCGCGGCTTCGCTCACGTTAATATCGGATACTGTCCCAAGGGCACATATTCCATGTCCTTCCCAGGGTCTCAAACTCTACATACAAAATTTCATCAGAATCAGTTTAAGCGTGAAAAGGTTAAAAGACTGACAGATACTTTTGCATTTATAATATTAGTATGGATTTCAATAAAAATTAAAATGATAAATTAATAATGGTATATAGAATTCTAACATTATCTTCAAGATTGCCTTATCTAGACAATTGAAGCACTCCATATATTTTTACTGTTACTAGGCCACTCTTAAACTTCCACAAAAATCCTCACAGAGTAACCGCACAACTATTCTACCTACTTCCCCATCTACACCAAACCGCCCCTATACTTAACAATTATGCCCTAACAAATGTATCTACATACATATTATGACGTGTGCACAACTGGTACAACTTCAGACACGATGGGATGAGCTGTGAACTTTGGCCCTGTATGTCACCTAAAAAATTCATCATAGCTTAGCCTCTAAACTCACCCTTCTCTTAGTCTCAGCAAATATGATGGTCTTGGTTTCCTCCTCAGAGGATATCTCAGTGAGAAGTGTAATCAGCTTGTCATTCTTCTCCCACTCTTCGCAGACATCCACGATCTGCAGGATATTGTGGTTGGCAGACAGGCTCAGGGAACCAATATTGATCTGGATGTAGTCATGTAGGAACTCCTCGGCCAGGTTCTTGACTTCTTTGGGCCAGGTAGCTGACCACATGAGAACCTTTAAGGAATAAAAAAACGGCTGTTTGTGACAACAAGAAACTGATAACACTAGATTTAAAGCCATACCAGAGTTTGTTTCTTAAGGGTACACTAGTCGAAAATTTTTCCATACAAAAGTAGTCTAGGGATTATTCCACTATTTGACGATGTACGTTCAAAATAAAAAGTGATATCAATTAGTCTCATCATTATCTAGCCCTGTATGGAAGCGAAAGAGTAAAAAAATAAAATATTTGAAAGTTATGAGCGTCGAAAGTTCCACATTTCGACACTAATTTTAACGCATTTTTGGGCGCAAATAAATACCATGCAAAACGGCCTCCAGACAGGTATAGATTAGTAGTTCAATAATGCATATAATTTTATTTTGAACAGGTAGATTTAGTAGTTTTTTCATGATATCTAGACTGCCAAAGGACTGTTTATAAAATTTCGCGCGCTCGGTTTCTTCCTAAATCATTATCTATTTCGCTACAAATTTGCAAGTGTGTATTCGTACGCGAACTAGCTTCCTACTGCTCATCGCAGCATCTATCTCTTCCGCACGTGTTGTCGATTGATATAAAATGCATTTTAACCCCGCGCACAAAATAGTTCGTGCCGTCGACTTGTGTACCCTTAAGACTAGTCGTCATCACCATACTGAAAATATCCCAACTAAAATTTTATACATGGGAAAAAGGGTATTAGGATATTTCATTTAGAAAATTTGTCATCTTTGAGAAACCTGATGTCTGGCGTGGCTTATAGTTTACTGCAGGCATGTAACTTTTTTAATTATTCTGGACTCAAAGCTATTTTACAAAAATATGTTTGTCACCCCCACCTGTCTGTCTGGTCGGATCTGCTCAATGATCTTACGAATCTGGGGCTCGAAGCCCATGTCCAACATTCTGTCTGCTTCATCGAGCACCAAGTATGTGCAACGACGGAGGTTGGTTGTATCTGTTGACAAATTCATGCAATAAAGAACTATGTTACAAATACTGATAGTATCTAAAGATACTATACTGATACTATCTAAGGGTTGTCTGCATAACCTATTATGGCTAGCTATGGCCTAGTGTGGCCCAGTTTAACACACCACAAAGACAATAAACTGCATTATCATAGTAAATTAAACATACTTTACAAAACTTTTTTGCTAATTCTAGTTTAGCTATTCTTTATTAACACATTACCTTTCTCTAAGAAATCAATAAGTCTTCCAGGTGTTGCAATGATAATCTCCACTCCTCGCTCCAGACACCTGCCCTGCGGTCCTTTGGGAGCCCCACCGAAAACGCAAGTGTTTCGGACCTGCACACTCTGACCGAAATCATTGGCTACCTGTAAACAGGGAGGAAGGCTTTAACTCCTGTATAAATGATATATTTAGCTGTCAAAATAAAAATAGAATAAACAAATATAGAATGTATGCAAGAGCAGATATTAGGAGGTTTTGACTGTAAATGGAGAGATGACGGTGATGAGCGATGACCAGGTATTTTGAAGTCAGACAAAAAGTTACTCATGTGGGTGGTTAAATCTTGTGGGTATTGCGCAACATGCTATATATGCGACTAGAACTAGCATATTAGTATTGTAGCATAGATAATAAAATGCTAAGCTATTACTTAACTGTGTAGGAGTAAATTAACTTGTCTTACTATCTTTTAATGAAGGTCAAAATAGACAGAATAGAATAGTGTTTGTGTAAGCGACCTTGTAACCTGGATTATTGCATTGCAGCATATAACTATTTAACCTGCCCACCCTAGTCTGCTCTTACACATTTCATATAACAGTAAAAATTAAATAATAACAGAAAGCATGACAAAAGATAAATTAATAAAAAAAGATTATACAACAAAAAATATTCTACTGGATATGTGTCATTTATAGTAGGGTGAAGTTATTTCATGAAGTGAGTATTTGAAGTTAAAGTGTGAACCAAAAGTGTTTTTCCCAGTAATTTGCTCCACCACAAAAACCTGTTAAAATGTCACTGTGTGTATGACACACTAATTCTATTTTAAATTATTTCTGTGGCAGGGCTTCCTTGTAAAGTATCCTGATTGATTTTATGATAATTTGCATGATTACATATTATTATTATTTTGTACAAATGGTGAGGTGCTAAAGCAAACTGCGTCTTTTTAACAAAATAATATAACTACACAGTAAAGAAAGCATTCAACAGATAAGCTGCAAATACTAAGAGAAAAATACAAAAAATACTTGTGCCCAAAACTAAAAGAAAATAAATAAGGTTACGTTCAGAAACCTCACCTACTATAAGAGATAATTTTGAATTTGGGATTGTTATTGCAAAAAATCATGTGAAAGTTTCATCAGGTTTTCGAACATAGCCTGCCTGCAATAAGCTAGTTCTACTAATTAAATGTAATTGGGTAAATTTACTATATCCAGTTCGCTCGGATTGTCCGTCATCTCCGCAGCGATTCCATTCATAGAGATCAACGCCTGGAGTAGCACAATGGAAAACAAATACTTATCTTAAATTTTTGTTGTTAAAAGTATTTTTATTAGAGTCAAATTTATTCTAGTGTTGATTCCATGAGCATTCTTGCTTCAGGGAATCTTGTTTCAGTCCAATAGCAGGCAGTTTGTTGTTTTGAAATTTATGTAGTCGAGATTAGTAATAAAGTGAGGGTATCTCTCTTACCTGTTGTATCTGTTGAGCAAGCTCTCTAGTTGGAGCCAAAACCAGAACTATGGGCCCCTCATCTCTCAGCAGTCGAGGCTGATTAATGATGTGTACTATAGCTGGCAAAATGTAGGCCAGTGTTTTTCCAGAACCTGTTTGAGCTATTCCCACTAAATCTCGTCCAGACAATGCGATAGGCCAACCTTGAGCTTGAATAGGAGTTGGATGTGGGAATCCTTGTTTCAGAATCTCCTTCATAGCATAATCTGGGAAACCACCCTCTTCAAAGAAAATGCTAGGGGCCGGGACGTCCCGTCCTTTCACAGTGATCTGGTTTTGGCTGCGGTACGCTTCTATCTCAGCTTGGCTGCGCGACTGGACGTTGGGGTGCGGTACATAGAAGTTTTTCTGGAACGGAGTGAGGGTGATTGTGTCCCAGCGGATTTTGCGGAGGTTGCCACCCGGTTGGTCATTCTTGAAATTTCCTCCTCGGAAGTCGTCTCGACCGCCGCGACCTCCGAAGCCCCGGCCACCATCGCGACCTCCTCGACCACCATCCCGGCTTCCACGGCTGCTTCCGAAGCGGCTGCTGCCCCTCTCCTGGGACCGATCACTCGACCGACCGCCCCGAGAACCGCCTCTCCCGCCACCGCGGCTTCCACGGCTACCTCCACGACCACCGCCGCCACGTCCTCCACGTCTATCGTCGTACCTAAACCACAATCACAAAACTTCAGTAAATAACCCAAGCGAAGAGAAATAAAAAATGCAATAAAAATATGCCAACTTACATTTTTACTTTTGACAAAGAACGAAGAAACAAAACAAAACTTATTAAAACAGAATTTCTAAAGAACTCAAGTTAATCTTTGATATGTCACGCTATTTTTTCTATAGAATCGGTAACCTTTTCACAGTATTTCTAGCGTAACAAACATTGGGTTGACTTCAATCGCGGAATGCTACCAGTCGGCCATATTTTATTTTAAATTACAATTAGTCTTCTTCTTTAGTCTATGGAAGGCCAGAGAAGCTAGGCATTTCCGTTTTCTTTTTGCATGTCATTGAGTAACTTTACATCAAATGATAGATATTTGATATCTTTTCAAATGTAGTTATTTATTTTAATTCATTTAAAAATTTATTATTGCAGTATGAAGAAACATATGCGCATTATTTTAATTTACTTGCATCGTTTTAAAAAATATGATTTCCGCTATCAATGATGGCACGAATTTCAAATAATTTGACCCAAGGAAAGCCCTTGCATACTTTCTTTGAAGGGATCCTAGTATTTGTTACAAAACATGTTAATTACCTCGTCTTGTTATATTACAAAAAATTTAAACATTAGGGACTAAACCTAAACTTTACCGTATCCGCACCTACCTAACTAGCCACTCTTTGGCAATCCATGCCCTAACATATTGATCAAACAATACATTATATGTTTTCTAACATTTCGATATCAACCCATTTTGGGGCGTAGTGTAGTTATTTTATTACCTTTGAAAAATGGACGCTTCTATACCAGTCTTTCAAAAGCCCCATCGGTCCTTAACTGTGTTAGACTGGACAAGGAATATTCAGAGATTACAAAACGAGGCTAGGCTCCGTCGCTTCGAGTCTTATGAATTGAGACAAAGAGCCAATCAGCTGAGGAATGAAACTTCAGTCACCACACGATGGGATAATTATGTTAACAATGAATTGTTGAGGGATAGGTAAGGAAGGTTTTACCTATATGTTAATAATTCTCTTCACTAACAAGAAGATACCTACGCCATATGAGTTGAAGATTAGATGAACTATTCTGAAAGTGTCCTACAGAAAAGTTATCAATGTATACTTTCCAGGATATACGAAGTCCAAGCATGGAGGGAGAAGCAGAGATTCACAAGAGACTGTGTCAGAGACGAGATCAGGGCTTTAAAAGAAGAAAAGCATGCGACGGAACTGCACTTGGAGTCCCTACAAGTACCACTTATGGTGATATCCCAGTGCCTCTCTAACAGAGACCAGCGGTTGCCCCCGGAGCTGACTAGAGACCAACTTGGAGAAGAGTTGCATAAGGTATTTAACGTGATTAGCAACTTGATGAAACAAAGACTGCCAGTGACATCCGTAGGCTTTCGATATTGTTGGAGTTTGACTTGCCTACTAAACTTATCACGTTTTGTGGACCAATTTTGGCTGGCTTTTTGAAAACTACCTACTCATAGTTGTTGTTGTTCTATATCATCCTCTTGATCCTTCGAATTTGTCCTGCCTGTAATTTCCCGACTCTCGCTGCTGTGGGCAAACCTCTGCTAATGCGGGCAAGTCCTTTCGAAGTGAGTTCTAACTTTACTGGTTATTACAGGAACTCCACATAACAGAAAATAGTAAGCGAGTCCTGATGGACGTCTGTCACATGGGCTGGGAGAAGACTAAGGAGCTGACCAACGTGCTCTGCCGCCTGGAGCGCGAGATCAAGAATAAGGACGAGACCATCGACTTGGAGTATCACGTCAAAGAGCTGACTAGGGACAGCGCAGATATTTGTTTTAAACTGGATCCTACTAGGGTTCCTACGGAGTAAGTTATTATCCCCTCTGTAGACCGATTTTTAATTCTATGTATTACATATTGTTATTTTATAGGTGGCTTTTTAATTTAGAAGGGACTTAGGAATAAAACTTATTAGTGCCTATAGAATCCCCTGCATAGGGCCCTATGCAGGGGATTATAGGATCGTAGTGGAACATTGAGTGCTGTAGAATCCCCTGGAGGACTGATTTAGGGGATTCTGGTGGAACGAGTGTAGATTTACAGATATGATACGGAGATCAAGTTATTTTTTTTTTGTTTGACCAAAACCATGTGTCCGACTGCACAGCATGATTTTCTTCTCGTTTACGTGTTTTTAGTTCGTAGTCGGGTTTTTGGATTCTTTGACTTGGTAACTTTTTTATTCGGTTCCTAGATCAATGACAGAGGCCAGTTACGTCCACTGCATAGAGAACACAATAAAGATAGCTGAGCAGCTGATGGCTGAGTCCAAGACTCTCCGTGAGACGATGTTCAAGAGTCGCGAGACGGCCAAGAACCAGATGCACGCACAAAGCCAGCATGTGGAACTGATCATGAGGAGGAGGGTCTATGATATACAGAGGGCCAGGAATGAGATGGAGTGGCAAAAGTATAAGGTAAGTATGAGATTCAAACTGAATAGTCGTAGAGTACACTTTGGTTATTGATGTTCACCAGCAATCGAGGATCTAAGTAAATCAATTAAGCGTATTATCGGACTTTTTCTTCTGAAGAAATTTTTTGTCTATGACTACAGTTCAGTATCTGCATACAGTTCTCGCCAAACTTCTTTGCCGCCAATCCGTCATGAATTTGGCTACAAAGGCTGCAAAGTAGTACCTAAATCTCAAACAAAAACAGCAGCAGCACCACGCCGTGCCTGGCGCCTGGCTCCTGGCTCCTGGCACATCAGAAAGACAACTTCAGGGCGGGCGAGAAGTTTGGCGAGTACTGTACCTATCTAGTAAGAGAAGAATTAAGAAGTTAATATTTAAATTTCAGTTGGAACAAAACCTTCAGAAGGTAGACAGGGAAATTGAGACGCTACGCGCAGCAGTTGCGGACAAAATAAACCCGACCAAGCTTGTAGAGACCAGGTTGGAAACCAGGACCAGGAGGCCAGTCCTTGAAAGAGTTCAGGACAAACCAATGCGTGGTCTGATAGAAGAGTTTGAAAGAGTCCATTTGAGTCACAACATGTTGGAGAAGAAGTTGGAAGAAGCGCTGTAAGTATTTATATACTGACAATATATTGACATTTTCTTTCTCAGGTAGTCCTTCCTTTGGCAGCTTCAACAATACGACACACACCTGCGAAACCAAATCAATAAGCTGAAATATCTCAAGTTCCTGTGATTATACCAGCATCCTTCAAAACAGGATAACAGCTATTTGGTTATTGATACGGATATTTGGCGGCGAAATTATGACATAGAATCGTCAAGCTTTTTCAGAAAAAGCCAGCAGCATATTATAGGTACCACATTTTATTTATCATCACATTTTTTTGTCTTTTTTCCAGGACCACATACCACGGCATGTACAACCACCATGAACGCGTAACCAAGGACCTGCAATACAAGAACCAAGCTTTGGAAACAGATAGGAGGCTGATAGAGATCAGGAAGCCGATCCACGCGCCGGATGAAACAGAATTCAAGAGGAACGTCGGGTATTGCCGTATGCGGGACGAGTTGGTCACTGATTGAGGGCAACACTTTTTGAGTTTTGGAGGCTGGCTACACTGAAGCTGGCATTGCCCATTTTAATGAGATTTTATAAGGGCTTCCGTTTTTGTGCCCACCAGATGGCGTCACTGGCGAGTAAGATCCTTAAATATAGCGGCAGGAAAGTTTGAATTGAAAAATCATTTCTAATGCCGCAGAAATAAGATAAAATATAAAATCGAATATGCCATAGTTTTGTGCAGCCACTTTTCTAATAGAAGGATACAAATTTTCTAAAACATAAAGCTCAATTAAAGCAGTGGTTTGTACAACCCGTACCTATCTTAATCTGCCATTATTGGAAAATATTCACAAAATATTAAGAAAAAATATATACTCGCGCTAAAAGCCAAAAAATTATGAATTATTACATTTTGAAGACCTGCGCGAAGCCCTAGTAGGAAATTCAAACGCGGTAGCCCCCATTATCAAGTTATTTCTGGCGGGCAGAATAATAGATTTGCAAAGGGCAACACTGCTGTAGTTAGTAGAATTTGATTGATTGATGCATAGACATATTAAATACATTAGAAATAATAAAACAAAACGATGTATCACATTCTGTATCGTATTTCACTCATATTGTATAAGTTAATGTATGTATAGAACATCGCGGCGCCTCCATGTTTTTTCTAGCTCAATGGAATGATGTTACGCACGAGTAGAAGGAAAGCACCTTTGGCACTAACTGTATTGCCAGTTTTTTACAGAATTATATGCTTATTCTACCAAGTTAGCTATTTATCATGTTTTTGCTATATTTTTAGATTGAGACGAATAACCTAAGAGGAGACCTCCATTTTAAAACGATATTTTGTGTAGTTGTAAGAAAATGTTTACCTTATTGTATAATGTTAATGATTCTGTATTCGATAAAGTATACAAATCCTCTCACTTACAAGTAATTTTAAGACTGTCACCATCAGCGGTTGTGTTCATTGATATTAATAAATAAAAATCTATTTAAAAATACTCATATTTATTCATGTAATAACAAAGCACTGTGCAGAATTATTATTATTATAGTATAATTAATTTATTACATAACATGTATTTGATATTTGTGACAAACACCTTGGTAAAAATAAAATCATTTGATGTAAAAACACACATTTCTTAAATAAAATAGTCTATATTATTAAATATACTCGTAATAATATAATACTTGGCGTTCACTGGAATGTGTTCTTAACTGTTACACAATATTTTTACATCAAATGAGGTTCAAGGCACTATTTAGCAGTGTGTGTATTCGATGTATTTGAAAGGAAGAAGTCGACTAATAAGATTAGTAATTATCTGAATCCATTTCGGGCCCGAATTACACATAACTTCAAGACTTTATTCACCGAAGGGTGACGTAGAGATGCACCTCAGGTACACGCCCACAAGTGAACAAAAATGACTCTTAAGAATAAGTCATAAGTTTTAAATTAAAAGCAGTATAAAAGTTATAACAAAATGTACTGTGCTAGCAAATAATATTCTACAGGGATGTTTGAAATTGACAGCACCTTATGCCTTAGCATAAGGGCGGTTTTCGTAGTTCACCAGACCGAACATTTATGCCATCATACATCTTGGTGGATGCCGAATAAATATCAGATTCGCTAGATACAAGCATAACGCTGCAAGCGCGATTAAACACACTATTGTTAGTAGAATTATGATCATGTCTTGGTAATCCATATTATTTGCTAATCGCCATAACTTCAGCCGAAACACGTCCACTGCTGTTCATTACAATGTGTCTTGCATACCACAGAAAACTGTTAAATAAAACGGCTTGGCGGATGATTTTTGTGTCGTGACTTGAACAACAAAACGATTCTAAAGATATGCGTATATTTCTGGCACAGTTAAAATATTAAACATGAATATATAGTTGTACGTTGACATCAAACGTCTCATTTTGTGAGCCATCGCGATTTGATGCACTCCCATACACAATCGATGTTTTTAGCATCGACTCTGATGCAGAATTTTCATGACCATAATATCATCTTTTAGCAACTTTAAAAAAAGACTGATTTTTATGGGTTGAACAGAGACGTCAAAAATTCACATTTCCCTTCAAATACACGAATTGACAACATATAATATTGGTCTTATATTATATTAAAATACTAATACATAAAAAAAATATCTTATGTAGATAGTTAAGCAGTGTATCTTACTTAATGTACTTGTAGCCACATAGTGCAGCAAAATATATTAAAACTATGATGAAATATGAGGTTTTATTCGTAATACTTAAGTGACCTGGTTTAATAGTAATACAGGGTAGAAGGATGGCAAATAGCTCACAAATATCTTGGTCAATAGATGCCGTAAAATTACGTTTCAAATTTTTGGCACATTTTCTGTTTGATGCCTAGATTTCTGGCTGCGGCAAGTAAGTTTTTAATATTTAAATGCAGTTTACTTTACAAGTAAATAAAGGAATGTTGCCATTGGGTATTTTCTATTTATAATTGTATAATGACCATATTCTTCCCCACCCTGTAATGTAGAGTATTGCACCACAAATTCACGTTTATTAATCTAACAACAATTAATATTTGGTATTAAGATTAACATACAATTAATATTCATCCTCATCATCATTTCAGCCGAAAGACGTCCACGGCTGGGCATAGGACTCCCCCCGTGTGGCACCCAGCGGATGCCCACAGCCGTGAGAGCAGTCTCTAGAGCCTTCCAAGGCAACGTCCTCCAGAACTTATCGGCCCCATGAGCTACCCGTTCAGCGAGCAAATGTGCTGAATGATATGTGATTAAGATTCGTTTTAACAGTAATATAAGCATTTATTGTGCATTTAATTAAATAACATATAAATACAGTCAATACCGTTAAAACGTAACATAAGTCCTTGTAACAGGACCGTTACGTTCCGTCGTAATACCCAGTACGTTGTTTTAAGCGAAATCGCTATAAACAGATTTGACTGCCACGCAAGTTAAACGTAGACTGTTCTTACTATAAATTATGGTCCTTTGCTAACCTTACTTGCAATATTATTGTAAATAAATGTTTTATGTACCCAATTTGAGATAATATTAAGGGGTTATTGAAATTGTATTAATTTTATTTATAACGAACTTACATGAATAGGTAATAACAATATTGTCTATGCTTAACAAGTAAGTAACCATTTCCTAATTCAGTTTCTAAAGACAAGCATTCCATAAATAATATTAATTACTCGAAAATCGTAAACGTAAGTAACTTCATTAGATTCTACAATGAGTTTGCATTTAATCAAGTATTTAAAATTGCTATTTGCATTGCATTGAATAGCTAAAAAAGCAAAAATAACTGTAACGTAAAAAAAAAACAGTAACCAAGTATTTCATCGCCCTAAATGCCGTGCATAAAATATAACTCTGATATGTGTATTGCTCAGTGCAATCAAGTACAAAAAACCCAACACGTAAAACGAAACAAAAAAATAAAATAATTACCCTTAAAAAAAGTCAGAAATTGACAACAAAAATTGTACTTCCCGCCAAAAACCATAGACTAAAAATAAGGCAAAGGTATTTGTCTATACAGCCTACACAGGCTGTAGTTCAGGTTTTGGACCTACTTTCTCGTAGGCCTCATCTAGTAAGGAACAAATTAAGCTTATAGAGCCATCTGTTAACTTCCTACTGCTAGTTAACCGTATGGAAGGTTCTGGACACTTTATTTCGACATCTCGTAAGTACGCTGCAACTGTCATGGCGACGCCTTTCTCCAAGCAATATTTGGTAATGTTACGGAGGTATGAGTGTTTCAGTCTGTCTGTTATGTCGTCCTTCTTGAGGTAAATGTGCTTGACCGGTGACAGTTCGTCGCCTCGGAACGTGAAGTGCTTTAGTCTGGATAGCGCGCTGGAAATTAAAAATAATTCTTGATATTATATTTACGTTGGCAACAAGATATTTAACCCAGGCTAAAGATACCCGGGTTAATTTTATTATTATACTTAGTGTTGGATAAAGGCCTCTGATAAAAAAAACCGGCCAAGTGCGTGTCGCACTCACGCACGAAGGGTTCCCGTACCATTATCGCAAAATACGGCAAAAAAATCACGTTTTTTGTATGGGAGCCCCACTAAAATATTTATTCTATTCTGTTTTTAGTATTTGTTGTTATAGCGGCAACAGAAATACATCATCTGTGAAAATTCCCACTGCCTGGCTATCACGGTTCATGAGATACAGCCTGGTGACAGATAGACAGACAGACGGACCGCGGAGTCTTAGTAATAGGGTCCCATTTTACCCTTTGGGTACGGAACCCTAATAAGTAGTAACTTGGATGCAAGTAGTGATTCCCAGAGGAAAACAGGTTCTTTAAAGCATAGTCTCAAGACTAAATAATAATGAAAAAGATACTGCTCATTTCTGAATTTGATTTTTAACCGACTTCCCAAAAAGGAGGAGGTTCTATGTTCGACATTATGTATGTTTTGTGTATGTTCACCGATATCTCCGTCAATTGTGGACCGATATCAAAAATTCTTTTTTTGTTTGAAAGAGTATGTTCCGAAATTGGTCCCATTTTAATTTGGTAAAGGACTGACGAAGAAATTCGAAGATATACAACAGAACTCTTCAATAAACAACGGCAAATCTCTCGGGATTGCTGCAATCGCATGTCTGTTTGTTGTTTATACCATTTCATAACATAACATCACGCCAGTACGCTCTTAAAGGGTACGCAGATCTCTCATTTCACCGGTTATGTTCAAGTTTCATGATATTTTGGTAATATACTCTGGCGTTATACGAGTAGGTAACTTACTAAACAACTTGCCTATTAGGTAGGTACAACTAAAAAGTGAAAAATAACCCATAGTCCATAACGCAGTAAATTGAAACGAAAGACACCGACTTCCAAAAATAAAGTTATTTTTCACTTTGTAGTTTTATTAGGAAGTCGGTAGTATTTTTTTGTAAAAAGTTTTTTTATAGAATAATCAAATTCAGAAATGAGCAGTATCTCTACCAAACATTGAGGTCAAACAGAGCTTTATTCAAATGCCATAAACGCATTTATAAGTAATCCTAAACACAGTTCTTTGTGTGTCTGACTTATCCTTATCATAGCTAATTTCCTCTTAACTTATCTGGCATACCTACATTGTTCAGCTAAATAAACAATAAAGCGGCATTCTGATGGTTTAGTCACAGCCCCCATAGTATAGTACAGAAGGTCAGCTCCACACAATGAGCACAAACGGGCGCCCGTACACATATTTAGTTACCGAAAATGTTACACAAAGTTCAGTTAGTGCTACAATAAAAAAAAATGTGTAGTGCTAGTAATTCTGAAATCAACTTAACTTACACTAACGTAAAGTTCAGTTTCTTTTAAGTGGAAATAAAACCAGTTAGCAAATAGCCTGAATGTGATTTGTGCTCGTTGTACGAAGCCAGCCTTCTGTACTTAACTAACTATTTAATGCGTGATTCACAATATTTTCCCCTTGACTGTTATCGCTAGCAATAAATAATGCGCGACCACGTTGCTTATCAAACGTAAGTTTAATGTGTAGTAATACTATTGGCATGCCAATAAAATTACAGTTATAGATAACTAGCTTTTGCACGCGGCTTCGCCCGCTTAGAAAGTGTTTTGTGTTTTATCATCCCAAGGGAACACTACCGAGATAACTCGTATGTCCTTCCCAGGGTCTCCAACTATCTCCATACCAAATTTCATCTAAATCGGTTCAGCGGCATAAGCATGAAAATGCAACAGACAGAGTTGCTCATAATCGCATTTATAGTAATTATTAAGTAAAGATATCAACATTACTTGATTAATGGTTCTAATGTTACTTGCGCATTATATTTTAGTACTAGCGCACCCGAAAGACAGTCCTGCCCGGGCCCGAACCCGATTGCAAGTCCCACCTAGCGGATCCAATTGTGAATCTACAGCAACCATGTCATCCTTTCAAAGCTTTTACAAGCTTAGCAACACATTTAGTCATTTATTTTTACTTATACATATATATAATGTGTGTGGTTGTTATTAAATAATTCGTGTTCATGGTTTAACTATAGGATATCATCAAAATATAGTTCTTGTATTCATTTCATTGCATGTTCCTAGGTTTACTTGGAAAGAAGAAAGAAAGCTGTCGTGTTTCCCCCCGAGAACAAGGAAACTTTATAGTTACCTTGTAAATAGTAGGGGACACTATGACTAATGTCGTCAAGAACTTCGCACATTTACGCAGCTTTGATTTTAATTGGCTTTGATCAAAACAATTGTTATCATTTCGAGGTGTCATGATATTATTAATAATAGAGAATGTAACATTAAAAGTCCAATTCTTATAAACAGGAAAAGGACTGCCATACCTACAAACTTTTTAGTTTAGTATATGGGAAGACAACAAGGTCCCAGTGACTATTATGGTTGACAGGACGGAATTAAAGAAGAAATCATGTTGCGCCGACCCGGGACAAGGGCACGAAGATGACGATATGGGCAGAAAACATTTATTTACCTGTTAAGTTTCTTGGAGTTCTCGCAGAGTTCTTCAAGGATGACGGGCTTGGATTCAATGATGTCCAGTGCTGAGATGGCGGCTTGTGTCAACATCGGTGGCAGAGACGCACTGAAGCAGTAGCCTGTAACGTTAATGATGGTTTGATAAATGCATTCTCTTTTTAATTGACATTCTAAAGGAAAAAACAACTTCAATTTCGACAGTGTCTAATCATTCTCGCATCCAGCAGACAGATTAGAATCCAGTGAGTATAAAAAATAAAGTCGATAAAAATGACATCACTAGATGTACTCACATAGTATAATATTGTCCTCATTTACAAATCTCTATAAGGCATCAAGTTTTACTGTAAGAGAACCCAATTATGGGTTAAGTTCGCATTTGTATGTGCAATAAAGAATAGTAATAATTGTTTTTCTACAAGAACGAAGCATAGACAAACGGAATATCCAATAGGAAAACTAAATAATATTATGTATCACCAGAAGTCTGGGGTAAGGAAAATACATGGCAGGAACATTACTTGCAATGCATGTAAATAATAGACACTTAAGTGAAGATGGAGCATGGAGCACTCAATTGATTTATAATGGCTCTTATATATCATAAATTGAAATACTTGAGTGCAGACCGTGAATCAGAAACGTAAGTTGAGTTGAATGATGATAGTGGCAGGACAATAAGTTGTTGTTGAGAATGTACGTTTGTAGAGGGTAGTCTCAGAAAATGCTGACCTGATATCAAAAATATTTCACTCATAGAAATAATACTCCCATATTAAATACTAGCGACCCGCCCTGGCTTGGCACCGGTAGTAGAGCGTATTATGCCCCCATGTTTTTTTTTTAAATTTGTACCTATCTACCATACACAAAACAAAAATGCGACCAAAATTTGATGGATGTGTGTGGCGATTGTGTATCTTACAACAAAACCAACGCAATTGCAACCTTCCAAAAACACCCAAAAAGAAAAGAAATACACAATAATATGCCTAATTGCAAAAACTGTAAAATTATAAACATACGCTTCAAAAGTCTGTTTATTATAAGGATAAGCGCGCGATTTTGCTCGGCATCAATAGCAACAGTGGGCGAAAGTGATTTATTTTCGCTAAGATATTCATTTAAATTATATGGTATACAGGATTATCATAATTGACATGAAATGCTTAAGGTGACTAAAGATTAATACTGTATCCTTCTAAATAGCTTTCCAATGACCGCATTGTACGATAACATTTTATTCGTGACAATTTAGAATGGGTATAGTGATCTATCCTTAAAATATAGATATATACCATCGCGCTTTTCTGTAGATCTATAAAAGAGAAATATTTCCACCATACATTGTTTTGTTATATCTCAAAGGGATAAATCAGGCAGCGCTTTCGATGAAAGCGGCTCCCAGGCGCATTGACTTTTGCTGACATATTTAACAATTATCGTCATGTTTCAACCAATTTACACAAAACCTTAACAAACTAAACCCTTCTCATGAATCACTCTGTCTATTGGTGAAGACCGCATTAAAATCCGTTCAGTAGTTTTCGAGATTATCGCGAACAGACAGACAGACAGACGTGGCGGGGGACTTTGTTATATAACATGTAGTGATTATGATAATGTTACATAACATCACGCGTATATTCCGCAAAGAGTAAGTGAGAGTTGCATCTGTACACCCATTTCGCCATTTATGTTTTTAATATCGGGGCGATCATATTGCCATCAGTCAGGCACAATGCCAGACTACGGACTGTTATATTGGAAAATGAACAGTTTCTATGGGTGCATCTAGTAAACTAACGCATAGTTGTTGACTTACCAAGTCCTGAAAGCCTCTGATGTTCCACTATGAAGTGTGTCCCGGCACAGAATCCTCCCACCGTCGCGAAGGAGTGCTCTAGAGAGCCTACGATCAAGTCGATTTCATCGCGAGGCACGTCCAGAAGTTCTGTAATACCACGTCCATGCTTGCCTACTGCCTGTGAACAATTACAATGTTTTAGGATTCATGAAAAAAAGAGACCTGTGTAACCTGTTTTACCAAGATGACGCTACCGTATTGCACAATGATTGGACAAAAATAAAAAAAATCCCTCAGGAAAATTAGATCTAAATTGTTCTATAACAGGTTGTCAATAATTTAGACTTAATTTTCCGTAAACTAAGTTCTTTTGATTAGCTTAGGGGGGTTTTCTTGCTATTCAGTTTCGAAAATATCATCCAGTATCACATAAATAAACAGCTTTCAATGTACATTTGACAGACGAGAGTAGGTACGGTCCAGTAAGGCCGTACTGACTAATTATATTAACTAGTTTACTACTCGCACTTGGCCGACATTCACGATTTCGTTCTCGTAATAAAAGCTCTCCAGGAAGGCGTTAATCAATGTTTATTCAATTGCCATGGGCTCCATTGACGCCCGCATTCCTGATTTCGTGTTTATATTGTTCCTGGGTTTAGTACTACGAGTACTACAGTTTGTGGTTCTGGTTTTATTTTGGTTCTGTATGGTTTGGACTTTCTGTTTGCTGGTATGTTTCCAAACTAATACATACTTTAGACGCTCATAATTTTATCATTTGCTCAGCAATGCCTGAAGCTTGAAGGAAAATAAAGGAAAAATTGGACAATTCGCCCTTCTTTTATCATTCTTAGTCCTTTATTGATAAAATATTGATTTAATAAAACCTATATAAGCAATTTTCCTGTTGCATAATATAACAAAAACAAAGATGTAAGCTATGTGTATACACGTGACGTGCACCAACTATTATACGTCCTACTTTGTGGGAAGCTGTCCGTACATCTGCACTTACGAAGAACTAAGACTGAACGATATTGGTGGCTACCTACTGACCCAAACAATATTCTTTATCTACACTCACAACGTAATGTTCCAAATATGAATTCAAAAAATATTGCAGAAACACGTACTTTATATTCGTGGATAGGTAAAATTAAAAACTGGCCAAGTGCGAGTCGGACTCGCGCACGAAGGGTTCCGCACCATTATCGCAAAAAACAGCAAAAAAAATTACGTTTGTTGTATGGGAGCCCCCCTTAATTTATTTTATTTTAATTTAATCATTATTATTTTTTTAAGTGAATATACAACTAATTATTCTGTGAATATTTCAAGCGTCTACCTGTTGCCGTTATTAATATCAAGCAAAAAACGGCAAAAAAATCACGTTTGTTGTATGGGAGCCCGCCTTAATTTATTTTAATTTAATAATTATTATTTTTTGAAGTGAATATACAACTAAATATTCTGTGAATATTTCAAGCGTCTACCTGTTGCCGTTATTAATATCGAGCAAAAAAAAACACGTTTGTTGTATGGGAGCCCCCCTTAAATGTTAATTTTATTCTGTTTTTAGTATTTGTTGTTATAGCGGCAATAGAAATACATCATCTGTGAAAATTTCAACTGTCTAGCTATCACGGTTCATGAGATACAGCCTGGTGACAGACGGATCGTGAGGTCTTAGTAATAGGGTCCCGTTTTTACCCTTTGGGTACGGAACCCTAAAAAAAAATCCATTATAGTGCAACATTTTCCTTCGATTTTCAAACAACTGCATCATAAAATTTAAAACTTTTTTTCTATTACGATACAGGGAGATTCCATCAATTATTTTTTATTGAAATGCCATTTTTATAGTACCTAATAAAAAAAAAACATTCCAATTTTAACTTGTCTGTAACAATGCCCGCTTTAGGCTTATTACGCACTGCGATTTTTATTTGCGCGAACTTTTGAATCTTTCCACCTGTTCATAGAGCTCAAAATATTCGCGCGAATTAAATTCGCGCTGCGGTGCGGTGGATTCTGTTGCAAAACACGGATTTCATGCGGTATTATTGACGCACATTTTTTTTACCACGCGAGTATTATTTATTGATTTTCATAGAATTCCATAGGTCGCAGAATGGGCGGAAATATTCGCGCGAATAAATATCGCAGTGCGTGTGCTAAGCCTTAGCGCATGCGCGGATAATGCGGTGATGTGCTGGGTTTTGGCGCCATTCATACGTTTTGCAGGTTTCGCTGTACTGAATTTCATGGCTTTTTTAAATTCTTGCTTAAAATGTCTGATATTAGTGTATGTGAAGAAAAATTGACGCCGCCAAATATTTTATATGCGGCGAAGGAAATTACTCATAATCTCTTACCAGCAAAGTCGAGATTATTATATGATGCATTTATCACGACTTTATGGCATGGAAAATGCAAAAAAAAAGATTAAGTAGGTTCAATCCCAAAATGTATGAGTATAGATAAAGTAGTGTATGAAACTGCACATAACTTGGTATTAAAACATTCGTGTGTATACTATTAAAATTTTAAACTCACACTCATGTTTTAATAATACCCCTTATTATGCAACAGTATCATAAACTACTATTATTCTTCACGTAGGTATTAACATACATGGGGTATTAACTTTTCGTCGGGTCTAAAACATGAAAATAAATCAACCGTTTAGTACAATAAGGTTCACAGAACTCGTCACCACAAAAATCTACACGATTTGTGCCGGATTCATGGCCAAAGAAGCTTTTTGTGCCATTTGTAAGAACTTTTGATACAATATGCTCTTCCTATTAGTATGTAAATGTCTTATTCATTGCTATATCTGGTTCAAGAATGTGCAGTATACCATTTTAGGGACTGCTATTGCAATTGTTCCAGTACTTTGTTTACCATTGTACAATCCTATCCTAAAAATAATATAAATGTGAATGTTTCAAAATCAAAAAAATCAAAATCATTTATTTGTAAAACATAGGTAGGTTTGTTTATTTGTAATGTTTGTGAGGATGTATGTTTGTTACTCTTTCAGACACTACTAAACGGTTTTTTATGAAACTTTACAGTGAGCTTATGCATCCGAATAACACCTAGGCTATAATTTATGAACATATTGGGGCAAGTATTGTTTCCTCGTGGGCGGAGCCGCGGGCAGCAGCTAGCACCATTTATATCCGCTTTACACAGCTACAGCTTTGATCCTGGTAGGTTTAGTAGTAGGCGCAATGTCATCTCCATGTCGCCTGTGTAGGCATCGAATCACCTATTTATACCTAGTTGTTAAATGTCATCATCATCATCATTTCAGCCGAAAGACGTCCACTGCTGGACATAGGCCTCCCCCAGGCGTCGCCACATTGACCGATCCCGTGCGTCTCGCTTCCAGCGCCTTCCCGAAACCTTAACCAGGTCATCGGTCTACCTAGTGGGAGGCCTTCCAACGTATCGTCTTCCGGGTCCAGAACTTTTCGGCCTCATCGGCCATCCGTTCTGCGAGCAATGTGCCCTGCCCACTGCCACTTAAGTTTGGCAATTCTTCGGGCTATGTCGGTAAAACTGGTTCTCTTGCGGATCTCCACATTTCTGATTCGATCAAGCAAGGAAACTCCGAGCATAGCCCTCTCCATTGCCCTTTGAGTGACTGTAAGCTTCCTGATAAGACCCATTGTAAGCGACCACGTCTCAGAGCCATATGTCATCACTGGCAACACACACTGGTCATAGACTTTCGTCTTGAGACACTGTGGTAAGTTGGACGAGAAGATACCGCGCAACTTCCCGAACGCTGCCCAGCCGAGTCGGATTCGACGGTTGACCTCTTTCTCGAAGTTGGCCCTACCCAATTGGATCGTTTGTCCCAGGTAGACATAGTCGCCCACAACTTCGAGTGTAGAGTCTCCGACCTTGATAGGAGTGGGTGTAACATGGGCATTCACCATGACCTTGGTTTTATCCATGTTCATTTTAAGACTCACTCTTTCGGAAGCTCTACTGAGGTCATCGAGCATTTTACTGAGGCTCTCCATGGTCTCAGCCATGACCACTATGTCGTCAGCAAACCGAAGGTGAGTGATGTACTCGCCATTAACGTTGATGCCAAGCCCTCTCCAATCCAGAACCTTGAAGACATCCTCCAGCGCAGCAGTGGACAGTTTCGGAGAAATTACGTCTCCCTGTCTCACGCCGCGCCGGAGAAGGATTGGTTTCGAGGTCTGATCCTGAAGACGGACTGACATAATGGCGTTCTTGTACAAACACTTCAATGTACCGGTAGTCGATCTGGCACCGTTGTTAAATGTAAAATTAATGAATAGTTTAGAAGTCGATAAAACTGTTACATAATATTTACGTATTTATAGAAATTACGTAAACTTGCATCATTTATGTCTAAACGTTTTTCTATAAATACCTAAAAGCGGAAATGCACCTAAATACAATACATATATCGTTTACGACGAGAATAAATAAATACAAGGTAATAATAAAATAACCCGTTACTAAGCGAAATTCGATACATTTGATAGTACATATTTATTTATTAGATTATTATTGTACACCATAAAATACATAAATAAAAACCTGCCAAGTGCGAGTCGGACTCGCGCACGATGGGTTCCGTACCATTATTGCAAAAAACGGCCAAAAAATCACGTTTGTTGTATGGAAGCCCTACTTAAATATTTATTTTATTCTGTTTTTAGTATTTGTTGTTATAGCATAGACAGACAGACAGACCGATCGCGGAGCCTTTGGGTACGGAAACCTAAAAATTTAACCGGTATATTGAGCTGTGATACAAAATTCTGTTTATTTATTAAATATAAACTCACCCCAATAGTCAGACTCTCATCCAAAATGATCCTCAACTTGTACTTCCGAGCCAGCTGCACCAACCGCTTCAGCGGACACATCTCGCCAGTATTGAAGTAAATAGCTTCTGCAATGAGAAAGGCTCTTCTGCGAGTGTTCAGCTCCTTCTTCTTCTGAGCCTCGGCCAGCAGTTCTTCGAGGTGGTCCATGTTGTTGTGCTTGAAGTAACGGACGGTGCTGCGGGACGCATCTATGCCTTTCTGGATTGCGAACCAGACACATTCATCACTAAAATGAAAGCGGGAAATCAGTATGATGTACATACAACAACATGTCTGTGTTATATGGTTCAAGTTCCCTCTCAGAGAGCGTGGGCTGGAGCTCCAGAAGTGGGAATATTACAGGCTGACTAAGCTAGATACTTTTTTTATCTAGGTAATAATCTTGATTATTCATAACTACATTCTGCCAGCGGCTTCGCCCGCGTGAAAAGCGTTTTATCATCCCAAGGAACCATGGAATGAAAAGTAGCCTAACTGCCTAAATGCTATTCCAGACTATAATCTATTCCTGTGCCAAATTTCATCCATATCCGTTCAGCCGTTCTGGCGTGTTTGAGTAACACGGGCGCACGGTTGGCGCAGTGGTTGAGCGATTGACTGCTGCGCTGCGTGTCGCGGGTTCGATTCCCGCACGGAACAATTATTTGTATGACCTACAGATAGTTGTTCCGGCTCTGGGTGTTGTGTATGTGAGTTTATATGTTTGTAATCGCACCCACGATACAGGAAGAAATTCCTAGTGTAGGGAAACGCTTAAAAAAAAAAAAAACTTGCATCCATCCAAACTTTCGCATTTATAATATTAGTAAGAAGTTAGATTTGTATATGCAAGCTTAGATTGAACAAAGATAAATGACACTTACATTTATCTTTGTTCCATCTAAGCTTTTTTGTACAGGGTACAACCAAACCAATAAATATAACATGGCTAGAGACAAGAACACAAAATATAATACGCCTTGTGGCGAGTTTCACATTAGTTTCGTAAAATAATCCTTAGATTGTTGCATCATTATTTAATTTATTCTCAAATAAGACTTCAATAAATCTTTTAGCATAACTGTCCGCCCATTGAGTGGAACCCACTGACCATTGAGATCATTAATGCATGACATGACCGTGTACGGGTTTTTTGAAGATATTTATAATTTTGAATGTGCTTTATGAATATTTTCTGATCCATTAAATTAATAAAATTTAATCATGACTTAATTATGTTATTTATGTAGTAATGAGGAACATTATTTAATTATCTAAGAAGATTGAGGAAGAATAATTAAAAGCAGATGCAAACAGAAAGAAATTTTGTTACTAATTGTAGACTAATTGATATTTGTCCGAGACCTTTGTCCGGACATAGGACAGTATAAGCCCATATGAAAAATTGTACATAAAATTTTGAATAGATCTCATGGTTAAATGGCTAAATTATAACCCCACAAGCCGATCTTCAAGGTAAAGCAACACTTGCCGCAGACGGACAACGGAGATCCAACCAGGTCTCGGAAAGCTTAAAAGCTGTTAATCCTGGCTGTCATACGTAGATCCACCAAGCCGCATTGGGCCCGCGTGATGGATTACGCCCCATTACCTGGCCGGCGTGATGGATTACGGCCCATTACCTCACCCAGAGAGGAGGCCTGTGTCCCAGTAGTGGGAACATTAAAAAGGCTGATGATGAAGCTGATGATATGTAGGATCTTTGACAGTTGTTACATAGAGTCTGATGCCATGAAATCAGACACCAGTCTTGCCAAGTAGTATTGTGTTACCCAGTTACTAGCTTATATAGTTAAGGGTACACTAGTCGAAAATTCTTCCATACAAACGTAGTTCCATTCGCTACAAATTTGCAAAAGTGTGTATTCGTACGTGAACTAGCTTCCTACTGCTCATCACAGCATCTATCTCTTCCGCACGTGTTGTCGGTTGATATAAAATGCGTTTTAACTCCGCGCACAAAATAGTTCGTGCCGTCGACTAGTGTACCCTTAAGATAGGCATTCGCTCCATACAAAAAAATCTTTTTTACAAAAAAATACTACCGACTTCCAAACATAAAGAAGTCGGTGCATTTCTTAGGTACGAGTAGCAATTAAATAATAAATTGTAGTTCTAAAAACTAAAAAACACGCTTTAATGGTAAATTGGAACTAAAAAGTCGCTAATCCTGAAGATCTTGGTAAGGCTAATGGGACAAGCTATTTAAACGCGCACGGTCGAATCAACTTTTATTACTTGTAAATTTTAATTTTTGTTTGACGTTCAACAGTGCCGCTCATTGGCCTAGTTGAATAATAGTACATTATGGTACAAGTGTGTAATGTTGGTGATTACCGCTGAAGCGCCATTGAGTTCCGAGCCGTTAGGTGAGGGTCTTAAGAGAGCCGAGGACGGTAATCATCAATACACACGTGTCTCAAACGACTGTTTTCAACTCACTTGTGAAGAAAATAATACAAAAATAACTGTAATTTCAACAGTGAAAACGAGTTGTGAAATTTTTTTCACAATGGCGGGAAAAATTAATCAGTTTTCCTATGTGCGCGCATCTAACAATGGCGATCGGCCATAGACTAAAAGAATAAGGTTTCCTTTTTTTGAATTTTCGCGGATAGCGTTTTAGCCACTTACAAAATGGGACATTTCAAGGTTTTCTTTATTACAGAGAAAACAAAAGTTATATTTGAGTGAAAGTTTTATTTATTAAACACGTACAAGTTGAAATTATCTATAGTTGCATGAAATGAGCAAGCAATAGGTACATTAATTTATTTGTACTCTTGGAGCTAGATCTTTTTTGTATCGAAACTTTTTTAAGAACAAAGCAACTCAACCAATAAAAAAAAACTCTATAACTCACTTGTGAATAATAGCAATAAAAAAGTCACAGTTTGATTACAGGTATCATTATGTACCTAATTGCGGTGAAATTAAGCTACTTTATGAGCAAGTGTGTTAAAAATATATTTGACTTTGACTAAATTATTGCATTGTCATCGGTCCTTCATAAGTGTGCAAAGTTTCAAATCAATCCCACGTTTTGAAAGGGGTGAAAATCACATTCAAAGATTCCGTTACATTGATACATAGATACATACCAAGCTAATAAAAGCGTGTTAAAAACCGCTGCGAAGGGCTACGCCTTGACGAGCTAAGGATCTTCACAGACGGATCCAAACAGGTGCGGGGGTGTTCTCGGAGGTCCTCAACATTCACCTAGCCACGCTACTTGGGGTTCATAACACGGTGTTCCAAGCCAAGTGCTTGGGCATCACCCTGGCAACTTCAGCCATCCTAGCCAGGAAGGTTATGGAATTCCCTATACGCATTCTTTCGGACAGCATGGCCATCCTGCAGGCACTGAGTAGCCACACGGTTAGCTCTGGGCTGATATACGAATGTCACCAACGCCTGAACCAGGTTGGTACACATAAAGTAACCATTCAATGGATTAAGGGGCACAGCGATTCTCGAGGCAATGATGCAGCGGATAAGCTGGCCCGAAGGGGCTCCAGTATGGCGGCGGTGGGATCAGAACCCATCGTACCACTACCCTTCGGTTACCTCTGCAATCTGGTAAGGAAGCGCGCCAGAGAACAGCACCACAAATTGTGGAATGACCACAGCGAGTACCACAAAGAGGGCAGTGCCTCCTTGGCCTGCCTGCGCCAAGGAGGCACTGCCCTCTTTAGATGGCCGGTTTACGCAGAAAGCCCTGAGACTGACTTAAACACAGTTATGTGCAGTCACAACCGTAACAACTGGCCATGGGACTTTTAAAAAGCATTGAATTTAGAATAGATCAAGAAGTATGAATAGAATAAATGACCACAACAAAACAAACGGGCCGAGGGCAGGAAATATTTACAGAGATACCTTATGTACAAGGAAGTAGGTGAATGAAATAAGACTCAGATTATATGCTATGTCAGGGTTACAGAAAATAGTCCAGATACAGGAAAATCCTAATAAAACATTTTCCCTGGTGTGTTTTATTAAAACTACTTTCCCATCATATTCCTCAGTCTGTATTGGTAATAAAATGAGAATACATTCTACAGCATAATATTCTATCTACTTGATTGATTTTAGTGACTTGTGCGTGGTTTTATCTAGTAAATAGTACAAGCAACCTGCCCCAGTTTCGTCCGTGACAAATTGCTACTTTGGGTTACATTATTGCAATTTTCATAACAGTCTCAATTTTATTTTTAAATAAATTATAGCCTATGTTACTCCGGAATGATGTAGCTTTCCATCCATAGGTGAAAGAATTTTAAAATCGGTTCAGTAGTTTCGGAGCCTTTTCAGTACAAACAAAAAAATCTTTCCTCTTTATAATATTAGTATAGATGGAAATGAATTTCTCCCGAGGAGCTCGTGGCTAAATAATAACAGCCGCACGGGTCGATCATCAAGGTTAAGCAACGCTTGACGAGGTCGGTCCGTGGATGGGTGACCATTTCAATATACCGAGTTTCCTCCGTGCCTCAGAAAGCACGTTAAGCCGTTGGTCCCGGCTGTCATTTGAAGATCTTTGACAGTCGTTACAGGTAGTCAGAAGCTTGACATCTGACACCAGTCTTGCCAAGGGGTACCGTGTTACCCAGTCACTGGGTTGTGGAGGTCAGATAGGCAGTCGCTCCATGTAAAACACTGGTACTTAGCTGAATCCGGTAAGACTGGAAGCCGACCCCAATATAGTTGGGAAAAAGGCTAGGCAGATGAGATGGAAATGAATTTCTCCCAACCACTTAAACAAGATTGCTGATCAACAATGGTCTGACATTGAAGTATTTGAGTCATGATTTACTCGGCTGCACTCGACATTGATTACACTCATATTTCAATACTTTGACAGATGTTGTTATCAATTTCAAGGTGAAGGAACTTGCTAGGAAAAACTCGTTGTTTATGAACCAGTTAACTATCGGTTTTACTAAGATTCTAATTAGATACTTAAATTATTTTTACCCGGCTGCAAGGAAAGGGTTATGTTTTTCGCGCGTATCTTGTATGTATGTAATATTCTTTATTATCTCGTATCTTTCAAACCACTTGACGGATTTTTATAATTAAGACATTGTTAGATAGGCCCAAGTGTTCTTAGATAAGAGCCGTTGAAAAAAAAGAAACATGGGGGATTTTGGGTTCAAAACCCATCGAGTGGGGTATCAAAATGAAGGGTTTTTAAAAGTGATCACGAAAATATATACCACTTATATGTTTAGAGACATTCGAAAAAAAAAAATATATCTAAAAAGTTGTAGAATACATCTGGTTTTGGTCAGCCAGCTCGCGAATATGTATCCTCCGACTGCACAGCAAGATTTTCTTCTTGTTTACATTTTTTTAGTTTGCTTTTGAAGCAGTCGGGTTTTTTGATTTTATTTACTTTTTTTATTATTGTCTAGTTTGATTATCTACCTAGATTATAAATAAAAGGAGTTTTAACATAAAATAAAGCTAATACTCACGCAAAAATAATATCCTTTTTCTTAGAATAGGAGGGTATTGCGCTGGCAATAGTTGAGAAGCCATAGGAGTACACACAAGTCTCTTCCACCTCCAGGAATTTAGCCAGTCGTTCCTCCAGGTCCAAATGTACGTCAATGGTACCATAGAACCCACGGGGACCACAGGAGCCCACGCCATATTTATCGAGAGCCTTCAAGGCACCATCCATTATGTACTCCTCTTTATCAAGGCAAAGGAAACTCGATGAGCCTACATTCAACACGTTATCATCAATTTTGCCCATCAGAGGTGGTTCTTCTACCGTGATATCATGTTCCACAATAGGTATTGGGTTCCATTCTATTGCCTTCCCATTGCACAGGGGATCGTATTGTTTAGACTTCTTTTTTGACCAGAAAAAGTAAGTTGTAATGACTACAACTTGTAAAGCGATGACAAGAGTCCACCAGCTCGCCTGAAATTTGAGAAATAGTTAGAGAAAACTATCTTAAAGCAATGTTATAATTAAAATAATGGGAGTAACTTACCATATCGTATATGTCAATTAAAATCATCCCATAAGGTTTAATACACTTAGTTAAAGAGTGCTATGGTTCAGATGTAGTGCACAATTTAAATATTCTACAAAATTTGTAAAAAATGAAATTTTCGGCAGCTCTCGTGTTCAAAGCCGGTCACAGACTGATAAAAGAATAAAAAAATGAAATATTGTTGTAGACGACCATACTCTTTGTAGACGACTATGATTTAATGACAGTTGTTAAAGGTGTACAAACTTACTAAGTCGTTATCCATTAGTCGATTTTTAAGATTTCATGTATCTTTGTTAACTATCCGAACGAATTTTATTTCTTATCAAAAACATACTGATTGCGGGCTGTCAGGTCATTGCCAATCTGTCAATTTGTCATGTTTTGAAAAGTGAGGCGCTACACCTTGTGCTTGACTGCTTGTACACCTTGGCTTAAACATACCTCACCTGACTTCTCGTTCTCACAACAAAAATCAAATCAAAATTATAAACGAGACTAAAGGAATATCACAATGAATTTGGGTGGAACTTTAAGAGTGAATAGATTCGCATGTTTTACTTTAATTTTTATATTATTCTTGATTATTTATTGGCGAACTGGGAACGCTAGTTTCCCTACGGAGAAAAGTGATCTTATCAACTTGAAGAGTTTGTTAAAAGCTTCTATTCAGGCCGCTGAGCGGGGTGGCAAAAAGGTAATGGAAGGAAAAAGTCAGGCATTAAACATTAAAAGCAAAGGTAAAACACTAGAAGGTATAATCGACCCAGTAACAGATGCAGATTATGCTTCGCATTGCGCAATGTACTACGGATTGAAAAACACGTTTTCGAAATTGACTGTGGTGTCTGAAGAACATTCGAAGAGTGATGCGAGTTGTGCGAACCAGCCGGTGATAGATATAGAGAGAATTCTCCCAGGAAACAACATTGTGGACTACATGAATGATGAATTGGTCTATGTGAAGGATTTGACTGTTTGGATCGATCCCCTTGATGGAACCAAAGAGTACACAGGTAAATTTAGCATAGTTTGTTTAAGTACCCTTTTTTATTTATTATTATTGATAGGCATGCGCTTGCCCACTATCTCACCTGATGGTAAGCGATGATGTGGTCGATGATGAAGCATGCTTGCCTAGAAGAAACTTATTCACTCTTGACTTAAAGACTCCCAGGTTGTAGCCAACAGGAAATAACAATATCTCCAAATCATACTAACTGAACTAGATCACAGAATAAATAATAATACAATGTTTCTAGTACCACCCTCTGTGCTGTTCAGATTTTGGTATTTAATTCTGTAAAACCTCCATTCCTTAGAATGATACAAAAAAAGTTAAACGTGTCTCATAACCAGGGACCGAAAACTGTTATAAATTATGGTACCGGTATCGAAGAATTTTGGTTACCTCTACGATTTAGGTAACCACTATCTGGGTAACCAAAGAAGAAGAAACAGGTTACCGTTTTAATACCGGTTACCTAAAAACGACCTTGATTAAAAAGAAACAGAATATCGCAATGTCGACAATTTGTTGGCATTAGAAAATACATTAACAGGGAGATTGTCGTGCGTGCTGTAGTATGTGTCTGTGCGTCTGCACTCGAGTACTGTTTACGTTTATTTAGTTCGCCTTTTTGCGTCGTATTTGAGTTAAAGTAAAAAAAAAGGTAAGTAAGATAATATTACATTGTAAATTGGTAAAATACCATTTGGTTATCTTTTTCTCTCTCATAGAAACTCGGTAGTTTTTCTAATAGAGGGCAGCATTTCCTCGTAAACAAAGTGCTTATCTGTTTTGCTTACAATTTGTTTGAGCACGCTAGTACAGTATGTACACTTTTTATATTAAAACACTGACATTCAGTGTTCGACCATTTCATGAAATGGTGATATCATGATGTGGTCAGCAGTCAGCATAGCGACCCTAATTGCGTAATACTCAATCAATCATACTCTTTTTCATTTCGACAGTTCAACAACTTTACGTTGTTGAGAAGACAAATTTTTCGAACTTATGAAGCAATAGAATGATTCAGAATTGTTTTGATTGAACTTGTGTGACGCAATTAGGGTGCTGGAAAGATTATTGAATACTCAACGTTGGATGATATGGACAGTTGTAAACGCACAACTTATTCATAATGTGGCTAAACATTAGTGATCGTATCGTAAAATAAATAGTTAGATTATCCGTCGGTAGAGGAGTTGATGTCGATTTGTTTTTGTTGTTCATCATGGCGGGCGGCGGTATAAAACAAATCAAACAAGGTTGAAGGTAGAGTGACCACGCAAAAAATCGATGGACTTTTATTGGATTCCCAAATATGATAATTGTTATGGCAAGCGACCAATTTGAAGTAGCACTCGCTCGGCGCGCCCGCGGGTGGTCACACTTCTTACCTAACCCATATGGTCGGGGTGCCACAAGCAGCGTGTTTTTTTTTTAAAATACTTATTATTAAGTATTATGTTGCATTTCACGGCGCTAATGGCATCCTTACCAAATGGGTTAGGTTACGGTTTTTTAGGAATACAGTGCGTCCATTATAACTTGTCCAGTGAAGCGATTGGTAGCACTGTTACTATTAATATTATTTAATCAATCAATCAATCATTTATTTTGTAAAACATAGGTATGGTTACAGATAGTAGGTACATTGTTAAAATATGTGCACTATGTTTTGCCAATATCTGGTGTACAAAAATAAAATAAACAAGCAATTTCAATTAAGGTGGCATGTCAATAGATTATTAGTTTCAATGTTGTAACTAAAGCGTCAAACTGACGAGCAGCACTTTGTAGTCGACGGAGCGAACTTCAACTGTCAACAGAGGTAACGGCAGCTGTCGACAAGCAACTGCTACTACAAAAGCATCTGCTGTACCTACTCTGTCTAAGCTTGGCAAGCCATGGTGCCAAAATGACGGCAAGGGAAAAATTATAGTTAGTCTGAACTACGAGGACAGTATTGTAAAAAAAAGCCAACTAAAAACGTATAAATATAAAATTAAGTGTGACTCCGGATATACGAAAACTGATATTATTTTGTTATCCATTCTGCTGATGAAGTAATGAATATGGAAAATTCGAATAAACCACTGATACAGGTATCTACTACGTTGAATCCAGATGCATCTACTCCAATTAGATTCAAATGTCTCTGCCCCAGATTTATCTTCTGATAATTCGTCAAAACAAATGAAAGACAATGGAAACCTGCCAAATTCAGCACAACTTATGGAAGATGACAAGATGTCGAAAACTTTGTTCAAATTAGTCATAATATGTTTATTATTACAGGACTTGTGGCCAAATATTCAAACGCTACTTGATTGATTACTTGACGAGATGCCGTTGAAGCCCTATTTACACGAAGTTTATTGTTACAGGCAATAAACTTGCATCGTGCTTAAGTCGCGTGGTGATACAGTCACTTTGACTTAACGTGATAGAGACAGAAAAGACTTGACCCGACACCTTTCAGCTCGAACTCCAGAATCGTTTCAAGTGCCTAGGGAGCTCCGTGGACGAATACAGCGATGAGTTTGTGGAAGCTGTCCATGCGGTCGGGTCTAAGTTTTTTAAGGCCTGCCGTACAGATAGGACCAAAAAACTCCCTGTTCCTATTCTTAAGCTCATCAAAGAGAGGCGTGAGATGATCCTGCAGTATTCAGACGATGCGTTGAAATACCGGCAGCTAAATAGACGGATCTCAAATTCCTTGAAAAACTACCTCCACCGCTTTAATAACGAAAGTATTAAAGACGCGATTGAGCGGAATAAGGGCTCCAAGGTCTTTGCAAAAGATCTGTCTATTAGGCAGAGCCAGCTCAAGAAACTGAAGACCGATGATTGCAGGATCGTGTCCGCTAAACCGGAGCTTCTGAGGGAGATCGAGAGATTCTATGGGCAGTTGTACAAGTCAACCAGTAAACCCGTCACGAATCTAGCAAATGACCCTAGAGCTAGATTGACCCGATACTATACCGAAGACATTCCGGACGTCCGCCAATTTTAGATAAGGATGGCTCTGAAACAGCTTAAAATCAACAAGGCACCGGGTGAAGACGGAATTACGGCCGAACTCCTGAAGGTGAGTGGAAAACCAGTACTTAGGCCCTTCAGAAGCTGTTTGATTCCGTCATACTTGAGGGGAAACCGCTACAGGTATGGTGCAGGGGAGTGGTGGTACTCTTCTTCTAGAAGGGTGACAATGCCCTACTGAAGAACTATAGCTATATAACTAAAAACGCCACCATGTTAGTTCGACTTCAGGATCAGACCTCGAAACCCGTCCTTGCAGCGAGGTGTGAGACAGGGAGACGTCATATCTCCGAAACTATTCACCGCTGCACTGGAGGATGTCTCCTAGTTTCTGGACTGGAGAGGGCTAGGCATCAACGTCACGCTGTCGGAACAGGTAGTATCTCAGGGTGGGGTGGCGTTGGCGGTAAGTCTAGATATTGTCAACGCCTTTAACTCCCTGCCCTGGGCTGCGATAAGGGCGGCACTAGTACATCACGAAGTGCCCCTTACCTGCAGCGCATGGTCGGGGCTTACCTACGCGACCGGCACATTCGCTATGTGGGTCGGGACGGTAGCGTACATCGGTGGGAGTTTACGTGTGGGGTTCCACAGGGGTCGGTTTTAGGACCACCCTTGTAAGATCTCGCATACGATGTGGTCCTGCGTGTTGACCTCCCCGTCGGCATTAGTATCGTTTGCTACGCAGACGATACCCTGGTTTTGGCCGGCGGGGACACTTGACGAGACTATCCAGCTTGCCGAGCTCGGGGTGGCAAAAGTCGTGGCTTCGATCCGCGAGCTGGGTTTAGAGATAGCG
Organism: Orthosia incerta; assembly: GCA_948252205.1. Lineage (NCBI taxonomy): Eukaryota > Metazoa > Arthropoda > Insecta > Lepidoptera > Noctuidae > Orthosia > Orthosia incerta. Next base: position 28,198,853 of record OX411760.1, read on the forward strand.
CCTCATAAAACTGAGGCGCTATGGTTCCATAGACTGCCGAGAAGCAGAGAGCCGCCCAGCTCGTCAGTGATTGTTGGAGATGCGCAAGTCCAGGTGGGTCGATACTTAAAGTATCTTGGCCTTACCCTGGACGGTCGGTGGGGCTTCGAAGAGCATTTCGAGCGCCTGGTTCCTCGGGTTGGAAAGTCAGTGGGTGCTTTGCATAGACTGCTGCCCAATTTCAGGTGACCTCGGGAAGAAGTTCGCCGCCTCTACGCGGTTGTCGTGCGATCGATGGTCCTTTATGGGGCACCTGTTTGGTCAAACAGACTGTCAGGTGTCCGACGCTGCAGGACCAAAATCAATAGCCTGCAGCGGAAAATGATCATTCGAATCGCACGAGGATATCGAACGGCACGGAACGGTATATTTTGAGGCGGCCACACTCCTGGCACGTTTTCCACCGCTGGACATTTTGGCGGATATGGACGCGAGGGTATATGACTGGATTCACGCCATCCGTCAAAGTGGCAATAGCGTGCCAGGAACCGCTACGGTTAGGCTGAGGCGGCAGGAACTGCGACACGCGCTCGAGCGGTGGCGCGAGCGGCTACAGCAGCCGCAATTCTCGCGCAAGCGCGTTGTCGAAGCCATCCTGCCACACTTCGAAGCCTGGCTGGAAAGAGGGGAGCACATCTCCTACAGGCTCACTCAGGTGCTGACCGGGCACGGTTGCTTCGGTGAGTACCTGAACAGGATTGGGCGAGAGACCACGGCAGATTGCCATTACTGCGGAGGCGACCTTGACTCTGCACAGCACACGCTCGAAGAGTGCCCTGCGTGGGTCTCTGAGCGGTAGGTCTTGGTCGCCAGGATCGGGCGAGACCTGTCTCTGCCAGCGGTTGTGAGGGCCATGTTGGCAGAGACAGAAAACTGGAGAGAAATGGCCTCCTTCTGTGAAACCGTGATGGTTCAAAAGGAGGCTGCCGAGCGGGGTCGTGAGAGGGCCGATCCTGCCCGGAGGAGAAGGCGTCGTGGAGGCAAACGCCTCGACGCCGCCTAAAACGCCGAAACCCCGCCTGCATCATTGGCAGGTGGGACTCCAGGGTCACGGGTGGTCAGATTGGGGATTCTGTCCACCCACCAAGTAACTCTAGGAAAAACGGTGGCACAGTGATCACGTGCTGCCGTGCACAGCGAGGCTCAGGGGAGACGCTCCTCAATTTCCCCAGGGATGTGCCCTAAACGGCGTTGCACAGAGGGGGTTCCGGAGTGGTCATTTAAGAGGTAACGGTGCCCCTTCTAAGTGCTGATGGTGATAACCGGGGTGGTTTTAGTGAGGTAAGAATCCCACACTCCCTGGTCTTTTTCCCCAAAAGTCCAGGCGCCTTTTGAAGGTTCCCCCCGTAAACAAAAAAAAAAAGGCATCAGCGTCAATGGCGAGTACATCACTCACCTTTGGTTTGCCGGCGATTTAGTGGTCATGGCTGAGACCATGGATGACCTCAGTACAATGCTCGATGACCTCAGTAGCTAGAGCTTCCGAAAGAGTGGGTCTTAGGATGAACATGCACAAACCCAAGATGATATTGAATGCCCATGTTAGATGTGGGGAGGGTACCCACATCTAACATGATCAAGATCAGAAAATAATTATGATCACGAATCTTTAGCCACATCATGAAGTAGTCGTGCGTCTAACCACATCATGAGCGTTCGATGTTCTATTTCGCACACCTTCATAAAATGATCAATTCTAAGATCTGGCCACTACAGATACACAATTGTTAGCCACGCTCTGTGTTCTGTTTGACTACCTTCACTTGCCCGACAGGTGAAAGCATAAATTAAAACATAAAAACATTACAATAACAAACGTTAGCCACAGCTTCAGACACAAATAAAAAACCAAGACACAGCGCTGCGAAGGATACAGTGAAGAATGCCAAAACTACGCGCGCGATTCGTTTAACTAAACTCAGTTTACAGCGTTCTGCAAATACAGCATTCTGATTGGTAGTTTCTCAGCGGTACCAACCAATCAGAACGCTAAACGCGAAATTTGTATTTATGTATTATCTGTAAGATCTGTGTACCGTCAGGGCATGTAGAAACATTAGAAGCTACTGTTGATCCTTAAACATTTTGTTTATGTTATTTCTAAAGGTATATATGCTTACAAATAATATGACAATTGCACAAAGTAACTTATTGTATGTGTATCGACTAAATGGCGCAGCGGTGAGCGCACATCAGCATTGCAAGAGTTAGTAGCGAACAGTTGCCTGGTTCGCAACCTGTTGTAAAAACTGAGTTTAGTTGAACTAATCGCGATTAGTTTCATTGGTGAAATCGGCCGTTAGAGGCATTTGTTTCTCTTTGGTAGGTTAAATATGCATTACGAGTAACATTATCTTTTTGCTTTCGTCCCATTTCTAAGTATAATAATAATATGCTTTATCTATAATTTACCAAACCAACAAAACTATCCAACACGACCATCACTCGCCTCGCTAGCAAACTGATAGACATGTCGCCGTGCCAGCCAGAGCCGTGATTGGTCGGCGTTCGCCGGCGCGCGCGGGTAGTCTATATCTATACTATATATAATATATTATATTATATATATATTATGTAAGTTTGTATGTAGGGGGTAATCTCAGGAACTACTGGTTGGAATTGAAAAATTCATTTTGTGTTAGATAGTCCATTTATCGAGGAAGGTTATAGGCTATATAACATCACGCTACGACTAATAGGAGCGGAGCATAAATGAAAAATGTTGCAAAAATGGGAAAGAATATTACTTTTTGAGGGCTTCCGTTGCGTGCGCTGCGTAAACGGTTTCAGTTATGCAATCATGTATGTAGGGCAGGTAGGGTAGGTGTAGGGGAGGTGTAGGGTAGGTGTAGGGTAGGTGTAGGGTAGGTGTAGAGTAGGTGTAGGGTATGTGTAGCGTAGGTGTAGGGTAGGGTAGGTAGGATAGGGTAGGTACGTAGCCAGTTGACGGGAGCGAAGCCGCGTGGGACAGCTAGTCTTTGATACACACACAGGCGATGCGCGCCCATTGACAGTTTGACAAATGCCGACGGACGGCACGTGTAAGATAGAGGTAATTTTTATTTCGTTAACCGGTATTAATAAAGGTTGTTTTGAATATTTAAAAATTAAGGTAACCTTTTAAATAAAATACCTGGAGCTAACCGAAACATACCGGTATTAATCATACCGGTTTCGGTCCCTGCTTATAACACTCAGTTATGTTAGCAGGTATCATTTGTAGTTTCAGTTTACTGGTATTATAATTTTTTATCAACTAAGATAACGATTTATAACCAGTAAAAAAGTGTAGATACCACTGTATTTTTTGGTTCAAGATTATTCAATTCAATTCAATTTTATTCATGAACAATTTACATTGTGTTTGAACTCTTAATCTAAATAAATAAATAAAACCACATTCATTAAAATTATAAAACTAACACATTCATAATACAATCATTTTCCTAGTACAATTTAAACTTGAATGTTTAAATTGTACAGTTAAAATTCAATAACATTATAAGCTATTACATAATTATTATTACCCAGTCTCACATTAACTAATATCAAATTTAAAACGTGGATGTGTCATTGTCTGTCGAATACAGACATTTCTCCAATAGGAACGCCTTGATTGTTGACTTAAATGGGCTCTTGTAAATTATGTTTTTTATGTCTAATGGCAACCTGTGAAAAATCCAAACTGCTTGATATTGAGGACTATGACTTACTTGGCTTAATGTCCTACATCCCCTTGATGGTGCAAAGAGCGTGCACAGCAGTCCTCCATCGCGATCGGTCTTGAGTGTCACGCTTCACCTCGTTCCACGTTATACCGATGCTCGTCGCTTCGGCCAACACGGTGCGACGCCAGGTTTGACGGGGTCGGCCACGCTATCTTTTGCCTTAGGGTTTCCAATCCAGCGCTTGCTTCGGTATATGATCAAAATCCCTTCACAGCGTGTGGCCAATCCAACTCCATTTGCGACGCTTGATCTGGCGGTTCCGTATGGTGCCGGACGTAAAGAATATCACTATCCCATGTCTTCCCGTGGGTGTCGTAAGAGGCGACTAAGGGACAAACCAAAGAATGGGCAGCAGCGTTCTCTGTGCTTCTACAACAACCTTCTACAAAACCGCCCCATGAATAGCACAAATAAAAAATGGCCCCTAGTGCCCGGTAGCCTGCCTACCCTCGACTACGGTAGCGGTCGAGGTTACGGCATGGCAAGGGGTGCCAAGAATCTCCGGATGAGATCCGGCTACCCAAACAATCACCGACGACTGTACCTGGTAACGTACAACACGCGTACACTTCGGACCGACGAGAAGATCACCGAACTCGAAGAGGGATTGAGCAGGTTGCGATGGAGTATTATAGGGTTATCTGAAGTCCGAAGAGAGGGGGAGGACTCGATAATCCTCAAATCCGGTAACCTGCTCTATTTCCGAGAGGGTGACCGGCAGTCCCAGGGTGGTGTCGGGTTTATCGTCCACAAGTCCCTTGTGAACAACATGGTGAAGATCGAGAGTGTGTCGACCAGGGTGGCGTTCCTTATACTCAGAATATCCTCAAGATTTTGGCTGAAGGTCATACAGGTCTACGCCCCAACCTCAGCACACCCCGACGACGAGGTAGAGACCATGTATGAGGATATCGCCAGAGCCATGCATGGTTTCAAAACTCACTTCACCGTTGTCATGGGGGACTTCAACGCGAAACTGGGCAAACGAGACGAGGATGAGCTGTCAGTGGGGCAATTTGGAGTTGGACGACGGAACCACCGGGGTCACCAACTGGCCAGTTTTATGGAGAAGGAGGGCCTCTTTATGATGAACTCCTTCTTCAAAAAGCGTGAACACAGGAAGTGGACCTGGCAGAGCCCCGATGGTGCAACAAAAAATGAGATCGACTTCATCATGTCAACCAAGAAGCAAATGTTCAATGATGTCTCTGTGATCAATTCGGTAAAAACCGGGAGCGATCCGGTGATCACTCCCGGTTTTAAGATGGTAAGAGGCACATTGAACATTAATATTAAGCTTGAAAGGTCTCGACTAATGAAGTCCACGCTCCGTCCAGCACAGATCCAGGTCCAAAACCCCAAGAGATTTCAGCTCGAACTCCAGAATCGATTCGAGTGCCTAGGGAGCTCCGTGGACGACTACGCCGACGGGTTCGTGGAAGCTGTTCATACGGGTCTAAGTTTTTTCAAGACCCGTCGTACAGATAGAAACAAAAAGCTCTCTGATCCTACCCTCAAGCTTATGAAGGAGAGGCGTGAGATGATCCTGCAGTCTCCAGTATCTGGCGTGATGTGTGTATTCTATTCTTTTCTATTCTATTTTCTATTCAGATGAGGCGTGCAAATACCGGCAGCTCAATAGACAGATCTCTAAATCCTTGAAAAGAGACCTCCGCCGCTTTAATACCGAGCGTGTTAAAGACGCGATCGAGCGAAATAAAGGCTCCAAGGTTTTTTCAAGGGATCTGGCTATTGGGCAGAGCAAGCTCACGAAACTGAAGACCGACGATGGCAGGATCGTATCCGCCAAACCGGAGCTTCTGAGGGAGATCGAGAGATTCTATGAGCAGTTGTACACATCAATCAAAATCAGCAAGCCCGTTGCGAGTCTAGCAAACGACCCAAGACCTAGCTTGACCCGGCAATATACCGAAGATATTCCGGACGTCAGCCTGTACGAGATTAGGTGGATGATGACGGAATCACGGCTGAACTCCTGAAGGCGGGTGGAAAACCGGTCCTTAAGGCCCTTCAGAAGCCATAGGCTTGGTGAAGGGGTGTGGTGGTACTCTTCTTCAAGAAGGGCGACAATTCCCGGCTGAAGAACTATAGGCCCATCTCACTTCTTAGCCATGTCTACAAGTTGTTTTCAAGAGTCATCACGAATCGTCTCGCGCGCAGGTTTGACGATTTCCAGCCTCCCGAACAAGCCGGCTTCCGAAAAGGCTTTAGCACCGTAGACCACATACATACGCTGCGGCAGGTTATACAGAAGACCGAAGAGTATAACCTGCCTCTCTGTTTAGCGTTTGTGGACTACGAGAAAGCTTTCGATTCGATCGAGACTTGGGTTGTACTGCAGTCTCTCCAACGGTGCCAGATCGACTACCGGTACATTGAAGTGTTTGTACAAGAACGCCATTATGTCAGTCCGTCTTCAGGGTCAGACCTCGAAACCAATTCTTCTCCGGCGCGGCGTGAGACAGGGAGACGTCATTTCTCCGAAACTGTTCACTGCTGCGCTGGAGGATGTCTTCAAGGTTCTGGATTGGAGAGGGCTTGGCATCAACGTTAATGGCGAGTACATCACTCACCTTCGGTTTGCCGACGACATAGTGGTCATGGCTGAGACCATGGAGAGCCTCAGTAAAATGCTCGATGACCTCAGTAGAGCTTCCGAAAGAGTGGGTCTTAAAATGAACATGGACAAAACCAAGGTTATGGTGAATGCCCATGTTACACCCACTCCTATAAAGGTTGGATACTCTACACTCGAAGTTGTGGGCGACTATGTCTACCTGGGACAAACGATCCAATTGGGTAGGACCAACTTCGAGAAAGAGGTCATCCGTCGAATCCGACTCGGCTGGGCAGCGTTCGGGAAGTTGCGCAGAACGGATGGCCGATGGGGCCGAAAAGTTCTGGAATGGCGATCGCGAACCGGAAGACGATACGTTGGAAGGCCTCCCACTAGGTAGTTGTGTAATTTACAGATCAGTGTGTTGTGGTCGACGCAGTCGAACGCTTTTGAGACATCGCGACATATTTGTCGACATATTTCTCTGTTTGTCTGGAGAGATTTGATGTTATCATCAATCAATCATCAATCAATACATATTATAAATCTGTAGAAAAATATTTTTTGTACATCGAAAAAAATTCCAAAAAAAAATCTTTTTACAAAAATATACCACCGGGTAATCTATTCTGGTGTAGGTATAAGAAACTTACCAAACAACTTGTTTATTAGGTAGGTACCACTAAAAAGTGAAAAATAAAAAAATCTTTTTACAAAAAAATACCACCGACTTCCAAATAAGAAAACTACAAAGTGAAAAATAACTTTAGTTTTGGAAGTCGGTGTCTTTCATAGGTACCATTTTTTTGCGTTATGGACACCGACTTCCAAAACTAAAGTTATTTTTCACTTTGTAGTTTTCTTATTTGGAAGTCGGTGGTATTTTTTTGTAAAAAGATTTTTTTATTTTTCACTTTTTAGTGGTACCTACCTAATAAACAAGTTGTTTGGTAAGTTTCTTATACCTACACCAGAATAGATTACCCGAATATCATGAAACTTGAACAAAACCGATCAAATGAGGGATCTGCTTACCCCTTAAGAGCGTACTGGCGTGATGTTATGTTATGAAATGATATTAACAATAAACAGACATGCGATTGCAGCAGTCCCGAGAGATTTGCCGTTATTTATTTAAGAGTTCTGTTGTATATCTTCGAAGATCTTCATCAGATCTTCACCAAATTAAAATGGGACCAATTTCGGAACATAAAATCGGTCCACAATTGAAGGAAATATCGGTGAAAATACATTTAAAAAAAACATACAAGAAGTCGAACATAGAACCTCCTCTTTTTTCGAAAGTCGGTTAAAAAAATAGCCAGGGTGTTAAAGGATAACCAACAGAACCCATTTCTAGCATTTTTGGAATTTTTGTCTGTTTGTCTGTTTACTTGTGCACGCATCACGTGAAATGTACGAAACCAATGTAGATAACTTTTATACATAAAAATTGTGCGTATCTTGAAGAATTACTTAGTTTTTGTTTCATCGCAATCGGTTCACTCTATCAAAAGTTAGATGAATTTAAAGTGTTCAAGAAGTAAAATTATCACAGCTCACGCAATTCAGTTACTCGGACAGTTGAACTCGCTATTCGATAGATGGCGTTGTGCATTTAAAGTAATTTTCTGAATCGCGGTGTTAAGATTTTACGCGAAAGAAAGACACTAGAAAAAAAAAATTGGTATGTAGTATGTATATTTTTGAGTATGTGGAGTAGGCAGGCAGGATGGTAAGTATGGCAGGCAGATGACGGGAGCGAAGCCGCGGGCACAGCTAGTTAATAATAATAATTTATTCATTCAAAGCCTAATACACATTGAGAGAATTGACAGAAGAAATACAATGATAAGGCTACATTAGTATTAGTACAGTACATGCAAAAAGCTAGAAACATTATGACATCCAAACTAGGACATGTCCTATGTATGTGTATGTCAGGAGTCAGGGTTCCTTCCTTGCTGGTCACAATATGTATATAAATTATTTATTCGTAATTTAATTTATCAGTAAATTATTTTGGCATTTAATAAAATTTAATTTAATATTTCCAATTTTTTTAATGTAATTGAGATTAGTTAATATTCTAATAACAAATAATATTATAGTGCCGCTAACAGTAAAGTTTAATAAATAAAAATAAATAAATAGAGTTATGTTTGATTTCTCTGCATTATTTCATAATTATGTGTGTGAAATGAATTAGCGTGTTTATGTGTGTGAATATGAAGTGTGTAGGGTATTGTAGAATGTATTTCGATCTGGATTTACCGAGCGATGTCTGCCAACAAGTCCTCTGTTTCCTGGTAGGTAAGATGAAAAAGCCAATCCGTCACCTTCATTTTACGATTTATTCTGCCGAGGTGAAATAAGTTCAAATGTCTATTTGCCTGTTTGTACAGTTTTACACTAAGGATAAAGTAGTGTTTACTCGCAAACATTGTTCTGGTCCGGTCTTATTTGAATATTGTGTATCTAATTCTACCACGGGGCTCACGCGACTTGTGTTTACGGGTTATGGTTTTAAGAATGTAAAGCTGCCTTACCGTGAAGCCTTCACAGTCAGCGTAAAGCTGAGCTGTAGGGTACCTGAAGGGTCTCTTTGTCATCACCTTCAGAACAGCTCGCTGGGCGTTCTCAAGCTGTAGGAGTGTAGACTTCGGGTGTCCACCCCATACTGTCAAGCAGTAGCAGAGATTGGCATAATGCCAGATACACCAACCTCAAGGTTTTAGTGTCCGCAGACTGACGAAGTCTTTTAAATATAAATATGAGCCTACGAGCTCGAGTTGTGACAATTTCAATTTGTTTGTGCCAACGGAAGCTCTGATCTATATGCACACCCAAATATTTAACACAGGGAGATCGAGCGATATTCAAGCAGCAGCAGTCAGGGGAAGACATCGAGTACGTATGCGCCTTAACTGCAAAAGTCTTCGGGGGGCTGAAGGTCAGCCCTCATTGCAAAGGGTGTAAACAAAGTTTTGTCAACATTTAGTGCCAAAAGATTTTCAGACAGCCAGGCCATGACAATCCTTAGGCCATGCTCTGCATTTTGCTTCGTTTGGCTCCAGTCAACCCCATCCACAATGAGAGCCGTATCGTCAGCATATGTGAAGATTTTACAGTTTGGAAGAGTGACGTTGCACAGCTCATTTATGAAAATAATAAATAATGTGGAACCCAGGATGCTTCCTTGGGGGACGCCACAGTGCATTTTCTCCTCGCCGCTCAAGAGATCCCCTATTTTCACAACTTGTACACGATCGTGCAAATAGTCACTAAACACTTTTAAGGGGATACCTCTAACTCCTATGCGTTCCATTTTTTTATTTTTTATTTATTGATAGGCTCGCGCTTGACCACTATCTCACCTGATGGTAAGTGATTATGTGGTCGACGATGTAGCACGCTTGTCTAGAAGAAACCTAATCACTCTTGACTTAAAGACTCCCAGGTTGTTGCTATCAGGAAATACAGGCTCTGGCAGGGAATTCCACTCCTTAGCTGTACGCATAATGAAAGTACTGCCAAAACGTTTGGTGCGTATAGGTGGGATGTCCACCATGTACCGATGACGCATCGCCGTACGTCTTGTAGTCCGATGATGGAATGGGCTAGGAGGAATTAGTTCATGCAATTCCATCGCACACTCCCCGAAATGTAACCGATAAAAAACCGACAGACTGGCAACTTGGCGCCGATGTTCAAGGCTCTGGAGCCTAGACTCAACCAATATCTCATTGCCGATGAGCCTCTTGGCCCGTTTTTCGATCGACTCCAGTGCATCCAGCTGGTACTTGGCAGATCCATCCCAGAAATGAGAGCAGTACTCCATGCATGACCGAACTTGCGCTTGGTACAAGTGGAGCAACTGTTCTGGCGTGAAGTAACGTCTCACCTTTGCAAGGATCCTCAACTTTTTGGCAGCCAGTTGAGCTGTTGCCTCAATGAATGCACCAAAATTGACGGTTGATGTCAGCGTAACGCCAAGAAGCTCAAGATGGTCCGTTATCGGCACGGTCACACCACGGAAAGAAGGAGCCCAGTGGAATTGGCTCCTTTTTGCGGAAAAAAGACACGCCTGGGTTTTAGCTGCATTAAACCTGACCAGATTGGCAACGCCCCATTCGGAGACTGCCTGCAAGGACAGGTTCAGGCGCCCCACCATGGCCTCCCGGAGAGACTGGATCTGAGGCCCGGCAGCACGAGCGTTGGACAAGTATCTCTCAGCAACAGTGCTGTCGTCTGCATACCCAAAGTTGCCAGGTTTTAGCAGATCATTTATGTGCAACAAGAACAGTGTTGCTGAGAGTACCGACCCCTGAGGGACCTCGGCGTTGATATCCAGTTGGTCAGATGAGCGGCCATCAATAACCACTCGTATAGACCGGTCCTTCAGGAAGTCTGCGATCCAATCGCACAGTCCACCGGGCAGACCGAATGAATGAAGCTTACCGATAAGGCTCTCGTGCCAGACCCTGTCGAAAGCCTTCGAGATGTCGAGGGAGACAGCAAGCGCTGCCCCGTGTCTCTCGACGGCCTCACTCCAGATGTGAATGGCATACGCTAGAAGATCCCCAGTTGACCGATTTTTGCGGAAGCCATATTGGTGGACACTGAGGATGTCGTTAGCTTCTAGGTATGCCAGGAACTTGGAGTTGAGCACCCGTTCCATACTTTTGCAGAGGATGGACGTAACGGAAATGGGTCTGTAACGGATAGGAATTTAATACCGTAGTTCTGGATGCCTAAGCGCTTTACTGTTGTTGCGGCTTGTGAATGTGTTGCCTTACAACACATTTACATTGAAAGATCGAATTTTGTGTGCCTAGCGGTATGGGAAAGTTAATGTTAAGGTCAAGGGAGTGTACCAGGAACTGAACCGTTTTGTGTTTTTACACACTTCATTAGCTCCTGACTGATCCCTTTCATACTCTGCTGTTTGAATGCTATAGTTTTTTTTGAACATAGGTTGGTGTTCTGTCACACGGGGCAGCGATTAGGGGCTGGTACACAATCGCCCATTCCAGGATGTTAGTGTGTGGACTGGTAAGATTTTTGCCCCATTTGCCTGTTAAGATTCTGCCTGCTGTATGTACAGGTCTTCTGATTTGTACTGATGTTGATTTGATTTGTAGGGCTATCTCCATGGCTGCTGTTGGGGTGGTTCTCATGCAGCCAGTAGTAGCTGAACAGGCCAGTCGTTGGAATCATTGTAGTCTGGTAATAGTGGTCGAGAGTTCCGTCCTTGTCCACCAAACCAGAGCGCCATAGGCCAACATTGGCCTGATCACCGCTTTGTATAGCCCCAAAGTGATCTTAGGAGAAAGTTCCCAAGTTTGTCCTAACATTTTCTTGCATAGGTAGAGTGCAATTGTGCTCTTATTAAGTTTGTAGTCAATATGCTTGTTCCAGAGCAGTTTGCTATCAAGGATCACCCTCAAGTACTTGACTTCATCATTAAGTGTTAAAACGTTTTGGAATCCTATGGGGTCCATGGGTTCTTTTGGTAGTGAACATTATTAGTTCTGTCTTTTACTTACCTTATTTGATACTATTCAGACTGTAAAATATTATGTTTATGTTGTTTTAACTCTTCTCAGCTGATGGAAATACAATTGCTCCCTAATTGTGTAAGATCTAGATCATACTGACTTTGTATCCAAACAGTCTATAAGGACTTAACCCTTGACATGATCACTGTTTTTGTTACAATTTCAGAGGCTCTCTACCAGTATGTGACAACCATGGTGTGTGTAGCCATCAAAGGTGTACCCATCATTGGAGTAATTCACTACCCCTTCCCACCAAGGACATACTGGGGATGGTACACCAAGAAGCCATCCAGCAACATGCCCATTGTGGGCCATGTAAGTTTAAATTGCAGTATTAAATACTATAAAGATTCAGGTTATTCAGCATCAGCAAAAATCCGTAAAGTTTCATCTAAAATTCCAAATATCAGTCCTTAATGTACGATTTCAACCAAGCGGGCCGCGCCATTTTGTAACGTCGAAAGAAATTGAACCGACTATGAAGCAGTTAAATGTCATATTTAAATGGAGGACGACCGGCTACCGCGTTGCACGTGGAGATCCAAACAGGTCGATTATTTATTATTTAAATTCCATGCAAATTTGACATTTTGCAATCGGTTCAGTTTCTCTCAATACATTGCAAAAAGCGTTTCCGGTTAAGCGGTCCGCTCGGTGGAAATCAAATCATTCATTACAAATTTAACATCAAATTATAACCCAAAATCTGTGCTATATCTGTAGTTATAATAAACAAACTAAACCTCGTCCCATCCTACCTCTCAATTATGAATTTAATCATAGAGTATTTAACACAATGGCACAAATCACCTTATCCACAAATGCCTTACAGAAAGAGGAGAACAAGGAGCACCCTAGAGTGGTAGTCTCCCGGTCACACCCCGGCAAGGTGACAGAAATAGCAACCGCAGCCTTTGGCCCGAAGACCACCGTCTCCTCAGCCGCGGGCGCCGGCTACAAAGTCATGGAGGTCGTGAACGGCACTTATGACGTCTACCTTCACGCCACCACCATCAAGAAGTGGGACTTGTGTGCCGGAGACGCGATCATAAAAACAGTTAAAGGTAAAATGACGACAATCAAAGGTGAATCCATTGACTATTCAGCGGACAGTGACGTGAAGGTTACTGGAGGCATCCTGGTCACCAGGTTTGACCATGAATACTACCTGGATAAGTTACCTGCAGTGATGGATGGGGTACATTAGTGAAGTGACTTGTTATGATTGAATAATAACGTGATAATAATGTTGTTAAGTATGGCTAAGTCGGAAGTTGAATCATGTTTATATATCTGTCAATTTGGCATATCGAGTTTTAGAAATATTTGTTTTTAGTTATGGTGGGCCCGTGGCCCGTGGCTGCTCGCCTCTCGTACTTGAGCTCGTGAGTGCAAATCCAAGCAAGTACCAATGTTACTTTTGCAATTCATATGTACCTGCTTTTTAGGGTTCCGTACGCAAAGGGTAAAAACGGGACCCTATTACTAAGACTCCACGATCCGTCTGTCCGTCTGCCACTAGGCTGTATCTCATGAACCGTGATAGCTAGACAGTTGAAATTTTCACAGATGATGTATTTCTGTTGCCGCTATAACAACACATACTAAAAACAGAATACAGTAAATATTTAAGTGGGGCTCCCATACAACAAAAAGTGTTTTTTTTTTGCCGTTTTTTGCTATAATGGTACGGAACCCTTCGTGCGCGAGGCCGACTCGCACTTGGCCAGTTTTTTAAGTTTATCTTGGTCATTGGTGAAGAAAATCATCGTGAGGAAACATGGGTCAATGGGGCGTGGACTTAAAATAATATAGGTAAGTTGGAAATCGCCAACCCACTTTGAGCAAACGTGGTGCTGGTGGTAAATGCTCGTGCCTTCTCTGACTGAGAAGAAGCCTTTGCCCTGCAATGGGGCAGTACCAGACTGGTATCTAAATATCTGTTTATATAGAGCGTTGCCTCTCTCATTCATAATTGAAATTTCCTTTCTAAAACTCGATGTGTTCATTTGCGGGGACTTTGTTGTGTTGGTGTAGTATTGATCGACATAGGTTGGGTATGTGTTACTGGTCCACACCAGTAACACACCCACCCAATATTTCAGACATAATATTTTATCCGCATGTTTCTATGCTGAATGAGCTGAACTGAACACTGATAAAACTAATGAATTTCTGGTTTATCAAAGTAAAATAAGAGTAGATAATTAATTATTATGGCCGATATTGACTAATTATTGAAAATGTGTGGGCTTGGGCTGTGCAGTAAAATTATGATGAATTAAAGTGATTAAAGGTTGTAATGAGTCTCACTGCAACAATCGATCGATGTTATTGATTGACGTCATTTCCTGTAGGAACTGTCGATCGACGTGTGATCAACCCCATCATCGATCGATCGATCGACTAATGCAAGAACCACAATTACATGGCGTGGCTTGTCGAGGCGCTGAGTGTGCACACTAAGCTGGCGTGTCGTGGCGCGCTCTGGGCTATTTCTGATCATTTTTATCGAACATCGTGTGGACGTAAATAATGTTTACTTCGGATGATGATTTCAATGGAGACCTTCAATTTCCCATATAGCGCTTTTTGGTAGCCGTAACGAAACAATTCGACACTGTCGCGTCGCCACTGAATTGTTTTGGAAAAAATGTTTGGTCGGGGAGTCGTATTAGTTTCGCCGCTACGACAAAAAATGGGGAACAGTCGACACAGTAACATTTGGTTTTAAAGTAACGTTGCCGTGTTGCTGTGTGGTAACATTGTTCTAAGACTGCAACCACTTCTCAGATATCATTCGTTCGTTCGCTTTTTGTTCTGTGACGTGAAGTTAAAAAAAAAAATAAGAAGAAAACATCATGCAGCCCAATGATATTCTTTCTATACACTCACAAAACAACCGAAAAAAGTGTGCCGCACAGCAGCGGCAGCACAGATACCTACACACTTAATTTTCATTCATCTGACCATCTTTAGTCGCGCCACAACCCCAACCAACATTCTGGCGTAATCGGTAGAGAGCAGACCGCTCCGCGCCACGCCACGACATTCAAATGTGCCTCTAACTAAATGTATGAAACCGATATACAGGGTGTCTGGTGGCAGATTTATGTTTTGAAATACGAAAATATCAAAAAGTAATAAATGGTGTGCAGGGAGGGTGGTGTCGTTTGAATCAGTGATTGTGCGGATTTCTGTCACGATGTTGCAGTGGTCGACAGAGCATCGCGCGTTCGCCATCGAGGCATTTTTCAAGACGTAATTGCTCGGCGACAATTTTGTTCACACTTCGATATTCGTCGGATAAGTGATGGGCCGAGTGTGAATTTAATTCGTTCTCACCCATCGTTCTCATTGCACACATGGTTCCAACAGGACGGTGCGACCGCACACACGGCCAGGGCTTCGAAAACTTGCTTTGGGAAGCTTTCCCTCAAATACTGATTAGTCGCTTTGGGGACATCCCATGGCCACCGAGGTCCCCGGACTTAAGCCCAATGGTTTTTTTTATGGGTCTACCTTAAAGACAGAGTTAACATTAACAATCCCCGAAATCTTGTGAACTTAAAAGAAAATATTCGTCGAGAAAACAGCACAATTGAACCAAGTTAAATGCAACGTGTGGCGCTTAACACGAGGCTCCGTTTTGAACAGTGTGTGCAACTTGTTGGAAAACATTTGGATGTATTCTTATAAAAATGAAATCCGCATTATTATTCTGTCGTTCAATATTATAATTAAAACGATATGTCAAATAGATATTTTTTTTATTTAACTTTGAAAATATAAATCTGCCGCCAGACACCCTGTTTATGTTTCTGGCACGTTGTTTCCGCCATAACACCCTTACTAATCGCGTGACCTGACAAGTTCTCCTATATATAGATATACCTATGTAAGTTCGAATTCGAACTAATATTTCTCTTTTAATATTAGGAAGGTAAAAAGAAGGTTTTTACCTTCCTACATAACTACTACCATCGTCGATGAATGTCAGTACCTATGTATTTCTTGTTATCATGTGTAGTAGGGGTTATGGGTCCACATAAATCACTATGTATTCATTCTAGTAGGTATTCTGTTACTGTTCTTTCTTTCTTTTCCTTTAAAGGGTAGCCTTGTTTGTCTTCCTTTTAGGCATGGTTCGCATATTTTTTCTGAAATACTGATCTTATATGAAATCTACTTTCTTTGTTTTAACTTTGCACGTTCCAACTTCTTAAGCTATTCATATACTTCATTACCAACACTGTATACTTTATCTGCCTGTTTCTCAATTTCTGGCTTGAACTGTATCTTATACAGGTTGTTTTCACACTTGCCTTCTTTTATTAGTTTTTATTTATAGTATATTCTAACTTTTCTGTCATCAAATTCTATTTTGCATCCAGCACTTTACAGACAACATATTGCAACGACTATTCCATCCTCGGCTGTCATATTCTGTTCCCTAATTTTTCCTTTCTTTGTAGCAACTATCTGCCGCGCTGTTTTGCTGTAGTCTCTTTTTCTTAAAATAATTCTGCACTGTTCACTAGGTGGTCTGTCGCTCCGGAATCACAAACAAACACTATTGTATTTTCTGCAATTGACATCAAAATTTCTTTATCCGCTGCGAAGAAAGACAGGCCCAACTCTTCTTGTTCTTCTGTTTCTGTGTTCATTGTATTTCTATTCTTCTTGAACTTGCATTCTGACTTCAAATGGCCCTTTTTGCCCGCAGTTGTAACACTCAAATGGAAATGGTTTTTTGCCATTACTTGTTTTAGGTGGTCTGTCGCTCCGGAATCGCTACTTTTCTGGTGGTTTAGATGCTGATGAACGCTTTTCTTTTCTAGCTTGAAATACTTCGATGCTTTCTACTAGTCCCTTTTTTTCGTTTCCCCATCAAGGAGCCTTCTTCTTACAAACTCCATAGTTATCGTTTGACTGTTAATCGTTTCTATGGCTGATACTATATTATCATAGGTGTTTGGCATAGCCAACAGTAGATAAAATATCAGCTTCAACATTCATTGCGCGTCAACTGCGAGAATCGGGTGCAGACCCCTGCACCCGATTCTCGCAGTTGACGCGCAAGCTTGTCAAATTCCAGGACAAAATCACTGAGCGTAGTTTCCTCATTGTGCTTTATGGTTAGTAGTTTCTTTCTTGCTAGGAGTTGCGATGTTATTCCGGTTGACAAATATGTTGCTTTCAATTTCTCGTGGAGTTTCTAAGTCTTTTATAATTTCAAGATGCACAATAATGCTTTTGAATTTTCTTGTTTTTGACACATCAGCTGGTTTTTTCTGTTCTTCAATTTCTTCTAACAAATCGAATTCTTACCACACGATTTTAAACGGTAGAACCTGTTTCCAAAATCTGTGCCGGCGAAGGGGACGATGCCATAACGATTTTTCTTTTCGTCCTCCATTTTCTTAACTGTCTTAGGTCTAGATCCGTTTTCTCAAGCGATCTGGTCTGAGCTGATACATAACCTTTTAATTAAAAGGGGTTGGTGGATCTTTGACGACTCCCAATAAAACAGCTTTCCTCTTATAATAAGGCTCTTTTATATCTGTAGTACTTGAATAAATACAACGATGAGCTAGCGTCAGACCATAGAGTTATATCGTAGACCAGTGTTTCACAAACATTGTTCTGCCATGGCCCGGTAATTTTCACACTGCCCCTTCGTGACTCACTTAATACATGGTTTTAAAGTCAAGCTGGATACATTAAGTAAAATAATATACATTTATTGTTAGTAAAAATGTTTTAATATTATTTCGGTATCGCCGATTTAGTGTGAAGTATGAAGCTGCTGCTTATTGTTTACAAAAGTACCTACGTAGACATGGCTAAGAAGATGAACCTATAATTCTTCAACTGGGCATTGTCGCTCTACTTGAAGAAGAGTACACCCCTGCACCATACCTGTGGCGTTTTTCTTTCGAGTATGACGCAATCAAATAGCTTCCAACGGGCCTTAAGTATCGATTTTCCACGCAACTGCAGGAGTACGGCCACAGAACAGAGAAGACAGTAGAAATCGCATAAAGCTTTATTAGTATCGGAACCAGCGTACCCAAACTCACACATATACAGTTTATTTGTATTTCATAACACTAAGAAATCTTTGGTGAGATTGGTAGTTTAATTTTTAGATGAAAGTAGAAAATATGTCAGTCGTCGCTTATTTGAAAATAAACCACAGCTTTATGACAATAGAGTTGGTTTATTGTCTACTCTTTTTGAGTATTTATTACTTTTTTCGTTTAAAGCGCACACGGAATAGTTTAATGAGCAAGTTACGCTACCCGCCGCTAGATGTCACTATAGTAAATTCATTTAATTTAAAGCCGTATTTCGTTACCGATAAGACTTATATTTGCGTAATGAGGTCATTACTACTCGTCCTCCTGTAGTGATGTACCACGGTCGTTGACTTATTTATCGACATTCCGTTTTATTTTCAAACAAAATACAGTTTAGTTTAAAAAAAAAACGTTACCCCACACTAGGAATTTCTCCTGTATCGTGGGTGCGTTTACAAACATATAATTTCACAAACACAAACACCCAGAGCCGGAACAACTATTTGTAGATCATATAAATATTTGTTTCGTGCGGGAATCGAACCCGCGACACGCAGCGCAGCAGTCAATCGCTCAACCACTGCGCCAACCGTGCGCCCAATAACTAGAGTCGATAAATATTATTATGTTTGTAATCAAGTTTTTATATAAATTTATTCCAATACTTACGATTTTTAGAAAGTATTATTAAGATATTTTATGGTAAACTGCTGATCCGATTTTAAAAATGATTCTATTGATACAAAGATGGGCGTATCTTTGTATGTGGTGTTTTTGTTCTATCAATAGAATTATAGAATACAATACTCTTTATTATGTACACCATATAAGTTACAGAAAGTATAGACGACTTACGCCGACGACTTTTTCCTACTCCTCCGTTATTATTTTCTGATTAATTTCGTTGCGAGATCCAAGACAGTTAAATTCATTCTCCGGGACTTCGTCGAGCTTCATTGCCTCGGCGCTTTTCTGGTGGTCGCCACTGTTGATTCTGGCTTTCAGGAGTTGCAGTGGTTTGGGAATAGTGCGGATTTTGGGAAATGTCCCAAAAAAAAGTATAGACGAAGAAAACATTACACTGGGTGGCACAATGGGCGGCCTTATCGCTAAAAGCGATCTTTTCAAGACAACCTTTTCATGGATTTAAAAAATGAAAGGAAAGACAGTACTGTACGTAGTCATTGGTGTACTATTATTAATTACAAGCTGTGACCGCGGCTTCGCTCCCGTCATCTGTTTGCCAACCCTACCCTACTTACCTTCCTGCCTACCCTACTTACCTACCGACCATATTTGTTTCTATAGTCATCAATCTTTCGCGGAGAATCTTAACACCGTGATTCAGAAAATGACTTCAAATTCACAACGCCATCTATCGAATATCGAGTTCAACTCTCCGAGTATCTGAATTGCGTGTGTTGTGATAATTTTACTTCTTGAACACTTTAAATTCATCTCACTTTTGATAGAGTGAACCGATTGCGATGACACAAAAACTAAGTAATTCTTCAAGTTACGCACAATGTTTATGTATAAAAGTTATTTACATTGGTTTCGTACGTCACGTGATGCGTGCACAAATAAACAGACAAAAATTCCAAAAATGCCGGAAATAGGTTCTGTTGGTTATCTTTTAACACACTGGCTATTTTTTTTTGGAAATATTTTCGATGTACAAAAAATACTTTTCTACATATTTATTATATGTATTGATGATTGATGATGCGATAGACTATACTACAAATGCAATACGTCCTACTGATATGGGAAGCTTACGCTTTCGCCTGCGGCTACACTCTTATTATGATTAGCTTGACTAACTTCCTTAATGAACTGATGAAATTTAGGTCTATACACCAGTAGATCTTAAATTTCAGACTAACACATAAGCCACTTTTTAACTGACTTAAAAAAAGAAGGAGGTTCTATGTTCATGTGTTATTATTATTACACTTTGTTGATTTTGAAGGCTGTTGTCTTTTTAACCGACTTCAAAAAAAGGAGGAGGTTCTCAATTCGTCGTAATCTTTATTTTTACACGGCTGCAAGGAAAGGGTTATGTTTTTCGCGCGTAAGAAGATTTTTTCGAATGTTGTAGGTTTAAAGTATCGATAACTCATTATCGATATTGGTAATCTCTAATTGAGTAGCTGAATGTGACATGTGCATAGTTGGAATCTTCGAGAACGATGTTTGAGTTTTAAAGAAAGTAGACCTTAAATTTAACATCATAAAATCAACTTTTACTTGTCTTGTTTAATAAAATATTGTTTTTACATTTTTATCGAAATGAAATAAATTAAGATTTGCCGATGGTAAGATATACCTACATTTGATACATTTTTGGTTCTGCTATCGTGTTTATATTCTAAAACAGCACAATAAGGCATTTTTGTATTTTTTTTCAAGTTTTTGTCACCGTGACGGTTGAACCAAGACTGATGTGCGTAGTGTGTGCGCGGAAGGAAATATATGCAGAACTGTGCAAAACTCGGGGTACGCGGGCCCCGCCCACTTGCGACTTCTATTGTAGTAGGCGTTTTTTTTGTTCTGTGAGTACGGCCGTAATTCCGTCATCACCCGGCGGCGCCTTTTTGTTCATAAGTTGTTTCAGAGCCATCCTAATCTCGTACAGGCTGACGTCCGAGATGTCTTCGGTTTATTGTCAGGTCAATGTAGCTCTTGGGTCGTTTGCTAGATTCGCTACTTCTTACTTCGTTTACTGATTGACATGTACAACTGCCCATAGGACCTCTCTCAGAAGCTCCGATGTGGCGGATACGATCCTGCCATCGTTGTTCACAGTTATAAGTTGTGACAATAGTCTATCAATGGTCTTGTGTCGAAAATATCCTTGAGAGGTGTGTCAGTTGACCGGTCAATTAACGAATCGTCATTTGAATCTGGCAAAATTAATTTCAATATCTAACTTGATTGTAAATGGGTTTCTACTTTCTTATCCAAGCTTTGCTACTGTCGATTGGAGGAAAATATTCTTGAAGATTAATCTCCAGTCCTAATAAATATTCTTTAATTTGAGTTGAGATGTCTCTCTTTTTGTATTTCACTTACAACTATTAAATTACGAATACTCTTACAATGCGTCTATCGATAGTTGGTATTAATTTTAAAATAAGGCGAGAATGTTGCGACCCGGTATTTTATTTTGATGGCCCGGTACCGGGTCGCGACCCACCAAATGGGAAACGCTGTCGTAGACAATTCTAAACCTTTTTGAATATGAAGTTGCCATATTGGCCTTGCCTTGTCTGTTAATAAAAATACATTAAATTAGCAGACAAGGCAAGTATTCTATTTATTTATCAATCATATTGTTGATATTTATATTTTTACGTAAAATCTTGTACAAATTATGGTTGTTAATTAATGAAGTACTGTGGAAATTTTAGCGATATTACTTATAAATATTTCTGTACATAAGTATGTAGTTTTTGCGTAGGTAGCTCGAGTTATGTCTAATCGAAATAGAAATTGCCTTAGTGGTGGCGATAATAATTTGTAAAAAGTTATTTTTCATATAACACTGCATTGCGTTGAACTTATTATTGCAACTTACCTTGCAGCTAATACGTGAATTGCTGCTCATCAGGCCAAGATGAGCTGTTAAGTTAATGCATAAGGAATCTCCATTTTAGTTTAGATCTCAGCACTATTCAATCGTTATTTTAGTATTAAATTTTAATAGTGCCGCCCTTTCAGTTTTACCCCGATGATTTGAAAGAATTATTATTTTATATAATTAATTATATCAATACTTGAGTTTTATTTTTACTATTGTGTATAGTGTTGGCTTAAGTGGTAAGAAATAAATGGACTTATTATTCAGTATTGACTGTTTTAGATGATGATTGTTGTACACACATTAAGTGACATGCAGGAAGGTACCTTTTAAGTGAATAAAAATACTGACACATGTTTAACTATATTTTTATTTCAATAAATTAAGCAGGTTGTTTCAATAATACACAATTATAATGCATTTTCATAAATCATAAAAGGTACACATCACTCAGCAATTTTTCATCTAATAATACAGGAATGTGTTGATAGCCGAATGTGAAAGTTACCATTCACAAAAATGAAAATAACAATCTTAGAAATGTGAATTTAAGAAGATCTTAACATAGCACCGGCAAATATTGCAAAACAAATGGGAATTATATTAATATTTTGTCAAAGAGACCATTTGTTTGTTGTTTATTGCTGAATCACTTGAAAATACATTGAAGTAGACTAGTAGTTGTATGCATTACAAGGAGGTCGTGAATAGATACGTTGGAGCGGCAGTCCTGAAGCAGACGACAGTGTTATGAACAGATATCCACAGAGCATAACTAGCTTGCATATATAATTATTAGTCTATGATTCAACGAATCCCTTATTGACATACGTAAATAAAATTTCATACAAAATTACATTCATCATCACATAGAATATTTACCTACAAATATAAAAACAGAAATTATTGAAGTTTATTGCATTCCATTATGCTCACAAAATACCCTATGAAAGTAATTGGACTAAATAATATGAGCGTTTTTAACTAACATTCCCAAAGCTTTAATGCAGAAATATAGTTTTACAAGGTGCTTGTATCTTTATTACATTATTTTAATAAATTGATTTTTGTTTATAATTCAAATTAAATGCTTCCCAAGCCTCAATGTAACTTGTTTTTTTTTGTTGTAAATATTATATGAAGGAAAACTAGAAGACGAATAAAAAGGCTCATAGCGTAATTATAATCCAGTACCACATTGATATAGCGTGAATAACCTGCAAGCAGCTGGTAATATCACAATAATAGTAAAAATTCAAATTATATACAACTAAACAAAGGATGACTGATGCGTGAACAAAGACTCCAATATGCGGTACATTATTTTCATACCCTATTACTCTACTTACAGTATATCTTTAATTTAGCACTGACAAATCTTATCTGTTGGTATGAATATATATTTGCAGCTGACCTGCCAACGCCTGCTCATACCCTACACTTCAATTCACTCACTCGTTCGAATTAGTTGCAGATTCATTACTATTTCATAAGATTGGATATGACCATGTGAATGTGTACTTTTAGGCAACAAATTATGTCAACAAGAGTGGTTTCAAAATGTAGAGTAGTTGCAGACAGCGATGTTGCCAGCTACAAATTAGATCACAGCTGCATTATTGAACAATCTGGGTAAACTGATAATTGAGCATTAGATTACATGTCATTAAAGGTACATATTTATTAGTTTGACATAAAATACAGGTTGCTTTCCTCTGAGAGAACAAATTAACTTGATACCTGGGAGTTAAAATGGCACATCCGAGTTTTGAGTGAAAGAATGTTTTGTGACAGTTGCCACATAGGTATTTAAAAGTGACAGAAACGAATTAGAAATTTTTATACAACTCGCTGTGCCATATTAACGGCCGCGAACTGTAATTGATTAAACATAGTTGTATTGTATTGCACACAGTGTATAGTTAGACGAAACACCCAACTACTTCTAAAGTTGAACAAATTATAAATTGTACTATTTACCCAAATCTTCAATACGTCCCAGCTTCCTTTACTCGTTAATTTATGTTCGCCAAGTCCACCGGGTCCCCGGCACGGAGCGCGTACGCAGTGTTGTTGCGTGTCGCAGCGTGTCGTACCGTGTCGCAGTGTGTCACAACGTGTCGCACAGTGCCGCCGCGCGTCGCCTCGTATGTACATAACATTTTACAATAACATACCGTTTAGTTATAACACTTAACACATACTGAGATTTATCGTCCATGCTCGATACAGCGACGCGGTGTTTTGTTAGACGGAGTCATCTGGAATGATATAATCGTGTTAGTCCTGTTAAAAAGTTATAGAAGAACAAATAATGACTATTTTATTCCGAGATGATGTTCTAACTAAAGCATAATTTTAAGGAACATGATGAGATGTCCCTGACATGGGACAGAATAGAGTTTTCATCCTATCGCCTCACTGCAGCTTTCTTCTGACCACCAATGATGTTAGAAAGACCTGCATCACACATTTTCGCTAATTATGATGGACTTTGGACTTCAAGAAAAACTGCATTTCCTGCTTGTACTTCATAAATAAATGCAGTCAAATAACTGTGAACTTAAGCAAAACCAAAAAACCCGACTGCTTAAAAAGCGTCATCTGGTTTTGGTCAGCTAGCTCGCGAATGTGTATCCTCCGACTGCGCAGCATGATTTTCTTCTTGTTTACGTCTTTTTAATTCGCTTTTATTTATAACTTTTTAGTAAACATTTTTTTCGAATTAGGTACATTTAAACATATAATGTGAAAATCTTTATTTTGATACCCCACACGATGAAAAAAGAAAATTTGACCCCCACAATATGGCGCCCAAAAGCCGCCATTTTTCTTTTTTCCAATTTTGATTTAACCATTGACACTCGCAAGGTTAAGACGAATCGATTGACGTATGAATCATCAAAATCGGCCAACGCGTTTGGTCTCTGGAACGCCACATAGGAACAAACATACATACATACAAACATTGACTGATAAACACATTACCCTCCTTCGGCAGTCGGGTAAAAACATATCATCACGATTCACGCCTGCCAAACATACAAATCCAGTCTCAGGGATGCAACAGGCATTAATTGGCCTGTGGCTTTTTCATCTGGATTTTTAAGTTAATACTAATGCGGAAAAAAACTCCGTATCAAAGCGTCCTATTCGAAAAACGACATATGAGCAGATCGTCCAATTTCTCAAAATTACCTAGTAGCAAAAGGTCCTATAGACAAGAATGGGAACGGTAGTCATACCACACAAATATGAGATTTTTAAAGGAATAATTTTTGCAACATTTTCTTGAGACTGTTAAATTTAAAACAAAATATAAGGAAAGTAAAATCAACGCATTGTTTTTTTTTGCGTTGAGTGCGAAAGTGATAATTTCCAGTTTAAGTTATAACGGTCCAAGTGTAGAAATTCTTGTGGATGTTCCTCTCGGGACGCAACACGGCGCGGTCAGTTGTGGCGCAAAACTCTTCAAGTTTGTCATCAGCAGGTCGCATCTTGTGTTCATCATGTCACGATTTTCGGTGCCTTCAGCCTCGATTGTGAGCCCGCATTAGTTTTCTGTTCGATCGAACCCTTCAGCAGACCTGAAGTGTTTGTAACACCATCTTCTCAGTACAAGTGCACTGAGCTGTCGAATGGATTATGTTACGTAGTCGCAAGAACTGCACCTCAACTATTGCACCGTGCGCGATGTAGAACGAATGCTGGGTGCGGCCGTGCGGGCCCATCTCCGCTGATGACTGATTTTGAAATTTTCGCGCTTTCGCTATCTAAATTTAAAAGGGTAGTTTCTCAATTTCTTGCAAACCGCTCACAAGATGTAGGCTCTTGTCATCCGCTTCCTTAGATTCGTGTACTGACTAAATTTAAAAGGATAGTTTCTCAATTTCTTGCAAATCAAATCGTGTATTATTTAGTGTTATTCTGCTAAATGTTATTATTTTTTCTCATTTAAGATTTTGTATATATATGCTGTACTGTATAACTGTTTTTTTTTGTCCCAAATAAATAAAATCATAAGACGGTTAATTCGCCATAAAATGCAATATTGCTTTAATTCTTCCTTTCTTTCAATTTTACTTTTAAAATAAATTGTTCAATGAAGAACCATGAGGAAAAATCGATAGTATTTATTTAGCACGAGTGTACTTTGACAGTAGGTCATTCTGCTAATAGATCATTTTGAGAATAGGACGAATTGCGAAAAGGACCTTTTAATACGGAGTCTTAAATATGCTTGATGATTAATCAAAACCGGTTCAGTGTCATAATCACCGAAACAATGAAAAAGCCATTGTGTCTCGCGTGGATCCACGTTTTAATCACTCAAGGGGTTCAAGTAGCTTTCATTACATTTACATCCATTTATTATACAAACCAAATGCACTCAAATATTGATTTCCTTATCTAATCGTTGACGTTGCGATGGATGTGTATTGAATACTAGCTGTCCCACGCGGCTTCGCTCCCGTCAACTGGCTACGTACCTACCCTATCCTACCTACCCTACACTTACCCTACACCTTCCCTACACCTACCTGACACGTACCCTACACCTACACTACACCTACCCTACACCTCCCCTACCTACACTACATACATGATTGCATAACTGAAACAGTAATATTCTTTCCCGTTTTTGCAACGTTTTTCATTTATGCTCCGCTCCTATTGGTCATAGCGTGATGTTATATAGCCTATAGCACTCAGGAATAATGTAGCGTTCTAACAGTGAAAATAATTTTTAGAATTGGATCATTAGTTCCAGAGATTACCCCCTACATACAAACTTACAAATTTTACCTCTTTATAATATTATATAGTATAGAAGTATAGACTAAGATTTGACTGTAGCTGATACGCTATCTTTAGATAAGGCGCAACAATGGGGGCATGTCAAGTCTGTTTAAATTGCACTAATTGAAATAAAATAACTTTCTTTACTGCCTGGGCCCTTTGGTCACGGGGTCTCATTTTGCTAAGAAAGAAAATTTGGTTCAAATAAATCTCACTAGATGGCGCGACATGTATACACAATACAATAGAATTGTGTGTAAAATTAACATTTTCTGGAATTAAACATAAAAATTGTATGTTCTTGTTTAATCAACTCTCCTAAGTACAAAATTATGGAATATTAGGCCCTTAATACATATTTCAAAGATTATTTGAGCGGATTGAAGCCAATATGGCACCTTTTTAAATTTCTGAGGCATTCCACTCGATTGATAAAATTTGCAATGTAACACATTTTGGTGCAAAAAACTGTAAAAACGTGCAAACAAAATACTATAAAACGAACCTCGAAACCCTTTTACATGCAAGTCGCTGCTAACACCATCACGGCATAGAACGCGATTGATGTACTTACAAAAATAACAAGATTAATCAGATGAAAAACGCTAGTTACGTCGGCACGGTTTCTTTGTATGGGATGGGCAAGGAAGGCATCTGTATGCTAGTATTATATTATCTGTGCTTTGGTTCAAGTTCAAGATGACCCCAAAATATTTTTAGATAACTTTTTAGGGTTCCGTACCCAAAGGGTAAAAACGGGACCCTATTACTAAGACTCCACGATCCGTGTGTCTGTCTGTCCGTCTGTCACCAGGCTGTTCACTCATGAACCGTGATAGCTAGACAGTTGAAATTTTCACAGATGTATTTCTATTGCCGCTATAACAACAAATAAAATAAAAACAATCAAATAAATATTTAAGTGGGGCTCCCATACAACAAACGTGATATTTTTTTGCCGTTTTTTGCGATAAAGGTACGGAACCCGTGCCATTCGTGCGTGAGTCCGTCTCGCACTTGGCCGGTATTTAATAAATTATTCTTATAACTAAAAACAGAATAAAATAAATATTTAAGTGGGGACTCGCACTTGGCCAGTTTTTTTATGATTTTATTTTTCACAAATTTACAGAATAAAAATCCGGCCAAGTGCGAGTCGGACTCGCACATTATCGCAAAAACGGCAAAAAATCTCGTTTGTTGTATGGGAGCTCCACATTTTATTTTATTCTGTTTATAGCGGCAACAGAAATACATCATCTGTGAAAATTTCAACGAGATACAGCCTGGTGACAGACGGACGGACAGACAGACAGACGGACCGCGGAGTCTTTGTAATAGGGTCCCGTTTTTACCCTTTGGGTACGGAACCCAAAAAATTACGATCCTAAGAGTCTACGGACACAATTGTACGATTAATTTTTGGAAGACTGGTGCCTAAACTAAGTTTTTTACAAAACCTGTATGTTAGGTTAACACACCTTAACAAAGTTTTACATTTTAACTGTTAATATATATATATATTATGTTGCTCATAAAATTCGATTAACAAAACTAATAATAAAAATTATGAAATAATAGTATATTTCGTGTTGAGCATAAAAAGTCGAGATTTAAACACGAGCGATGTAGCCAATTTAAAACAAAGCTATACATGCGAGTGTTAAAATTAAGCCTTTTTATGCGAGACACGAACGATTCTGTTTCCACTACCTGATGAGCTTACTTAATTAAATGCAAATAAGTTCCAACAACAATTTATTAGAAACGTTCAGACTAAAAACCACAGACTATAATATACACAGTCAACGTGCGCTTTTTCAGAGAGGTAACAAGTTCAGTATCATTCTGCTAGTTACATAATGATATCAAAACTCCATACAAAAGTCATTTCGTAACTGTTATTATGTAATTTTGTTTTAGTGGAAAAAGTAATTTATTAAGGAGGGAGGATGTATGTGAATGTAGAGCTGAAAGCCACTAATAGGATAAAGATTGAAAACTGCTCATGCAAAAAAATTGCTTTACAAGTTCGTAACTTTGGAGATGCCAAAGTTACGAACTTGTAAAGCAATTTTTTTTCTATCTGTCTAAAAAATTCAATCGTTGTGATTCTACAATAAGCTCAAAAGTAAGTTGAAGTGCACGTGAGTACTCCGCCGTTTATCGTTGGCTAATAGTTCCACCAGATATTCTGTTAAAGGGCCGATATCTGAATTAAATATTTGTCAAACACTACTTTGGTATAAAATTTTGACAGGTTTTCAGGCTAAAGTAGATTTGGACACATACTTAACTTCAAATGCTTAATTCAAAAATCGGGGGAAAATCTCACCGTGATAACTTAGGTGGAGCTGGAAGAATAGACAAAGTTCGACGGCTCGCCTCACCGCGCTGTCGTCGCTACATGACACCGAAAGAATAAGCACAGTTAGACGGCTCGCCTCACTGCGCTGTCGTCTCTACATGACACTGACAGAATAGTCGGCATCGGCTCAGTTGCCAAACAAAAAAAAATTAGGTGGAGTGGACATGAAGTGAGCTGTGTGTCTACAGAATAGACCGGCTGCATAAAACAGTCAATACCATGACACAAAACGGTATTAACGGTCGGTATTTTAGTAAAATAATTAACTTGTACTCACCGTGGTACCACCATTTCGTTTTCTTAGGATTTTTGTTACAGGTCTTAACGTAAAATGAGTTATCTGGTGGCCGTTTCTGAAACACAATATAAGGTTGCTTTATTTTTGGACTTCTTTGTCTCTCTGGCACTACACTAATTAAAATTTTCCACTTCACGGCGTCGTCAGTGGCAACAAAAATGTCACTTTGGCTACATGTTCTGGGGCACAGAGGGCAGTTTAAAAGGTGGGGCATGGTTTGCGACACAGGGCCACATCCACTCTTCTGCCCTTACGTAAAGGTAGACTCACCTTGTGAGGTTTGAGTTACACCTTCCTTCTTGCGTACTGAGAATTTTCAGGGACAAGAGGACCACGTTTTTGGGCTAGTAAGCAGCGATATAAATATCGAAGTAATAAAATGCACAATGGGTCTGGACAAGAAAAACGTATGTCATAGCGTATATCCCTCCTACATAATGTAGTCTAATGAGGTCAAAATAAAATATAGTTTAACTATTTACTAAAACTATTGTGCTGGCATACCTTCTCCTTACAGCTACTGAGCATGGACACGATAGACAGACAGACGGACTGCACGGACAGCGCGGGCGACCAGTCGTCTGTTAGTATGGACAGGCAGATGTGGCCGTTGGAGTACACGTGCGGATGTATCGGGATGTTGTTGCCTATGAACGTCACCTGGAACACAGAAATAAACCACACTAGGAACATTTGGAAATTTAATTAGATAAAAAATGTGTAGCGGCATCTATGTCACTACATACGAACAAAAAAATAAGACTTGGCGTCACACAAATCCCACATCGCGCAATCCAAGTTCTACGTGGTCTTTGAACATATAGCCCTACAACAACCATCGGGCAATTGAACACCAGAAACAACACCCGTCAGGTCGGAGGATCCGCCCTTTTCTAGTGAGGATGCGGAACATTAAACCCTGTTCTGCAATATGTCGACAAAGTTCCGATTTGTTACAATTATTTAAGTAGTTTTTACTTTTTTCTGCAAGACTTGTAAGTAAGCCGCAAAATCCTCTAAAACGTATTTTCTATTCCTAATCCGCAAAAATTGTTTCGTATACTATCTTATATTAGTTACTAGCGACCCGCCCCGGCTACGCACGGGTAGTAGAGCATATTATACCTACATGTTTTTTCTGTCGTAGGATCCCGTCATCAGTGTGAGACCGCCCGCTTGAATTAAGTTTTTATTTTACGATAACTGTTCAATTATAGTGTTAAGGATTATCCTAATGTGCATGAAATGCTTAAAGTAACTAAATAATTTAAGGTGATAAGAATTAATACTGTAACCGTCTAAATAGCTTTCCAATTACGCATTACGCATTGTATGTGACCATTTTTTTGGCAGTTAGAGTGAGCTATCATTATAAGATAAAACATAATTATGCCATCGCTAACTTTTCTGTAGACCTATAAAAGAGGAACAATTCCACAATACATTGTTTTGTAATATTTCATAGGATTAAGCGTTTTCGATTTAAACTCCCAGGCGGCATGATTTCATTCCGAAATGTTCAATTTATTTTTATTAGGCTTGCGTTTGACCACTATCTCACCTGATGGTAAGCGATGATGTGGTCGACGATGAAGCACGCTTGCCTAGAAGAAACCTATTCACTCTTGACTTAAAGACTCCCAGGTTGTAACCAACAGGAAATACAGACTCCGGCAGGGAATTCCACTCCTTTGCTGTACGCATAATAAAAGTATTCCCAAAATGTTTGGTGCGTATGGGTGGGATGTCCACCATGTACCGATGACGCATCGCTGTACGTCTTGTAGTCAGATGATGGAACGGGCTAGGAGGAATTAGTTCATGCAATTCCAACGCACACTCCCCGAAATGTAACCGATAAAAAACCGAGAGGCTGGCAACTCTGCGCCGATGTTCGAGGTTCTGGAGCCTAGATTCGACGAGTACCTCATTGCCAATGAGCCTCTTGGCCCGTTTTTCGATCGACTCAAGTGCATCCAGTTGGTACTTGGAAGATCCGTCCCAGAGATGAGAACAGTACTCCATGCATAATCGAACTTGCGCTTGATACAAGTTGAGCAATTGTTCTGGCGTGAAGTACCGTCTCACCTTCGCGAGGATTCGGCACTTTTCCCGTCTCATACGAAAGGCGAAACAGGCGTGTCAGGATCGGAAACAGTTCAGGCGCACAGGTTCTGAGAACAATTGCCGGAATCCCGTCGGGGCCACTAGCTTTGTTCACGTCAAGATTGCGCAGCACCCTACGAACGTCCTTTTGATGGATACGAGATGTCCCACATACTCATCTCGCATCCATCAGGAGAAGGAGGGGGTCGCGCGTCACCAGAATCCAGACGCGAAGATTCCGCGAAAAAGAGAGGCAAACAAGTTTGCTTTCTCCTCAGCGGAGTGGGCCAGTGACCCGTCGGGCTTCAGCAGTGGTGGTAGTGAGGGACGGCAGAAGTTCGATTCAACCGACTTGGCCAGGGACCAAAACGCTTTACTACCCGCTGGGTAAGAAGCAAGTTTAGTCCCAATACGGCTTATGTGGTCAAACCGAGATATTCGCATCACCTTCTTGCAGGACTTGGCAGCCCTATTGTAGGCCTTCTTCCGCTGACCCACGTCGCTTGCTTTGCGCGTCCGAGCGTCGACCCATGCCAGGTACGCCTCGGTGTTTAAAAGCGTTGGCGCGCTTGCACTCGGCGCCAAACCATGGCCGGTCAACGCATTGCTACGTCAGATAACGGAATGTAGTACTCCATTCCCCGACGCAACACATCTGACACGGCATCTGACACGCGACATCTGACACGCGCACAAAGAAGGATCAGCCGAAGAGAAGCAAGTAGGCTGCCAAGAAAAAGATGCGAAAAAAGAACGCATCCCATCCCAATCTGCTGACTTGTACCGCCAAACCCGCCGAGCGCCTCTTGGGCTGGGATCGGGTGGGGAGTGGACGGATACAGACTTCACCAGACAATGGTCGGAACTACCCAAAGGTGAAGATACCGACACCGAGTAGCGGTCTGGATCTGTTGTCAGCAGAAGGTCCAAACAATTGGCTGTGTGCGAATCCACATCCGGCACCCTCGTTGCCGAGATTTAACGCAAGCGCAAGCTTTCGCGTCTCACGCCCAGCATGAGCAGTGCACTGGTACGGGAAGAGCCACTCCTGGTGGTGGGCATTGCAGTCCCCCAGTAACACTAATTGGTACCGCTGCTGTGCCGTATCCGCCGCCTCACTAAGGTACGCGTACTCTGTGAGCCTGGTTGTCTCCTGATCACCGCTGTGCGAGCGGTAGACACAGGCGTAGATAATTTTATCCGAGCCCGTGACCACCATAGCCCACATCACAGAGAACCTAGAGACCTCAAGGTTTCGGAGACGCCAATAATAGATGTCGTCTCGGGCGTTTCAACCAATTTACATAAACCTTAACAAATTATGCACCTAAACCTTCCTTATGAATCACTCTGTCTATTAGTGGAAACCGCAAGAAAAGCCGATCAGTAGTTTTCGAGTTTATCGCGAACTGACAGACAGACGCGGCGAAGGACTTTGTTTTATAATATGTAGTATAATTTAATAAAATGAATTAATAACCCGTAATTTTCTAATCCTTCCCGCATCAAAACGCAAAGTTTAATAAAGCCATTATATATTTCATAATACCGCTTTACTACCGCGCCTCGAGAATCCAGAGCACAATTAATAAACGATTTAAACCCACTTAGCGCGAAGGATTATCCGCCCACGCTCGAGAGATTCTCCTCCAGCCAGTTCATTTGCTCTGAGCCGGTGAACTATAGCACAATGACCCATTTGAACCAGTAGTCACTGTTCTGTTTCAACCAGATACGGGCATTTGGGCTCAGTGTTACCTCAGCTTGCTAAATTATTTATTGCAAGTTAGTTTTTGTGAATGGTTGACTTTAATAAAAATGATTGAGCGCAATACAGCTTTATTCTAAGAGCAGGTCTTGCTAGGGTGCCAGTCTTTTAGGAACGACGTTAGGTACCTACGCTGCAATGAGTACGCCTTTTGAATGGATCGCGAATGTAATATCTAGTATAAATTGAGCGAGATATTAAAGAATAGACATTCCAATTCCTTTTCTCTTTATTTGCACTTCCTTTTGAATCATACATTATAGGCTCGTAGCGTGTCCTAGAGATAACTATCTAATACCGAGTTGACTCAGCGGATGCTTGGATACGATGATAAACGCAGATAAGATAATCATATTGCTGTGGAAACTGCATTTGTGTAGCCATTTGTAGTAATCAAGCTCCATTCCAGAAAACCTTTGTAACTGACAATAAGTTATTTAGGTCAAATAAATCCGTAGTCGATGAAAGACGTCTTCTTATAAACAATTAAATATTGAGTTCACAAACCCTCACTTATGCTTCAAAGATTTTATCAGCTTTTGTGAAATAAAGTAATGATTAACATAGTTATGATAAACGACTGCTGATTTTAACGTCCTCTAAAAATACTTCAAACACTGGCTTGACCGGTTGATATGTTAATGAGTATAAAGTATCACGATAAGGACGTTAGGAGCGTGTGTACTTCCTACTTGACGGAGATGTTAATTTTAACGGCATACGAAAACTTGCGAGAGTGAAAGTTTGGCGTAATCTTTACGACACGACAATTTGCATAATACACATCATGGACCTTGTTAATAAAAGATTTTTAGCCATATGTTGAGGTTTAAATACTAGTATATAGTATCTGATTTTATTTGAGTTATAAAAATATATGTTTTTATACATTTTGAATAAACCCGGATGATTCTTTAAATTATGAATCTGCTTATTTTATAAGCTTTGAATTGTACCTAGGGAGCCCGCTGGATGCCAGACGCATCGATCGATGTGGAGACGCTTGGGGGAGGCCTAAGTCCAGCAGTGGACGTCTTTCGACTAAAATGATGATGAAAAATATAGACTCTCCGTAAGTTCTTTTATTTAGAAACTAAAATCTGCCAGCGGCTTCTTCCGGCTGGAGATCCCAAAGGAACATACTTCTATCCTTATCCTAATCCAGGAACTAGGTTACATTCGAATCCGTTAAAACGCATTTATAATCGTAGTATGGATAGGCTAGGTTTGGCCTGAGAAAACGTTACAAAGAAGTGGAGCTGACATCGCGTAAAAATCCAACTGAAAATGACCATACCGCGATTCTATTGATACTGGTAAACAAGTTGTGTTGGCTCGTAAAATTGTCGACATTGCAACAAGATATACCTACGTACTACAAAGTGAATCTTCTGGAAATAGTTTATCGCTTCACGTTCGAGAACGGCGCGCGTCAAGTTAAATTATTCATAATTAATTGATTGAAGTGGTGACGCCATTTGCGGGTCATGAAACAATGTTAGTAATGTTACGAATCTATGAATCGCGAAAGTAATGTACGGAGTTTCTGAAAATGATATAGTCGATAAGTATGCAACAGCTACTTAGTGTCCGCCCACACTACGTTTTTCAATCATATTAAACAGTAATTTTTGTCGGCAAGTAAAAACTATTTTCGAATCGTGATCAACTGCCTGAATCCGTTGTCGAATCATCGTCGTCATCACATTTATTTACTAATCTCGTAGTTGTGTTTCGAGTCATTATTAATTATTTTAATCGGATTAATACTATTAACCAGATTAGTTTGTTCGATGCATCACAGTCTAACTCTAAACCGAGCAATATGTCGCTTATGGCTTCGAATTATCGATTGGTATGTATCGATTGGACTACAGTTATAAATAATGGGCAATAATCGTTATTTTTTTACCGACTGCTGAAGGAGGATAATGTGTTTATCAGTCTATGTATGTATGTATGTTTGTTCCTATGTGGCAATAGCATATAGATTAAAAAAAAACATCATCCTATGTAGGCCCGTTTTTAGACGTTATGCGCCGCTGAAACTGTTTTAATGTTCATGTAACAACAACAAAACCCCCTTCGTAGTCCGTATTATTATGCAACATCGGAACCCTATTACTGCGCGTGGCCCGACACGCACTTGGCCGGTTTTTATATATTTCAATTTTAATGTAGCCAGCGACAATCGCAGGGTTAAGACGAATTGATTGACGTATGAATCATCAAAATCGGCCAACGCGTTTGGTCTCTAGAACGCCACATAGGAACTAACATACATACATACTCCTTCGGCAGTCGGGTAAAAACAGGCGTTAAGTGTTAGCTCTTCCGTTCCGCCTCGTTGGTCGCAAGCGCTACTGCAGAGCATGAGCTCCTGGGTTCGATACCCCGGGTCGGGCAAAGTGGTTATTTATTTGGTTTGTAAAACTTACAGCTGGTTTATCTCCGTAGCAGCGTGGAATCTGGACTAGGCCGGTTGATGGCATTAGGTGGCGCCTCTTACATGGGACTTACAACTTTCGGGGCAGTATGCTTTGTATCTTTGTAAAAGGGTAATTTCTGGAAATACTGATCCGATTGCCAAAATTTTTTACACTGATAGAAAGCTGCACTTTTGCAGAGTGCCATAAGGCAAAATGGAAATTTCCTGTTCGATAACTCGATAAGCCATAGGAGTGAAGCCGCGGGGGGGTCTGTAACAGACCATAACCACTTAAAACTGTTAACATATCTCTGTCAACTTTTGCTTAAGCGTTGTCTATTTACGTAGGTATCGTGTATTATGTACATGTACGTATTTAGATGTGTATCTGTTGGTATATTTGCTCATCACTTAATTAGATAAACTAAGTATAGGTACTACCTTGTTATTCTAGATGTCTGATTAAATCATTGATCTTTTTTTACGCGAAAAATAATTCTAAATAGAAGGCGGGCGTTAAATGAACATTATTTTGATTACGTTCCTCATAAATCTATTATTATAGGTACTGACTTACTGATGACCAAACAGTAAATAAAATACTTCGGTATTTAATATTTTTACGTAACATAACCTGGACAAAGAAGTTTGAAAAATGAGTATTTATAAATTGTGTAGGTTACACACACAAATATACATAACTAGCTGTCCCACGCGGCTTCGCTCCCGTCAACTGGCTACGTACCTATCCTATCCTACCTACCCTACAACTACCCTACACCTACCCTACCCTACACCTACCCCACACCTACCCTACACCTACCCTACCCTACACCTACCCTACCCTTACTACTATGCGAATGTAACCTGTAAACTTTTGTTTCTACCGGCGGCGGCGATCTAATTAAAATTTAGAACATAAAAGCTGCTATTGTGAGTCAATCTTAAAAGGTAGACATATGCTGTCGCGGACTTTCTTTTAGAACTTTTAAAGAAGAACAATTCCATCTTACATTATATTTGCATAACTGAAACCGTTTACGCAGCGCACGCAACAAAAGCTCTCGAAAAGGAATATTTTTGCCCGTTTTTGCAACATTTTTCATTTATGCTCGGCTCCTATTGGTTGTAGCGTGATGTTATATAGCCTATAACCTTCCTCGATAAATGGACTATCTAACACAAAAAGAATTTTTCAATTCCAACCAGTAGTTCCTGAGATTAGCGCGTTCAAACAAACAAACAAACTCTTCAGCTTTATAATATTAGTATAGATAATATTGTAATCAATCATACATGCATCATATTCGTTATTCATAATGAATGATGCCGCGAAACAATGTGTAGTTAAAACTGTAATTAAATGTGTTATTAGAATTAAATTGCACATAAAGTTACTCGTAAGTAGGTATCCACCAACCTAAATCCTATTTATCTAATCACGGTTTGAAGTTAAAATGACTGTAGAACCAATTCGTAATCATCCTCAGCCTTTTAATATTGCCACTGCTGGGACACAGGCCTCCTGTCTGTGAGAGGAAATGGGCCGTAATCCACCACGCGGGCCCAGTGCGGGTAACAAACCCGCACTGGGCCCCCCGATCAAGGCAGAGGAACTAGGACATACCGGTTTTCTCACGATGTTTTCTTTCACCGTTTTGAGAGCAGTGGTGATGAATTAGTTTACAGAAAGTAAGTGCCTGCCTGGGTTCGAACCCACGACCTACAACTTGTAAGTCGTGGCCGTTACCACTGGGCCACCACTGCTCTCTGTCACTCTTAATTAGTCATCGACAATACGATTATATTTCAGACTTCCGTTTTGATAGCATTTATTTTGACAGATTGAGCTAATTGTGATTTAAATTACTGTTTATATATTGCAGATTTCGGAGCGAGTGTGACGAATAGTGGTCCAAACGGAATCCTATTGCTGTCGTAGGAACGAAGATTCTTTTCCTGTCTCATTTCATTTACATAGATTTACATCTATTAAACTTGTAACAGAATACGATAGCACAAGTGGTCT
Source organism: Orthosia incerta (assembly GCA_948252205.1). Taxonomy (NCBI): domain Eukaryota; kingdom Metazoa; phylum Arthropoda; class Insecta; order Lepidoptera; family Noctuidae; genus Orthosia; species Orthosia incerta. Next base: position 28,236,222 of record OX411760.1, read on the forward strand.
AGAAATAACATAGGAATTCAATGAGTCTAATTGATAAGGGAGTGCAGCAAAGTCTCTTAACTTGCGTGACTGTTACCATCGCGCGTTGTCGCCTTTACTATTATTTCATCCCATACATTGTCAGCTGGGCAGCGTTCGGGCAGTCGCGCGTTGTCTTCTCGTCCAACTTACCACAGTGTCTCAAGACAAAAGTCTATGACCAGTGTGTGTTGCCCGTGATGACATATGGCTCTGAGACGTGGTCGCTTACAATGGGCATCATCAGAAATCTTACAGTCACTCAAAGGACATTGGAGGGCTATGCTCGGCGTTTCCTTGCGTGATCGAATCAGAAATGTAGAGATCCGTAAGAGAACCAGGGTTACTGACATAGCCCGAAGAATTGCCAAACTTAAGTGGCTGTGGGCAGGGCACATTGCTCGCAGAACGGATGGCCGACGGGGCAGAAAGGCTCTGGAGTGGCGACCGCGAACCGGAAGACGTTGCGTTGGAAGGCCTCCCACTAGGTGGACCGATGACCTAGTTCAGGTTGCGGGGATTCGCTTGTTACGAGACGCACGGGACCGGTCAATGTAGCGACGCTTGGGGGAGGCCTATGTCCAGCAGTGGACGTCTTTCGGCTGATATGATGATACATTGTTGTATATAACTAAGTATGTGTATTATATTGATTAAATAAACAAACACTTTAAACCAGGAGTTCCCAAAGGTTTTTTTTTCACGTATCTCTACCGCGAAAATAAAAATGTTCACGCCAGTTTCGTCCCTAAGACGACCCACTGACCTAGTTCTAGGGTGAATAGAAGAAAGTGCACAACGTAGATCATTAACAATATCAAGTTTGTGCGGGCGACGAAGTAGTATGAACTTGCCCCTTTACATGTTGGCACGGTCCCCACTTTGAAAAGCACTGCTTTAAATCGTGATACACGAATAAATTATATTACCCCATGCCATGCTTGTGACCTCTCTTCAATGTTGAAACTGTACTAAGGAGTGGCAAAACTTAGAAAAACATGTGTCCAATTTTTTTTATTAATCTACCTCACAGACAAAAAAAATGTTTAGTCATCATCCCTATTATATGTATTATTATTTTATATTATTATGTACAGGGTTAATGAACTAATAAATAAATGATGGAACTTACTTCAGGAGAGTCAAATGGGTACTTGTTTGTGAATTTGAATTGCAATACAAATTTTTCGCCTTCATAAAGTGTGCCGGGAACGCCTTCCATGTGTACTGTCCACCTGTCAATGAGAAACAAAGGATTTAGACAAGGTAAAATTAATTAAGAAGTCCTAGATTCAGCTACCCTAGTCCAACCAAAGGTAAAAAGGTACATATTGGCCAATAGACTGCTATGAAAAACCATTATAATGTTAAAGTTATCACATCAAACTAATATTATAAGGGCGAAAGTTTGTGAGTGTATAAGTTTGTATGTTTGTTACTCTTTCACGCAAAACCTACTGAACCGATCTGGATGACATTTGGTACAGAGATAGATTATAGTCTGGAATAGCACATTAATTTTTTTTTTTTTTTTTTTTTCCTTTTATCTTGCATTCAGTCCTTCTGACTATGAGCAGATGTGTTGAACGGCTATTATTCATGAGGAGATGAACCCCACTGGGAACATCCTCCATATTAGTATAATGGCTTAGTCAACGCCGCCGAGATTCATGGTTCTGCGCCGTTTCAGGCGATTTAGACAGTCAGGTATTGTGAGCTGGGCAGCGAGCTGGTTAGGATGGTTGTCCAGTCTTGTTTTGTATTTGCCTGCGAATGTTTTTATTTGTTTAAGGATGTAGTTCTGAGCTCTTTGAATAATATTTATGTTGGAATCACAGCAGGCCCCCCATAACTGAATCCCGTAGGTCCAGACTGGTTTTATGACAGCCTTGTAAATTAGGAGCTTGTTGTCCAGTGACAGTTTTGAATTTCTACCCAGGAGCCAGATAAGGCTTTTGTATTTGAGGTTGATCTGTTTTCGTTTTGTTTCAATGTGTTTCCGCCATGTCAACCTGCGGTCCAAGTGAAGTCCGAGGTACTTAGCTGTGTCACTCTGAGTCAACTCCCTTCTACTTAGGTGAACAGGGGGACAAGTTTCTCTTCGCAGTGTGAAGGTGACCTGCACTGACTTATTAGCACTCACTTTTATACGCCATCTGTCAAACCAGTTGCTTATTTCATCAAGGCTTTGTTGAAGTTTCGCAGTGGCTTCTGCAAGGTCTTTACTAGAAGCTAATATTGCTGTATCATCTGCATAAGTAGCGATAGTAACTCCAGGTGTTAGTGGAAGATCTGATGTGTATATGGTATACAAAACTGGGCCGAGAACGGAGCCTTGTGGCACACCAGCAAGCACCTCGTGAAAACCCGACGAGCAGTCATCTTCTTTCACTTGGAATATTCTATTGTTGAGATATGATTCTAGTATATGATAGAAACTGTGAGGCAGCAGTAACTTAATTTTATAGAGTAATCCCTTATGCCATACCCGGTCAAAGGCCTGCTGAACATCAAGGAAGGCCGAAGAGCAATACTCCTTCTTCTCAAGACTGTCACTGATATGTCTGCACACTCTGTGTATTTGTTCAATGGTACTGTGCTCTGGCCTGAACCCAAATTGGTGGTCTGGAGTTACGGAGTTTTCGTACATGGCACATGAGAGACGTCGGAGTAGTATCTTCTCTAGAACCTTAGATATTATAGGCAATAAACTAATTGGCCTGTAAGATGATAATGCATGTGCTGGCTTTCCAGGTTTATAGACCATGATCACTTGTGAGACCTTCCATAGTGCAGGAAAATAAGATGTTCTAAAGATACCATTGAACAACGTAGTCAGATATACTATTGCTTTTCGTGGCAATTCTGACAGGATCTTTTTGTCTATAAGGTCAAATCCTGGGGCTTTTTTATTGTCTAGTTGGCAGATGGTTCTTGTCACTTCACCTGGTGTCACTACTTTTAGAGGCAAATCAAGTTGGTGGTCTTGTTGAAGAACGTCATCTATGTCAGCTTCATTAGAGCCAGGACTGGCCTCGAAAGGAACAAATACTTTGGCAAGGTGATCAGCGAAAGCATTCGACTTTTCCTGTTTCGTTCTGGCCCACTTGTTTCTTTCTAGTCGTAGAGGTGGCTTTGGGTTTATTGGCTGGTTCATACTTTTACATGCCTTCCAGAGGGAGTAGTCAGAGTTTGCAGTAGCAGTAAGCGATAGTAGTTTTGCCTCTGCTGTGGCATTTTCTGCTTCTTTTATAGTTTGTTTCAGAACTTTACTGTAATTGTTTAATACCATTTTATCAAGGGGATGCCGGCTTGTGTGCCAGACTCTGCGTAGCCTCCTTTTCTCCAGAATCATTTCTTTGATTTCTTGTGGTACATAAGCCTGCCTCACATTCTTACGATTTACTTCTTCTGTGCTATTCCAGCAAGCTTTTTGGACCGCGACTGTGAACGCTACGACTGCATCATCAATTTCGTCCTCATTCTTTAAGGAAACTCGTAACTGTAAGGAATCCTCAACAAGACAACGAAAGAGTTTCCAATTGGTCTGATTATTATACAGTCTAGGTTTTCTCTGGTTCTTCAAGACATTGGCACTGATTGTTAGTATAACAGGGATGTGGTTTGAAGTTCCGTCTAGACAAGAGTCAATTTGGTAAAAGAGTCTAGATAGTCCCTTCATTAAGAAGAAGTCCAAGACATCAGGCAATTTATTTGGGTCAGTCGGCCAGTGGGTGGGCTCAGGAGTAGCAATTGTTGTAAGGTGGTTTTTATCAACACATTTTTTAAGTTCCCTGCCTCGCGTGGTAATAAGTCTCGAGCCCCAGTGCAGATGCTTAGAGTTCCAGTCTCCTCCCGCCACGAAGCGGGGTCCTAGGCTTTTGATGTATGCAGTGAACTGTTCCTCTGTTATTCTGTGCTTTGGGGGGCAATATGCTGATGAGATATTGAAGTGTCCGTTTCTATCTCGGATATTTACCGTGGCAGCTTGGATATGGTCTGTTTGGAACTGAGCAAGCTCATGGTGTTCTATTGAGGATCGAATTATGATACCTGCTCCTCCGTGTGCAGTTCCATCAGGATGGTTTGTTGTGTAAATGTTGTAATTTCTTATATTTATTTGACTATTGCTAGTGAAATGGGTCTCAGATATAAGTAATATATCTAGGTCATGCATTTTTAACAACATTTCAACCTCAATTTTGTTGGGAGTTAGACCATTTGCGTTCCAAGTGGCTATTTTAAGTTTGTTTAGCTCGTGGACAGTTTATTGACCAGTGTTGTCAAGAGCCCTAACATGGTGCTCATTTGTTGTAAGATAGTATCTATTTTTTGAGATTGTTTGATAAATATTTCCTCTATTTTTGTATATGATAATTGTTGATAAGTTTCTTGCTCGTAATGAGGGTTGGAAGATTGATCTGGTTGTTTGTTTTTGAGAACTTCGCTATAATTTTTTGATGTTTGAGTATTGTTGGGGCTATGGGTTGTGTTCACTTCTGTTCCTTTGTTGTGTACAATGGTGGGAAATTCAGATGGATTTCTTTCCCTTCTTGAGTATGTACGCTTCTGTGTTTTTCTGGCCAGTATCTCTTTAAAGACCTCACAGCCTTTATAATTTGAAGGATGAGGACCGTGGCAGAGAGCACATGTAGCTGGTGTAGAGCGATCAACCTTGGGGCAGTTTTTGGTCATATGTGGTTCTGCACATTTAAGACAACTGGCCGGCCTCATACAGTAATTTTTGGTGTGACCATACTGTTGACACCTTTGACATTGAACAATGGTATTCTTTTTTTTTGGATCTTCCACAATAACAGCTTGGTGATAAATATATCTTATTTGCTTGGCAGTTTTGTTATTAGGTCCTGATTGGAGATTTATAAAGAAAGTTGAAGTAGGCTTTTTATCCGGTCCAAATCTGGCATTAATAATTTCCCCAAGTACAACATTTCCGGTTTCTTCAAAGGCTTCTTTTATATCTTGATGAGGAGTTGTATGGTGTAAATTCTTAACAACCAGCCTGTAGTTTCTTTCTTCCTTTCTATTGAAAGTATGGCCAATAAGTCCTTTTTCTCTAATAGCTGATATAAGCTTTTTGTAGACATCTGTATCTTCACTTAAGATTCTCATTTGGTTTTTGTTTACAATCTTATATTTAAATGTTTCCCTAGTAGCTACTGTCACTAAGAATTCAGTAAGTTTCTTTACATCCTCAATGCCATATAAGATGATCGGAGGAGGTTTGTTAGGTTTTTTTTCCTTGGGCTTGTCTGCTTCATGTGTATCAGCATTAACAGGTAGTCCATCAAACCTATTTGACACATGAACATTTTCGGGAGACTGAGGGTTCGAGAACTTTCTTTTTTTATTAGGGTTTCTACTGACTGGCACTCTCTGCCAATCGGGTAATTCAGCAGATCTTATGTTATTTTCTGGTTCAGGGTCTTGGGGAGCTTTTGCCTTGTTGGTTGCGAGCTGAACACTTCCAGTAGAGGCACTCCTTGGTCTATTAAAGAGACCTGGGTGGAAGGCTTGCTGCACATATTTCTTACTTTGACCAGTAGCATTCACTGTCACGGGGGCCTGGGTATCCACCCTCGTGGAGTCTTCGGTAGTCAATTTAACACCTTCCAGCCCGGATACTGGAAGGCGCCGGGGGTTAGCCGGGGCGCACGACATATCACATTCATTATTATCCGACATTTTCATATTAAGGGGGGTAGGAGAAATCCGAATAGTACTTTCCCACGGTACTACTGACACAGTTTTTGAGGGGATTTAGTTCCTCATGGCCTGTGGTTGCCATGTGTGTGACAGGTTACTTGACCGCCGCCTGTTATTCGGCGTTGTTGCTCGATCAGCACCACCCGGGGGGCATGTGTAGGGTGGGTCTTGGATAAGATGGTAAATCCTACGGACGTGAGCAACTTTACGCCCCCCCTGGAATAGCACATAGGATACTTTTATCCTGGGAATATGTTCACTCATGGGATAATTTTCGACATTCACGCGGGCGAAGCCGCTGGCAGAAGCTAGTCTTGAATATACCTGAATGAACATGTAAAAGTGTTACATATTTGCATAATATTATGCTAATGTGCATTCTGTTATCTTAATGCATTTTTATTGAGTATTGATATAATACAATCAATCAATAAATGCATTAAAGTACTTGCAAGATACCATAGTCTGTTTAAAACACACAGTCTCTTTTCTAAGTTACATTGAATTATTTGGTCTGAAATGAACTGAATAAAATTAATAAGAATATATTTTGTAATGGTTGACAAGCCAGTAGCCATAATCTCAATAGGCAGTTGTTTGAATAGTGCTGTGTTGTGATGTAACATAGTGGTCGCCTAACCAGTAGCTGTCAAGGATACTTTTAAATTAACAGCAGTATTGTGAAGATGAACACATTGGCTCCTTATTTTTCCTGCCTGTCAAGATTATTTCGAGACATTAAAAAGGGGGGTGTTCTGATTTTGTTTCAGTGTTATTTCTCTAAAAACACAAGAACACTAATCTCATCATCAGTTTTAAAATATTGTTTTTTGATGTTGAAAAATCTCTGTTCAAACTGATTTACAGAAATAAATTATCATTTGATTACAATGTAATTGCATTAGGCCATTCATTAGATTTTAAAATATTGTTTAAAGCTTCAAATCAAATAATTTATTGCCTTGTGTTGAGTCATTGGTTAAAGATGCTTTGTTTTTATATTAGAACTCTGCACTCAAGGCCTGAATAGTGATGACAAATTAATTTAATATATTAAATTGTATGCAATACATGGCCTGTGATACCACAAACATGGGCATGAATAAATAAATAAATAACATCAAATGACAAACAGGTCTAAATTACACAAGTGAAGAATTAAGATTTTGAGTTGGAGTTACCTATGTCATCAAAATGAAGTAGGTACCAACTATTTGTTCTAACTCCCAGTGTGAATATAAATTTAAGTATGCTTTATTTTATTAGGAAAACTTACAGCTAATTTGAAAATATGCTTCTTAGTTATAATTAAATTAGGGCCAATGAAAAGCTTTCACCTTTTAGCTACTTTATGCTGTTATAATTATTACTATTCTGGTAGAAGATTATTATTTGCATTTTGTTGATGAATAAACTAAAATGAAACAATGTATTTGACTTGGTTTACAGTTTGTCTAAAATGGCTACCAGAAGTATAGAATGTAACTTCTTGTTAAATACGATTGAATAAATAATAAGTATGTATGTATTACTATTTATCTCAATTTTTACATCACTGCATAAATATTGTTTTGGCATCATCAACATTATTGAAAAAAAAGACAAAGGATGCTTCAAAACACCTACATTTACCAAGCTATAATAACAAAAACATTATTTATAATGTAACATACGGCAAATAAATCGATGTGTTTACTTACCTACAATTTCATACAATGAAATGGCTATTCAGAAAAAAGTTTTTATTCGAAATCTCGGGTTGTTTACTTACAGTGTTAGATTTTGGCTGGCCTGATCTCCGTCTACGGTGACTCCTGGTGGCGGTTCCTTCATCAGGGACATGAGTTCTTTCTGTAATCTCCGCTAAAACAGACATCGTAACATATTTTACGCCACAAATCGATTTGTAATTTGTTTTTTGATCACAACGTCTGCGTCAATGCGCAGGGATGACTTTTATTTCTATAACTTTAAACAGTAAAACACAATTTTCTTCAATTCAATAAAATTCTGAAAAAAAAATCTAATAGCAAAACTGTCACAATACGGTTCCCATTAGATTTTCGATTTTATGGTTATTTATGTAACTTTTTCGATATTATTACAAGAAAGACTTTATACACGTAAAGCATAAACGTTTAATGTGTTTTGTAAAGCATAATATTTTAATTATTTTTTACTTACCTCAGACGGGGACATAGCCGCCATTGTAATCCAATTAGACGTTTGATGTTACTAGTTTAAAAATATTATTCTCCTGTTCAGGTCATCATTTTCTTATAGGAAATCAAAAATGTTATATTTTCCCCTTTTAATTCATTTTGGATACATAATCATATTAGATACGTTCCGAAAATTTGTTTTGTGTTTAGAAAGGAGAGGGATTTTATGTTGAACAAGCTGTCATCAAGAAATAATTTATATCTTCGTATTGTATTGCAACACAAACGAAAAAATGTCATAAACTGTGTTCGGATACGCTTTGTAAGATTAATTTTGTATTTGAAGAATCGACTTTATCCGTATAAAAAAGTGATCACCTCTATTATTTGCTCTGTGGTCTGTGTGCCTGTGCCGGTGCCAATAAACGTCAAAAAATATTTTTTATATCTGTGAAATAGTTTGTTGTTTGCAAAAATGCAAATTGCTATTGTGAAATGGAAATTAAATTAAATTTATATTTTATTCTTCTAACGATAACAAAACTTGTTTCTATTTTTCCGTTGATCTAATCAAACTACCTACTATAAACTCGTAATGTTATTAAACTTATTTTAGTATCTTTAGTCAAGTTTCAGCGAAATATTTTGGTTGAATCTAGGCGGGCGCTATGGTGTCTCACGGCAAAAAATCTTCAGCAGAGTGGATAATTGACCAGCTTAATGTAGAAAATGCAAAATTAGTTGCATTTGTGTTGGTCATTGGATTCATTGGCTACCATGGTGTTCTACATCTCAGATACGGTAAATATTAACCTCACCTATATTTTTTCGCATATCGAAAATACTAAATTATTCTGGGTCTAGGCAATCCTTTGGACCCATATTAAATTAAGAAAATACTTAAGTTTCATAGTGTAATAGTGATACAAAAGATAGACAGCACCAACAAGACTTTAATAAGATTTTTTAAGCCTCAAATATTTCTTGCACAACACAATTGTTCTTTATTTTGATTCAATGCAGGGTCAGATTCGTGTACATGGCTCCTCACGTCTGGTCGGTATAAGGGTGACCACGAGTGGCAACCGTATGGATGTATGTTACACAGATACTCAAGAACGTAAGTTTTAAATATTTGAAACATCACAAAACATAGAAATACTGTTGAGATATAAAGTATGATGCTATGTCCTATTTCAGACATTGCTCTAACCATGTGCTTAGTTTTATCCAAATCCATTACACCATTGAGTTATTATTTATTAATAAACATACAAACTTGCTCATTTTTATATATGTACCTACTAAGCTGGCCCACTGATAATGATATCAGTAGGCCAGCTAGTAGGTTCTATGATGGTGACAAACCAGTCAAAAGTTGTTCAATAACAATGTTAAGTAAACAGAGCATCAGATAAGAATCTAATTTATTTGGGCAGTTCCTGATAACCTAATATATCCTGCTATGACTCATACCACAGGTGTTATGTGGTTCACTCAAAATATATTTTGAATCAATTCTCTGTCTACTCTCTTGAAGAATTACTAATAATAGATAAAGAATTTCAATATCGTTTTATGTTATTGACATAATCTGCAGACCTTTTATCAATCTAAATTGTCAATTTTTATGCATTTTGATATTCCTTATATATTTGCTAGAATAAATTCTACCATGCGCTCAATTTTTTACCGAGCCAGGTAGACAGCCAAATACATGCAGCACACAAAGTCTACTGCAGTGGTCTCAATTCTTAATTACAATTAATTAGTGACTGGGGTCAATTAATTAAAACCTGTTAGGTAGAAGGATTACAACAAATTACTTAATTAACTATTGAGTTGTCAGTTCTTGGTTCATGTAAGAGCAATTTGTAACTGTAACAGGTATAAGAAGTGTGTTGATGCTTGTTCTCATTTACCTATTATTTTAACAGCTTTTAAGCTGTTGGCAATTTAAGAGGTGTTATTCCTGGTTTTTAACCGACTTTCCAATTGTGGACCGATTTTGAAAAATTTTTTTTTTTTTTGAAAGAGTATGTTCCGAAATTGGTCCCATTTTAATTTGGTAAAGATCTGATGAAGATTTTCGAAGATATACAAAAGAACTCTTCAATAAATAATGGAAAATCTCTCTGAACTGCTGCAATCGCATGTCTGTTTATTGTTTAGACCATCTCATAACATAACATCACACCAGTACGCTCTTAAGGGGTAAGCAGATCTCTCATTTGATCAGTTTTGTTCAAGTTTCATGATATTCGGGTTATCTATTCTGGCGTTATAGGCAACTTACTAAACAACTTGCCTATTAGGTAGGTACAACTAAAAAATAAAAAAAAGCTTTTTCCAAAAAAATACTATCGACTTCCAAATAAGAAAACTACAAAGTGTAAAATAACTTTATTTTTGGAAGTCGGTGTCCATAACGCAAAAAATGGTACCTACGTAAGACACGTCAGTGTCAAAAAATAATTCTAACTTCCCTATATCCTGACAAGTATTCGTCATTGATTGTCGCTGGGATGGGATTGCATAAGCCTGCGTAAGAAAATTGCCCTTCAGAAACCAATTTTCGTATGCTGGCTGCTTTAATAACCAGTTACAAAAGCAGCAGAAGTTACCTTCAACATGTAATAATATCAACATCAATGTGATGACAATATGGTTGGCGCAGTGATTGAGCGATCGGCTGCTGCGCCGCGCCGCGTAAACGCACCGCACCCACAATACAGGAGAAATGCCTAGTGTGGGGCAAAGTTTTTAAAAAAATATAAAAATATCTACTCAGCCTTCCGCAGTCCATTAATCGACACAGGCCTCTCCCAAGCTACTCCACAACACGCTGCCTTCCGCATTCAATAAGTATTTGATTTTCTAAAAAGAAATTTATTGCAGAGACGCTCGTCGATGTCTTCGGTACCTTGCCTTCTGGGGCAAGTACAACAGCTTCGCCTTCATAGGTGACTCCAGGCTCGAACAGTTGTATGAATATTTTATAGGTGAGTGTAAATAAAAATAACATAATAATAATACCTGCCTGATACGTGTCCGTTACCGAGGCCAGATGTTGTCGAAAATGGTCATTTGAATCTTATAAATAATTAGTTTTGCGGCTTCTGTAATTGTTGCGCACATTTTTAAATTTGTTGCGCTTATAGTTTTTTAATTATTTCACAAAAACATTTCCTGCTGGGGTAACGTTACCCCAGCCAGACCTTTTTCTTTCTAATGGGAATATTTAAATAATTACTAGCTATAAAATTAGTTGTCTAGATGAAGTAAATGTTGTGCCTTATTTTGTATTTGTTCTTTCATCGGTTGCGAAGTTATTCGAGATTTTGCTGGGGTAACGTTTTTGGTTTTGCTAGATCTTTGAAATGGTTAAGCGGATTCTTATCATATTTTGTACATGGCTTCTTAGGAATTAGTTTAAATTTGTTCTGCAATAAAAAAAACCAAAATAATACATAGCTTAAAGGTTATTTCATTAAATAGAAAAACACTTCAATTGGTCCCAGCACTCTCAATAAGAGCTCTAAAGACTTACTTTAAACGTTATTTTAAAGCTTGTAACTGCCTTCAAATGTATGTGAAGTTTCATTAGTATCCTGTAAGTATTTAACAAGTTATGATGATATTGAATTCTTCACGAGCACGGTCTTGATGCGCGCGGTGTTATTTGGCCACTGGATTGGATATATGAACTGAATGTTATGTCAATTATTAGTTTTTTAGTTCAGTTGTATATCAGTAAAATTTCAGCTCAGTACATTGGATAATTAATGAGATAATACGATTAAAGTCATCAGGAAATGAATGACCGTGGTAACCCGACCAAGTTTAGATGCTTACGAAAAAGCGAAAACGCAGAACATCATACTATCTTTTGAAATGTTTAGTATAATACACCTTACAATTTCGGTACAGACGCGTACACTGTTAAATACATTAATAATATAATAATATCTGTACTATGAAAACATTATTATTATCTTCCAGTTGCACAAACTTATCAAAAATCACTGATATAACATGTCGTTCGGTAGGACGCGGAAGGGGTGGGGTGAAGGGGCGCATTGTTTGCATATCGCACTAAACATGCTCCGTAATCACATAATTCATCTTGTAGAGTGCGCATGCGTTTCGGCAGTTCCGTTTCCTGTTTTTGCAAATATTTATAGAGTGCGTGAGAGCTAATGTAAAATAATAAGTGTGGCGAATTACTGCTAATGTGGAGTGCTTCTATTGATGATCATAGTTATGGTGCAGGCTGCTTGATGAATTCACGAACAAGGTAAGCTTGTATAATGTAACTACATAAATAGTAGCAAAATTATTATTAAAATGTACATGTTGTTAGGTACTTATCTAAAACTGTATTTTTTTAAGGCTTAAATATTTAAATTTAGGAACTTATTATTTTCTTTTCTTTCGTACTTAATTATTACCTAGACTGGAATTCTTAACAATGATAACGACATATGTATCCTTCGCTACATAGTACCTATAAAACAAAGTCGCTTCCCGTTTGTCTGTCCCTGTTTGCTTAGATCTTTAAAACTACGCAACGGATTCTGAAGCAGTTTTTTTTAATAGATAGATTGATTCAAGTGGAAGGTTTTTGTGTATATATTGTCAAAATATGACTTGAAACTTGATTAATGAAATTCATGACTTAGCGACCGATTTTTATCGTTATCAATGCCGGGAGTCGGGACTACCGCAACAGGTAGGTATTTATTTATTTCCACAAACTCCTTGGACACTTAGACTTTAAGAAATCCATAATTACCTTGTTGCGACACTCGCGTTGATATAAACTCGCAAATAGATGACGATTCGAGTTTCAAAATTACCTGTCAATAAAAATTATTTAATAATCACGTAGTTTTTTTTTAAACTTGTGTACATGTCTGTACTAAATTTGTAACACTATCCTACATATTTTAGAAGGTACCATTATGTTTTGCGTTTTCGCTTTTTCGTAACCACCTAAACTTGGTCGGGTTACCACGGTCATTCACTTCCTGATGACTTTAATCGTATTATCTCATTAAGTATCCAATGTACTGAGCTGAAATTTTACTGATATACAACTGAACTAAAAAACTAATAATTGACATAACATTCAGTTCATATATCCAATCCAGTGGCCAAATAACACCGCGCGCATCAAGACCGTGCTCGTGAAGAACTCAATATCATCATAACTTGTTAAATACTTACAGGATACTAATGAAACTTCACATACATTTGAAGGCAGTTACAAGCTTTAAAATAACGTTTAAAGTAAGTCTTTAGAGCTCTTATTGAGAGTGCTGGGACCAATTGAAGTGTTTTTCTATTTAATGAAATAACCTTTAAGCTATGTATTATTTTGTTTTTTTTTATTGCAGAACAAATTTAAACTAATTCCTAAGAAGCCATGCACAAAATATGATAAGAATCCGCTTAACCATTTCAAAGATCTAGCAAAACCAAAAACGTTACCCCAGCAAAATCTCGAATAACTTCGCAACCGATGAAAGAACAAATACAAAATAAGGCACAACATTTACTTCATCTAGACAACTAATTTTATAGCTAGTAATTATTTAAATATTCCCATTAGAAAGAAAAAGGTCTGGCTGGGGTAACGTTACCCCAGCAGGAAATGTTTTTGTGAAATAATTAAAAAACTATAAGCGCAACAAATTTAAAAATGTGCGCAACAATTACAGAAGCCGCAAAACTAATTATCTATAAGATTCAAATGACCATTTTCGACAACATCTGGCCTCGGTAACGGACACGCCTGATACTGTCCCAGTGCAGGACAAACACCTCTTTTCATACAGAATATGCGAGAGTAAAAATGTAGGTAAGGTAAAAGGTTTCCTACATTAATGCTATCCAAACGGATACTTGCCAAGCTAGCAGAGACATTTGTCCTGAAAAGTGACGAAAATAGTTTAGTATTTAAATAATACGTAGTGGAAACTAACAGGATAGGTCATTGCGTAACATACAATCAATGCCAATAACTTTCATTTAGCAATTCAACAACATCAATAAGTTGTCTGGTACATTAATTTTTGGAATACATAATATGAATTTCCTTTAAAAACACTTCAATTGGTCCCAGCACTCTCAATAAGAGCTCTAAAGACTTACTTTAAACGTTATTTTAAAGCTTGTAACTGCCTTCAAATGTATGTGAAGTTTCATTAGTATCCTGTAAGTATTTAACAAGTTATGATGATATTGAGTTCTTCACGAGCATGGTCTTGATGCGCGCGGTGTTATTTGGCCACTGGATTGGATATATGAACTGAATGTTATGTCAATTATTAGTTTTTTAGTTCAGTTGTATATCAGTAAAATTTCAGCTCAGCACATTGGATAATTAATGAGATAATACGATTTAAGTCATCAGGAAGTGAATGACCGTGGTAACCCGACCAAGTTTAGGTGGTTACGAAAAAGCGAAAACGCAGAACATTATACTATCTTTTGAAATGTTTAGTATAATACACCTTACAATTTCGGTACAGACGCGTACACTGTTAAATACATTAATAATATAATAATATCTGTACTATGAAAACATTATTATTATCTTCCAGTTGCACAAACTTATCAAAAATCACTGATATAACATTTCGTTCGGTGGGACGCGGAAGGGGTGGGGTGAAGGGGCGCATTGTTTGCATATCGCACTAAACATGCTCCGTAATCACATAATTCATCTTGTAGAGTGCGCATGCGTTTCGGCAGTTCCGTTGCCTGTTTTTGCAAATATTTATAAAGTGCGTGAGAGCTAATGTAAAATAATAAGTGTGGCGAATTACTGCTAATGTGGAGTGCTTCTATTGATGATCATAGTTATGGTGCAGGCTGCTTGATGAATTCACGAACAAGGTAAGCTTGTATAATTTAACTACAGAAATAGTAGCAAAATTATTATTAATATGTACATGTTGTTAGGTACTTATCTAAAACTGTATTTTTTTAAGGCTTAAATATTTAAATTTAGGAACTTATTATTTTCTTTTCTTTCGTACTTAATTATTACCTAGACTGGAATTCTCAACAATGATAACGACATTATGTATCCTTCGCTACATAGTACCTATAAAACAAAGTCGCTTCCCGTTTGTTTTTCCCTGTTTGCTTAGATCTTTTAAACTACGCAACGGATTCTGAAGCAGTTTTTTTTAATAGATAGATTGATTCAAGTGGAAGGTTTTTGTGTATATATTGTCAAAATATGACTTGAAACTTGATTAATGAAATTCATGACTTAGCGACCGATTTTTATCGTTATCAATGCCGGGAGTCGGGACTACCGCAACAGGTAGGTATTTATTTATTTCCACAAACTCCTTGGACACTTAGACTTTAAGAAATCCATAATTACCTTGTTGCGACACTCGCGTTGATATAAACTCGCAAATAGATGACGATTCGAGTTTCAAAATTACCTGTCAATAAAAATTATTTAATAATCACGTAGTTTTTTTTTAAACTTGTGTACATGTCTGTACTAAATTTGTAACACTATCCTACATATTTTAGAAGGCACCATAATGTTTTGCGTTTTCGCTTTTTCGTAACCACCTAAACTCGGTCGGGTTACCACGGTCATTCACTTCCTGATGACTTTAATCGTATTATCTCATTAATTATCCAATGAACTGAGCTGAAATTTTACTGATATACAACTGAACTAAAAAACTAATAATTGACATAACATTCAGTTCATATATCCAATCCAGTGGCCAAATAACACCGCGCGCATCAAGACCGTGCTCGTGAAGAACTCAATATCATCATAACTTGTTAAATACTTACAGGATACTAATGAAACTTCACATACATTTGAAGGCAGTTACAAGCTTTAAAATAACGTTTAAAGTAAGTCTTTAGAGCTCTTATTGAGAGTGCTGGGACCAATTGAAGTGTTTTTCTATTTAATGAAATAACCTTTAAGCTATGTATTATTTTGTTTTTTTTATTGCAGAACAAATTTAAACTAATTCCTAAGAAGCCATGTACAAAATATGATAAGAATCCGCTTAACCATTTCAAAGATCTAGCAAAACCAAAAACGTTACCCCAGCAAAATCTCGAATAACTTCGCAACCGATAAAAGAACAAATACAAAATAAGGCACAACATTTACTTCATCTAGACAACTAATTTTATAGCTAGTAATTATTTAAATATTCCCATTAGAAAGAAAAAGGTCTGGCTGGGGTAACGTTACCCCAGCAGGAAATGTTTTTGTGAAATAATTAAAAAACTATAAGCGCAACAAATTTAAAAATTTGCGCAACAATTACAGAAGCCGCAAAACTAATTATCTATAAGATTCAAATGACCATTTTCGACAACATCTGGCCTCGGTAACGGACACAATTTTAACGCATCTTTGGGCGGCAATAAATACTATAAGAAGAAGGAAAATTGCAAAACGGCCACCATACAGGCATAGATTAGTAGTTCAACAATACAAATAATTTTATTTTGAAAATTTACATTTAGTAGTTTTTTCATGATATCTAGACTCTCAAAGGTCCGTTTTATAAAATTTCGCGCACTCGGTTCCGTCCTAAATCATTATCCATTTCGCTACAAATTTGCAAAAGTGTGTATTCGTACGCGAACTAGCTTCCTACTGCTCATCACAGCATCTATCTCTTCCGCACGTGTTGTCGGTTGATATAAAATGCACGCACGAACTATTTTGTGCGCGGGGTTAAAATGCCTGCTATCTCATCCGACAACTCGTGCGAAAGAGATAGATGCTGTGATGAGCAGTAAGAAGCTAGTTCGCGTACGAATTAGCAAGTGGATGATGATTTAGGACGGAAACGAGCGCGCGAAATTTTATAAACAGACCTTTGGCAGTCTAGATATCATGAAAAAACTACTAAATTTTTCTGTTCAAAATAAAATTATTTGCATTGTTGAACTACTAATCTATCCCTGTATGGAGGCCGTTTTGCAATTTTCTGTCTTCGTATGATATTTATTTGCTCCCAAAAATGCGATACAATTAGTGTCGAAATGTGGAACATTCGACGCTCATAACTTCCAAATATTTACTTTTTTGCTTCCATACAGGACTAGATAATGATGAGACAAATTGATATCACTTTTTATTTTGAACGTACATCGTCAAACAGTAGAATTATCCTTTGACTACGTTTGTATGGAAGAATTTTCGACTAGTGTAACCTTAAGGGGCCGCCTCCGCGAGCGAGAGAATCGCGGCGATATTTTCGTCCGTGCCACGTATTTCTGTCACTCTCTTAGTGTTATCAATGAGAATTTCTCAATAGTTGTACTGGCATTTAGATTACACAGGGTAATCCTAATTGCGATCGCCCGACAGATAGCGACAGTGCGACACATCATGTTAATAACTAATTGATTAAAAATAGGCAATTAATCATCAATATAAGAGATTGTCACTATGATATGCGTGTATCACTGTGGCTACTGTTGACGAGCGAGCAAAGACAGCTTAGAAAATGGGTATATTATTTTGCTAACTGTAATTGTAATGGGGGTAGGCCTTCACCCACGAGTGGGACAATGAAGGCTAATAGAAATGAAAATGGCCTTCACTTATAGATCTATACGAGTACAGGGCACGATACACATATTACTGAAAAAAATACGCATAAAAAAAGATAATTCAAAAATCAAAAAACCCGCCAGTGACACTCGCAGGGTTAAGACATTCGTCGCGATTGCTGTAAGAATCATCAAAATCGGCCAACGCGTTTGGTCTCTAGAACGCCACATATGTCTAAAACAAACATAAATACTAGACTGATAATTACATTACCCTCCTTCGGCAGTCGGGTAAAAAATGACATATATTTTAAGGTTTTTACAATTAAAATGTTTATAAATCAAGCTTTGATGAAAATATGTTTTTTATTATTATTCTCTCCCCAGGTGTGGTCCGAACCCGTCTCGACATGGACACATCCTACTCCACAGTGGACCACCACATGCCCAACTACACGTACGTGGACAACAAACTGCGGCTGTCCGTCACGTTTATATACAGCGACGATGTGTCCAAGACTATGGTGGATCAGTTTCGGACGTGGTGAGTGAGAAACTTAATAGATATTGATATTATTTTAGAATAATTCCAGTTTAAATTGGATGTACTCGTAGGTGATAGCGCATAAGCGCAATGTCAGAATTTTATCGTTTGCCTAAGGCCCGAGAGATTAAATAGTGCATGAACATTTAGACGTTCTTTTATGTATTTTTGTTGTTAATGAAAATGGGCGTAGGTCTAGTGTCCGTTACCGAGGCCAGATGTTGTCGAAAATGGTCATTTGAATCTTATAGATAATTAGTTTTGCGGCTTCTGTAATTGTTGCGCACATTTTTAAATTTGTTGCGCTTATAGTTTTTTTAATTATTTCACAAAAACATTTCCTGCTGGGGTAACGTTACCCCAGCCAGACCTTTTTCTTTCTAATGGGAATATTTAAATAATTACTAGCTATAAAATTAGTTGTCTAGATGAAGTAAATGTTGTGCCTTATTTTGAATTTGTTCTTTCATCGGTTGCGAAGTTATTCGAGATTTTGCTGGGGTAACGTTTTTGGTTTTGCTAGATCTTTGAAATGGTTAAGCGGATTCTTATCATATTTTGTGCATGGCTTCTTAGGAATTAGTTTAAATTTGTTCTGCAATAAAAAAAAACAAAATAATACATAGCTTAAAGGTTATTTCATTAAATAGAAAAACACTTCAATTGGTCCCAGCACTCTCAATAAGAGCTCTAAAGACTTACTTTAAACGTTATTTTAAAGCTTGTAACTGCCTTCAAATGTATGTGAAGTTTCATTAGTATCCTGTAAGTATTTAACAAGTTATGATGATATTGAGTTCTTCACGAGCACGGTCTTGATGCGCGCGGTGTTATTTGGCCACTGGATTGGATATATGAACTGAATGTTATGTCAATTATTAGTTTTTTAGTTCAGTTGTATATCAGTAAAATTTCAGCTCAGTACATTGGATAATTAATGAGATAATACGATTAAAGTCATCAGGAAGTGAATGACCGTGGTAACCCGACCAAGTTTAGGTGGTTACGAAAAAGCGAAAACGCAAAACATTATGGTACCTTCTAAAATATGTAGGATAGTGTTACAAATTTAGTACAGACATGTACACAAGTTTAAAAAAAAACTACGTGATTATTAAATAATTTTTATTGACAGGTAATTTTGAAACTCGAATCGTCATCTATTTGCTAGTTTATATCAACGCGAGTGTCACAACAAGGCACAGTGTTTTATAGACCCAAAAAAAGTGACATCGGCTTTTTATTGGCTATTTCTACCTAATAGTTCATTACAAATGCACGAGTAGAACTCCCATGTGCCAATTTTGAATACTTGATTTTTTAAAAAATCGTAAAGTTTTCGTAACCTTGATGCCGGAAAGACCAAAAAAAATTCGTAAAAAAAAAACTGTTCATAATTGTGCTTTATTCGTTTTGCAGGTTTATGAAGCAATTCAAGGAGAAAATTATCCCGTATTTATGAAATTAAAAACGATAATAGAACCCACGAAAAAAAATGTTTTACCGAAATCAGTATTTATTTTTTTATTTCTTTTCTAGCTCGAAGTCGAACCTCTGTCTGGTACAAATAGATTGCTTTTACAAAGATTTATCACCCATAAAAATATTACTTTCAATTTGGGCCTGGGTTTAGAGAAAATGATTTTTATGTACCGAGGTCAAAATTCCAAATTTAGGGGTGTCACAAGGGTCAATCATTATTGGCTTTTTATAATCAACTAAAATTAATTATAATTTAGTTTAAAAGTATTTATGACTTATCGATCATAGTGCATGTTGCAGATATAGTCTATTGAATCGTAAACAATAACACCCATTATAACTCAGAGAGGTTAAGTAGAAGGTAATCGCGGGGACTCCTGTGTATTTATTTGGTAAGTAGTAGACAGACTGTCAAAGAATGTTATTTCTGATCTTGATAAAAGGCCGACGTTCGTCTAATTTCACATAATTAAACACAAACACAAGAGAGGTGACTAGAAAAACAAGCCGGAACTGTTGCGTTTCCGAAATTACAAAGGCGGGCACGCAGTCACAGGACCTCGGTCAGTGGCGCACTGAACTGACCCTTGACCGTGACCTATATACGATTAGATAAAGATTTCGACAAGAAAGCAAAATCGAACTTAGCTATCTGTTTCGCACTTACCTAGTTTCATGACACAATGACATGAGTGCGTAACAGGAAGTAATAAATTTCGCATGCATTCTTTCTTTATTTAGTTGAGATGGCACGTTTTGACTCTTATGGCTCAGGCATAAGGTATAATTTGCACTGAATTGCATCAGGAACCGAGCTGGCAACGTGTGGACGTGGGATTCGTTAATCTGTCGGTGCTCACCTATTAACAGATACATCATAAACGCAAAAAAATAAAAAATAATGTCCGGTGGCTAAACTACTGGATATATTCGTTTGCATTTACACATAAAAATGTTTACGTACGTAAACGGAGTTTAATTTATTGTCATCTCTACCCTATAATAGTATAGGCAGGTGTATATCAGACAGTAATCAAACTAAGAAGCTAAGAACCCTATTACGGGCTAAGCTCGCATTTGTACATTAACTGTCCTATTAAATTTGTATGTTTATATATTTTGTGTAGAATATCACGTGAAAAGTGTTTTAAAATGAATCGTTAGAATTATACCAGTATAGAAGATAAAAGACCTTCTGATTTTTTGTGATTAAAACTAATCGTCACAAAAGGTCAAAATAGTGACAACCCTAACACATATTTTTGAAAATCATTTTCTCAAAACCCAGGCCCAAATTGAAAGTAATATTTTTATGGGTGATAAACCTTATTAAAAGGAATCTATTTGTACCAGACAGAGGTTCGACTTCGAGCTAGAAAAGAAATAAAAAAATAAATACTGATTTCGGTAAAACATTTTTTTTCGTGGGTTCTATTATCGTTTTTAATTACATAAATACGGGATAATTTTCTCCTTAAATTGCTTCATAAACCTGCAATACGAATAAAGCTCAATTATGAACAGTTTTTTTTTTACGATTTTTTTTTGGTCTTTCCGGCTTCAAGGTTACAAAAACTTTACGATTTTAAAAAAAATCAAGTATTCAAAATTGGCACACGGGAGTTCTACTCGTGCATTTGTAATGAACTATTAGGTAGAAATAGCCAATAAAAAGCCGATGTCACTTTTTTTGGGTCTATAAAACACTGTGCAAGGTAATTATGGATTTCTTAAAGTCTAAGTGTCCAAGGAGTTTGTGGAAATAAATAAATACCTACCTGTTGCGGTAGTCCCGACTCCCGACATTGATAACGATAAAAATCGGTCGCTAAGTCATGAATTTCATTAATCAAGTTTCAAGTCATATTTTGACAATATATACACAAAAACCTTCCACTTGAATCAATCTATCTATTAAAAAAAACTGCTTCAGAATCCGTTGCGTAGTTTTAAAGATCTAAGCAAACAGGGATAGACAAACGGGAAGCGACTTTGTTTTATAGGTACTATGTAGCGAAGGATACATATGTCGTTATCATTGTTGAGAATTCCAGTCTAGGTAATAATTAAGTACGAAAGAAAAGAAAATAACAAGTTCCTAAATTTAAATATTTAAGCCTTAAAAAAATACAGTTTTAGATAAGTACCTAACAACATGTACATATTAATAATAATTTTGCTACTATTTCTGTAGTTACATTATACAAGCTTACCTTGTTCGTGAATTCATCAAGCAGCCTGCACCATAACTATGATCATCAATAGAAGCACTCCACATTAGCAGTAATTCGCCACACTTATTATTTTACATTAGCTCTCACGCACTCTATAAATATTTGCAAAAACAGGAAACGGAACTGCCGAAACGCATGCGCACTCTACAAGATGAATTATGTGATTACGGAGCATGTTTAGTGCGATATGCAAACAATGCGCCCCTTCACCCCACCCCTTCCGCGTCCTACCGAACGACATGTTATATCAGTGATTTTTGATAAGTTTGTGCAACTGGAAGATAATAATAATGTTTTCATAGTACAGATATTATTATATTATTAATGTATTTAACAGTGTACGCGTCTGTACCGAAATTGTAAGGTGTATTATACTAAACATTTCAAAAGATAGTATAATGTTCTGCGTTTTCGCTTTTTCGTAACCATCTAAACTTGGTCGGGTTACCACGGTCATTCACTTCCTGATGACTTTAATCGTATTATCTCATTAATTATCCAATGTACTGAGCTGAAATTTTACTGATATACAACTGAACTAAAAAACTAATAATTGACATAACATTCAGTTCATATATCCAATCCAGTGGCCAAATAACACCGCGCGCATCAAGACCGTGCTCGTGAAGAACTCAATATCATCATAACTTGTTAAATACTTACAGGATACTAATGAAACTTCACATACATTTGAAGGCAGTTACAAGCTTTAAAATAACGTTTAAAGTAAGTCTTTAGAGCTCTTATTGAGAGTGCTGGGACCAATTGAAGTGTTTTTCTATTTAATGAAATAACCTTTAAGCTATGTATTATTTTGTTTTTTTTATTGCAGAACAAATTTAAACTAATTCCTAAGAAGCCATGTACAAAATATGATAAGAATCCGCTTAACCATTTCAAAGATCTAGCAAAACCAAAAACGTTACCCCAGCAAAATCTCGAATAACTTCGCAACCGATGAAAGAACAAATACAAAATAAGGCACAACATTTAATTCATCTAGACAACTAATTTTATAGCTAGTAATTATTTAAATATTCCCATTAGAAAGAAAAAGGTCTGGCTGGGGTAACGTTACCCCAGCAGGAAATGTTTTTGTGAAATAATTAAAAAACTATAAGCGCAACAAATTTAAAAATGTGCGCAACAATTACAGAAGCCGCAAAACTAATTATCTATAAGATTCAAATGACCATTTTCGACAACATCTGGCCTCGGTAACGGACACGTAGGTCTATCCTCCTGAATTCAGAAACCATGCATGATGTAGTCTTAAATCTCCTGGTATAGTTATTGCATTTCGCTAGTGCGAGTCAGTCTCTGCATTCTATAGTGCCATAAAACACATGATGCGTTGCAATTCGGTATGTAAAGTATTTTTCAGGTATTTTTTTTATATTTGTAATTGTATAGATTTTTAAATTATTTTTTTAGTTATTTTAGGCAATTTATTTAAATATTTCGTTTTTCCAAGCTGTAGTTATTTTTAATTGTTTTTTATTGTTTTGTTCGTGCTGACGTCATAAAGTAGTCTGAATGGCATAGGACTTGACGTTGACATTGACGCTTGACACGTACAAAACAACGGCCCACTTGCACGAAAGACTTACACCTGTTACCAAAACCAACTGTTTACTACAGCTGCCATTTTCTATGTTAGGGGGTTTGGTTGCCGGACTTAGTCCTTCAGGTGGGCCATTGTGTCACGAAAGACTTAACTCGGAGTTGCTTGTTAGCGCGAGGTTAAATTGAAAATATTGTATGAACAACTGTCAATTTAACCTAGTGTTGGCGACTAGCTCTGAGTTGGGTTTTTCGTGCAAGTGGGCCTTAATTATTTCATTACAAGAGGAACTGAGAGTTTCCTTTATAGGACATTTTAGGACATCATTTAGAGTTCCAGTAAAAGTCAAATCATTGTTTTTGTGAAAATAAATACGATATTAAAAATTTTAAACCTAAAAATAGAAAATGAGACTTACAAACCTAAAAACTCGGAATGGTTTTGGAATGGGCATGAATTAATTTTTACTTTACATACCGAATCTCAGCAGCATTGCCAATACCCGGAGCCTACACTTTCAAATTGGAGCCTACAGATATCGTCACCTAAAAACAACAGACGCACACGACTACTAAATTGACGATTATGCATTATAAACTTTATCTCCATATACTTAAAGCTCAATTTCCTACAGGCAGCGCTCAGACCAACCTCCCTCAGTCATCGTAGCGTCCACTGGCCTCCAACTGCTCAAAACACGAAACACAACAGACATAGTGCTCGAAGAATACAAAAGGAACCTTACGCACTTGGTACAAGCCATAGATTCGCTTGCGGCGAGGAACACCCAAGTTCTATGGAAACTGATTGAATCAGTTGACGCTACTAAGTTGAAGAATGAAAACAAAAGAATCAGTAATAGTGATATTGATTCGTATAATAAAGCTGCTATTGAGGTGAGCATCTATTATATACTTAGGCATAGCACGCACTGCGATTTTTATTCGCGCGAATTTTTTGCCGCACATTCTGTGACCTATGGAATTGTATGAAGCTGCACGCACTGCGGAAAAAAAATCGCACTCAAATAGTACTAAAAAATTCGCGCGAATTTTTATTCGCGCCAATAAAAATCGCTGTGCGTGCTATGCCTAAGGCTAAGGCTTAACACGCACTGCGATTTTTATTCGCGCGAATTTTTTTCCGCACATCTGTGACCTATGGAAATGTATGAAGCTGCACGCACTGCGGAAAAAAAATCGCGCGGATATAATATCGCAAGAAAGCCGTGTTTTGCCACAGAATCCACCGCACCGCGGCGCGGATAAAATTAGCGCGAATATTTTGAACTCTATGAACAGGTAGAAAGAGACAAAAATCGCGCGAAATTTTATCCGCAGTGCGTGTTAGTTAAATTCAGTACGCGGACAAAAATTCGCGCGAATAAAATTCGCGCGAATTATAATCGCAGTGCGTGCTAAGCCTTAGTGAAGTCTTTTTTAGCCATTGTGATATGCCCTTGCATGCTGTGTCTATCGCATCATATTGTACACTTAGTATATATTATTGCTTGTATTAGATATAAGGTTATTTTTAGTGTAACAATTGTAGATAGGCCAATAAATAAATAAATAAATAAATAAAAATAAAATAAAATATGAAACTGGATGAAACGAAAAAGCGAATGTCGCTTTTTCGTTTCATCCAGTTTAAAGAGACAAACACACATTTTTTGCAACTTTTTATGCTGTATGCTTTTATTTAATGTTCAGCAATTGCTAAGTAGATATGAATGGCACGGTAAAATTATTCTGACAATTTAGCAGTATAGTTTTAGGTATCGCAAAAATTACATAAAAGTTAGTTTGGCAGAAAATTGCAAAAATAACTTTTTTACGTTAAATTACTTTGAGCCTGTAAAGTACTTAGGATAACATTCAATACATGTCTCATTACATTTTTTTTTTAATAATGTTATGAAAACTCAACAAATTTGACATTTTACTTAATCCTAATTAAAGGGTTTTTCAATAGGGAACATTACTGCCAATTGCTCCCGCCAGATGGCGCTTGACGGAGTGGAGTAAACATAACAACTTGGCGACTATTACTGCTAATGGTTACCGAACTTTATTTACTGTTTTTAAGAATAATTAGCGTTCAAAAACCAAATAATAATATTGCTAGCTGTTGGTCAACAATGCATTAGGGTTGTGTTTTTGGATGCAGAAATAAAACCGGCCATATGATCCTAAAAAACGCCAACATTCGCAAGCAATGAGAAACTTCTGTTGGTCGCCGGAATTTAACAAAAAAATCAAGGCTGTGTCCTGACCGTTTTAAAGCAGAAGATTTAAAAAAGAAGGATTTTGTTGATTAACATAATATCTGCAAGTTACACTAGACTTTCAATGTTCGCATTCGTACCTTTCAACTTATTCCTTTTTTCCCCTTTACTTGATGCACCGCGCTGTCGGACCCGGGTTTATAGCTGCAGTATGGTCTGATTGCCTCAATTCTTAGTTAGCTCAATTTTTCTTTCATTATTAGTTTTATATTTTGTATGCACATAATGCGAAATTTTGTCGCTCGAGTTTGGTTTGTTTACTCTGATTCATGTGGCGCCATCTGATTTCAGCTTTTCGGATAGTTCCCTATTGGCGCGGGCAGGTTTTAGCGGCCCGTGGTGGCCATTTTATTTTGGTGACATCTATCAAATCTTTTGTTTATTATTAAGTTAATTATGCTAAATCACCATGGCAAGTTACACGATTGAGCACGTTCAAATAATATAACTTTATTATCAAAATGAGTGTACGTTAGTGCAAACGTTGCGCGCTTTGCACCCAGTTTACGGTAGACGTGGTGGCCCTTTACAGTCGAATGAAGATCAACCATGTCAACCATTCCCAACCCACGCGTGGTTCATCAGGTGATAATACATCGTCAAAAAGTTGCCGTTTGGTGTGGCTTTTGGGGCGGCGGCGGCGTCATTGGTCCGTACTTTTTCGAAAACAACGCTGTTGAGGCAGTCACCATCAACGGCGAGCGCTACATAACGATGATAAACAATTTTTAATAACCCAAATTGAACCATATGGACCTAGACGACATGTGGTTCAAACAAATTTTCCGTCTTCTTATGGTATTTATTTGCGCGAAATGTGGAACTACTTTCAAATATTTTATTTTTTTACTTGCTTCCATACAGAGCTAGATAATGATGAGACGTATTGATATCACTTTTTATTTTGAACGTACATTGTCAAACAGTGGAATAATCCCTAGACTACGTTTGTATGGAAGAATTTTCGACTAGTGTACCCTTAAGTGTGAAATATGACATCGTTCAAATGCTCGCCTCAGCTATTTACAGTGGCACGGATCCGAGTGGTCCAGTTTTCTGCATAGAGCGGGTTGAATTTGAGTGATGGCCTGTGTTATGTTCACCTTTAGGGCATCGGTCGATTGTTGTTTGTTTGCATAGGCCTGCGACTTCAAGAAACCGCACAAGAAAAAGTCTAGCGGGGTCAAATTGCATCACCTTGGTGACCATTTCACATCACCCCTGCGAGAGATAATCTTACCCTTAAATCACTCATGCAGAATGTCAACCGTGGTGTCCGCTGTGTGGCACGTAACGCCGTCCTGCTGGAACCACATGTCGTCTAGGTCCATATGGTTCAATTTGGGTTATTAAAAATTGTTTATCATCGTTATGTAGCGCTCGCCGTTGATGGTGACTGCCTCAACAGCGTTGTTTTCGAAAAAGTACGGACCAATGACGCCGCCGCCGCCCCAAAAGCCACACCAAACGGCAACTTTTTGACGATGTATTATCACCTGATGAACCACGCGTGGGTTGGGAATGGTTGACATGGTTGATCTTCATTCGACTGTAAAGGGCCACCACGTCTACCGTAAACTGGGTGCAAAGCGCGCAACGTTTGCACTAACGTACACTCATTTTGATAATAAAGTTATATTATTTGAACGTGCTCAATCGTGTAACTTGCCATGGTGATTTAGCATAATTAACTTAATAATAAACAAAAGATTTGATAGATGTCACCAAAATAAAAACAATTTCAAAAAAAAAATTTCAACACGCTATGACAGCCTAAACCAACGTAACCAGATTTTTGATTGTTTGAATTTTTCGATTTACTTAATAATATATATTTTTCAGAGAGCAGTGGTGGCCCAGTGGTATCGGCCGCGACTTACAAGTTGTAGGTCGTGGGTTCGAACCCAGGCAGGCGCTTTACTTTGTGTAAATTATTTCATCACCACTGCTATCAAAACGGTGAAGGAAAACATCGTGAGGAAACCGGCATGTCTTAGACCCGAAATTTCGAAGACATGTGACATCCACCAACCCGCACTGGGCCCGCGTGGTGGATTACGGCCCATCCCCTCTCATAGAGAGGAGGCCTGTGTCCCAGCAGTGGGAACATTAAAAGGCTGATGATGTGATGTGATATATTTTTAGGTACATATTGTTTATTTTTTAACCGACTTTCGAAAAAGGAGGAAGTTCTATGTTCGACTTCTTGTATGTTTTTTTTTTTTTTGTGTATTTTCACCGATATCTCCGTCAATTGTGGACCGATTTTTTAAATTCTTTTTTTGTTGGAAAGAGTATGTTCCGAAATTGGTCCCATTTTAATTTGGTGGAGATCTGATGAAGAACTTCGAAGTTATACAACAGAACTCTTCAATAAATAACGGCAAATCTCTCGGGACTGCTGAAATCGCATGTCTGTTTATTGTTTATACCATTTCATAACATAACATCACGCCAGTATGCTCTTAAAGGGTAAGCAGATCTCTCATTTGATCGGTTTTCTTCAAGTTTCATGATATTCGGGTAATCTATTCTGGCGTTATAGGAAACTTACTAAACAACTTGCCTATTAGGTAGGTACAACTAAAAAGTGAAAAATAAAAAAACCTTTTTTACAAAAAAATACTACCGACTTCCAAATAAGAAAACTACAAAGTGAAAAATAACTTTATTTTTGGAAGTCGGTGTCCATAACGAAAAAAAATGGTACCTACGAAAGACACCGACTTCCAAAAATAAAGTTATTTTTCACTTTGTAGTTTTCTTATTTGGAAGTCGGTAGTATTTTTTTGTAAAAAAGTTTTTTTTTTATAATATTTTCGGGGCATGCTGTTTTTTATGTATTTTATTTACAGGACTACAAAAAAAATATGTATAATAAAGTAAATGGGAGAATCGATAACTTTCCGATTTAGTCAATCAATA
Organism: Orthosia incerta; assembly: GCA_948252205.1. NCBI lineage: Eukaryota > Metazoa > Arthropoda > Insecta > Lepidoptera > Noctuidae > Orthosia > Orthosia incerta. The sequence continues at coordinate 28,264,732 of OX411760.1, forward strand.
GCGTAAATGTAAAATAAATTGCTTTTGCACAGCACAACGATAGCGACCGATGTTTTTGTGTGGGTAAGTTGTACGGTGCATGGTAAAAACACGCTGTGTTGATGAGATAAAGTTTATAATTGACTGTGTAGTGCGTTCTGATTTAAGAAATGCGGGTGTGAGCGCGACTGCGTATCTATTGCCTTTACTTAACTGCATGTGTAGTAATTGCCGTGTGGTAGGGGCAAACTGGAGACACAGGTTTCCGATACATTTTCGTATACACTGCATATCTCCTTGTTTATTATATCTATGGGTTTTTCAATAAGGGCGGGTAGATGTTGAAATGAAATAAAACAAGCTGTGTGAGGTATTATCATGTCTTTTATTTCTTTGACCGGTCCACTTGTGCCATTAAGGGTACACTAGTCGACGGCACGAACTATTTTGTGCGAAAACTTTTCACGATCACGGTCGAAAGCGCACTAGTTCGCGGTGACGGCCATTTGTATATGACATGCACAGTCAGACCACGTCGCGCGGATACCGACACGCCCCCTTGCCACTTCTCCTGTATTTTATATTTCTATGGAAAACCCTTTATTATCCTGAATTCTGTAGTTGGTATGACAAAAGATAATATTTAGAGATGAAACGGATAGCTGTTTAGCCGGATACCGGATATTCGGTCAGCCTTGTAACCGGAAAGAACGATCGGGAGGACTGTCAAATTCGGGTATTTTCGGGTATTTCGTGACTGTAGAAGTAGGTATTTGTACATGTTTGTATTGTTGTTTGGTACATGTGAATGATATTTTAGAGTTACTTTTAAGTTTTTATATTTCTCTCAACATCTCCTATTACAGATCCTAACCCACAGCGCAGCTAAAATCTGGAACTCAGCGCGCCTGGTCGCGGAGGACGGTGGCGGCGACGTAGCCCTCAGTCCGACCGCGCTGCGCCACGCCGCGCAACTGTTGCTCAACATGTTCTGCAACGACCACATGAACTTCAACGATGGCTCGTGTTGCGCGCAACCAGAGCCCTATACACAGCTGCAGATACTGACCTTTGCGCTGTTTTTGTTATGGTGAGAGTTTTTACCTCTAAATAGATTGATATTTTATCTAGAATACGTCTTCAGTAAGTTTTATGAAGGCCAGTGGCTTCGCTGGCATGAAATATGGAAAATTAAACTAAGGGAACGTATTCTCGCAAAACAAAGTAGCTTTCCTTGTCGCGCCACGCGGTGCACCTGTTGTTATATGCAGCGATCACGTGAACTTCAACGGCGGCTCGTGTTGCGCGCAACCGGAGCCTTATGCCGCAGATACTTACTTTAGTGCTGTTTTTATTATGGTGAGATCTATAGGATATATAGTTTGTCTAGAATTCGTCTTAACGGTGATTATAAAGTATTTATGCCATAATTATGACGCCGACTCCAACGACCACATGTACTCAACGGCGCGGGCGGCGGTGGCGGCTCGTGTTGCGCCCAACCGGAGCCTTATACACAAGGGACCTTTGCGCTGTTTTTGTTGTGGTGAGAGTTTTAGATTTTGGGCTTGCACAGCAAGCAGTTTTCGGCTAATAACTTTTAATGGAATATACAGTCTTATTTATAAAACATATCTCTGAATTGTTTAGAAACTGAATACCAAATAAAAAAATAGAGAATTTTAATTAAAATGTGCTAACAGGTGCTGATACTGAACAAATTCGAAAATCCCTATGAATCAATTGAAATGAAAATATGAATTCGTAAACACAACTTTGCAAAAGCGGTAAAACGGCGACGATATTGTGAATTGTTTTTTGATTCAGTTCACCGCAATTTTGATACTGCCTTTTTATCTCAAAAATGGCAGTCTTTTTCCTTCCTGCAAAAAAAACAAATCGGGAACATTCAGGAAGTTAAATTGTTTAAACGTTACAAAATGAATAAATAATTTTTAACCTATGCGACTATGAGGTATAACTACTAAAAATATATAAAGAACATATAATAAGGACTGAGAATGCGTCAAGATAATGAACTTAGAAATTGAAAATTGATCGAAAATATTGGTAAGAATATAAAAAAACTAATCTTGTTCTTTCTCCTTTTCTTTGAAGTTTTATTTTATATTAGACTAAAATCCCTCCCCAACTGATTTGCATATCCAAAAAATGCCACCAATATGAAAGTATAAAGCCCATACTCCTCTCTGTAGCGCAGTGGTGTGGCTGCTCCGCGGCGCGTGGGCCTGCTACGACGCGGCGCGCACTCGGCTGCGCGGCTACGCCCCCGTGCACACGCGCGGCCCCTCGGCCGCGTCGGCAGCCCCGGCCTCCGCCCTTGCGGCCCTGGCGAGGTTAGGCCTCATCATGGCCTACTTCTATCTGTGCGACAGGACCAACTTCTTCATGAAGGAGAATAAGTACTATTCGGAGTGGAGCTTCTGGCTGCCGGTTGGTTATGTCTTCGCGCTTGGCTTGTTCTTTACGGATGAGTCGAGGTCTAACACGTAAGTTCCTCCTTTTTACCTATTGATTAGTTATTGTGAGGTCCCCAATATCTAAGTCCGGTTACTGCCAATAAAATACCGTGTATTATTAAAGTCTGTTTTACTAGTTTAGTTTTATTTCTGTTTTATTATTGTTTAAACATACTTCTTTTTATGCTATACTTTAGATGCAACAAAATCTAAAGTGAAGTCTAAGACCGCTTGTACACGCTATTATTAAATCTACAAAGAAATATTATAGCACCGAAAAAAAAATTTTGCAGTGTGCACACTGCGAAATGTTACGTCAAGGCGGTCTTATTATCTCTGTGGACAAATAATAATTTCTTTTTTAAGCCAAGTTATTTATCACATTTGTTTTGTTTGTCTATTGGTAAATTGTACTGCGGGTGCCACTTTACTGTCAATATATATAGATGATATTATCAAATATTATACGCGCCATCGAAATTATATAGTTTTACTAAAATATACAAAATAAATACGGTGTATTCAATATTTTCCATTTATTGAGCATTATTATCTATTTGTAATAATGAAATAAGTTGTGTTTTACTTTAATAGTTCTCAAATATCATGAAAATCTAACAGATAACAGTGTTTTTTATATGTTGTTGGCTTGTTCACATTAAAATGGCCGAATTTTCTATCCAGCAATAATTCTAACTAAATTCCCTTAAGAGGGTACTCTATTGGGCCTTTCTCCATACAAAAACATTCCGCTGTTTTCTTCGTGGATAATGCCTACAGAGCAATGATTTTTTCCCATAAAATCAAGGTCTAATTAATACGTGCCCCTATCATTTCCTTTTTTCGAAAACATAATCACTAAAAGAAATATGACAATCCAAAAACCCGAAAAAAATGCCCGTTTTTACCGCCATGTTCAGACGACTTTCAGACAAAATTGATAACTTTTTAACAAAAAAGAAAATGACAGAAGCATAGATATACTTTTCCTCTAAATTTTGATATAAGATTTTTTAAGATCAGGCCAGTTTTGAAGAAGAAAACAGCGGAATACGAAACGCCTTTTTAACCGACTTTCAAAAAAGGAGGAGGTTCTATGTTCGACTTCTTGTATGTTTTTTTTTTTTTTTTTTTTTTTTTTTTTTATGTATGTTCACCGATATCTCCGTCAATTGTGGACCGATTTCGAAAATTCTTTTTGTGTTTGAAAGAGTATGTTCCGAAATTGGTCCCATTTTATTTTGGTGAAGATCTGATAAAAGACTTCGAAGATATACAACAGAACTCTTTAATAAATAACGGCAAATCTCTCGGGACTGCTGCAATCGCATGTCTGTTTATTGTTTATACCATTTCATAACATAACATCACGCGATTACGCTCTTAAGGGGTAAGCAGATCTCTCATTTGATCGGTTTTGTTCAAGTTTCATGATATTCGGGTAACCTATTCTGGCGTTATAAAAAACTTACTAAACAACTTGCCTTTTAGGTAGAAACTAAAAAGTGAAAAATAAAAAAACTTTTTTACAAAAAAATACTACCGACTTCCAAATAAGAAAACTACAAAGTGAAAAATAACTTTATTTTTGGAAGTCGGTGTCTTTCGTAGGTACCATTTTTTTGCGCTATGGACACCGACTTCCAAAAATAAAGTTATTTTTCACTTTGTAGTTTTCTTATTTGGAAGTCGGTAGTATTTTTTTGTAAAAAAGTTTTTTTGGTCAAGGTTTTTGTAGGTAAAATCAGCCTGAGCTGCAGTTGTCCCTTTCGCACTTTACGGGGGGAGGTTGGAGGTGAGGGAGGGTAAGGCTTACACGTACACTAATAGGGAAGTGGCAGTTGTCGATATTTTTATCGATACTCTAGTGATATACACCGATGTCGATATTTACACTATACAATGATTTTATTTAATAAATCGTGTGATTGTGAGTATTATTTATTATAGTTGAAGGCACTTGTCGAATGATTAACTTAGGCATGCCTAAGATCTGGCAAGTGCAGTTGCAAATACACGATCAAAAGTTGTTAAGAAAATTAAGTCAGGATCCAGAATAATGCTCGGTACAGACCAACCGAACGAACTAACAAATGTTGTTGAAAAGAAATCGCTGATTTTTGTTATTATAGATAGGCTCGCTCTTGACCACTATCTCACCTGATGGTAAGCGATGATGTGGTCTACGGTGTAGCAAACTTGCCCAGAAGTAACTTCACTCTTGACTTAAAGACCCCGAGGTTGTAGCTATCGGTCAACACAGACGCAAGGAATTCCACTCCTTGCTGTACGCAAAATGTTTAGTGCCTTTGGGCGGGATATCCACCTTGTACCGATGGCGCATCGCCGTACGTCTTGTAGATGAATGATGTCCGATGATGAAACAGGCTATATGGAATTAGATCATGCAATTTCATCGCAAAATCCCCGAAATGCATCCGATAAAAATCCGACAAGCTGGCAACTCTACGACGATGTTCAAGGCTCTGGAGCTTTGACTCGATCTCATTGCCGATGACCCTCCTGACCCGTTTTTCGATCAAATCTAGTGCATGAAGCTGGTATTTGGCAGATTCGTCCCAGAGATGAGAACAGTACTCCATGCAAGATCGAACTTGCGCTTGATACAACTTAAGCACCTGTTCTGGCGTGAAGTACCGTCTCAACTTCTTAGCAGCATACGCCAAGAAGCTAAATATGGTCGGTTATCGGCACGGTTACACCTCGGAAAGATGAAGCTGGATGGAATTGGCTCTTTTTAGTGAACAAAAGACGCTCGCTGTATAATATTAATATAATAAATTTATTTTTTCCAAAGGTTCTAGAAATGGTATTTGACCTTTTTCGGTGCAATGACTTTCAAATGAAACGTTACTTTAAAATTTCAATATAAATTTACAAATTCATAATACGAATGGTATATTGCATCTTATTTTTTAAAGTGGCTGCGTACTTGCTCACTGCCCTCTGCGACCAGTCTCCCGATACGTCCATAACAGCGTGAGTCTGGCCGGCCTTCCATCAGTGGAACAGCTATCTCGACCCAACTCCTCTAATGGCTGCACCGGGCATCGTAACCGGATCACGGCTAGGCCACTTGGCAGTATGTCTTTGCCCGCTATGTGGTCACAAGCCCTTCGGTCGAAACCTACCACCAGTATGTCACATGATTAGCACCATCCGGGGACCACGTGTAGGGATTCAAAACGCTTATTTCCCTACGGACGCGGGTGATCCGGTCCTCAAAATGATGGCTCTGATGTACTGAATCGTTCGCTCATCTTACGTCCTGTCTGCTGATTTGCATTCTTTCGGTTGGTCTTACACCCAGTATCATGCAAACTAAATTTTGATTGCTTATAAAGCAGATACTTATAAAAATGATTTATCAATTTTGGAGAAGTGGGGTTTGTGGGTAATAATTAAAATATAGAATTTTAAATTAAAATAATTAAAAAATAATTAAAAACACGCTTATTAATTACCTGCTGTTGCCCGCGGCTTCGCTCCCGTGGACCACCCCACACACGGAGCACGAAACCAGTGGAGAGAGCATCGGCACGTTTTTGTTCTAAACCAAAGTCACCAAATAACGGTGGGGGCAGAGGTAAGCTTCCTCCGCTGTGATTGGGTGACAGATTGACAACCAAATGACAGCTGATTCTTTAGGGATTCCAAACAAGTAATTAAAAAAATATCGATATCGATAGTTGTTTAACTTATTAATAGTGTAAGGATTTCTTTAGGATACAGAGATTACGAGTTCGATTTTGAAATAAAACAGGTGTTTATTAAATTAAAGGCATAATTAAAAAATAATTATGAATTTACTGGTTTTTAAAATGGATTAGCTTTCATTATGTTTTTCTTATGTTATCTTTTGGACTTGTATTATTTTTCGTAATGACCCGACAAACTATGTTTTGTCATAAAAACACCAAATACCCTACTTACCCTACCCTATTGTGAATCTAAACCATTCGGGGCGCCACCCAAAAACATACAATAAATTTCATTCAAATCGTTCCAGTCGTTTAGGAGGAGTGCAGTGACATAACACGTACAGTAGAATTAAATATATATATAAAGATACATATATACATGAATTGTTCGATTAAAGGTTAGATTTATGATATGGTAAATACTGGCATGACAATAAAAAAACAAAAGAACGTACACAGCTGCAGTTCTTATTAATTTCGGCAACAAAGTATTGTGTAATGCTTAATAATAAACAATGCATTCTGAGTATTTTTTTCGCTCGACGCGTTTTTCCGTCTTGGAGCCTAACATATCGATACAAACGTCGTGATGCTGCGATGCAGCACTATCGAGAAAAAAAGAGACAACGACTAACGCGCGAATCAGTGTACCAGAAAGAGACAGCAGCGGAACCATCGAGAAATAAAAACATTTGATTTTACTTAATAAAATTGATTAAATGGAGTAGAAAAACACTTACCTGTGAAATGTTATCCCATCTTTTGTGTAACTTGAAGTATTAGAACACTTTCCACACCATTTAATTGCACAACTAGGCATTACTTTTCAGTTTATTTGTTTTAAAGACGGAAGCGCGTGACGTTCGTACGTCCTACCTACGAATGTTGCGACTGACTAAAATTTCGCCGCATATGATTGATATTGCATACGCTTGGCGCCTGCGGTAATCCCGGCACGCTCTCTCCACTGGTTTCGTGCTCCGTGACCCCACAGGACCCATTTTCGGGATTAAAAAATTGCCTGTCACTCAGGAATAATGTAGCTTTCTATTGGTGAAAGAATTTTTCAAATCGGTCCAGTAGTTTCGGAGCCTATTCAGTACAAACAAACAAACAAAAAAATCTTTCCTCTTTATAATATTAGTATAGAAAAGCACTTTTTGACAAGGCAGCTTGTCGAAAAGTGAATGAAAAAATTGAACAAAAAAATTAAAAACAAGCGAAATTAATTTTGTGTTGAATGGGCTCAACTGAAAACTAATCTTTTCAACGAAGTCGGGGGACCTGTAAAAAACTGATCCAAGGATCGATCCCCCGACTGCAAGGCAGGCGTGTTTTTAATTATTTTTAATGATTTATTTTTTATATCATAGCTCTTTTAGTAATAAAGCGATATTATTGCAAAAACAATTTATTTTATAAGTTTTCTATGGGATATTGAATAGTACTGTTATATTTATTTAATTTCTTTTGGTATGTTATTAGGGAACAAATGATTATTTAATACTACTGTTATATATTATTATATATATACTAAGTAAGCTCTAGACTAGCTAGACGATGATAGAATAGGTAGTAAATTTTTATGAAATATTATTTTTTATTTTTATTTTTTAATAACGTTACGCTTCTAAAGATACCACATAAATTGATACCGGTTAAGCTGTTTAGAAGTTATGGTGGAATAAAGAATCTCACAAACATACATGAGCGCTATAAACATAACATAACTCTCCTCTTTTGGACAGTCGTGTAAAAATGTGCATTTATCTATCGTAATTTCAATCCTTTCACTTGCAGGTAAATTTCGTGGTATACGACCATCAATTATTTCTGGCGGAAGGCATTTAAAAAAAAACTACATTTCTCCAAAATTAATCAACTCTTTAATTTTTTTCGTAAAGTGTAAAGCGGCTCGGTACTCGCGGCTCGGGCGCGTGCACCGTGCAGTCGATCGGCCGCTGCGGCGCGCTCTTACACACACAAATACACTACTCGTTCACACATTGATAGCTCGCTTGGTCGGGCGCAGCGCGACGGCAATAGTTTCTTCAAATACCTATTTTTCAAATTCTTGTTGACTAGAGTCCGCTCTTAACCCTCTCTTTTCTGTTCAATGGCCATATGTCCATTAATCAGCTGCTATCTGTACAATGGTTTTCGGTTATACTAACGACTGGTGTGACGAAAGTGAGACTATACAACAGCGTCTTAGGGATCTCTAATCTTGATAGAAAACGATTTCGGGCATATCGTAATAAAGTAGCTTAGGTACTTCACTTGATTTTGTGACCCTACTTATTCTCGCCTGTTATGCCAAACTAGCGAGCCATTAACATTGTATTTTATTCTCGCACGACAATTTAATTAAATCGCGTTGCGAGATTTGACGAAATTGACGTTATCATAGCACTACTAACCTATGTTTACTCTAAAATAATTCTAGAGGCTGTAAAATAGCTAATATTTACACTATAAGCTTTGGAAATAAAGTGGAATAAGGTTACACTAATTTACAAATCATCCAGCTACTATTAAGCTCATTGAGGTAGCATTATAATAGAATTAGTGTACACCATAATAAAGCCAATGGCAACATTTGATTCTCTAATACAGCTCACAGCTTAAAAGAGGTGTAACTTTACCGCGCTAAGCAGCCGTTTCTAAGCTTTGGTCTTCTTAACCAGCTAGTAGCATTATACGTAACCAAAGGCTGGACAATAGTTCTTTCAAATTCTACTAAGATGCATTTTGTTGTTTTTTTCGTCACTGTACAGCCATTAGTCAGCTGTGCTGTTTAATAGTCTAGAGATCACTCCTTATACAGTCTCAAGAATCGTCTTATACGTTAGTACAGCTACATACGAGCCTTTGGCGGTAATTAATTGCCGCTAAAGTGCAAGTGCTGTTTGGGGTGCTTAGGTTATAGTAGGGTGGACTAGTCGCGTCTGTCATTAATTTTCGATTGTTTGTGAAAAAAAGAACCATGTTAACTACGATGCAACACAGAGCGCGTCATGTCTAGCGCAGACAAGATTTTTTCTTGTTCAGCACCGTGGCATACAGTTCGTGTGTAGCAACAACACGAATTCTTACGTAGACACCGTGACCATCCTTAGCGTATACAAGCGGCCTTAAGTATATAATATATATAATGCTCTGTTTTTTATCTCTGAGACTAAATTGACACATGCATATGTCTAATTACTTTAGGGCTTATTAGGCCGCCTGAGGTATCTATACTAATATTATAAAGAGGTAAAGTTTGTGTGTTTGTAGGGGTAATATCTGGATCTACTGAACCGATTTTGATGAAATTTGGTGTTACAAAATGTTATATATAACTCCTTTGAGACTACAAGAGTTATATATGACATACCTCAGGAGGCCTAATATGCCCCAAAAGAAGTAATTTGACATTTGCATGTGTAAATTTTGCCTCGAATAAAAAAAAACCAGCCAAGTGCGAGTGGTTTGTTGTATGGGAGCTCCACTTAAATATTTATTGTATTGTGTTTTTAGTATTTTTTGTTATAGCAGCAACAGAAATACATCATCTATGAAAATTTCAACTGTTTAGCTATCACGATTCATGAGATACAGCCTGGTGACAGACAGTAGATGGACTGTGGAGTCTTAGTAATAGGGTTCCGTTTTTACCCTTTGGGTACGGCACCCTAAAAACCAAACTTTAGTTCATTACCCCACCTATGTATCTTCTCCTTTCCAGAGTCCTCCACCGAGAACAAACAGACGAATGGAAGGGCTGGATGCAGCTGGTGATCCTCGTGTACCAGGTGACCGGCGCCAGTAAGATCCTGCCCATCTACATGCTGGTGCGGGCGCTGGTCTCCGCCTACCTGTTCCTCACCGGCTACGGCCACTTCTACTACACCTGGAAGACAGGAGACACCGGCCTGGTCAGATACTTCCGCGTCATATTCAGGCTGAACTTTCTGACGGTCGTGCTGTGTCTGACCATGAATAGGCCGTATCAGTTCTATAGTTTTATTCCGCTGGTGTCGTTCTGGTATACTTTGGTGAGTAGTTTTTTAGTTCGTCTCAATATTTTAACTTAACCTTTTAGATAAAATTAGCTATCTAATGTTTATAAAAGTGTTTTCATATCCCAAAGGAACATTATATCGGGATGAAAAGTATGTGCTATTCTGGACTATAATCCCTGAGTCAAATTTCGTCCAGATCCGTTCAGCCGTTCTGGCGTGATTGAGTTAAAAACATTCATCCATCCATCCGTTATTAGTAAGATTATTTATTTATGTTATGATGCCCTCGGGAGTGTAAAGTGCGTAAATAATTTAATTTGAAGTAGGGGTTCTTGTCACTGTTGTGAATTTAATTGGGCTTTCGTTTGATTCTTGTCTGCTGTCAGTTTTTCAACCTTATTATTAAAAACATAAGGATACAAATTGGTCAAAAGCCATCTTCTTCGAGTGTAAATGTTGTTTGTTCCAGATGTTCGCAATATTCGCTCTTCCGCCGCACATAGCACCATCATCAAGCCACACCGTGGAGTCCAAACCTTATCAGTACCTGTACATAGCTCTCAAGGTAAGTCGCACCATCATCACACTTCGAACATTTCGTGCATGTTCTCTGTACACTGTACAGTGTACAGTGTACAGTGTACAGTCAGGGAAAGAGAGCGTAGAGTAGCTCGAGCAGTTGTAATATTTATAAATTTATAATGAACCATATCTCAACTTCAGAGTTGAAAATAGCACAGAAAGTATAATTCCTTGTGGCGTGTGTGTAACCTGATGATAAAGTCAGTAAATGTGGATTGTGGCATCATAGCTCCTAAACGGAAGAACCAATTTTGATTTAGTTTTGTTTGTTTGGAAGATGGCTTTATCGGGAGTGTTCTTAATAACTATGTTTGCTGAAAATCGTTTAAAAAACTCGTTCAAAAGTAATGGGACATTTTACTTTTTGAATCGGGGTGTTTTTACAAAATATCGTAACATAATTACGTGTTCAATAGATTGTCGATCGAAGCGTGTGTCTGCTACTAGATAAATTATGAAGCATGAAATAAAAATGTGTCGGGGTTTTTACCCGACTGCCGAAGGAGGGTAATGTGTTTATCAGTCTATGTATGTATGTTTGTTCCTATGTGGCGTTCTAGAGACCAAACGCGTTGCCGATTTGATGATTCTTACGTCAATTTATTCGTCTTAACCCTGCGAGTATCACTGGCTACATTAAAACTGAAAAAAAAAATGGCGGATTATGGTTGCCATTTTGTAGAGGAAAAGATTTTTTTCTCTCCAGGCCCATCGTGTGGGGTATCTAAATAAAGGGTTTTAAGAGGTGATTTCAAAAATATACAACACTTATATGTTTAAATGCACCTAATTCTAAAAAAAAAATAAAGAAAAATTTGTAAATAAAAAGTCGGTTAAAAAAAGTTAATTTAAAACGTCAAAAAACCCGGATATGTCATCTGGACTTGGTCAGCCAGCTCGTGAATATGTATCCTCCGACTGCACAGCATGATTTACTTGTTACCGTCTTTTTAGTTCGCTTTTTAAGCAGTCGGGTTTTTTGATTTTTTTAATTAACTTTTTTTTTTAATACTTTTTATTTATTATTATATTTTTCTATAATATTTTTTTTTTGTTTCAAGGTGATCGGTCTGTTAGTTATAGTGACGGTCCTGTACATGAGTGAGGTGTTCTTCCAGAAGATCTTCGTCACGAGACCTTGGAAAGCGTTGTTTGTGAATTCTGATGATGATATCCATCAGTGGTGGCTACAGTGGAAACAAGACCGGTAAGCGGCCTTGACTGTTATTTTGATTTTAAGCGCGGGAATACTTTAATTTAACAATTTTCCTGTCACTGTCGCACAACTGACCAACTACAAGTGCCAGACAGAGACGGTAACAAAGCATATTCTAAGTAATTTTTTTCTCACAAATATCAACGTATTAAGTTGATTTTATAAAAAAGGTGTCAATACTTTACGTTTTGTGGGTACAATTTTTAACCATAACCGCAAGTTAGCTTAACTATAAGCTATTTTTGATAGGGACTAGAACAATTCACTTGAAGTCACAAGCACAATTCCCCGCAGCTACTCTATGTCGTACGGCATAGTATTCGCGCTGGCCTACCTGCTGGCGGCGCGCTACAAGCTGCTGGCGGACGGCGCGCCCAGCAACCTGTTCGCGCGCGGCGTGTCGCTCAGCGCCGCGCTGCTGGCCTTCGTCGGCGTCGGCAGCTACGTCAGCTTCACGTTCCTGTGCAGCGACACGTTCGACTGCAACGAGATACATTCGTACGTCGCCTTCCTGCCTATCGTTAGTTACATCATACTCAGGAACGTATCGGGAGCGCTGAGGATGCGCCACAGTTCCATGTTCGCCTGGTTCGGGACGATAACCCTCGAGTTATTCGCGTCTCAGTCCCACATCTGGTTGGCTGCAGACACGCACGGTGTCCTGGTGCTCATACCCAGTGCGCCGATACTAAATTTAATTCTTACGTCGTATATTTTCGTTTGTACGACGCATGAGATACATAAGTTGACGGGAATTATCTTACCGTATGCGGTACCCGATGATTGGAAGTTGGTTTTAAGAAATTTCGGCATTTTTCTTGCAATTTTAGTACCGATTGGAATACATGATGGTATGTTCTAGTGGTAGTTTACCGACTGTTCTTTGGCTGTGTTTAATATGAGTGAGAAGTGTTTTTTTTACTAAAATAATGTGGTTATGAATAAGTGCTTATAAAGTGAAATTTTAGTGCGTGCTTATAAAGTGAACGTTTTCTGTAAGAGAATATCGATAATACTTTTACAATACATGTCCTCGAAAAGAGCGTTTTCCAAGCAGCCGAACTGTGCGGAAAGTGTCACTTTTTTTACTAGTGCTGTTTACTTTCCTGTACTTTAATAGTACATTGTGATACAAGGGTGGAAAGTAGGTTATTGCAAACGAGATGTCATTAACAAGCCCGAGCCGAAGGCGAGGGTTTTTAATGACACGAGTTTGCAATAACCTACACACCCGTGTATCACACGACGTTTTTCAATACAGTTGTGAGAAATAGTAAAAACAAATCAAAGAATTAGATTTGTTTATACACAAAAAAAAAAAAAAAATATGGCGCGTTTTTGCAACTGGACATATTTTTTTACAAAGAAAACAGCCTATACAGCCTATTCGATTTTTGACAAACGTTGATGTGAAAATAATTAACTTAAAACTGGTAATTAAATATATTTAAAAACTTTTGAGAATTCAATGCTAAAACGTACGGAATCATTCATTTTTCCTCGTAGAAAATCTATCCCATTTTATTCTATGTAAGAAAACTCCTTGCTACTAAACTTTTTTAAACTGACTTATAAATTTAAAACTAAATTGCAAACATAATGATCGAGCTCGTAAACAAAAGTCACGACCGCGTAATAGAAAGATGCCTATGTGTAAGATTTAACTTTCGAATCATAATTATAGCCTCTGAAAGTACGCCATGTTTAACAACTGTATTGAAAAATATTGTATGATACACTTGCGTAAGGTGATTTCCGACTCGTGTCGATTGATCCACTCACTCGCTTCGCTCGCTCGTGAATAAAAATACCACTCATCGGAAATCACCTAGTTTCCGCACTTTTAGCATAAATAACTATTGTATTACCATTTATTATTATTTAAATCCTTGCACTTGCACGATAATGCAAACATAATTTAATACGTAGGCAAAGTATGCGTTCATTGCATTTAGAGTCAAAGCAAACTCAGACAGAGTCGAAGTAAAGCGACACTTCAGTCTAAAAATGTGCACAGCATATTGATCCCTATCCACACTACGTAATGCACACGTTCCTATCAAGATAAACAAGAGACGCGCGAATTAGCGTATATCTTACAGAATCAACTTTAAGTTGTGGAGATAGAGTTCAATATGCTATGGTCTGGGGTCAAAACTGCAATCTCACTCCACTAAAACTGAAATGTCTAAAATATTTGTGTTGAAGAGGATCATTACCATTAATCACAGAACAAAAAAAACGCCTACTACAGTAGAAGTCGCAAGTGGGCGGGGCTCGCGGACCCCGAGGTTACCACAGTTCCGCATATGTTTGCTTCCGCGTACACACTACGCACATCAGTCTTGGTTCAACCGTCACGGTGACAAAAATTTGAAAAAAAAAAACCCTATTGTGCTGTTTTAGAATGTAAACACGATAGCAGAACCAAAAATGTATCAAATGGAGGTATATCTTACCATCGGCAAGTCTTAATTTATTTTATTTCGATAAAAATTTAAAAACAATATTTTATTAAACAAGACAAGTAAAAGTTGATTTTATGATGTTAAATTTAAGGTCTACTTTCTTTAAAACTCAAAACATTGTTCTCGAAAATTCCGACTATGCCCATGTCACATTCAGCTACTCAATTAGAGATTACCAATATCGATAATGTTGGAGTTATCGATACTTTGAACTCACAATATTCGTAAAAATCTTCTTCTTACGCGAGAAAAACATAACCCTTTCCTTGCAGCCGTGTAAAAATAAAGATTACGACGAATTGAGAACCTCCTCCTTTTTTTGAAGTCGGTTAAAAGATAACAGCCTTCTAAATCTATAAAGTGTAATAATACCTTTAGTTTCGACAAAGTGAAAAATAAAAACAGATGAACATAGAACCTCCTTCTTTTTTTAAGTCTGTTAAAAAGTATCTTATGTGTTAGTCTGTAATTTAAGATCTACTGGTGTATAGACCAAAAATTCATCAGTTCGTTAAGGAGTTAGTCAAGCTAATCATAATACGAGTGTAGCCGCAGGCGTAAGCGCAAGCTTCCCATTTCAGTAGGACGTATTGTATATGTAGTGTAGTCTATCGCATAATTCAATTGATCGACTCTAGTTATTGACTGTATTTTGTTTGAAAATAAAACGGAATGTCGATAAATAAGTCAACGACAGTGGTACATCCCTACAGGAGGACGAGTAGTAATGACCTCATTTCGCAAATATAAATCTTATCGGTAACGAAATACGGCTTTAAATTGAATGCATTTACTATAGTGACATCTAGCGGCGGATAGCGTAACTTGCTCATTAAACTATTCCGTGTGCGCTTTAAACGGCAAAAGTAATAAATACTCAAAAAGAGTCGACAATAAACCAACTCTATGGTCATAAAGCTGTGGTTTATTTTCAAATAAGCGACGACTGACATATTTTTTACTTTCATCTAAAAATTAAACTACCAATCACACCAAAGATTTCTTAGTGTTATGAAATACAACTAATCTGTATATGTGTGAGTTTGGGTACGCTGGTTCCGAGACTAATGAAGCTATATGCGATTTCTACTGTCTTCTCTGTTCTGTACCATTAATCTACAAGTAGTTTATAATTAAGATGCTTTGCTATAGATTAAATCAGTTGGGAATAATTGCCTTTTTGTCACAAATACATTTTAGACACTAGTTTTGGTAGAATGTGACTTGACTTTTGACCTCTGGCTGTGCATTTTTTGGTCGATTTGTCGCTTCGCTTCGACTCCGTCTCAGTGTGCTTTGTCTTATTTACGGAGCTTACATAGTGGATCCATTGCAACATTCTCGAGTTTCTATCGAGAATAGATCAAATCTGTAAGCACCAGAAATATTTTGTACAGTTTTAAAGTAAGCCATAGATCGTATGTAAATATTAGCTTTATATAATGTATTAAAGTCTAGTCTGAAAACATAATAAGATCATGTGAATAAACATAGAGATTGCTGATTTTCAATGAGACTGAAAAATGGCGGTTGGTACTACTGATCAAAAATCTTTGCACTACTTAAGGCTTGATTTGTATAAAAATAATTTTAATATTCGTATCAAATGCTTGTTCACATTCGCTTAAACGAATATCAAGATAATTCGAATTAAAATTTATTATATATAATACAAATTGAATTATGAAGTCATATTGAGAAAATATCGTGTTTGTATGTCTGTACATAAGTGATGCAAAGCTCTTTGATCAGTGTTTGTTTGGTCAATAGATTCTGTTTTAAATTTAATTTGTTTTATAGTTTTAAGGCATCGCCCTCTTGTTTCTTGCTAGAATGTCCGAACTTTTTTATTTCGTAGACTAAACTGACATTTGGGGCGTGCCACTTTATCGTTACATAAAAATAGTGTCGTATCCTGAGTGATCGAAAATGGTAATATCACGGTAAAAAAAAAACATTTGTTAAGAAGCTAGCGGATCTTATTTAATTCCTACTCATTTATGTCAGACTTCATTCTGCCGATTGCATTTATGTATTTTATTATTGTTGATTTCTTATTTATAACAATAAAAGTTTATGTACTATATGTATGAATACTGTTATAATTAAATATATTACGTTTATATTCATAAAACATTTATTTACACTAATTAGTAAAATTAAGTTGAGTCATTTAAAAAAAAATAAGCTCATTGGCAGCTGTCAGTTTAGTCTACGAAATAAAAAATCACTGTTTAAGTGTCCATTAATTTGTGGTATTTGTATGGCTATCATATAATAAATCTGTAGAAAAATATTTTTTGTACATCGAAAAAAAAATCCAAAAAAAATAGCCAGGGTGTTAAAGGATAACGAACAGAACCCATTTCTAGCATTTTTGGATATTTGTCTGTTTGTCTGTTTATCTGTTTGTCTGTTTGTCTGTTTATTTGTGCACGCATCACATGAAATGTACGAAACCAATGTAGATAACTTTTATACATAAAAATTGTGCGTATCTTGAAGAATTACTTAGTTTTTGTTTCATCGCAATCGGTTCACTCTATCAAAAGTTAGATGAATTTAAAGTGTTCAAGAAGTAAAATTATCACAGCTCACGCAATTCAGATACTCGGACAGTTGAACTCGCTATTCGATAGATGGCGTTGTGCATTTAAAGTCATTTTCTGAATCGCGGTGTTAAGATTTTACGCGAAAGAATGACCCTAGCAAAAAAAATATTGGTATGTACTATATGTATTAAGTATGTATATTTTTTAACCGACTTCCCAAAAAGGAGGAGGTTCTATGTAGAGATGAAGCGTATATACTAGAACAGATCCAGGGATTAGGTATTTAGCGAGACTAGGCTGCACCTATTCTAACTTTTAAAATACTCGATCCACCTAGTCTCACTGTGCCTACGCAGTGCACGGCACACGCGGCCCGCGCGAATCAAAGTACCGACGACGCGGCGAAGCGAGATAGCAGCATAGTCATAGGTCATTCATGTTTGCCAAAATCATACGTGTGTCAGTCACTTGAATTTGAACCCTAATTCAAAGTGCATAAAAAATATTGTGCTAGAATATATTCTGTCCTTTTTCCGCAATCCTTTCATCCTCGTCTGACAATACTCGAGACTCGAGACTAGTCGGGACTAGGCAGACTTTATAGAATAGGTACTTTGACAATACTCGAGACTCGAGACTAGTCGGGACTAGGCAGTCTTTATAGAATAGGTACTTTGACAATACTCGAGACTCGAGACTAGTCGGGACTAGGCAGTCTTTATAGAATAGGTACTTTGACAATACTCGAGACTCGAGATTAGTCGGGAATAGGCAGACTTTATAGAATAGGTACTTTGACAATACTCGATGCGAATGAAGACTATGATGCGGTCTAGTATCAAGTACGGACTCATGCGGGTGTGATCTCGCTTGACTTATTGTTACCTACTAGTCGTCGCAAACACGAACTATCGGACTTATTTAGTGTGATCGTTTTTCGTAACGATTTTGATAAATAATTTAAGAACATTATCTATTTTTTATTACGACATTAATTCATGTGTTTATTGTTTAAAAAATGGTTACCAAAGGAATTAGTGTATTAAAAAAAAACAATAGCAAAACTAATTAAGTACTCTGAAAAAAAAAAAAATCTCTGTAAAATTAATAGAAATCTTTTAATTACGCCAACAATCTTCAACGTAGATAAATCTTTACGATGACAGTCAAGTCTGTGTAAAGTATGAAGGGAAGATTACATTTCATTACTGCGTACGTACGTATCAACACGTATCGGTGGTACGCAAAGACTAAGCATCTATAAAGTATGCGTATTTCATGGACTAGGTGGACTAGGTGGAACAGGTATTTAGATCGAGTATTTGTACGGACTTGGACTAGGTGCACCTAGTCCAAAATTCACCTAGTACGACCCACCTCTAGTTCTATGTTCGAATTATCTCCGTCAATTGTGGACCGATTTAAAAAAATCTGTTTTTGTTTGAAAGAGTATGTTCCGAAATTGGTCCCATTTTAATTTGGTGTAGGACTGACGAAGCAATTCGAAGATATACAACAGAACTCTTCAATAAATAACGGCAAATCTCTCGGGATTGCTGCAATCGCATGTCTGTTTGTTGTTTATACCATTTCATAACATAACATCACGCCAGTACGCTCTTAAGGGGTACGCAGATCTCTCATTTCACCGGTTATGTTAAAGTTTCATGATATTTGGGTAATATATTCTGGCGTTATACGAGTAGGTAACTTACTAAACAACTTGCCTATTAGGTAGGTACAACTAAAAAGTGAAAAATAAAAAAACTTTTTACAAAAAAATACTACCGACTTCCAAATAAAACTACAAACTGAAAAATAACTTTATTTTTGGAAGTCGGTGTCCATAACGCAATAAATTGGTACCTACGAAAGACACCGACTTCCAAAACAAAAGTTATTTTTCACTTTGTAGATTTATTTGGAAGTCAGTAGTATTTTTTTGTAAAAAGTTTTTTTGAGTATGTGGAGTAGGCAGGCAGGCTGGTAAGTATGGTAGGGTTGGCAGGCAGATGACGGGAGCGAAGCCGCGGGCACAGCTAGTTTATAATATTTTGCTAAGCAAAAAGTTTAATTGTAAATATTATTTATTTCAAATAGTTTGTAGCTTCGTACAAAGACAATATCAATGCATGTAGATTTTATTTTATTTTAATTGTTATAGAATGTAATGTTTGGCACGACAACCAGTAACCAGACCAGACTCATGTTTTATGAAAAATATCGGCAGGCTTTTTACGTAAGAAACAGCAATCAGCAATCAAAATTATGTCATAAATGTCGGAATTACGTACAGTGTAGGTATGGTAGGTCCTACACAATTGTTTGCTAATCGCTCGCTGTTTGTCAAATGCACTTATTTCCAAAAAAACCTCCAAATTCTTCTGTATTAAAGAGCAAACATTGCGCAAAAATCGCTATCGTTTTGCTCTTGCAAGATACATAATAAGCGAGTGGCTTTGTAGAGCGTTGTGTCGCTCACTCATATCGCTGTACAGCTTTGGTCTTTGATCGGAATGCACAACGCTGCGGTATGCGGAACCGGACACATAACCTTCCTCACCGCTTACGCATACTATGACGGTACAAAGGACCATTTGAGACGTTTTTCTTAAGATTGTGTCAGTGGACCGCATACCGCAGCTTTGTGCGTAACGATCAAGAGACCCAAGTTTTACACGATATTTTCTTTATAAAACACGGTGTCTTATTAACACCGGGGGTACTGCAATTGAAAATAGGGATGTTTATTTCATAATGTGACGGCGATATAATACGTTGAAATATCGTGTGACGTCACGCCGTTAGTACACTTTATACTGACATAGTGACGTCACAAGCCCACACTCCTGAACTTTGATGCGCTCTAACTTTGTCAATTTTTATTGATTTGGTAAAGCAAAAAAATATGTGTCCAATGTTATTTGATAATCTCACTGATGGACTAAATAAAATTATATTTTTTCTATCCAGGAAACATCCTTATTGCATTTCTTTTAAAATGTAATTGTTACAATCTTTATATAAGCTTGTTTTTGTATGTGTGTCCGGCAACTAGTAATCCATTTTTCAAGCTCTTCCTGGCTTACAATTATTTAATTTATTTATGTGACTTCGGAAACAGTGAAATAATATGGTACTATGGAGCAGCTCTCACGATGGAGCCGGATGCTGGCATAGCGACACCTCAACCAGACATGCTAGCACAATCGTGTTTGTGCTGATTGGATGTGTGAAGCGATATTACAAGCTTGTTTTACATTTAATTATTTTTCACAAGCTTTTATGTAATTTCACGTGTCCCGGCGCGCGCTGTCTGTTATCAAATCTTGCAAGTTACATTTGTCCCACTTCTCAGTGTTTGTTGGTATCATTATCATTTCAGTCGAAAGACGTCCACTGCTGGACATAGGCCTTCCCCAAGTGTCGCCACACTGATCAGTCCTGTGCGTTTGCCAACGCTGTGTCTTCCGGTTCGCGGTCGCCACTCTAGAACTTTTCGACCTCAACTGCCATCCGTTCTGCGAGCAATGTGCCCTACCAACTGCCACCTAAGTTTGGCAATTCTTCGGGTTATGTCGGTAACCTTGGTTCTCTTGAGGATGTCTTCATTAATAATTCGATCACGCAAGGAAACTCCGAGCATTGCTCTTTCCATTGCCCTTTGGGTAACTTTAAGCCTTCTGATGAGGCCCATTGTGAGTGACCACGTCTCTTACCCGTAAGTGATCACTGGCAACACACACTGTTCATAGACTTTCGTCTTGAGACACTGTGGTAAGTTGAAAGAGTTTGTTACTCTTGACAATGTCATTTAAAAAATATAAAAGCTTATTTGAAGAAACCTTTTATTAATATGAAAGCTTGTTTTAAATGCTCTGAATCTAATTGAGCTATGATTTTGCATCGTTTGAAGCGTCATAATATAGCCCCATCTAAATTAATAAATAAAATAGAAGATTTCTACCAAATATATTAAACTGGAACTGCCGGAATAAACATGCATAAAATGTTGAGTATGTAATTTCTTGTGTAATGTATGTAAAATGTACATTCTTTTGTACATATTTGTATCATAAATAAATGATTATGATTGCTAATACATGTTTTTGTCTCTTGGAACCTAACCTGTAAATGGTCAACCGTGAGAGTTGATAAATTCGGCTAAAAAAAAACCAGAACTCGCACAGTTCTGGTTTTTTAACCGACTTTCAAAAAAGGAGGAGGTTCTATGTTCGACTTCTTGTATGTTTTTTTTTTTTGTGTATGTTCACCGATATCTCCGTCTATTGTGGACCGATTTTGAAAATTCTTTTTTTGTTTGAAAGAGTATGTTCCGAAATTGGTCCCATTTGAATTTGGTGAAGATCTGATGAAGAACTTCGAAGATATACAACAGAACTCTTCAATAAATAACGGCAAATCTTTAGGGACTGCTGCAATTGCATTTCTGTTTGTTGTTTATACCATTTCATAACATAACATCACGCCAGTACGCTCTTAAGGGGTAAGCAGATACTCTCATTTGACCGGTTTTGTTCAAGTTTCATGATATTCGGGTAACCCATTCTGGCGTTATAGGAAACTTACTAAACAACTCGCCTATCAGGTTAGGTAGGTACAGCTAAAAAGTGAAAAATAAAAAACTTTTTTACAAAAAAATACTACCGACTTCCAAATAAGAAAACTACAAAGTGAAAAATAACTTTATTTTTGGAAGTCGTGTCCATAACGCAAAAAAATTGTATCTACGAAAGACACCGACTTCCAAAAATAAAGTTATTTTTCACTTTGTAGTTTTCTTATTTGGAAGTCGGTAGTATTTTTTTGTAAAAAAGTATTTTTTTTCAGCACACCGGGGGTTCCGTACAAACAGTTACATTCACCAAAATAATTAGCTAACATTAGGTACTGAAGCTTATAAACAACGAAAGCACCGATCATTGCTCCAAAGAAAATATATACTGGATTGAAGGACAAAATTAACTTTGCCGTTGGAAAACTGTTGTCCCATACATCGACTTAGGTCACGGTCAGTTTACCTAATGCAAATAAGGAGTTAATAATCGAATCTTTTATGTAGCTACAAATTTACGGTTAACAGATATTTTTTTCTTTACTTGTGCTATTAGACATTGCTTCTTGCCAAATTTCATGATTCTAAAACAATGGGTAAGTACCCTATAGGTTTTGATGCCCTTGCGAGACCCACCCACCCTTCCATCCCACCTTTGGTTGACTGGTAGAGAATGCCTCAGGAATTAAGTCCGCCTATGTACCTTGATGTTGCATGAAGTTTAAATGAATAAATAAATATGCGACATGCACGGCCTTATCTTTTGACTGCGTTGATTTAGAAGTCTGATTTTCACAGCTCTAAGAGATTGCAGTATATGATATTAATTTCAACTTGATACCTCCACGCGTTCCAGAAAAAAAGGTCTTGACACAAACAGACAGACAGACAGACAGCGAAGTGGTCCAATAAGGGTCAGGAACCCTTTTTTGGCATTTGAGGAACGGAACCCTATAAATGGTGAGTAAATAAAAATAACAGCACATAACAAGCAAAATTGTATTTACCTTTATATTTTACATTGTGAATAAGACGTTAATATATTGAATATACACCTTAAATTATTATGCGTATGGTGTAAAACATATTTACATAACTCGCTTAGTGCTACAAACGCCTCAATCAATTGAACGATACAAATAAGTGAAAGAATTTAACTTTATCAACAAGACATCAAAACACTGGTTTTTGGTAAACCGCCTTTCATGTGTTGTAATAAGCAAAAAAGTATTAATAATGCTAGTTATACCTATGTCCTTCATCCAAAGTTATAGTAACGCGGGCACCGTAATTATTTACGGTCTGAATCTTTATTTTCGGCTTAACTCACTTTGAAAGTATGTTGCGGTAAAGTTGAGAAAACTGTCAGAACTAGTAAATGTCTAGGTTTTTTTTTTTGTAGTTTTGATATTAACATAACAAGAAGATTTTATTGATTTATTTGCAATTAATAGAATTTATTTTGTAATGCAATTAAATTTTAACAACGATATAATTAGGTATATTTACGATTTAAATTATATTAAATCAACTTTTCGACGACACCTAAACCGCATTTGAGCTTCACGCTTTCAATCACAGAATTTATTTATTTTATCATACATTTTATTTCCTAATTTTATAATAACGTATTGCTTACAATAATTGGGTGCTCTCACGATGATACTAATTTTGACTTTTCTATGTTGATTAAATATTAATAATATTCACTATGTATGTAGTTCAAATAAACAACAGGCAAATAACTGATCTTTATAATGTTTATAATATTAAATATTTAGATTATCATGTTTATATTTTTTATTTATCCAATGAGACGCATTTGCCTGTTGGTCAATTGTTCAGAAATACTTATTTTATGAAAATTAATAAATTCAGTTGAAAAAAAAATAAGAAAGAAATATTGTTTTTATAAAGACATTGGATTAAGTATTCCAATTATTTTTAATGTTTAATTGTTAGTAAAAATCACTCTAAGAGCGAATGGTTTATCGCAATGATTTTTCTAAACAATGAGATTAACTGTAAACGTATACACTACAAATACCAATTAAGACGGCCAAATGTTCATATCTACATAATTTCCACAGAGTCGAAGGCACGGAAACGTAGATCTCATAAAGATCTCAGAATCTCAAGTGATTAAACTATAGACAGAGTAAATGAAACACATCCACACATCGATCGAGCGAGAAACGAATAAGCGACGTTTTAAGAGTTAAGTTTTAGAAAATCAGTCTCAATGAACAGGCCATTATTTTTCATAATTTTTAGTTATACTATTTTACATTTAGACGCGTTCTAGGCATTGAATAGATTTTAGTTAAATTTGGGCAGGAAGATGATCTAGTGTTATTTACCTAAACCTTTTGAACGTATCTTACTTTCCATACCATTTTTTTTGTCTAGTAGGTAAGTCCATTGTGGCTATGATTTTAAAAGAAATGCCTCGAATCAAAATTAATCAATTTTTTTTATGCTGATTATATATTAATTTTATTTAATTATAGCTTTCGTTCAAAAGGCTTACATTAGAAATGTTGCACAAAGGACGCATAAATGCTTTACTAGTTAACTATTGATTGAGTGAAACTGTTCAAATTTGTTTCTATCTATGGCCACTTAATTTATGAAACTGATGTTGCAGTTAGTTATACGAAATCAGACATTCTGATAAATGTATCGCTTCTAGTTTTTCTTACGAAATACCATTTAAATAAAAATTATAAACATCGAACACATAGACAGTGACTTACTTAGGTATAAAAGATAACTGTATACATTAAATACGCATTTATTTCGATACACATTGAAACATAACACAGATGTCTAAGTTTTGTTAGTGCACAAACAATGTCAGTCTTTGTACAGTCAAATCACATAAAATTATTGCTGAAACTGTAGGTATCTAGGCATCTAAAGTTAGTTCATATTATGCTAGAGTTAAATTAAAAGGATAAAACAAAGGAACTTTGAATGTCTCTAACGGTTAATGGAGTGAGAACAGGAATATCTTATGGGTAAACTAGGTAAAAATAAAGAAAACTAGAGATAAATCATATATGGAACGTTTTTTTAGGGTTTTATATTATGTTAAGGCTAACTAAACTAGGTATCTATTGATTACAGGTTAATTTTCTATTTTGGCTTAACGTAAATATGCATTAAGAACAACAACAGAACGGCGCTATTCAATAGTATACCTATGAAGGGAGTCTCTACCGACTCGTATTAGTGTGGGTTTATTTAGACATAGATGCAGTGAACTATTCTATTGGTGCGTCAAGTACATACTTACTTCAAGATATCAATATATACCTTAATATGTTATGAGTGCTTATATTCATATATATAGTTGTATATAAGTAGTAATTGTGCAATTGGTATACAGATTTTTTTGGGCCTTTCATTTTGTTTTATACTTACAATCTAGAACATTTTACATGTAATTTTTGTCAAGAAAAAAGAAAGATTTCTCTCGAATCCGATATTTACAATAATAAATAAGTTACATATTATATTTACAAAACAGCAAAAAGTGCGCAAAAAACGATTTCACAAAATATGCATTTGAGCAATACGTTTAATATATTTACAAAAAGCATTTTATACATAGTATAGTTAACAAAACTAAAAATAAAGCGAAATGAAAAGTTTACGAAACATACAAGATATTAAAAGGAAACTCCTACATAGTCTAAGGTCGTAAAATGATAGCGATGACTTGTCGTGTCCTACGTTACAGTACGTCACTACGATTACTTACAGTAAAATATTTCTTCCTACAAAATCTTCTACAAGTAAGTTATTGCTATCGAGATATTATTTACAACGTGAAGCTAAGTTACGAATAGTTTGAGACATCAAAAGTGAACAGAAGGAAATTAAAACGTTCGATTCCATAATCATTATACCTAAAACAATAACATTCCTAGTATTCGTGTCGCTTAGTTTAATATATCACATTAGATTAGAATCTTGTATACTCATGTCGATTTGATACTTGTTGATCATGGCGATTGTTTTGTAATGTCCATGAAGAGGTATAATTAACTTTAACTTTTCTTTAATCATTTACTCAGCGACTAAAGCTTTTCCGGAAAAACCAATTTCGAAATACATGCTATGAACAATGTATTACTGCTTGTTAAATGAAATGGCACTGTATTTTTCAACACATATGGTTTAAATTCAGTCAGAATTATCTTGACCCGCGGCAGTGTTTAAAGTCCTTGTATCTTCACTTATTAACGACCTATCGTAACGTCTTTGTCGTGTAATTTTGGGCCTAACTGCACTAAGTAGAGGAGCTGATATCGCGTGGCTGGGAAGTCGGCTTAAGTCCTTCCGTCCTTGGAGTAGAGGTGAAGTGACGCTCGAGGACTCGTCTCCTTCGTCGTCGGAAAGAGCTGGGTAACTTTCTTTCATTTTCAAGCTGCGCTCTAGCCGTCGGAGAAATCTGGAATGACCTATTTGATTAACAAAAACAGAATCATTTCTTATACTGTCATTATAGTACATAGCGTACTTAAAAGATTGGAATAGATTGATTGTACATTGAATGAGTAATAAAGAAGAACATGGGCTGATGGAGCTTTCGCTCCGTTGACAAATATTGATACATACCTTATCTGATTGCTAATTGTCCGCAACTTGTTGACTTTCGGCGGTTTTCTGGAGTCCTCCGTTAGATCCAAACTCGAAGATATTTTAGACGACGTGTCCTGTAAATTTAAAATAACATAAAAAAGATGCACATGCACTACTTGCACTACTGTTGTTACTATTTTCAAGTACCATGCCTCTATGTAATTTTGTAACAATGAATAGGTTGCATGAATTTCTCTACACATTCCTAAATGAACGAACCTGTCTACTTGATACATTTTAAAATAAAAAGATGTATAAACATTCAAAATAATATGACTATCTTATTTATGTTGTACAGGATTACACTATGGAACCTTTACAACAAAACAATTAAACAACTCATAAAATCTCGAAGAAGATCTGCAATAACATTTCAAACAGTATGAAATGAAAGAAAGAATGGAAATATATTTAGCGACTGCAGCCCTGTACTACAAAATGAACGAAGTAAGGTCATTGCTGCCTGAATACAATCACCTCTGAACTACGGCACTTTTGTCTCCTGAGCGGTTTCCTCAAGCGCATCGGCTCACAAGGCTGAAAATAATCCAACACAAGTCTACAACCTACCGTCAAATAATCATAAGAAGCTAAAATTATCAAAACATTGAGATATTATATCTAGTTGAAAATAAAAGCGTGATTGATATAAGGAAGTGCACAAGACAAAGATTTATTTAAGAAAAAATATTCGTATTTAGATTAGTTTTTAGGATTCAGTGCTTTATTTGGCTTCAGTGAAATGTAATTAAGAAAAAGAATCACATATACATTAAAATACAACATTGACTAATAGAAAAATATACAAGTACCAAGGTACACATTTGTGTACTTAATTTAAACTATTTACAATTTAATTATAAAATTCAAGTTGATCTCTTTAAATGTTGTACATATTAGTAATGAAATAAATAAACTAAAAATATTAATGTAAAAAT
Source organism: Orthosia incerta (assembly GCA_948252205.1). Taxonomy (NCBI): domain Eukaryota; kingdom Metazoa; phylum Arthropoda; class Insecta; order Lepidoptera; family Noctuidae; genus Orthosia; species Orthosia incerta. The sequence continues at coordinate 28,291,902 of OX411760.1, forward strand.
ATACGTTATTTAGTAACGTAAATTTTATTTGTTATTATCCAAATTACACAAAAAGTTTGCAGTTAGACATTTTGGTAATTACTTGTCTTCGCAAAGTGACTGCGTCATAACTTTTCAAATCTTTTTTTATTTACAAAACATTTAATTTAGTCATTCTAAAAATGAGTTTTTTTTATACTTACAGTAAAATACTACTCTGGACATCAAGCAAAACACAGGTTTCCTAAAAATAACTAAAAAGGTTTTCATACCTGCATCTCTATATCTGGCAACCTCAGTTCCCTTGCTGATGCGACGGACGCGACGCTGGCATTGGACACCGAGTCTTCTGATGAGGAAGACGATGCTGGCGCTGGTGCCTGCGACCGTGACCTTCGACGACCACCCTTACGACCACCACGCGATGCGCCGTCACCACGGCAGCCGGGAACCTGTATGACAATTAGCTGGTTATAAATGAGCTTTCTAGGTAGAGGATATAAAAAAAGAGATCTAGTGGTCCAATACAGAACGTGAACTCAAGCTAGCTCAATTGCCAGAACAGGCAACTTAAGACAGAAAATCTTGGTGCAGGAAAGTGAAAGGACCCGACTTCATGTTAAAGACTAGGGAAGAAAGAAAAATAAATTGTCATCAGATCAGTTCGTCGGAAACGATAAGATAATACTCTCACCTCTAACAAGTTGTGCATGGAATGTGGCATGTGCGGGAGCGTGGACTTGGTGGTGCCGGTGACCTCGTGCGAGGAGGTCCGCGTGTTCCTCCTGTCCCTCTTCCTTCCGCTCTTCTTCTGGCTGTTGCTGCCCAACTTGTTGGTCGCGCCCTTCACGCATTCCGAACTCGGAAAGTCGTACAACCCGTCAGAATCTGTAAACGGTAGCTGTCTACCGTAAAACTGCGGCGAAAACCTTCCCAAACCAGTCTTGTCGCTTAACGGACTCTCGCTCCTCGAACTGACCGGGCTCAGAGGTCTACTACCTTCTGGTATCAAAGTGGGCGGTCTTAAACTAGCCTTTTCGTCTAGTCCTCTCTCGACACTAACACACTTAACTATAGAACACTTGGTCACACCGCTAGGGGAGCACATCGCCGCTGTGGGAACTTCTAAAGTCTCCTTCAACGCGACTAGTTCCATTTCTTTCGCGCTCGTCGGAACGTCGTCTACTCTTTCATCTGTCCCTATGCCTTCGTCGTTGGATTCTAACAGAGGGTCGTCGGAGAGCGTTTCGGAGTCGGACCGTCCTCGCCTACGTTCCTTACTGTCGTCGTTGGAGGCCGCAGGGCTGGAGTTGGTCTTCATGAGCGGCCGCCTCCGCGACTGAAAGCACGACGGGCCCCCGCCGGAGCCAGGATCCTCCATCTCCGAGGGGCACAGAGGATTGCTCGAACCGCACCTCGAAGGTCCAGGACTCGCCATAGAGCTGTACCCTGACGAGGATAGGTTGGATTCTGAGGGGGCTCGTTCTCCTCGTGCGGACATCGAGAAGGGGCTAAGGTAGCACATGTTGCCGGAGGGCGGGGGCGGTCTAGGGGACATGGGTTCGTCGGACTCCTCGCTAGCGTTGTACGTGACGGTGATGAGGGGGGGTGGCTGGAACTCTAGGTGCGGCGGAGTGCGGCGCGGCGGGGGAGAGCCGGGCGAGGCGCGCTGCACCAGCAGCAGGGGGGGCAGGCGCGGGGGGGACAGCGGGGAGGACGCCTGGCTGTGTGACTGGCTGGGGCTGGGGGACGACGTTACATGCGTCGACGCAGTCGGAGTCGTCGTCGCCGTGTCCGTGCTCAGCAGGGGCTGGCACAGCTGGAAGTATCAATAAAGAACATTTATTTTTAAATATTCAATGTTCCTAAAACCACCTCGATATTTCAGCATTGATAAAATAAATACAACGCACCTTCAACCGCAAACCAGAAGTCGGTCTCTCGATCTTCGTTTCACATTTAATTTCATCAAGTTCATCTTCACTGGGTGACATAATGGTTGCCCTGGACTCGCTCTTACCATCCATCTCCATACTAGCTCTAGGCAGCCTAGGGGATGGGAGAGGAGTGGGTAGTGGCGTAGGAAGAGGGGTAGGCAACGGGGTAGGAAGCTCTCGTATTGGGGACAAGCACTTGTTGATCCCGCTTGGTACTTCTAGCAGTATGGAAGGTGGATGGAGGAGGTTGCTACCTGATGATGAAGATTTGTGAGCGCTTAGAGGATCCAGAACCTGAAAGTGCAAAGAAAAGGTTCATCATGCTCGGGTTGCTTTTCACCATACATGGATGATTGTGGATTGAAAAAAATGATTAGAGTATCGATTTTCCTACATATTTACCTGAATCTCGATAGTATTATGCGGCCTGGTGACTGGCGAGTCTGGTGCCAACGAGGGTATGTGCGAGGATGCAATAGACAGGTCATCGGCATCTACCGTATCGTCTTGTGGTGACGAAGCTGAAGGTGTACTGGATATGGAGACTCCTCCTGATGAAGCTCGCGACACTATCGCCGCTGAAGATGATGAGAAATTCCGAAACATCGCGAGGATCGAATCAGCGCTCGAGATTTTCGGTTGTCTGAAGATAAAGAAAAGGTAAGTCGATAAAAGATGAATATTTAACTTAGTGTATGGTATATTTGTTTTTTGTTTTAGCCTAACTGACCTGGAATATTTCTTAAGCGCTGCATGTGTTAACGTCAAATCGAGGCTCGACATTGAATCACTGCCTTGGTTGCTGGAGGTGCTATGAGGTGACCTCACTTCTACCCCCGGCGAGGGCGGTGTACTCGATGCCTTCGCTCTTGTCCCTCTATTCGCTATTACCGCCATCGGAATCGTTATCGTGTTTACCATATCCACGTCAGAACTAGAACTCATTTCTGCTGACACTTTGTTCAGCAGTCTTGCAAATGTCACTTTCTTTTCCAGTTTAGGATCTGATATGTGCCGCATGGACGGCGACGTCGATGGTGTAGATGCTTCACTACCAAACGAAGTCTCCTTATTCTCATTACCATAATCCATGAACGCAGGAGCACTCTCTACAGTGCTTAACGTCCGCTTCTCAGACATCTGTATCAAGTCTCCCATTGTTATCTTTTTCGAATGATCGTTAGCTGTCGCGGGACTTATAAGTTGTTGCAAAATTTGCTTTTTCTCCGCAGCATTTTTCTTAGTTGGCGTGGAATTATTACGTTTTTTACGCGGTGACGGTGTTCCTGTATCAAAAGACTCACATATACTAAATTATTGAGTTCTCATGGTTTCATGAGAAGCAACGACATCGAATGGTAATGACAAAAGCAACACAATATTTAGAAATTTTAAACAGGGGATTGAAGTGATTGAACAACAACAGTAATGGTCTGAGAGATCTTCAGCATGCCTTCGATCTCTGTGCTCACTAAGGAAGCCAATTCTTTAGGGTAGGTAGGTGCCAATAATCAAAATAATTTAGGAAGTGCCAATTGTATTTTCAATAGAAAGTGTTCTGTGTTGTGTTCATGACATCAGAATGAGTAATCAAATGGAGATGTGGATCTGCCATGTTGTATAGATATTGGAATCGGAACGGTTAAAGCGACATGTAAAGCCACAGACATACATACTATTACAACATTAGTTCCGATAGCTATACAATACGACAGAGACAGTGTTTTGCTTTTAGATACTTAGTTTATGTTTAATTAGGTTAACTTGTATTTGCAATCAATCAAATATTAAATAAGTTGAATTATAGTTTATTATTTGTGATGGGACAAAACAGTGTCTGAGAAATTTAGCATGCTAGCGACATTCACATACAGAAAGAGGCCTTTGGATTGTCAATAATATTGATAAAGTTTGTGTTGAAGAAAAAAAAGACAGTGAATCAGAGAAGGAAAGTAATGAAGATAAATTAATCAGTATTATTGACAAAACAGAGGCCGAGTTAGTTGGACGATCTAGAAAGGTGTCAACGAAGGAAGGAGCGGCTACATTAGAGATGCTGTGTTTGTGCTGTCAGGGGTGCACACATCGACATCGAAAAAAGTAAGAACGAGGGTAGCAGGCCATGTTACATTGGTCTTTGCATTCCACATAGAGATTTCATTCACAGCAGGGACACATCCAGTGCTAACCGTACCGGCCGCCGCGCGCTCCGCCGAATGTTTGAAATGTTTGCAAATGATACTCAAACAAAATGAACCAATAAAGCCCTGTATCTGATAGCAAAGAATTTGGAACAGAATGTAGATTTTACATTTTGTGACTCTTAGTAAAGGCAGCATGAAGTATGATCAGGCAAGTTGAACTGTCACAAATTGAGACAAAAGGCTTTAAGCATTCAAGTTTGATTGTTCGTGAAATTGTGATCCATTAATATGTAGGAATACATACAGTGTGGGCTACTTCAGTACATCACAGCTAACAGATATTTTAGTTGGTTGCATTCTATCCAGACAAAACATCTAGTTGGAATATCAGAAGGAATAGTTAAAAATAACCTCTAATAAGTTCTCGACTAACACAAAGATGATAAATTTGAATGCGGTTGCAGTCTACACGATCTATGGAACAGAGTATGTATTCGCGGGGTGCGGAGCGCGCGGGTCGCGGATCCTAGGAACACATCGCTCCAGTCCTTACGTCCGGGCGGCGGCTTTAACAGATCGTCCAAGCTAAAGGTGCGCGCGGCTCGCGGGTGAGGCGCGAGCCCCGACACCGACGGCTTGCGGATACCCAGCCGCGTCAGCAGCGTGCGGTGCGGCGCCGCGTCCAGCGGTGCGCCGGCTGTGGACAACACCCACACGTGACACCCGCCGCGCCACCGCGCCATGACGTCACTAGGGCTCCTGCGTGGGCACGGCCGCGTAGCGCCGCCCCCGCGCGCCGCCCGCGGCCGCCCGCGCTAGCCCCACACACACAGGATTGCCAGATACGCACACACGGGTAAACATTCAATTTTGATGAGCGTGAAAGACATGACTGAGTCAGTTCTGTCGGTCCAGTATGTAACACAATATGGTTATTATTATTACGATTCACATTGTCTCGCTGGGATTTAATTTTTTATTTTTTTATTTGGTGCCGTTAAGCCAATTGTATTCGGTCAGATTCTAACTTCTGGCAATCCTTTTCGAAATATCTATTGACACGATTATTTTAACTTGCCGATCCGAGGGTTGCTCTTCCAGGACAAATACATATAAACAGACAGATGCTACTTACTGTTTGTGGTGCGCGGATCAAGTTAAAAGAACCGTGATTCAACGGACTCCAGAAACATGAGAAATGCATCTATCAATGGACAGTCATCTAAGTCAATACATGCATCAATGCAGCAATATGTACAAACTATATCACATTCAGTTTCTGGACCCGCAACAGTAAAACATAGAAAAGAAGAAAGTCAAAGAAGAAAGAAAAGTAAAAATTACGCAAAACGTGTCCTTACCATCCCAGAGACAGTGCGTTTATTGAGAAAATACATGAGTTTATCGGAAACAGTCTGACAAAATATTGAAACAAAGCATTTTATTGTACTGTGAGACACAAATATTTCTCGTCGGACGGTCGAACTAGTTACCGTGTATTAAAGTGAGAGTGGCAAGCTGAACTGAACGTATATTGAAAGTGTGCTTATGATAGAAAAGTTCTTTTGGGGTTATATTTTTGGGTCAAATATTGGGCCTAAAGATTTGTCCTCCATGATGATTGAGAGGGGTACTTACGTCTAGCGCATCTGTCGGCCTCCTCGGCGAGAAGCTTCTCGATTTTCTCGGGGAAGTGCCTCTTGGCGCACCAGATCAGCCCGATCATGCCGAGGACCACAAACACGGTGATGAGACCGAGCCAGAATGGCTCTTGGAGCATGCGCTGACCTAAGCTGATGATGTTGGGGGTTGGGTTCGGCGTTTCACATCTGCGAAAAAGCAGTGCAAGCATCTTTGTAAGCAGATCAGTCCTTTGTCACTCCAACAACATACAATTAATAATTTAACGTATGTTATCATACCTCTTACCCTTCCACGAAGGGTTACACTGACATAGAAAGCCTCCATCCCTCTCCGTACAAGCTCCTCTGTTGTTACACGGCTTAGACGCGCATGGTCTCACGCGTTCAGCGCAACGTCTTCCTTTCCATCCGCGGGCACACGTACATGAGAAAGCTTCTCCTGCTTCGTTGGGTCCTCCTACCACTAAAGAACAGTTCCCGTACATGCATGGGGTCTTCTCGCATGCTGTCACCAAGCAAAAGAGTCCTGGAAAATATTTATTAGACAGATTGACCTAGATCTTCCTATGGAAGAGATTTGATGAAATTCAAACACGATTCTATAGAATTATTATTATTAATTAATGTTTAGTAAGATTTCAAAAAACAGCCTTCTTTTTTTTTTGAAGAGCCAAGATAACTGGATATGAAAACCTAAGCTGTTTTATCTTACCAGCGTAATATCCAGCGCACTGACAGAAGCTTTTCGAGTCGTCTGTGGCACATCTGCCGTCGTGTAGACAAGGGTTAGGGTAGCAGGACTCCAAGCTGGTCTCCTCAGATATTAGCAGTACCTTGCTGTGATACTCCGGATCTGAAAGACATGGTCATTTTTATAACTTCTCAAAAATCCAGTCTTCTAATCAAAAATAAATTTAGCCCAGATAACATGGGATTTACCCAGATAACATGGGATTTGGCACCAAACACAATTGGAAATTACTGTTGATCAACAAACAATGTTTTTAGAAAGTGAGAAAAGTGAATATGTTTCATTGGGCAAAGATTTTAAGCCTTTGTAATGTTCCATTTATTCGGGATTTTTATTTTGTCCAGTTTCTTGTTACCTTTGTTGACCATAAGCGAGACGTCCATGATGACCCCCCGCTCGCCCGCGCGCTGCGTCACACTGAGCGAGTGCAGGTACGACGTGATGACCAGAGGCGCGCGCGGCTCCAGCTTCCTCTTGCTCCTGTCCACCTCGCAGAGAGTCCATTCAGTGCCGTTGTTGTCCGTGTAGCTGTCTTTTACCTGTAAACATTGATATAGGTATGTTTAGGATTGTTTTGCTTGGTAGAGTTTATAAAACGGATGCAATCATGCCTATCTGGAATGGCTGCTGCTGAAATCATATTCTGAGCATATCTATAAAAGCCGAAAATGAGGAGGATTGACGTCTCCAACAATGGACGGAGAAAATAGAATACAGAATTTGGAATCATTTTGGTACAGACCTGTATCCACCCACTGCCTACTCCACACGGCCAGGGTTCTTCTCCAGTCGCGACCAGCGTGGTAGCAGTAAAGGCCAACGTCAGCGTGTGTTGATGCGGTGCTATTAGTCGCGTGCGCAGAGCGGCGCGCGCTGGAGCCGACTGCGGCCAGTTGGGAGCGGCGAGGCGACCTCCCACTCCTGATGCTACTTCTACCACATGGGACGCGTTTAGGTAACTTACTGCAAACAACATAGAAGATAAGAATTAGGTCTAAAATTTCTGTTCCGACCACAGCGGCTCATGACACTAGCGCCACGACACTGTCAATTCGCGTCAAGAATGTCATGAGCCATGTAATACGCGTATCTTACGCATTTCAGTCAAAGCACTTCGATCGCAACGGGCGTGGCAGTTTAACTAGAATGCTTAAGCGACGCGCGTTACTGTTCTGGCGATTACAAACCATGTGAATGTTTTACCAAAACAAATGTTTAACAAAAAAAAATTAAAGGAAAAAACAACACTCACTAGTTTTATAATACGCCATAAATCCCTGCCCGGTAACATTCTCGCCGGTCTTGATCTTGAGCCGGAGTATCTCAGACTGAGACACAAAGAGGCCATTGGTCAGTATGTTGGGGTTCAAGAACGGCCTGATGGGGGGGCTCTGCAGGTCTATCTGCACATCGATGTAGGAGTCCTCAGGTATGGCATCTGTAACGTTGATGGGGACGCCTTTGGAGAACACGCCGTAACCAAAGTCGAAGTGGCTGATGTTTAGGAATACGCGTTTGCCTGAAAGGAAAGTTTTGTGGTAATTGTCTGATACTGGAAGACACAACTTTGCATCTATTCAATCAACTAAAATTCTATTCTAAACGTAGTAACTCAGTAAAGTTGTTGATTCTTATTAAATATTCTAAGATCATTATTGACCATAGAATAGTCCAAATTTTAGCAAGTTCGTATAATCTTAATCGACATCGGCATCTTTCAGATTTATGACCGTTTCTTTTATGAGTTTAGTATAGTATAAACTTATAAAATTGATACACACCTGTAGGAGCTAAGATATCGATGGTGCAATCCAAGTTAGGCAGCAGAAAATGAGGGTAGTTGGGACTTCGCAAGACACCTTCTTTCGATGTTATCGTCTGTGACGGACAGCCAATCAGCTCAACTGCTCTCCATGTGACAGAAAAGCCTGAACCTTGGGTACTGGGAAGGAGAACATTGGTATTCTTAATTTTATTTGTAGTAGTTAGATTAATAAGAAGCTTAAAGTATTTTAAGGCACAGCCATGGTAGTTGAGAATGCTAACATTTTGATTAGCTTGGTTATTTTCAGAGAAACACCCTGCCCTAACTTCTAATGTAATGTAAGGTAATTTAGGATACCTGAGGTAGACAATTGGCATACTATCATCGAAAGAGTGGCGATAGAGATTGGAAAAATGTATGGAAATGTCAAACGCTATCGATATGTCACGTGATCAATCCTTTTCACTCTGGCGTTTCGACTATCGCCATGGCTGACATCGAATGACACTTGTCTAGAGCCTCTGAAGTGTAATTCTATGCAAGCGATGGCGATGGTCAAAATAACAAAATGAAAAGGATTGATCACGTTATTCAATATGTTAAATGGCCTCCGGTCATTGTTAAAGAGCATCTGGCTGTTATTAACATAATCTGAAGAGGAAATTGTATTATTGGGATAATGTTGAACTCACTTGTAATCAGAGTGGAAGTAAAGCACGGCTCTGTTAGTAGAGGCAACCCAGCGAGCTTCACCGACCGAACCACAGTATCTCGACGACTTCATACTCCATGAATCTCGAAGCTGAAAGATTCGAATAAATTACACAAATTACAAAAAGAGGAATAAATAAATAATATTTGTTATTTTCAGGGTAAAACGTGGAACATGAGAACGTGTTTTGATAAGTAAAGTAAGCTTTGAGTTGAAATTGCTTATTTATAAGGTCTACAGCTACTAATCTTTAATTACGAATTTAAATACGATCTCTGATATCTCCTAGAAGGCTTCCTTACGAACAATCAGGCATTCAAATTAAATTATAATTTGTGAAATGTTTCGGGTAATATTAATTCCCCCAAATGCTACAGCTTACGGCAAAAGACGCTGAATAGCAATTCCTAATGGAATTTTTATTGGATATTTTACCTTTATTCTAAATATTTAATTTACATAAAATATGTTACGACATTTAGGAATGTTTCGGCAATTCGGTAATTTGAATACATATTACGCTTATTATAATGGTGCGTTCTGTAATTGTAATTTCTATGCTGATCTGGGCTCAATGAGAAATGAGCCATTTGTGTATTTTTCCTGTTTATATCATGAACATATAACAATTTAACAAATAGCTTACCTCAACGAAATCATAAAGACAGTCCTTTTGGTATTCCAAATCAATTTTTTGGAAAACAAAGACCAGTCGCGTGTCAGTAGGCCCCACTACGTGCACCCAAAAATCCAGGTCATTGTCATAGATGCCAGGGTGATTGGGACTTGTCAGTACTCCTAGAAAACGAAAACAAAGGTATTTAATATTATTTCAATAGTTTTGTTTTTGTGTTCCCTATGAACGTGTTAATACACACACAAATACACACACAAATAATATATTGTCTAATTTTAATTTTACTTTAAACTTTCCATTTCATTCTTTTGGGACCTTTTAATAACAAATAATCACTTAATAATCAACTTAAACTTCGTAATCCTAAAGTACACTACATGCTTTTAGATTGTGTATTCAAGTTGTGTCTAATTGTTTTGGTCCCAAGTTGGGCGCCAAATCCATTGTATTGGCGCCCAACGTGGGACATGATAAGTTTCAACTTTTTTGATGGAGCCATAAACCACTACAGATTAAAAATGGATTACTATGATAAACTGAAGTGATTGCAGAATATCAGTCACGTACCTGAAATTCCTTCAACAGTCCTGTTTTTGACGATATGTTCTGGGTTTAACCTTCGCTTGCACACGTATCCGCCAGTAATACCGCATTTGTGTAAGGTCCAGAATAAACCGCTTGGTAGGGATGGTACCGGTGATGACTTCCACTGGAAATGTACAGAAGATTTTGGAAAAATATCACCACCGTGGCTTAGTGTTCCATTTTATGGTTAGTCCTAGCTATCTTTACGGTAGGCTTACGTAGACAGAAATTAGTTTTTCCAAGTCTTATATGGCCACGTTGAAGCTCATATAAATTCTAAAACTAAATGAAAGCGCCAGCGCGATAGCGTTAAAGAAAAACCAAGAAAATTCGCTCTCTGTAGGTTGCAAATTTTGCGACAGTGACAACTTACCTGAATACCTAAGCAGGCATCTTCGATTTCCTCAGTGTCGTTATAAGGCGGCCAACCCTGATACCTTACAGCGCTTCCATCGATCCAACTCATGCTGTCTCCATCTTCAGCTCCTTGGCGTGATCCTAGCCAGTATATGGATCCAGCGCTGTAATCGCTACTTTGTCGGATTCCTGAGACAATGAAGCGTTCTTCGTCCGCTGAATGGACTGATGATAGATGCATGTTTAGTCCTTCACACACCTGTGAAAAAAGATAATTATGAAGACATTATATTGAATATTTAAGGGTCTATTTCCCAGTCTGCGTAATCAAAAAATATTTTCTAAAAGGTAGTTTCATAAAACGATTATTACGACTCACTGAACAAAAAGTTGGTAACGAGACTGTTCGTTATTTTGAGCCAGAAAAAAGGATAGGGCTGTCACGATGACAAATAAGGATATCAGAAGGGGTCTGTCGCTAAGCACAACAAAGCTACTGGCACAGTAAAGCGTCGAGGTCGAAACAAACATTCACCAAAAAAGGATTACGGCTAAACCCTACCATTATTTCTAAGAAAATTATAATTTAACAACTGGAACAAAAGTTTTGGAACTTTGTTGTTCTGATTACTTGTAAAGTGTAATCAATCTTTGTAAGACTAGTGAAGCGTCATGGTTTCGACGATGTCTCTAAACTTAATCATTGTAAGTATCTTAACCTTGAGAGAAAATCATTTTCTTCGGACCTCAACTACATGAGAATAATGGTAGGAGGATGATGATGAGGATTAATCACATTTTTTTGGCTTGATCTAAAATCTGGCATTGATAAATGTATTCCTTGTCTTGCTATTTCTTTTTACTGTTTTCGGTAGGTACTAGGCTTTTTTGTTTAAAGTCAAACCACCCATACGCACTAAACGTTTTGGGAATACTTTTATTATGCGTTTAGCTAAGGAGTGGACTCCGTGTTTCCCGATAGCTACGTCTAGGGGTCTTTAAGAGGAAACGGGGACAGAGAGCGCCGACTGAATTTCCTTAGTAAAAAGTCATAATTCAAGGTTTGGCTCTCGTCTCTTTTCTCCTCCAATATTGGACCAATTTAAAAGATATTCCGTAAACTGAAAATTAAAGATATATGCTATGTCCCTATGTTTTCCTTTTTGATGATACATTATCTTTAGAAGCACTAGAGCCCTCAAAAAATGCTCAAAATTGCGCTGTCAACAGAGGCTTAGTGTGCAAATTCGACAAATATAAATGAAAAAAGGAAAACATAGAGACATAGTATATATCTTACTTTACCAGTATATGGAATATATTTTAAATTGGTCGAATATTGGAGAGAGACGAGAGCCAAACCTCGAATTATGATTTTTTACTAAGGAAATTCAGTCGGCGCTCTCTGCCCATATTTCCTCGTTTTTCGTGGAGTTTTAATGGGTTGGATTCACATATATATGAGCTATATCCCCGTGGTAGTGCAGTATACATGAGCATTTCTAAACGCAAAAAAACTCTTGACTTAAGTCAAGAGATTTTTTTTTATATGAAGGTACGTTGCCCCACACTAAGAATTTCTTCGTGTATCGGGGTGCGTTTACAAACATATAAACTCATTTACACAAAAACTCAGAGCCGAAACAACTATCTGAAGGTCATACAAATATTTGTTCCGTGCGGGCATCGAACCCGCGACACTCAGCGCAGCAGTCAATCGCTCAACCACTGCACCAACTGTACGCCCTAGAGTGAATAGGTTACTTCTAGGCAAGCGTTCTTCACTGTCGATCACATCATCGCTTACTATCAGGTGAGATAGAGGTCAAGCACGAGGCTATAGACAAAAAAAAAACAGTGTCCACGTTTTCTGAAAAAAATGCTACAGGCAGACTTTGAGACCCTTTTATTTAACGCGGCAACATCGCCTGGAGGACAGGGGATTAGGAATATAAATCATTGAGGATTACTCAACAGAGGGACCAGTAGGCTTTATCTTCAGCGTTTTTTGGGCACTTACAATCTTGGCAATGCCATTTGATACAAGAATAAGCATGGAATGGAATGTAATGGTGATGTTAAAGTGCTGTTGTGTTGGTACGTGATCGGGCACTTAATTATATTTTCTTCGTCGTATCCATGCCCTAGAAATCCGCATAAACCTTAGTAGATACGTAGATACGAAGTATGTCTGACATTGAGGTGGCCATAAAATAACTTTTCACACCACCTGCTCGTCAGTGTCAAATTATCTATCATGAAATCCTAACCTAAAGTACCTAAGTCATTTAAGATCTGAGGGGTGACCATAAGTTCTTAGAGTGGTATCAATTTGAGATCGAATAAGGGACAGATGTATATGACTTGTATACATCTGTCACTTACTCGATCTCAAATTGATACTGCTCTAAGAGCTTACGGTCACCCCCCTGAGGTCTAGCAGGGCATTAATATTGTACTGAATTTCATTATGACCCGCTGGTCATTAATGTGATTTGAATTTGGAACATAAAGTAGAAATCACATACGAACATTCAGGATAGGTAACTATAACATACTAATTCCATGCACTAAAAAATAAACTGTTCGAAAATTGAACTGGCCACCACAAGTAGAATTTTTATAAAAGAAAAATATAACACAAATTAAAAAGAGGCGCGAACACTGAAAATTGCTTGGTTTGTTATACAACAAATTACTTAATATGACCCGCTGGTCGTTAATGTGATTTTAATTTGGAACATAAAGTAGAAATCGCATACGAACATTCAGGATAGGTAACTATAACATACTAATTCCCTGCACTAAAAAATAAACTGTTCCAAAATTGAACTGGCCACCACAAGTAGAATTTATATAAAAGAAAAATAGAACACAAATTAAAAAGAGGCGCGAATACTGAAAATTGCTTGGTTTGTTATACAACAAATTACTTTTCTCAAAAATGGTATGTAATGTTGTCATAACATCTCTAAAAAGTATCCAGAAAGTGAACTCTACCGGAGACTTGTTCACAACTGTCCAGTAAGAAGCGAGATTTTAAATTTGGAATCTCCTACTGTCCAGTAAGTAAGTATGTAATTTACTTTTCAATACAGTTGTTAAACATGGCGTACTTTCAGAGGCTATAATTATGATTCGAAAGTTAAATCTTACGCATAGGCATCTTTCTGTTACGCGGTCGTGACATTTGTTTACGAGCTCGATCATTATGTTTGCAGTTTAGTTTTAAATTTATAAGTCAATTTAAAAAAGTTTAGTAGCAAGGTGTTTTCAAACAAAGAATAAAATGGGATAGATTATTATTTTTTAATTTCGTTTTTATGTGTATTTTTAAAATTTTATGTTTTGGTAAGACTGTCGTAGGTATCGTTTACTGTTATTGTCGGAGCTGATGAAGATTGCTACTATCTTTGCATTATATAGAGTTAATCTTTCTAGTATTATATAGCAGCATAGCCAGCATTGTGTGAGTACCATGTACTTCAGAGCTATCATTGTCTAGATACCTACGTCTTCTATTGACTTGAATGACTCCGGTGGTTGAGAGTATGTCATGCCCACTCAAATGTCTCGCCGATGGTGGCGCGTGTGTCGGATCATTTAGCTCCCTTCAAAATGGTTGAGCTGAATGGTGCTGATACATGTGTCATGTTCGTGAACGGGCGCTGTCGGTTGGGACTGGTCATCTCTTAGCTGCCATGGTTAATTTAAATTGATTCTAATTTTATTTCTGAATTGTCTTTTTATATTTACTATGGACACTTTTAACTTTCTACATCGTTCTCACATAATGTGTAATCTCAACATGAATGATGTAACAAATGATTTGTAATAATTACCTAATTGAAAAAGAGTGTCCATGGAGTTTCTTGCCCGTTCTTCTCCATAGAGATCTACGCCTTGGAATGGGCATCTACGGTACTTTCACAGTTATTATGTCTTGTGACTGGGACTGTAGCACCATAATTTTGTAATATTTTATTTTGTCTTTTGACAATTCAAAAGTGCCTGTAACTGGCCTACTTGAAATAAAGTGCTTTGACTTTTGACTTTTACGACGATTTTTACTAATGGAAAACCACAAAGGGCGTCAAGTCTGTATCTGATTCAGTGCTTTTAGTCTACTTTCAGCATTCATCATGTACAAAGAAGCCAATTAGCCTATGGTGCATCTATTCGATGCTCAGGTCAACAATAAGCATCAAAAATAATATACAAAATAATACATACACCAAATTACTGGCAGTTTTAAAAAGGAAATCTGAATCTTCTGATCCCGTCCATCCGTCCGTCCGTCTTAAGAAATCAAAAGTTTTCACAGCCCAAAATGTGAAAACGTTTCTAAATGAAGCCGCCGACCACAGCTTTCTTGCCACAAAAGTAAGTACCTACCTATTGATTCAATTTTTAGTAACTAAAATAGCTACAAACTTACTATAGGTAAGTACCTATAGGTACATAGCTACCCGCTCATGAATCGATCGCTTGTGTGCGATCTACTGATATGTGATGTTTCGACTCTAAATTAAATAATAATTGTTATTGTAAAACTTCGTAAGGTTTATGTGTTGTCATTAAAATAAAAAATCTTTTTTACAAAAAAATACTACCGACTTCCAAATAAGAAAACTACAAAGTGAAAAATAACTTTAATTTTGGAAGTCGGTGTCTTTCCTAGGTACCATTTTTTTGCGTTATGGACACCGACTTCCAAAATTAAAGTTATTTTTCACTTTGTAGTTTTCTTATTTGGAAGTCGGTAGTATTTTTTTGTAAAAAAGATTTTTTATTTTTCACTTTTTAGTTGTACCTAACTAATAGGCAAGTTGTTTAGTAAGTTTCCTATAACGCCAGAATAGACGACCCGAATATCATAAAAAAACTTTTTTGCAAAAAAATACTACCGACTTCCAAATAAAAAACTACAAAGTGAAAAATAACTTTATTTTTGGAAGTCGGTGTCTTTTGTAGGTACCAATTCATTGCGATATTGACACCGACTTCCAAAAATAAAGTTATTTTTCACTTTGTAGTTTTTTATTTGGAAGTCGGTAGTATTTTTTTGCAAAAAAGTTTTTTTTATTTTACCCTTTTTAGTTGTACCTATAGGCAAGTTATGTAGTAAGTACCTGTAACGGCAGAATAGATTACCCGAATAACATGAAACTCAAAACATAATCAGTGAAATGACAGATCTGCATACCACTTAATAGCGTACTGGCGTGATGTTATGTTATGAAATGGTATAAACAATAAACAGACATGCGATTGCAGCAGTCCCGAGAGATTTGCCGTTATTTATTGAAGAGTTCTGTTGTATATCTTCGAAGTTCTTCATCAGATCTTCACTAAATTAAAATGGGACCAATTTCGGAACATACTCTTTCAAACAAAAAAAGAATTTTCAAAATCGGTCCACAATTGACGGAGATATCGGTGAACATACATAAAAAAAAAAAAAAAAAAAAAAAAAAAAAACATACAAGAAGTCGAACATAGAACCTCCTCCTTTTTCGAAAGTCGGTTAAAAACTTGAACAAAACCGATCAAATGAGTGATCTGATTACCCCTTAAGAGCGTACTGGCGTGATGTTATGTTATGAAATGGTATACACAATAAACAGACATGCGATTGCAGCAGTCCCGCGAGATTTGCCGTTATTTATTGAAGAGTTCTGTTGTATATCTTCGAAGTTCTTCATCAGATCTTCACTTAATTAAAATGGGACCAATTTCGGAACATACTCTATCAAACAAAAAAAGAATTTTCAAAATCGGTCCACAATTGACGGAGATATCGGTGAACATACATAAAAAAAAAAAAAAAAAAAAAAAAAACATACAAGAAGTCGAACATAGAACCTCCTCCTTTTTCGAAAGTCGGTTAATAAAATTTGACTGACACACACATGAGTGTGCCAGTCATATCTTAGAAAGTTTAACATGTAGTACATAAAAACTAATATATTACGTAAGTTGCCTTCTTACTTAAATACTAACCTACCTACCTATTTTTGTTACAGGGGGCATTTATTTTTGGAGTGTAAGGCGTTTGTCGTGGAAATGCACTCATAAACATTAAAATCGAAGATATTAAAAAACATTCAGATTTGTTGCTGTTAAATTTAAAAAAAGAACGGTTATTCGTAGTCCGTGGAGAAAACGTAAGAATTATCGAAAAGTACCAAGCTCTACGCCCCTCTAATATAAACACTAACAGATTTTTCGTAGCTTATAATAATGGCAAGTGCACCAGGCAAGTCATTGGAAAAATTAGATCAGCAGCATGCTGAAAGAAATTGCGAAATACCTGAAATTGACAAATGCCGAGCTCTACACGGGCCATTGTTTCAGGAGAACATCGGCTACTCTATTGGCGGATTCAGGAGCAGTCATGACCCAGAATAAAAGACACTGTGGCTGGAAATCTGATGTAGTAGCAGAGGGCTACATTGAAAATTCTATACCAAAATAAGGATAAATAAAAATAAATTGTAGTTCTAAAAACTAAAAAACACGCTTTATTGGTAAATTGAACTAAAAAGTCGCTAATCCTGAAGACCCTGGTAAGGATAATGGGACAAAATATTTAAAATATTGCATTGTCATCGGTCCTTGATAAGTGTGCAAAGTTTCAAATCAATCCGACATTTTGAAGGGGTTGAAAATCACGTTCAAAGATTCCGTTACATTGATACATACATACCAAGCTAATAAAAGCGTGTTAAAAAGCCGCCGCATTGGTGACAACATCAAACTTTATACACCGTTGATAACTGATCCTTGGACAACTTTGTCACCACAACCTTCCACATCTAAACATTATTCATCTAGCCCGCTGCCTCAAGCACCACCTTCACCAACTTTCATGAGCCAAAATGGTCCTCAGCAGACCCAAGTTTCTGAAACTTTACTTAACAGCAATAGTCAAATAAACTCTACCTCAACTTAAATAAATGTACCGAATAAAAACATAACACACCACAACTGGTGTAATGTATCTAACTTTAACAGTTAATTGTTTTAAATAGGTCTATTAAATGTTATTTTAATGAATACTTTGATTTTAGTACTATTGCTTTTTATGGTCTCGTAAATGGTGTGAAAAGTAGAGTATTCTCCTCGGGGATTAAGGTGCCTTCGTCTTGTGTGACGCTAGAATCCTTCGTTTTGCTCGGGATTCAATATGGCGCCCGCTACATAAGACACTACTTTATCCCCGTCGTGC
This sequence comes from Orthosia incerta, assembly GCA_948252205.1. Lineage (NCBI taxonomy): Eukaryota > Metazoa > Arthropoda > Insecta > Lepidoptera > Noctuidae > Orthosia > Orthosia incerta. The sequence goes on from OX411760.1 coordinate 28,309,643, forward strand.
ATAATGTACTACTCGTATTTGTCAATGTAATACTGTTTGACATAATTAAATTCGATTTTCAGTTGTTGTTAGTTGCGTCTATATATTACCGCAGTTCTTAATTGTCTTATTCGTTTTATTTATTTATTTAATACTTCATGCACACACAAGTACAGAGGCGGACTTTTACTACTCGTGCATTAAAAAAAATACAGACAGCTAAACTTACCTGTTTAGAAGTAGCCCAAGATGCTTTCGGGTAACCAGAGAAGAGGTAGCAATGCCCATTAAACAGCACCTGCTTGGAGTCCATACACGATTGAGCTGTGAACAAAACAAAACGTTCTTTATTCATTCATTAATTAACCTTTTAAAACAGTTACACTCAAGTTAATGAATGGAACAAGATGCTGCTTACTTTCGCGAGGAAGTTTCGCTCTGAATTTAATAAATTCATTACAACTGTGTGTTTTCTTTTGTTCCATTGTTCGTGCATTTTTGAAAATAAATAACTGATGCTGCACTTCGTTAAGGCACAGATAATATAATACTTAGCATAGTTAAGTCTAGTACTAGGACTCCTACTGTTCCTAGAATTTAGTAGAGTTGAAAATTTAGAAGTAGCAGAGCATACGATATGCTCATTTTGGCAACACCATAACAATTAATTTACAGGTTGCCATTTAGCGTAGTTTCTCGTAAGACTCTAATAATGACCTCTAATAATGTCATAAAACCCAAACGACACGAAGAATGACGACATTACTGGCATGTTTTCGTGTCGAGCCGCTACCAGGAGAACATGAAATATTTATAAGTTCAGTGATCGAAGCTCAACGGCAGTTGCTGCTCGATGGACCGAGTAATCTTGTTGGCAGGTGTAATGTTCCCAATTTTGGGGATATTTTTTGGCATAATGTGGTAGACAAAGTTGAAGTTGACAAGATTGTGTTGCAAAGTGAAAACACACGTTCGGTTCAGTCAGCAAAAATGAAGGGTATAGAGTAGTAGATTGCCCGCGTGTGCAGCGGTTTCATTTCTTTCTCTCAATATGTAGGAAAACCTTCAAAATATACACACGTACGAGCAGCGAACGTGTTGAAAAAGTACCTAGTCATGAAAAAGTTTGTTTAGAATCTTTTGAACAAAATGTAGAGAAAGTTCTTTTAAAATTATGTATTCGTGAGAAGAAAACACGTTCCTATTAAGTATGTATACTTGACCGTTTAAAACAACACTATAACAAAACGATGCCATTCTATCTCATTACGAAAAAGAAGCAAGACTTAGTATAAACTGGCGGTACTTAATTAGTATTCCGAGAGCGCTAAAAAGTGTTTTAATTAAAACATGCGCGCGCAATACTTTCGTCGCCATCCCCACGTGGTGAGTGGTGATAAAACCGTTCGGATATATTCATTAGCTGAATGGCGAAGTGGTCACAAAGCCCGGAACAGAGGGTGCGACAACACGACACGTTGTCAACGACGAATTTTAATAAACTCCGCACTGTGCAAGCTAATATCAGTAGTCTAGTTCTAACTGATTTCCTAAATTATCTCCCATAACTTTCGTCACTCACGTTAGTTGGATAAATTAGCCAGTTGCTAGTACGGTTTTGCAGACGGGGATTAACGGCCATCCTCCAACAAGTTTACGACAAGTTCCTCTATACAGGAGGAAGTTGTAAAGTATGGACCATACGTCATGAGATTAGCAATATCTATCTGGTCCAACACTTGTATCTTATTTCTTGGTTACAGATTACATGATATGCTTCTAAGATGTCAATCCAATTCCAATGAAGGTTAGATGATTCATAGACAAATATTCCAGGAACAGAGTTTGTTAAAATTCATTGTACCTGAATGGCGACAAAATTATTAGGTAGGTACCTACCTATTACTAAACGTACCTACTTTTAATATATGAAATTAAATATGTCCAGCCTACCAGTAAGTGCCCAATTAATAGTCATTCAGTTGACTTTAATAAAAGCATTATTGATGCTTATTATTGGCGTAATATTTCGCCTGTAATGTTATCCACTTACAGTTATTAATGTTTTTGGTACCGTGATGTATATTTCGAAGATAGTGGTGTCCAGACGCGAAGTCAGGATTTCGCTCAGGAGGGGGCAAATTTTCCGCCCGGGGATTCCTTAATAAGGAATGCTTTTTTTGTATTTCATATTAATAACCTTGTTTTGGAGGAGCTCGTGGCTAAATAATAACAGCCGCACGGGTCGATCATCAAGGTTAAGCAACGCTTGACGAGGTCGGTCCTTGGATGGGTGACCATTCCAACATACCGAGTTTCCTCCGTGCCTCGGAAAGCACGTTAAGCCGTTGGTCCCGGCTGTTATTTGAAGATCTTTGACAGTCGTTACGAGTAGTCAGAAGCTTGAGATCTGACACCAGTCTTGCCTAGGGGTACTGTGTTACCCAGTAACTGGGTTGTGGAGGTCAGATAGGCAGTCGCTCCATGTAAAACACTGGCACTTAGCTAAATCCGGTAAGACTGGCAGCCGACCCCAATATAGTTGGGAAAAGGCTAGGCAGATGATGAACCTTGTTTTTGATTTCCGGTAGCTTTTTAGATGTAATTGAAGCTTGAAAACGCTTCCCCACAGGATCGAGCGAAGCAAGCTCTAAAATAGCACGTCATAGATATAACTTAGGTTTTGACCTTTGGTACAATAACAGGATTAACATTATCGATTTACGCTGACAAGTTTCAGAATGGAAATAATTTCGGTTGCGAGCAAAGCGAGCTCGACAATTTTGGTGCACCGCCTCGCATCTAGATAAAATTTTTAGTTGACCACTAACTACCAATGAAATATTTTTGTCAACATACTTATGTACGCCGAAAAACATGACAAGTAATGGTGGAAAATTTCAACACCATGCTTCGGGTAGATTATTTTTTTATGTTTTGACCAGTGGTAACTTTATCTAGAAGTTACAGGGTAACACCACGGCTCGGGTAGATCATTTTCAGGGTTCCGTACCCAAAGGGTAAAAATGGGACCCTATTACTAAGAGTTCACTGTCCGTCTGTCCAGGGGGAGGAGGGGGGGTTTTGACCGGTCACTTAAAAAAATATAATCCTAAAAATAATTTTCTTTGACCTACAGAATAATCAGCACCACAAAACTACACAAACACAGACCAAACATCTTTCAGACTACAGTACTGATTACTCCGGCTCTGTGCCGTACTGTGTACATTTTTGAGTTTTAATTGGGACGCGCCCCCTCTAAATATTAAATGGACGTTAAAAAGGGAGGGGAGTCTAATCTCGGGCTGGCTTTGTTATGTTTAAGTTTTGCTGATGTTTGAATACTTAATTGCGATTCGTGGGAGGACACCGTTGATTAATTTTCGTATCACAATCATCTTGGACGTGTTCATGTGTTGTTTCATGGATTTACGATGGATGTTATCTAAAGTTTATACTGTTTACATAATGGTGGTTTGATTGAAAATTAAGATTGATAGAATATACTTTGTTATGTACACAGTTACAGAAAAGATTGATGAAAGCAACATGAAGTTTCAGATTTAGATAACATGGTAAGGTTAGGAGGAGAGGAGAGGCACGTACGTAAGAATAGCCGTACCAATGACGACAATCGAGACCTTTCTACATCGTGCGTCATTATCATTGAAACACGAAGGCAGTGACTCTTGTACTGTCATTCCTCGCAAGCCTCACAAAGCCTGTATTAATGCAGCGAGCTCTCAAATACTATACATGTACTTAAATATGCTTTTACCCCAACCTGACGCATCAAAGATGCTCGTTAGATCAAATTATGCTCAACAGTTCAGCTCTCAGAAAAAAAGTTGGCAAAAATGCGCTTCCTCGTTAACTAGTTTCATTCATCCATTCACTCGTTCGCGAACGAAAGGAATGCCAGCATCGTTATCAAATTTTAGTTCAGGAAATGTTCTGAATTTAGATCAGTCAATGGAGAATGAGTTGATTGTCGGACTTATGAATTTCGAAGTTCTGGCTTTATTGATTTCTCTTTGTGCCAGTACGAAACACAATAGGTTCGGAAAGAAGACGCGGTAATGAACGGAGCGATGGTATACAGACAATGGATAAAAATCGTGTTCTATGGTGACTAGTTTCAACTAAACGTCGCTGTTTCTGAATCGGAGAGTATGAACTAGGGCATGTAATATCGGACACTTTTCAATTCAGATATTAGATCTCAATATCGGAATTCTGATATTAATATCGGAATTGCGCTCATTCGTTAGATATCACACATCTTTTTTGTTAATTGCACTAATTCGGTTTGAGGATGGAATAATAACAATAAAAACACATTTATGCCGAGATACAATACGATTTTCTATTGTGTCTCTCTCTCTCTCTAAGCAGGAGTGGCTGGATAATAGGGTGCTTATTTAGCTAAACTTAACTTTTTTTTTCAAGAAATATTACTAAAGTCATGCCATTCTGAAAAGAAATATAAAGCTAAAAAAAGCCAAATCCATGGGATATAGATGTCTAAAAAAAATTTGAAGTTTTATTTTTGTTTATTTCTATTATTTTTATCGTTAAAAAAAAAAAAAAATATAAAAAAAAACAATTCTGGGAATAGTCTTCTTCATTTGATTTGATGCTTTTTTAATCAGGAGCATTATTATATGAATTATGAATTGCTGAGATTAACTTATTTCGTAAAACTACTTTATTTAACTTGGTAAAAAAAAACATAGTAAAATATAATCATCCCATCTTTATATTATTCAAAATCAATGAAACACCACACACACCACAGACAATGAATGTAGCCAAGTAGTAGAAGTTGATGCAACCAACAGATTAGTGATCGGATGGACTATTTTATTTTATTTAATACAAGTAGAAGACTAAAAGTAGCAACCTTTAATTTTATTGAGGTGTACAAACAAGTAACACATTAGAAATTTGAGAGAAAGTTTAACATGAAATGGTACTTATTCCGAAACAGCCTTTTTAACAGTATGAAAAAGTATCTAAGCGTTCATCATCAGCATTTCAGCCGAAAGACGTCCACTGCTAAACATAGCCCTCATCTATGTATCGCCACATTGACCAATCCCGTGCGTCTTGCATCTAGCGGATGCCCGCAACCTAAGCTTATTCAATGAAAATATTATTATTATTTCGATCATTGTTACATCGAGTTATAAGAAACTGTGTATTTACTCTTATAGATTACATTTTTAGCAATATCGGGACTGTTAATTCGGGCTTTATCAAGGCATCTCTATATTATTTTTTCAAGTGAAGTTTAAGTAAATAAGCGTCCGTTTATCCGACCGCTGCTTATCACCGTAATCAACAGGTTTAACCGCGCTATTGCAGTCGGCGCTTCACAAGGAGACAATTTTTTTTTCTTATGCCGAGATTCCGATATTGGATCACTCAGTATCGGAATTGAAATATCGCAAATTTCGTTCCGAGATTCCGATATTACGAGATTCCGAAATACCGATATTCATGCCCTAGTATGAACTCAATTTATTAATGTTTCAGCAAGAAACTTTGACAAATTGAGAACTCTATTTCATTATTTTTTTTTATTTTATGATAGGCTCGCGTTTGACCATTATCTCGCCTGATGTTAAAAATGTGATGATGTGGTCGACGGTGAAGCACGCTTGCCTAGGAGTAACCTATTCACTCCTGACTTAAAGACCCCTAGGCTGTAGCTATCAGGAAACAAAGACTCAGGCAGGGAATTCCACTCCTTAGCTGTATGCACAATAAAATCATTTGCAAAACGCTTTGTGCGTATGGGTGAGATGACCATGGCGCATTGCCGTACGTCTGGTAGTCCGATTATGGAAAGGGCTAGGCGGAATCAAATTGTGCAGTTCCATCGCACACTCCCCGAAATGTAATCGATAAAAACCGATAAGCTGGCATCTCGGCATCGATATTCAAGGCTCTGGCGCTTTGAGTCGACCAGCGCATCGATACCGATCAGCCTCTTGGCCCGTCTGCCAATCGACTCAAGTGCATCAAGTTGGTTTTTTGCAGATCCGTCCCAGAGGTGAGACCAGTACTCCATGCAAGAGCGAACTTGCGTTTTATACAAGTTTAGCAGCTGTTCAGGTGTGAATTACCGTCTCACCTTTGCAAGGATCCCCAATTTTGCAGTTAACTGAGCCTTTGCTTCAATGAATGGACCAAAATTGAGGGTCGATGTCAACGTAACACCAAGAAGATCGAGATGGGCCGTTATCGGCAAGGTTACACCATGGAAAGATGTAGCCGGGTGGAATTGGCTCTTTATTGCGGCAAAAAAGACACGCTTGGGTCTTAGCAGCATGAAATTGACTAGATTGGCATTGCCCCCTTCGGAGACTGCCTCCAAAGAAAGGTTCAAGCGCTCAACCATGGCCTCCGGAAGAAACTAGATCTGAGGCCCAGAAGCCCGTGCGCCGGAAACGTATCTCTCAGCAACAGTGCTGTCGTCTGCGTACCCAAAGGTTCCGGGTTTTAGCAGGTCATTCATGTACAGCAAGAACAATGTTGCCGAGAGCACTAACCCCTGATAGTCTCCGACGTTAATACCTAATTGACCGGATGAGCAGCCATCGATATCCAATCGGATGGACCGATCCCTCAGGAAGTCTGCAATACAGTCGCACAGACCACTAGGCAGACCGAAGGAAGGAAGCTTTCCAATAATGCTCTCGAGCCAGACCCTGTCGAAAGCAACAAGTGCATCCCTGTGCCTCTCCATGGCCTCCAGATGTGAATGGCATCCGGCTAGTCCGGGGATACTGCACGGTCTCGGTCACGGTGAGGTGGCGAGCCTCCTTGCCTGATTGCCGCCATGGGATCTGGAGGCAAAAGTCCTCGCACAAATATGGGAGTGGCCCGCTTGGGCGAAGCACCGCTGTGTCCTCGTGGAGGCGATCGGTGGTGGCGTCCTCTCGCGTCCCTGGTCTTGGCCATAGTACGGAGCGAGAGGGCATGGGAAGCTGTCTCCTCCTTCTGCGAAGCAGTAATGCTCGCAAAGGAGGAGGCGGAACGCGTGAGGGAGACGTAACGGCCACCGTAGGAGACGCCTCGGGCGTCGGGAGTCGCAAGCCTTGCAGATAGAAAGTAATGGGTAGCTCGCCGTCCGATAAGGACCAGGCCCGAGTTGACGGCGCGTAGTGTGCCACGCGCGCCTCAAAGAGATGTCAGCAAACCTGACGGGGCCCGGTAGGACCGATGCCTGTGTGGGTCGCGGATAAATTTGAAAGAGAGTTACCGCGGCCCTGGCACAAGCAACTGAAGGAACTCGGGTCACACAATCAAAGTCTGACACGCTCTCCCGCTTCATCCAGCGTGGGAGAAGTCATCGGATGATTACCTATCCAAAAAAAAATGTGAATGGCATACACTAGAAGATCCCCAGTTGACCGATTTCGGCGAATGCCGTAATGGCGGTCACTAAAGATGTCGTTTTCTTCTAGGCATGCCAGGAGCTTATTTTTCAGTACACGTTCCATACTCTTACAGAGGACGGACTTTACTGAGATGGGTCTGTAGTTGGCCGGGTCAGCTCGACTACCCTTCTTCGGCACGGGCCAAACGTTAGCTTGCTTCCAAGCATTCGGCACTTTTACAGTCACTATCGAAAGGCGTTATAGAGGTGTCAAGATCGGACACAATTCAGGCGCACAAGTTTTAAGTACCATTGCTGGTATCCCGTCCTGGACACTAGCCTTGTTCACGTCAAGGTTACGCAGCACCCTACATGTCCGCTGAATGGATGCTTTCTTCGTTTATTTGAAAAATAACCAAACGCAAGAAGTGTTTTCGAACAACTCTGAATACTATTATAAAATGTAAGTTAGTTAAGACGAAATATACTCTAAAGTAATTCCTAAACATCATTTTACTAACAAACTATATTGGTCCTAGGTCCATAAATCGTGTCAAACTTGTCAGAAGCCTCGTCATGTAACAGGCGGTAATACGGACTATATGTTTCGACACGACGACGTCAATTTTCGCATTGTCAGCGGAAGCAATTTGTTCCCCGTAACATGTTGGGCGGTGTTGTGATACTTAATCGAAGATAGGCCTTTGTTGGAACAGCTCTGAGTAGAGGGAGAGTTTTGGGAAGAGTTTTGTATGATCTTGACCTTGGGGAAACCCTCTTCACGGGAGTTGATAGTATGTCTTAGAGAAAGGTGAAATGGCAGTCAAATTGTGAATATATCAATGATGCACAGTTGAATCTAGTAGCTGATCTCAATTAAGTCACTACAGCATTTTCCTCTGTATTGACTTGAATTACATTCATTTACACAGATGAGTAACAAACAACATCCACTTAAACAAGCAAGTTTAAATTCAAACAAGTAAAGCTATTAAACTATTATTATCAAAAAACCCACGTTTTAAAATGCCCTAAAGACCTACAGAACTTCTCAACCAAAGTATTATAAAACCAAAGCTTAAATGGAAGTCTAAAAGAGTAAATAGATAATTAGCGTTCCTATAAATACTCATAAATATGTAACATAACTTTTATCAAAATCTCTGCTGAAATAAACTAAACACTTTACTAAAATCACGGCCAAAGCTAGCCACCAGACTCTGGAGGCCAGACAATGAATTATTACAAAATTCGGCGCCTATTAAATTTCCAATGTTACGAAGACTTGCGTTAATACCAGATATTATCTTTGTCCATATTATACGGCTTTGCTTCCAGCTAAATGCTAATGCCATTATTGTTCTGTTCAGGATTTTAGCTTCGAACCGAGCTTATTACGCGTTTTCATTACCGTACTGATTAAACCCACATAATTTGTCAAAACATAAAGCGTGCTATACATTGTACAGTGAGTTCATTAATGCGATGTTTCCAGTCAGTTTGGAGAGGCAGTGGATCGTGTACAGCTTTGTATTGTCGCATTATATTTGGTCGTATGGCTTCATTAAGGGGTGCGTTATTTGCTTGGTACTATAAATTATGTACGTTGCGTATGAAATGGATTTTCTGAATTAATCTCATTCAGGAAACGGTGTTCTTAAAAATATGGAAGACTGAAAGCTTTAAAAACAAAACGAATTACTTACACGTATGGGAAATTATAGAGGTCAGAGAATAGGTCAGAGAAAACTGGACAGGTTTGTCCGGTATAACCTATAAGTGGTTCCAAGACTGCAATAAGATCTAGGGGAGACATCAAGTCTAGCGAAATATAGGTTAAAATTATCTTAGGATACTATATCTCGTGTTGGCTTGTCAAGTTTTCTGCACTAGAAGGTAATATAAAAGTCATATGAGATTTATGTGTGTCATGCAGCGTCTCGCTCAGCTTAAGTAGGTAGGGATACCTCCACGGAATCCAATAGATTCTAGTGCTTGATATATTTACAGACGAGTACCTCATATCTTTTGCGTCGCGTCAGGTTACAGTTTTGATGGAGTTGCACAGCATTCACAGGGTGACTTTTTTTTTCAAAAGAGCTTGTTTGAAATTCCTTTTGAATTTTGTCATATGCATAAGTGTACCTATGAGAACTACCTACAAACAAAACGTTGCAATATGTAAAGGGAGGTGTATTGACGAAACTCTTTAACTAGGTACTTCCAGGAAAACAATGCCCAGCTGCAACTATTTTAACCAATTAAAAGAAATAGTAGCGATTACTTGGCAAATAGTCGATCTTTTAAATTGTCTGTTCGCGGCAGTGAGCACTGAGCAAGACCAAGTTTCAAGCAAGACGCTCGCGACTGCCTTACACCATCGATCCCTAAGAAAATACCCGGCAACTGAGAAGTCTGAACAAAAAACAGCGGAACACAGAAACGAACACAAAGTCTTACGTAGTTGCGGTTAATTAAAACTAGACTGCGCTTATTCAACTTGCCTCATTCTACTTTACAAACTTACACCACCACCCCTACATTCAAAAATAAACTCTATTCCCCATTAACAAGGTTACATTAAGTGCATAACCAACTTTGTTGCCATTGTTGTTGGTGTTAGAGGAATTTAAACTTTATTTCCAGGTGTTAAAGGAGGTAGCGGTGCACAATAGGTGCAAGTTGGCAACTTTATTAGTCGTATAGACGGTCCGTTCCGTTCCGGCGTCCATACGGAACGGAGCGAAAAGTTGAAATTGAAAAACGAAACACGCGGGTTTTTCAGTGAAGGCTGGAATTGTGGACGCATTTGCTGAACTTCTGCAAATATTCTTCACATCTTTTGTCGTAATAAGGCATTGATACCTATACATGAGTAGCACGTACCTAGTCCTATAACTTGATTTACAGGGCAAAGTTTCAGATCGATTTTATCTTATCTATTCTAAGAGTATTTTGACAAGTTTTTGTATCATAAAAACGTTCCTGGTAAGTCGGTGCTGAAAGTGAAAATTGAACAATTTCGCTGAGAAGAACTTCGTGCATAATTTTAATGAAGCAGTACAAATGTTCGTTCAATTGAATACATAGAAATATTCCAGTATATATATTCTACAGAATGCAACGTTTTGCAACTTTGGAAGGCCCCACAAGGTGGACCAATGACCTAGTGGCGACTCTTGGGGAGGCCGGTATCTAGCTATATCTAAACGTCTATGAAATTATGCTGATGACCAAACTTACAGTAAGTAGCAGTGACTTATGCCCTGCCTCTGTGTTGCTATAAAAATCTTTTAATAATATACTTAAAGCAGAGGATGTTTAAGATTTATGATCCCCTGATGCGCGTCAGCATACCAGCTGCAGCGCTGGAAGGTAGACCTATGACCTGGTGAAGGCCGTAGGAGTCCGTTGGCTGCGAGACGCATAGGACCGCTCTTGGTGGCGACACTGGGGGGAGGCCTATGTGTACTTTGTGGACTTTTATCAGCTGAAATTATGACGGAAATACTTACAATCAGTAACGGTGACTTTCGCCCTGAACCCCGCATAGTGCCTCGAATGATCTGCCCTGAAGCGTAATCGCAGCACATTCCCTCGTGACTGGTACCGGAGTAGCTTCAGCTTGCCGCTCCAATCCCCGCACAGTCTTCGGGCGCGAGTCGCGTGCGCATCACGCATCCAGCCCGCGCTTATGGCGTCTGATTCTGGGAGCTGAGTCTCTGTTTCTTCCCAAATCTGGCAAGCAAAAGCATACAGATTAACATAACGGTGATAATAAAGATGTTTTTAATTAATCAAAATTGTTAAACAAATGGTCTCGTTAAAAGACAGTTGACAGCACCACATTAGGGTGATGTGCCTTTATTGATCAATGGCAGGTTCTGAAGACTCAGCATGTTTTTTGCTACCATAAACCTGTATCAACCATCATCTTAATATTCACCTTTTATCAGGTAAGGAAACGATAAGTGCATGCGTTTTATGTTTTTAGATACGAGTAACCCATCCGTAGTTTTACATGGTCATTTAGGTACTACCAGCCCAAATGTTCTAGTCTAGTAACTGTAGGCCACTGCATATTTACTTTGCTTGGGTAACCAACTAAACAAATGACAGATTTACAGGATAAAGCTTTCAGGTCCAATCCACATCGATTCTAGCTATTCTGCTAGATTGGTAGACTTTTGCACTTGTTACAAGGAACTCCACCTACCTCAGTATCGGAGCTGAAGGCCTCGTGATGGTCGTGCAGCTGCCACTCTTGCGCGCCGGTGCTGTTGTCCACGCCCACCTCTGTGATCTCCAGGTAGTCGTAGCTGCAGCTGCAAAGAACGGTCAACTTTAACATCATAATCAATAGAGTAGAGAATCGATTGTCAACAGGAAGTTGTAGGCCCTATCATACTGTTCAGAATTAAATTGACTATACTCTGATTTTAGTTTCGTAGACTAAACTGACATTTGGGGGGTTGTCACTTTATCGTTACTTATAAATAGTGTCGTATCCAGACTATCCTGAGTGATCGAAAGTTGATCGAAAATAGCGGTTAGGCTCACGTTTGATCACTATCTCGCCTGATGTTAAGCGATGATGTGGTCTAAGGTGAAGCACGCTTGCCTAGAAGTAACATATTCATTCTAGGTTTAAACTGAAGAAGGAATTATAAAATCCAACTTCGCAACTGAAGTTAGAAAAATATTATCTATTTAAGTACCACCGCGCGGGTGCTAATTGCGAAAGGAGCCGTTACGAGCGCGCGTTAGAGCCACGTGGAATGTTATGGTTCGTTCCTGGATACCTGCGCGCACGCTCCTCGTTTATTTCTCTTTCGGAATTTAAAAATTTTCGTATGTATTCACCTCTAATCTGCGGTATTCACTATTTCGTTCTCGAATATTGACTTTTTCTTTTTTTTGTTCTGAAAATAATTAATTTGCTTGGCAATCGAATCTAATTTGACTTTAGATTACAAAACGTCGAAAATACTTCTGCACTAACACAAAATAGACTCCCCCGCGCGCATGCGCCGTATGGACTACGAACCGGTACTGCCAACGACTCCGGCCACTCCAATGCGTTATTCGAGCTTAAACATTATTAATTTAGAAAACATTATTATTAAGGATGTTATGATTTTTTATTTTTTATTCGTGATGGGTTTGCTCTTGACTCTAGTCTAGGTCAGAGGTGACAGAGACAAAATCGACGATGGAGTGAGCTTACCCAGAAGAAGCCTGTTCACTCTAACTTTGGAGAGATTCGGGTTGTATGCGTTCGGAAACACAGACGCAGGCAGTGAGTTCCACTCTTTTGCTGTGCGCATTATATTTGGAAGCGCTTGGTGTGAATTGGTGGAATAGCAACTAGGTGAGGATGGTAACTTGCAGTGCGTCTAGATGTCCGATGGTAGAAGGGGGCCGGTGGGATGAGGTCGTGGAGTTCATGAGCACACTCGCCAAAATACAGTCTGTAGAAGACCGACAAGCAGGCAACCTTACGGCGATGAGCTAAGCTGTGAAGCTTGGCATCCACCAGTTTGACGTCGCCAATTAGTCTCTTGGCTCTGCGTTCCACCGAGTCAAGCGCGGCAAGCTGATATTTAGCTGAGCCATCCCAGAGGTGGCTGCAATAGGTACTCCATGCAGGATCGGACTTGCGCTTTGTAAAGAGTTAATAGCTGTCCAGGCATAAAGTAACGCTTCACTCTGTTTAGGACGCCCAGTTTCTTTGCCGCAATTTGGGCTTTGTACTCGATGGTGGCGCCGAAGTTGAGACTGGATGTCAACTCCACGCCAAGGAGATTATTTATGTATATTTTTACATGGTTCATAAGAATATATTTACCATCTGTTTTACACAGCTAACAACGTTATTAAAGTATTTTTCAATAGCATTTGTACAAAAATTTTACTGTGCCAAGTACATTTTATAGTCTGACACCCTCCCGGTTCACTCAGATCGGGACTACAAGGTATCATGAAAATCTTGCATTAGTTCCTACAGATGTCTCTAGTTCGTGGTAAGTAAAGTATAGTTTGAGCTTAAAGTAAGTAAAACAAACTCTTGTAACGATGACTCCAGACCAAGAATTCCAGTTAAACACCAATGAAATCTCATGATCTTTGAAAGCTATTTAAGTAAACATTTTCAAAGACTGGACTTTCTATTTCAAGAGCATTGCACTAAGAAAGTACTTTATTAAATTAACTTTGCTCAATTTCATGATTTAATTTCGATGGTACCTGAAATGAGTAGAAGATATCTAATTAAGAAATTGAAAATGTTTCTTTTGAGAACTTGCGAGGCGTAGCTGCTTTCTAATTTCAATTTACGTTGATACAACCTACCACCTACCGCCGTGCCGCGCGCCACTTACTTACTTTGTGCACCTACCCAACTATGACAAAAGATTTTTGACGAGCCGTGTTCGGAAATAAAAAAAAATATACAAACGAAAACGGTTGACTCAGGTAAGTACCTACATGTACAGTAGTTAATATAGATCGATTCAAACTTAGTGACGGTTGTGAAGTACGCTTTCCACTGCGCAGTACCCCGCCCCACATCCCCGCTGTCATATGAATTTGCTACTACGCAGTGACACCGTTCGTGTTCCAAACCGCCATTAAGATTGAATCCACCTGTAGGTAAGTGTAGACCTATTCAGACGGATTCTTCGTAAGTATCGTATAGTTTGCGAGCCATTCCAAGTGTCCCTCTACAACTGAGAGAAGAACTATAAGTGTCAAGTGGTTTTATACTAAATCAACATCTGCAACACGTTTATGTTTTACCGGATTAATTGACAATTTGCTTTATATTATTTTGTTGTACGCACACATCTATCTACAATCCAAAAACAAGATGGCGCTGCTGTCAAAGTCAAGACAAATGTCAACACAAGTTTGCTCTCAGAAAGCCGTAAATGTTAAATTTTGCCCATAACTCATGTATTACGGGGGCCTAATGGCGGGCGTTACAGACGGCCCCGATTATGGGGCTTACGTAATTCTAGTTACGTGAGTGTTGTTCCCATGAAAATATCAATTAGTTGGCTTTTACGATGAATTAGAGGTTCTATTGTGAGCGAGTTACTTTTAGACAACTACTTAATGGTGCCGGATTTATGTAATGGCTTACGATATTGTTGTGCGAAAGTTACAGCTAAGTGTTAGGAAAATAGGTTTGTGGATTGTTTCTGGAACGATGTTACTATCAGTACATATAAGCAGTGATATAACTTGCGTATTATGTTTAAAGTGTACTTCTTCTGACATATTAAATCGAAAAAATGTGTACTTAAACTATAGTTTCGTATTTTGGTCTAATTTTTTTTTGATCTAATTCTGAAGCTGAAACATAGTCTAGGGATAGGTGTAATTGAGTACGCGAATTGATGTATAGTACTGGTGTTTATTAGCAAACCATTGAATATATAGACTTAGGCTACTTACACATACAAACATAGACATAGTTCTATGACACCCACACTACACCTCCCACATAATAAAAAAAATACACTATATACAAGTTGAATAATGTAGGTAGTGTTAGAATTTTAAAAACATTTCAACACTAGCTTTTGCCAGCGGCTTCGCCCGCGTGGATGTCGAAAATCCCAAGGGACCATATTCCCGGGATAAAAGTATCCTATGTGCTATTTCAGACTATAATCTATCTTTGTGCCAAATTCCATCCAGATCCTGCCAGCCGTTTGAGCGTGAAGAAGTAACAAATATACAAAAACACACAGAAACACACACTCACAAACTTTCGCCTTTATAATATTAGTGTGATATCAATATCAATACTTATAATAAACCTGTAGAAAAGTAATTTTTGGACATCGAAAAAAAATCCAAAAAAATAGCCAGGGTGTTAAAGGATAACCAACAGAACCTATTTCCGGCATTTCGTTTGTCTGTTAATTTGTGAAAGCATCACGTGAAATGTACGAAACCAATGTTAATAACTTTTATACATAAATAATGTGCGTAACTTGAAAAATTACCTAGTTTTTGTTTCATCGCAATCGGTTAACACTATCAAAAGTTAGATGAATTTAAAGTGTTCAAGAAGTAAAACTATCAAAAACACACGCAATTCAGATACTCGGAGAGTTGAACTCGATATTCGATAGATAGCGTTGTGCATTTGAAGTCATTTTCTGAATGGCGGTGTTAAGATTCTCCGCGAAAGAATGATGACTATAGAAACAAAAATGGTAAGTAGGTAAGTAGGGTTGGCAGGAAGGTAAGTAGGGTAGTAGGTAGGGAAGCGAAGCAAGCGGGCACGCTAGTACTTACATATTTATCAAACAACTATTTCACAAAAAAAATTACCGAATTCCAAAACAAAACACTAAAAAGCGAAATTTTACTTTCTTTTTCGGAAGTCGGTGTTTTTGGTACCATTTTGTTTTCGTTTTTGACACCGACTTCTGAAAAGAAAGTTATTTTTCGCTTGGTAGTGTTTAGTTTTGGAAGTCAGTTTAGTTTTTCTGTTAAAAAGTTTTTTATTTTACTCTTTTTAGTTTTGGTACCTTAATCATCAAAATCGGTTCATAATTGGCGAAAAATCTCGTAACAAATATATAAAAGATACAGTCGAATAGAGAACCTCCTCCTTTTTGAAGTCGGTTTAAAATAAACAAGCCCCAATGCTGCATTGCTGCAAAAAGGCAGCAATGTGAAAATTATTTTATGAAATAGCTAGAAAATATTTAAGTTGTTAGTAATATTTGATTTGTGGTTAGCCACAAATAAACCAAACCAAAAACCTTTACAATGACCATGTGACGTACAAAAAATGTTTGCACCTAACATGTATAATGCAAGAAATCGTAGCCGCATTATAATTTAGTATTAAAATACGTTGGCAACTGAGTAAAACTTTTATACGTTATAAATAAAAAAGGCTTTTATAATATTTTACTGTTTTCTCTTATTAATTGAAATTGTCTAGTTCTATATTCATAATTAAGTGTCATCCATGTCTCAAGAGCAGACAATAATTATTGGGTCATCACTTCAATTTAATTACCTTTGCCATGACAAAGTTTATTTAGGATCCCCCGTTTATGCCGACAGCAATACCGAACCCAAACTTTCTTGTGCGTTCTATTTAAGAAACTTTTATCCATCGATTACCATCATGTGAGATAGTGTTAAAACGCAAGCTATATTCGCGTTTTAACACTATTCTTCTAAAAAGATAGTTCTAACGCAGCAACTTCAACCTATGCTGTTGACGAAGACAAGAATCCCTCAAAACCGCAAATAAAAACAAAAGAGGCCCAGCAATAACAACAACAAGACGCACGGCAATGCGCCACCGGTACATGGTGGACATCCCACCCATACGTACAAAGCGTTTTGCGAATACTTTCATTGTACGCACAGCTAAGGAGTGGAATTCCCTGCCGGAGTCTTTGTTTCCTGATAGCTACAACCTTGGGGTCTTCAAGTCAAGAGTGAATAGGTTACTTCTAGGCAAGCGTGCTTCACCGTCGACCACATCATCGCTTACCATCAGGCGAGATAGTGGTCAAACGCGAGCCTATCGATAAATAAATAAATAATAATAATCCATAACCGTTGATTTTATCTACCATTTAAGGAACCCCATTGACGAATAAAGCCGACAAAACCCGAAACGAGCCGAAGTCGACGTAAAATAAACACTTTAGCTCATCCAGTTTATCATGGCGGCTATTGGGAGCGGAGTGCTGAGTCACCGACATATTGCGAGCGGAGACGATCCGACTCTAAGGTCGGTGTCAGCAAAGATAGGGCTGCCCATGTGTGCGGGGCGCAGCGTTGTGAGCATATAAATCTTTTATTTCTTCATTTGTGAATTTTATTTCTATTCTTTTAAACCGACTGCTCAAAAAGGAGGAGGTTATCAATTCGACTGTATTTTTTTAGGGTTCCGTACCCAAAGGGCAAAAACGGGACCTTTAAGACTACACGATCCGTCTGTCTGTCTGTCTGTCCATCTGTCTGTCTGTCCGTCTCTCACCAGGCTGTATCTCATGAACCGTGATAGCTAGACAGTTGAAATTTTCACAGATGATGTATTTCTGTTGCCGCTATAATAACAAATACTAAAAACAGCATAACTACTGTACAACAAACGTGACTTTTTTGCCGTTTTTTGCGATAATGGTACGGAACCCTTCATGCGCGAGTCCGACTCGCACTTGGCCAGTTTTTTTTGTGTGTCGCCACAAAACATTTTACTAGGTGAACCACCACATCAAAAAACTTCGGAGTTATACGACAGAGCTCATCAATAAACAACGGAATATCTTTCAGGATTGCTGCAATCGCATGTCTGTTTATTGTTTACGCCGTTTCATAACATAACAACACGCCGGTACGTTCTAAAGGGGTACGCAGATGTGTACAGTTCGCCCGTGTACACTCTAATTTCGCCGGTTCTGATCAAGTTTTTTGTTATCCAGGTAATTAAATTTATTTGGCTTATTTGTGAGCATTATAGATATGCACCACAACTAAAGTGTAATTTTTTTATTTACTAAAATATACCACCCACTTCCAAACAAAAACACTGTAAAGTGAATAATAACTTCAATTTCGGCAGTCGGTTTCAAAAAACGAAGAAACAAAAACAAGAACACCGACTGCCGAAATTGAAATTGTTTTTCACTTTGTAGTGTTTTTATTTGGAAGTCGGTTGTATTTTTTTCTAGTATCGGCACGATATGTAAGAAAAACTTGTTACTCAATCAATCTGCCTCGCCTTTTAAAACAATGCTGGGGTCAACTTCCAGTCAAATGCAGCAGAGTACCAGTATGTTTATAACATGGAACGACTGCCACTTTGACCTCTACAACTTGGAAACTAGATCCCTTGGCATGAACGATGTCAGATTTTCTGCCTTATGAGTACCCGTAACTCTCAAAGACCTACAAATGACATCCTGAGCTTTGCGAGGTACGGAGGAGTCTCGGTATAGTCCTCGCCAAACTTCTGGGCCACCCTGAAGTTAGCTAGTCGATGCGCAAGGCACGGATCGGTGCTGTTTTTGGATGCGATTTACTACTGCGCAGCCATTGTATCCAACTTCGGGGTGGCCAAGAAGTTTGGCGAGAACTATATGTAGGTAATGGCTGGTAACCCATCCACTTTTCGACCTCGGCAAGCGTTGTTTAACCTTGCAGATCCATTAGATAAGTTCGATTAGTGGCTGTTACTACTTAGCTACAAGCTCCTCATGACTTGTTTCAGCAACGGTAAACATTGTAAGTGGCATTAAGGCTGGGAACTGACAACCCTATCTTCTCTCTGTCATTTTTAGGGTTCCGTACCCAAAGGGTAAAAACGGGACCTTATTACTAAGACTCCGCGGTCCGTCTGTCTGTCTGTCCGTCTGTCACCAGGCTGTATCTCACGAACCCTGATAGCTAGGCAGTTGAAATTATCACAGATGATGTATTTCTGTTGCCACTAGAACAACAAATACTAAAAAAATACAACCGACTTCCAAAAAAATACTACAAAGTGAAAAATAACTTCAATTTCGGAAGTCGGTGTTCGTGTTTTCGTTTCTTCGTTTTTTGACACCACCTTCCGAAATTGAAGTTATTTTTCACTTTGTAGTGTTTTTTTGGAAGTCGGTTGTATTTTTTTGTAAAAAAGTTTTTTATTTTTCACTTTTTAGTGGTACATATTGGACAAGTTCTATAGTAAGGTACCTATAATGTACAAAGTGATGCCAGAATAGATTACCCGAATAACACGTAATTTGAACATAACCGGTGGTATAAGATGTACCAGGGTGACCTGTGCACATCTGCGTACCCGTTTAGAGCATATTGGCTTGATGGTTTGTTATGAATTGGTGAAAACAATAAACAGACATGCAATAGCAGCAAACCCGAGAGATTTGCCATAATTTATTGAAGAGTTCTATTGTATATCTCCTAAGTTCTTCATCAAATCTTTACTAATTTTAAATGGGACCATTTCGGAATAAACTTCTTTCGAACAAAAAAAGAATTTTGCAAATCCGTTTATAAATGACGGAGTTATGACCGAACATACATAAAAAAAAATTAAACATCCAAATTGAGAACCGCCTCCTTTTTGGGAAGTCGGTTAAAAACAGAAGAAAATAAATATTTAAGTGGGGCTCCCATAAAACAAACGTGATATTTTTGCCGTTTTTTGCGCTAATGGTACGGAACCCTTCGTGCGCGAGTCCGACTCGCACTTGGCCGGTTATTTCTATTTATATATTCTTGTAACATCACATCAGTCTGCCTTCTGTTTGCATGCTTAGAATGGACAACAAACTATTCAGGTGATTTCCCTTTGGACCATTTCGTCATTTTCATTTGTCTACTTGTGTGTTAACATGTAATTATGTAATCATTATTTTTGACTTTATTTATTAGGTCTGTCAATCGGTGCTCTTGCTAACGTTGCAGGTTGATAAAATAAAAACCGATACTGACCAAGAGTCCTTCAGAGTCTAAAAAAAGAAAGAGGTAAAACCGTTTAAAAATCAACAAACATCCAAGGTTAGCAAACACACAGGTTGGATTGGCGCCAATTTTTGATAGATCTTTCAGCTCGATCCCTTACGGCATTCTGAAGCTAACAGACCACAGAACTTGAATGTTGACGTAGCACCCTACCTTTATAAACAACCAACCAGAGTACCAACATAACGGTACTCCAAGGAGATAATATTTTAGCATTCTACCAACATCACGGGAACGTGTTGGTGCATGCAGATGTTATGATAAAATGAGGTACCTTCACATCAAGAACGCATTTGCGAAGTGACGTCTTGGCGGGGATCCGACTTTATCACACGTGTGTGCAAAAAGCTGCTGCAAATTAGATACCTACTTAGATATTCCACTACGTCTTGTTACCATTTCACCCACGGTACTTGAAACGACTATTCCTAAGAATCTTAAAATTGGTCTTGCTTAATACTCTGTTCTAAGAACTTTTTGCATGCATAATGTTTTTAAGTGGGAGGCCTCTTACATTTATTAAGCTCCGTCCAGATTTATTGGAATGAAGAGCACATTTATATCTCAAATATGAAATGCAACATTTAAAGTTTGTGCCTGGATCGTACCTGCAATGCTATGTTATTGGTATTGCAGACGTCCATAGGTGGCGGTGTCATCAGGTGAGACGCCTGCTTGCATACCATTCAATAACCACTAAACATTGGAATTGGATGCAGTATTAATTTACTCATTAGACCATGGTTTAACTTTCCTTTTTCAGTTATGCTGGGAGATATTACTTTAGAAATAAGCATCACCTTTGTACCGATTTATCTGTTCCTTCTTCTTGTCTGTTTATTATGTGTATGTACGTTAATTGTTTAATAAATAAACAAAATGCCTTCAAAATAAATATACTTTTGAGTTGGTAAAAAAGCTTAATTTTAATATTATGGTAATGCTTATGCAGTCTTCATAATTGGCGTGCGTCATGATCAGAAGTACGAATGTAAAATAAGTAGGTATGTAAAGATCGTAGCAGGTGACTTTCTGTAGTGTCTTCCTCATGGGAAAAAGACGAGTTCAATTATGTACCTATTGCTTTTCCTAAGGGTTCCCACACATAATTGCGAATTCGCAACGCATCGCAAGTATCTGCGAGCTCGCACGAATGCAACGCAAGAGCTTCCGATCTGATTCGCATCGCGCATTCCTGCGATTTTACATCACACTTGTTGACGCCACGTTTAGTCCGCTCTGAGACTCGACTTGTTCTTACTCGGACACTGAACGGAACGCTCTGAACGGACGAACGGAAGCTCTAAAAAAAAAACTTCTTTCTCTTCTATATCTTATTAAGAATAACAACATTGTAACAATCTTTTTGCGATCCATTTAATAACACGTCCAATACGTCCTAAAATCACGTCCAATACGGCTGACTACCGTTAAATGTATGGTCACCTGAACCAACGCTTTGCCGGACGAAATCACATCGCTTGCGAAAATAATTGCTGCGCAACAGTTTGATAATGATGATTTTGAATTTTGAATATTTAATGTAATTTCTATTTCTAAATAAATAATTATCATTTCGATATTTGTGTTATTTTACATATAGCAACTTCTTAAAACATAAATGCGTTTAGTTTACGATTTCATTTATTAAAATCTTTTTATTGATATTATTAATTAATCCGAAGTTCAAATATAGTACATGAAAATAATATATACATGAAAATGGCTTCGTTGCCTTAATAAGTGGTACAAATTCTATAACCGAACAACAAAAAAAGTATGCTGTACAAAATCTGCCGTTCACCTTTCTTGTGAAAATTTTAGTAATTCCGCGTGCCGTGCCGTTTCGTCTTGAAAGCGAAGTATTTTAACTTGTAAGTTCTGATGTTCAAGCATGTAGTGTTCACGGAAATGTGCATAAGTCTCGACATTACTCGGAAATATTTCAAGTTATTATGCTATAAAGTGTTGTAGAATACCTGCATTTTATGGCGTACACGTGTGTGTAGGTGAGTAATATAGCAAAATATACCTTTATTGCGTCTTAACGTGCCATTCCATTTCCTTTGGTAAACCAAACGGGCTGGAAGAGTTCCGGGGGTTTCCATAAAACGCTGATACTTTTTATTTGTATCTGTTGACTGATGACCTAGCTGCAATTGAGTTGTCACACTGATCTTTTTTTCGTCTCGACGGTACATTTAATCAGACTGTTTGGGCTCAGAAAGTGGTCACGTTTATTGCACGTTTATCAACTAGCTTCTGCCAGCGGCTTCGCTCGCGTGGAAATCGAAATTTACCCCGAGGAAACATATTATCGGAATAAAAAGTATCCTATGTGCTATTCCAGGTTTTAACCATCTCTGCGCCAAATTTCATCCAGATCCGTTTAGCCGTTTGAGCGTGAAGAAGTAACAAACATACATTTATATGTATGTTTGTTACTTACAAACAAACTTTCACCTTTATAATATTAGTACGATGTTCGATGTATTTCAGTAGAAAAACACTTTAATAAATGTTTAATGCTTTAATAACTATGTTGCTATAGGGGCCGAAAGCTTTAATAACTATTTTAATAAGCGGTAGAATCAATTATTATTACTTTTAAATTTAAAATAATGACGTTCAAATGTGCTGCCTAATTGCCTAATATAAATACTTTATATGGGACTCAAACATAATAGGCAAAATATGGCTGTAACTTTCTATAAGTATGGGTACATCTCTGTCTAACTGTTGCGAGAATACCGGCGTGATGTTATGCTATGTTTTAATGATGGCAGTGTATGTAGAGCTTGTAATAGAAAACTGTGTAAAAGCCATTAGCGAATTCTGCGAGTAACATTCTGTGCAGTCGCTAGAATAGGGTAGTTGACAAAAAAAACAATTAAGTCCGTCAGTTAGATAATCTAAATATATTGGACACGTACGATGACACAGTACGTAGAAATATCGTGTGACGTCACGGTGTGCTACACTTTATACTGACAAAGTGATGTCACAAGCTCCCACTCCTCAACTTTGATGCGCTTTACCTTTCTAATTTTTTATTCATTTGATAAAGCCAACAGTCGGTTAAAAATACGTGTCCAATATTATTTGATAATCTCACTGACGGACTCATCATCATCATATCAGCCGAAAGACGTCCACTGCTGGACATAGGCCTCCCCCAAGCGTCGCCACATTGACCGGTCCCGTGCGTCCCTCAACCAGCGGATTCCTGCAACCTTCACCAGGTCATCGGTCCACCTGGTGGGAGGCCTACAACGCAACGTCTTCCGGTTCGCGGTCGCCACTCCAGAACCTTTCTGCCCCATCGGCCATCCGTTCTGCGAGCAATGTGCCCTGCCCACTGCCACTTAAGTTTGGCAATTCTTCGGGCTATGTCGGTAACCCTGTTCTCTTACGGATCTCAACATTTCTGATTCGATCACGCAAGGAAACGCCGAGCATAGCCCTCTCCATTGCCCTTTGAGTGACCGCCGATTTTCCCCGAAATTTGTCGAACATCAAGCATATCCGGTAAAGGCTTTAACTAATCGTATCGAAAAGCTTAATGCTATATTTAAACTGTACTTTTGTACTTTGTTGCATCAACCCACAAACATAGATACATATATTACATTGCCAAAGTATGCGTTATTGCGTAATGTTATTTTTAAC
Organism: Orthosia incerta; assembly: GCA_948252205.1. Taxonomy (NCBI): domain Eukaryota; kingdom Metazoa; phylum Arthropoda; class Insecta; order Lepidoptera; family Noctuidae; genus Orthosia; species Orthosia incerta. The sequence goes on from OX411760.1 coordinate 28,333,197, forward strand.
CGACTTACCAAAAAGGAGGAGGTTCTATGTTCGACGTTATGTATGTTTTTTTTTTGTTACCCGATATCTCCTTCAATTGTGGACCGATTTTGAAAATTCTTTTTGTTTGAAAGAGTAATGAAATTGGTCCCATTTTAATTTCGTGAAAATCTGATGAAGAACTTCGGCGATATACAACAGAACTCTGCAATAAATAACGGTAAATCTCTCGGGACTGCTGCAATCGCATGTCTGTATATTGTTTATACCATTTCATAACATAACATCACGCCGGTACGCTCTTAAGGGGTGCGCAGATGTGTACAGTTCACCGTGTTACTCTCATTTCACCGGTAATGTTCAGATTCATAATATTCGGGTAATCTATTCTGGCGTTATAGGTAACTTACTTAACTAATTGCCTATTAGGTAGGTACAACTAAAAAGTGAAAAATAAAAACTTTTTTGCAAAAAAATACTACCGACTTCCAAATAAGAAAACTACAAAGTGAAAAATAACTTTATTTTTGGAAGTCAGTGTCCATAACGAAAAAAAAATGTAAAAAGACACACAGTTTTGTATAAACATATTATAAATAGGTAAACTTGTTTGTTTTGTATCTTTGTAAAAGGTTATCTTTCGAAGTACATTACACAAACGTGCATTGTTTCATGCCAACAACCGCACTAATGAACAGTAGGCTTGACACGTTGACAGCTCGCTTGACAGTTGGGATCGGGATCACTCTTTAGTTTGTGAGGATCATATATACAGACTATACTGTGTTTTAATATTCATGATTTATGAAGTAATAATAATGCTTAATTCTGAAATAAGCATTTTAGGATATGATATTTAAATTATTAAGTATTAATGCATAAAATTAAGCAGTCTCAAGCGTTTTGGAAGATTGTTACAAAATCGTATCCAGTTAAAAGACATGAAAGATAAAAAAACTTTTTTGCAAAAAAATACTACCGACTTCCAAATAAAAAACTACAAAGTGAAAAATAACTTTATTTTTGGAAGTCGGTGTCTTTTGTAGGTACCAATTCATTGCGATATTGACACCGACTTCCAAAAATAAAGTTATTTTTCACTTTGTAGTTTTTTATTTGGAAGTCGGTAGTATTTTTTTGCAAAAAAGTTTTTTTATTTTACCCTTTTTAGTTGTACCTATCGGCAAGTTGTGTAGTAAGTACCTGTAACGCCAGAATAGATTACCCGAATAACATGAAACTCAAAACATAATCAGTGAAATGACAGATCTGCATACCACTTAATAGCGTACTGGCGTGATGTTATGTTATGAAATGGTATAAACAATAAACAGACACGCGATTGCAGCAGTCCCGAGAGATTTGCCGTTATTTATTGAAGAGTTCTGTTGTATATCTTCGAAGTTCTTCATCAGATCTCCACCAAATTAAAATGGGACCAATTTCGGAACATACTCTATCAAACAAAAAAAGAATTTTCAAAATCGGTCCACAATTGACGGAGATATCAGTGAACATACATAAAAAAAAAAAAAAAAAAAAAAAAACATACAAGAAGTCGAACATAGAACCTCCTCCTTTTTCGAAAGTCGGTTAAAAAGAGAGTATATGAGAGCATGGCGATTGACAGGGTAGAAGAAAACTTGTTGCGTCGACTCTGGAGCAAGGACAGGAAGATGATTTTGCCTATATATAATTGAAACAAACCTAGTGTTTAATAATATTATACGATAGTATAGACTTGAATCCAATATCGACTTATACGGTTAATCCCAAAAAGCTGATATACAAAATACAAAGTTAATCCGCACAACAATATCCGTTTAAAATTTAAATTATTCACAACACTGTCAAAAACCGGCCAAGTGCGAGTCGGACTCGCGCACGAAGGATTCCGTACCATTATCGCAAAAACTGCAAAAAGCACGTTTGTTGTATGGGAGCCCCACTTAAATATTTATTTTATTCTGTTTTTAGTATTTTTTGTTATAGCGGAAACAGAAATACATCATTTGTGAAAATTTCAACTGTCTAGCTATCACGGCTCATGAGATACAGCCTGGTGACAGACGGACAGACAGATAGACAGACATACAGACAGACGGATCGCGGAGTCTTAGTAATAGGGTCCCGTTTTTACCTTTTGGGTACGGAACCCTAAAAACCATCAATTTTCGCCAAAACGTACATAATATGTAGAAACTAGTTTTCATTGCGTTCGTTTGTATAAAGAAGTTAAATTTTATGACCAAAGGCTTATGTTAATCTAATCTGCTAACTAATCCTGTACCTCGTTATTAATTAATACAACTTTATGTTTATTTTGTTTATGAAGAATATAATTAATTCGATCTGTTTGTTGTTTGCAACTGATATTTTAAAGGTCAAATGGATTAAGAATACGTGCATACGTGGTGATGCTTGATAAGGTCTGACTTATTTAATAACAATTTTGTATTTGTTAATTTCAGGAAATGTGTTGATGACCTTAAGCTGTGTGTGTGATGTACGTACTTTTGCTTGATTGCGACTTTTTATACTTATTATTTAAACTTTTTATATTTACGAATTATTTTTTTACGTTATTAAAATAACGTAAAAAAATAATTCGCACTAAACCCTCTGCTTCTGGTATAATTATTATTCGGCTATGGTGTAAAGCATTTATTGAATCGGCGATCATTTGCAATGAATTTCTAAAAAATGAAGTTAGGTACTTAATTTGATCTTTATTTTGGTTAGATATAGTTCCATCACGGTAAGTTTAGTCATTAAAACAGTTTAAAAACTTGCAAAACTTGCTACACATTGGATTTATTTAAGTTCCGCATAGTTCTTTGATAATAAGAACTTACGCAGTTATTTTTCATTGGGTTCCTCATTTTAAAAATTATTGGGACAGTTATTGTATGTGTAAGGTTTACTCCTTCAACGCCATATAACAATAAACATAATTCACCTAAAGCATTTACAACATTTAACCAGTCCGAAAGATATTTGCCATTCAACACATAGCCCAAAATCCCTTATAACCAGAGCTATCAGCCGCTGCCCCAGTCGCAAGAGAATCCTCACAGAGGCTCAAGCTTGCTCTTATCGGCTCGAGTAGGGTTGGCAGGTTCTTATACCGGAAAATCAAACAAACCAGCCTGTTTAGTCGCTCTTTTGGATACCTGCCAGATATCACCGATTACCTACGCACAGACATACAATTTTACCTCCTTTTTATGTTAAGATTTTAAGGATCATTATTTTTACATCAAAGTTACTGGTGAAATGTAAAGACTTTCATAAGCCAACAGGTTAAGAACCGACACCACCAAAAGCCTAACAATTTTTTTGTCTTTTTTTAGGGTTCCGTACACAAAGGGTAAAAACGGGACCCTATTACTAAGACTCCGCGATCCGTCTGTCTGTCTGTCCGTCTGTCACCCGACTGTATCTCATGAGCCGCTAGATATCCGAAATTTTCACAGATTTTGTATTTCTGTTGCCGCTATAACAACAAATACTAAAAACAATAAATACATATTTAAGTGGGGCAAAACATCAATACAACAAACGTGATTTTTTTGTCGTTTTTTGCGATAATGGTACGGAACCCTTCGTGCGCGAGTCCGTCTCGCACTTGGCCGGTTTTTTATGATTGGCAACCTTAAGCTCCAGTTGGCTCGATAAACAGAGGGCGCTCGAGTCTCGCCGCGGCACCTGTGTTTGGCGGCTCGATTTAGAATATTGACTCGGTTTCACTTTGTCGGGAATGGGGCACTACACTTTGTTGTGGGCAGTACGGGTACTGATGTATATAGGGAGCGCACAGAGCAAGGATTCTCCGGCTTGCAACGCCTAGACTAGATACACCATTGAATTACTAGTACAATTCGTGAGTCCAGCTCATGGAAAAGTAATAACAGCTGCATGGGTCGATCTGGAAGGTTAAGCAAAGCTTGCCGTGGTCGGACCATGGATGGGTGACATGACTCTCCAAGCCTCCTCCGTGGCTCGGATAGCTCGGTAAGCCGTTGGTCCTGGCTGTAAAATGTACTAGGGATGTTACGGAGGTGGTTTTATCGGAACCGAACTCGAAATCGTAGTTTTTAATTTTGATTTGTCGGTGTCGCTACCGGGTTCGGAGTCGGTGTCGTAGGTGGTAGCAGAAGAGCGATGTGTTAAGGACAGGCCTAATAAAATAAACAGCAAACATTTTTCAGTCAGCCTATTTAATTTTTAACCGACTTTCGAAAAAGGAGGAGGTTCTATGTTCGACTTCTTGTATGTTTTTTTTAATGTATGTTCACCGATATCTCCGTCAATTGTGGACCGATTTTCAAATTTTTTTTTTTTTTTTAAATAGTATGTTTCGAAATTGGTCCCATTTTAATTTGATGAAGATCTTCGAAGATATACAACAGAACTCTTCAATAAATAATGGCAAATCTCTCGGGACTGCTCCAATCGCATGTCTGTTTATTGTTTATACCATTTCATAACATAACATAACGCCAGTACGCTCTTAAGGTGTAAGCAGATCTCTCATTTGATCGGTTTTGTTCAAGTTTCATGATATTCGGGTAATCTATTCTGGCGTTATAGGAAACTTACTAAACAACTTGCCTATTAGTATAACTAAAAAGTGAAAAATAAAAAAGTTTTTTACAAAAAAATACTACCGACTTCCAAATAATAAAACTACAAAGTGAAAAATAACTTTACTTTTGGAAGTCGGTGTCCATAACGCAAAAAAATGGTACCTACGAAAGTTATTTTTCACTTTGTAGTTTTATTATTTGGAAGTCGGTAGTATTTTTTTGTAAAAAACTTTTTTAATGAAACAATAATAAGCCTAAATAATATACATAGGCGATGAAAATGAAATCAACCGCAGCCACCGGGCGCGTACCACCGGCCCCTATCCGTTGCTTCGACCTCCTTGATAAAGTTTTGGAGTCGAAGTCAGAATCTTTTTTTTTTTTTTTTCTTTCAAGAACCTGCGATCAGTCTTGAAGACTATAATCAGGTAAGTTGTAGGAGCTTGAGGTTTGAAGATTTAGAGCCACTGCTCTATCTCCCCTTAGTGAGGCAGCACGTCGGCTCTCTTGAGTCTCTTTATCAGATTTGGCAGCAGGAGAGAGAAGAGAAGTCAGAATCTGAGGTTTAATATTTATAGGAAGTGCCGATTTATCGGAGTTTGGAAAAAAAATGTATATCTTTGACAGTCGTAACAAATCAAATATTTTTATTCACTAATAAATATTTACACCAATATAATTGGAACCCTGACCACTGAGCTAGGTAAAACTGTGTTACAGAAGTCAATCAACAAGTCAAGTCAACAAGAATAGGTAGTTACAAGCCAGGCAATCTGACACCAGTTTTGCAAAAGCGTATCGTGCTACCCAATAACTGCGTTGTGGAAGTTAGACAATCAGTTGCTCAATGTAAAACACTGGTATTGCTGGATCCGGATAGACTGGAAGCCGACTTCCACATACTTTAGCAAATGCTAGGTGAATTGTCTAACATTGGAAATTGATAAAACATTTTGAAAAAAAAAACGGTGACACTGACAGATACGTTTCGTTTAGATAATGCCGTCTCTAACACTGGTTGGAGCTCTGTGGTAAATATAATTATAACTTTTGGGGCGATAAGTTCGATGTGTATTCTCATCGAGATTCTGTCTCGTAATTAATTAATTAATTCACGTCAGGAACATAAGGCTTTAGTAATTGTTTGAGAACTCGAGCTAAATTACCAGCACAAGATTTATTGCACTATTTATCAGATGTGAAAACCAAACACAGTGTTTAAAATTATTTTCTAAGTAATAGCCTGGATATGAAATGGGGTTGACATTGGTGTAACACATAACATTATGAATATTTACTTTAAATCATATTACAATATATACACAAATACACCACATATGTTATATAATAGATACATAAATACATACATACTCCAATATAATGTATACGCAATGAAAGTAAATGTTGACTAACGACAATCACAGTGACATGTAATGTTCTCTTACGAGTCTTTTAAATACAGGCAACAACTGGGCGCGTTTTATTGGGTCGGGCAATGCATTCCACAGACGAGCAGCTTGGCCAGTAAAAGATCTATCCAAGAAAGTAGTGGAACGCATTGGCATTAAATTTTAAATCAAAATCAAATATTTTTATTTTACATAGGCCTACATGGGCACTTATAAAACGTCGACAAAAGGTGCACGGTTCGGGTTAGTCGTTTCCTATGGAGAAGAACCGGCAAGAAACTCCATGGTTACTCTTTTAAATTGTTTTGTTTACAATATTTCCATGTTACAGCATTAATACTTGGATATGGGGGGACAACGTAGGCCCGACAATAAGTCGTACGAAATTGAAACAAAAAAAACAAACAAAAAAAATAATGCACGAAATAAAAAGTTAACAAATGTTAACAATCATCTAGAAATCTAGAAAGCCTACAATGTTCACACATTCACAATAGGTAAAAGAATCTATACAAAGGTAAAAAAAAAAAATTTTTTTATGTCGCAAGTTATCCGATGAGCTAAGTGATTTCGTGTGGGAACAGCAGATAAACTGAAAACGATCCTTGAGATAAAGACGGGTGGATAGAGTAAAGAGCACATTATACAGAAGAGAAAGAATATGAGCTATCCGGCGAAGGCAAACTGGCAACCACTTGAGCTTCACACGGAAATCGGAAACGTGGTCATATTTGCGCATACCGAATATGTACCTTATACAAAAAATTTGAAGCCGCTCAAGTTTATCGAGTTGTTCTTGGATAAGGCCAAAATAGCTGGCATCAGCATAATCAAGAAGATGAAAAAGATGTAAACAAGAAGAAAATCTTGCTGTGTAGTCGGAGGATACATATTCGCGAGCTGGCTGACCAAATCTAAATGTACCCTCCGACTGCACAGCAACATTTTCTTCTTGTTTACATCTTTTTAGTTCGCTTTTTAAGCAGTCGAGTTTTTTGATTTTATTAACTTTTTTATTTACAACTATTTAGTTATACTTTTTTTTCGAATGACTTTATTCATATAAAAAAAGTAGTATGTATTTTTGAAATCACCTCTAAAACCCCTTCGGTTTGATACCCCACTTGATGGGTTTCGAAGAAAAATTATTGCAACCCCTACAATATGGCGCCCAAAATCCGCCACGTATCTTTATTTTTAACGGCACTTAAGAACACTTGGGCGGCCAAGACCTATCTAACGACGTCTTAATTATAAAAATCCGTCAAGTGGTTTGAAAGATACGAGGTAATCAAGAATATTATATACTGTAGCGTTATAAAATGAAAATAAAACTTTTAACGCAACGATAACGTATTATTTTGAATTAAAAAATAAATACACCGAAAACATAAAAAAGATAGGAAAAGGTAAAACACTTTTTTTTTTTAAACAGGAAGAACTGCAATAGTTAATACCCTATTCATTATTTTAAATATTTAGTAAAATAAAAATATGAGTGAAATTATGGCAAAGCTTCTTTCTTTTTCGTTTCGATGGTACATTTGATCAAACTATTTGGGCCCAGTAGGTAGCCACGTTTATTGCAGCAATGGCAAGGCTTGAAAGTATAAAGCGGAAATCACGTGCCTAATCTTCAACGCAGTTGCAACCGGTTTAATGATGGCTTAAGCATACAATAAAAGTACGATACCGTAACATGACACAAGTAAGGTAATAAAAGTTTTTAACTACGGTAACTTAAAATGTGAACTACATAATTATAAACAAAAATTAAAAAAATATGATAACAGCTATTCGTCGCTGGATGAACTAAACCGTCTTCCGTAGAACCTCTCCAAAAGTTCTGGCGGTTTTTATAGAAAATATGTACGGAATCCGTTGAAATATGTTCGGAATCCCGAAGACTGCAGATACTCCTGACGTCATTCGTTCTGTCCCGGAGTAAAGAGCCGAAAGTCGGCTCAACTGATATCAGTTTTGATTCATGATGTAAAAACTCTTGTGAGCGACAAGATTTTTTATGATTAGCTTGTCACCAGTCTTGGCAGGACTGCCCTATCGCCCCTATCCTTCAGTCTGTCGAATGGCAACTGTGGAGACATGCGGTCCGCGAGAAGGATCCTCGGCCTAACGACAAGGAATGAGTTCCTGCCATTTTCACAGAAGAATTGAGATAGCCGTGGTCAAACTGTTGCTGGTCTTTTTAAAACACAATTATAAACAGTTACTTTAAAAAAATACCAATTTAGTAGCGGATAACAGAACCAAACATTTTTTATCAAAATTCTTTGTGTCCGTACTAGAAAAATTGTCTTCTGTTTTCTTGGCAAAACGAATTATGAAAATTTAAAAAATGCTTTGACAAATTAAAAAAGGCTAATGCAAAGCGTCTTGTAGAGATCACGCTACAATACATAAAAACATACAAAAATAGAAACATACATACATAAAAGATACGCGCGAAAAACATAACCCTTTCCTTGCAGCCGGGTGAAAAGCTCTGAAACTTTCATGATGTCACGCTGTAAACTGAGTTCAGAAAACAATGCATTCCACGGTCCATAACATGGTTAACTGCAAAGATTTCATTGAAAACCACGCCGTTTTATGCCCGTAGCAGCTACGTACTCCTAACAGTCACCCTCACAAAGAATTTAAAGCCCTGCGTCATAATTTAGCGCAATATTCATGACGTGGACTTTATTTTGCGTCGTAAAATGGACATTTATTGCAAAATGTTTTTATATGCGGTGCCTGTGTCACAGACAGGGTGCTTTTTCACCTGAGATGACCGAGGTAGGCGGTGCGAGGATGTGTAGCAGCGTTGTGAAAATGTGTGACTGTTTCTATAAAGGCTGTGCAAGGAGCTTGCTCGGTGCAAGGATGTGTAGCGAAGCTATGGAACGGTTTGTAGCTGAGTTATACGATGATGCGTAGACATACCTCGCTCGCTACACTCATACTATATATCCTTTGCACATATATCTGGCTTTTTTGCAATTACCTATAACCGGACCGGTTACTGGATTGCTTAACTATTTATTTGTAGTTAAGAACGTGTTAATCCTACTTTAATGCCTGAGTTTTAGATAAATTTTACAAAGACTATAATCGAGTTAGATAAATATCACCAATAACACTTTACCAAACCGGGGCATCAAACACAGGACCTCATGCTCCGCGTTAGCGCTTGCAACCACTAGAATAGAGACCAGTGTTACCAATTACTTTCATTTGGGGTAAGTTACTAAAACATAATATGACTGTCGCGGTCCGTAAGTTATAAAACTAACCGGGCCCTCTTTACATCGTCACGTGTATTGACTTTGTAAAAATGAATTAATATCGCCATCAATTGTGGGCTGTTTTTTTTTTTTAAGTATGTTTCGAAATTGGTCCAAATTTAATTTGGTGAAGATCTGATGAAGAACTTCGAAGATATACAACAAAACTCTTCAATAAATAACGGCAAATCTATCGGGACTGCTGCAATCGCATGTCTGCTTATTGTTTATACCATTTCATAACATAACATCACGCCAGTACGCTCATAAGGGGTACGTAGATCACTCATTTCACCGGTTATGTTCAAGTTTCATGATATTCGGGTAATCTATTCTGGCGTTATATGCATCGTACTAAACAACTTGCCTATTAGGTAGGTACAACTAAAAAGTGAAAAATAAAAAAACTTATACAAAAAAATACTACCAACTTCCAAATAAAAAACTACAAAGTGAAAAATAACTTTATTTTTGAAAGTCGGTGTTTTTCGTAGGTACCAATTTTGTGCTTTATGGACACCGACTTCCAAAAATAAAGTTATTTTTCACTTTAGTTTTTTTTATTTATGCCGAAAACGGGTCCTGTAGGGTGGTCCACGAGAGCGAAGCCACGGGGAACAGCTAGTCTATGATAAATAAATATGGCGCGTAGCGCTCTCGTCGTTGAGGGATTAAAACAAACGCTAAATCTACATACAATGTACATATTTGCTCCAGAGCGATACTGTAATTAATTCATATTCAATTATTTTCCCGTTAACTCAGTTAGTACGATTCGAGTGGAATGAATCAGATTGGTTTCTATTCTTTAATATTCTGAGTAAATTTTCGAATACAATTCACTTTCGATTAGGGAGATTTGGTATGATTTAATGCATAGATTCGTTAACTAGCTGTTCAAAAGAGAACAGCTAGTACTACTACCGCTGTTTATTAGAGAATGTTAAGTACTTTTAATAAAATATCATCATTCGGAAGTCGGTGTTTTTATTTCTCTCTTTTTAGGGTTCCGTACCTCGCAAGGAAAAAACCGAACCCTTATAGGATCACTTTGTTGTCCATCCGTCCGTCCGTCTCTCTGTCTGTCAAGACCCTTTTCTCAGGAACGCGTGGAGGTATCAAGCTGAAATTTATATCAAATACTCAAGTCTACTGTTCCTTAAAGCTGTGAAAAAATCAAACTTCTATGCCAACGCAATCAAAATACAGCCGTTTATGCCGAAAATTTTCGTCACTCGCCAGGGAATCAAAACCTACAGGGTACTTCCCGTGACCTCAGAATCATGAAATGTGGTACGAAGCAACGTCTTATAGCACAGATAAAAGAAAAATTGCGAAAACCGTACATTTTTAGTTACATCATATAATAAAAATATTTTTAAACTTACTACCCCTTTCCTCATGAACGCGTAGCGGTATTAAATTTAAAATCCATATCAAATACTCAGGTCTATAATACCTTTAAGCTGAGGTTTGTGCGGAACCCTCGGTGCTCGAGTCCGACTCGCCGGTTTTTATTTTTGTACCCTATCACTAAAAAGTGAGCAAAGTAAGATATCTAAAGGATTGACAAAATACCTACCCATAATAACTTAATTTACACATTCGTGCTGTTTGTCGCTAAGGAGTACTGTTGTATGATCCGTATATTGAAAACTGTTGAACCGATTTTGGTGAAACTTGCACTGTTCCCTAAGTTGAGAGATACTTAATCCAATACTAGTCTAATAAGACTAATAACATAAAGAGGAAAGATTTTTTTGTTTGTTTGTTTGTTTGTACCGAATAGGCTCCGAAACTACTGGACCGATTTAAGAAATTCTTTCACCAATAGTAAGCTACATTATTCCTGAGTGACATAGGCTATTTTTTAATCCTGAAAGTGGGTCCTGTGGGGTGGCCCACGGGAGCGAAGTCGCGGGGAACAGCTAGTCCAATATAAAAAGAATGATCACGAGCCGATACATACTTTGAAGAAATGCGTGGACAAAAAGACATACATACAAACAAACATACAAACAAAAAAACATACATACAAACAAACTTAAAAACAAAGATACAAACAAACATACATACGAACAAACTTACAAACAAACATACAAACAAACAAACATACAAACAAACATACAAACAAACATACAAACAAACATACAAACAAACATACAAACAAACATACAAACAAACATACAAACAAACATACAAACAAACATACAAACAAACATACAAACAAACATACAAACAAACATACAAACAAACTTACATTCACTTATGAAATTTGGCACAAGTGATTAGAAGCCCATACAGAGTAACATTTGTGAATATTGTGCAATTCCAACAATACATACATACGTGTCGAATTGATTAGGTACCTCCTTTTTTGAAGTCTGAAAAAATTCGAGTTAAGGATATATTCAAACCCTAATTTAATGCTAAAGTTTGATAGATTTTCAGGTTAAAGTATTATAGTATCTGTGCAAATATTCAATTTCAAATTAATAATTCAGAAATTGGGGATACGGAAGTGATTAAAGCAAACGCTTAATAACAACAGTTCAACCCATGACTACATCGTACATGTAATCCACAAGCAACACGATACTGTCCCTTTACACACAAAATTGTGAGTACCCTGTACCAGCAACAGTTTAGTGAACACGTGTGCGAACCCTTAACAGCGATGACGTCATCGTTTCACATCCTTTGCGGTGTAACTGGGCGTAAAGTAAATACTTAAAGTGATGACTCGCCTTGAACTTGCCGGAGTTTGGTATCACATGGGCCAACAAGATAAATGTTTAGATTTCTAAAACGTCCTTGGGGATGACCAACGGGTTGGACTTGAGAGTGATAAAAAAACCAGCCAAGTGTGTGTCGGACTTTGCACAGATAAGGTTCCATACCAAAGAAAAATCTTATTCAATATATTGGTATTTTTTAGTAAAGTATACGTAATAATAAACATTATTACCAAATGTCAAGTTCGTTGGTTAATGGGAAGTTAAAAAATCTTCGGAACAAATTTGTGTGACAGATGACGGACAGACAGACAGACACGTGAATGACAGCAATAGGTTTCCATTTGCCCCCTTCGGGTACGGAACCCTAAAAATATAAAATATTGGTAAAAGTTGCTCATAAAAGTAAATGAAGCAAAAGAAGTATTTAAGGATATTAGCAGGTGGCGTTCTATAGTTTCTGCCTACCCCGATGGGAAAGAGGCGTGAGTTTACGTTTACGTATGTAAATATTGCTAAAAAAAATATAACATCTCTGAACAGCGGCAACGTGGCGATTGATGCTACAGTTTTTGACCGCTGCCTGTGTTTAACCGTTAACTTTTGTATGTCAGAAAATGCACAGGATAATCAGGATATACTATTACCACGGTTGGGACTCTGGGACACAGGGCTAGTCTTCGTGTGAGGGAGTGCGCTGTATCTACGCGCGCCCTGTACTGGTAGGTAGATGCAACACGGCTTCATTTTTTTTTTGGATTTTGGCACGGCTTCCCAAACTATTTTGGGCAGAAGACCCCTTTTCCAAAATGAATTTACCTTATTACCTTACCTTAGACCCCCAAAGCCAAATTACTTTAAAAAGCTAAATGACTTGCCGAGTTTTTCATCTTGTACGAACGTGTGCTTGCTTATCGACTTATTGAGTTTTTTAAAAGTACAACAATTATACTTCCTACTAAAATATTAGTAATTCTTATTACAAGTTGGTACATGTAACACAACTTATAAAGTATCTTGAAAGTTTCAAACAAGAACTTGTGTTAATTCGATTTTTAGACCTCGTCGACCACCAAAATCAGTTTTCGTTTATGTCGACCCCTGGAAACCGGTATGCCAGTTGCCTGATGTTTTCCTTAAATACCGTTTTAAAAGCGTCTACTTGAGTTCGAATCTATGATTATCAACATAGTATAAGAGTGAAGTACACTGTACTATCAACTAATTTTCGAAAAAGAACGTTAAAACTCAGTATATAAGTTGTACAAAATATATCTTATCCCAACATTCCTCCACTTTTCTCGGTTCAGATAAACAAAGCTGTCTTTATAAGAAAGGTTTCCAGAGTAAAGTGTTAGTACTACACGAGGCAGCAAAGAATGCGATTGGATATATTTATCAAGCGTTGTGATACGTCCACACGGTCGCTTGTTATCGTCTGATCGGGGAAGTATTCGGGTGAGTTCGGAAGTCTTCGTGAGTAGGTTAAATATTGGAATATGGTTTCTAAGGAACCTGGGGAGCAGGAAAAAAGGATTGACCAAATGCATTACATATTAGCCCGTGGTACTCCGCAGAAAATAGAGGGGATGGGGCTTTCCAACCCTTCTTTTACCTAGAAGAGAAAGAAGAATATTGAAACGCGCTAGTGTCGTGACACACTCTTTTATTCAACTACAGATGTTCCTATCACAATTACTCTGTGCTGACAAGAATTACTAACGAGTAGTTTGTAATACTCGTACCCACAAATCAAGGCAGCCTTTGTCTTTCGCTCTTTGCAACGATCATAACGATTTGTTTCTGTTCTCCCAACATTAGAACACAACTTACGTATATGTAATCCATTCTCCTTTATTACAAGACCAAAGAGCCTATTCCGAATAATTAATCAGAATACGTACTCGCTAAGTCAATACGGTTCTCGAATACGGATATGAGGCGGTGCGGGTGTGATTTACGAGGGAGCCGTATCTCGAGCGAGGTCGTTCTACACGTCTACACGACGACATGCGGACCGAGGGGTACGCTTACGACTTAGTTAGAGAAATAGATTGCAGTTTGATGATAAAGCTCTGTTTTTTTCTTTCAATGTCTTTAGCACATTTTATTTAGTGTGATGTAGAATGTACAGGGTATTAGCTCGAGTTTGTGTCATAATAAAGTCTAACTGTATTAGATAGTACGTTTTCTTTTCAGCTTTCAGGTGTGTTACTTTATTTGTTTTTATTCCCATCTGTAAGTTAATTAAGTAAGTTAAGTCAATTATGAGGTCCTATTTAGGAGACTTTTTAGACTCGTAAGGGGGTTCTTTTACTCGTATAATTATTGTTTACTTTTTTGTTTTTATCTCACGTGTCTCCAGTGCAGGTCACAATTTTTTTTTTAGAGTTCCTTACACAAAGGGTAAAAACGGGACCCTATTACTATGATTCCGCGGTCCGTCTATCTGTTTGTCTGTCACCAGGCTGTATCTCATGAACCATGATAGCCAAACCGCTGATATTTTCACAGTTGATGTATTTTTGTTGCCGCTATAATAACAAATACTAAAAACAGAATAAAACAAATATTAAGAGGGGCTCGCATACAACAAACGTGATTTTTTTGCCGTTTTTGGCGATAATGGTACGGAACCCTTCGTGCGCGAGCCTGACTCGCACTTGGCCAGTTTTTTTTCTATCTTTCTATTTATTGTAGAAGGTATCAGGTAACACAGTTGTGACAGTAAGGATCATCGAACCGGTCGGTGTGACGAATCTTGGAGTCGGCATATGTCCAGAAGTAGTCGTATTTCGGCTGAAATGATGATGTAGATCACGATTATATCAAAAAAATTAAAGACGCTTTGACAATTTAAACTAATCGCGGACACGTCGAGTCGTATCCGAATACAACTGCGAGTGGATGCGGTCCGGATATGATTCAAGATTCGAACGTATCTCTGCACCTGATATGTCGACGGTACCGCTGCCTAATATGTCGACGGTACCACTGCCTAATATGTCGACGGTACCACTGCCTGATATGTCGGCGGTACCACTATTTTTATTTTGTTGGTGGACATTTGTCTATTTCCTTTTGATGTTGTTATGAGGAGGCAAGTTTTCTGTTGTGATTTTAGGTTGGTTAAGATTTAATCGTACATAAGTATAGCCAGACAATATTTTAATAATGTATGTATATTGTAATTCAAATAATGATTCTAGATTTCGAAGTATCCTAGTGTTGGTTTTTTAACACGCTTATATTAGCTTGGTATCTATGTATCTATGTATCATGTAACGGAATCTTTGAACGTGATTTTCACCCACTTCAAAACGTCGGATTGATTTGAAACTTTGCACACCTATCAAGGACCGATGACAATGCAATAATTTAGTTAAAGTCAAATACATTTATTTAACAAGGCCAATAAGCGGCACTTTTGTATGTCAAACAAAAATTAAAATTTACAAATAATAAAAGTTGATCCTACCGTGCGCGTTTAAATAGTTTGACCCATTAGCCTTACCAAGATCTTCAGGACTAGCGACTTTTTAGTTCAATTCGTGTTTTTTAGTTTTTAGAACTACAATTTATCAACACGCTTTTATTAGCTTGGTATCAATGTATCTGTGTAACGGAATTTTTGAACGTGATTTTCACCTCCTTCAAAACGTCGGATTGATTTGAAACTTTGCACACTTATCAAGGATCGATGATAATGCAATATTTAAAATAGTTTGTCCCATTATTCTTAGCAGGATCTTCAGGATTAGGGAAATTTTTAGTCCAATTTACCATTAAAGCGTGTTTTTTAGTTTTTAGAACTACAATTTTTATACTTCGCTTCGCTGCGTGTCGCGGGAATCGAACCCGCGACACGCAGCGCAGCAGTCAATCGCTCAACCACTGCGCCAACCGTGCGCCCAATGAAGAAGTCCACTAACACTAGGAAACACCGAAATAAATACCCAAAGATAATTTTAATCAGGCATTACTTCAACTGGAACGAAAATATTGTAAAGCAATAAAATAATAAATCAACAATAAATACGACTCATTCCCAATAGGGTTGTTTCATGTTCTTAATTACTTAGTCGTATCTCCTTCGAGATCCGCCCGAATCTGCCCGACTGTCGACACTCTGTCTGCATGTTAAGTCATGATAATAGATAGATTTATCGAGTAGGGAGTTAGGTTTTAGTAGATTGTATCTGTTCTGTTGAGATCAATTAACTGTAACTGTAGTGATTGTCCTGTTAATTGAATGGCTGGATAGTTTTTCAAATTATAAAATAGCAAGGGGAATTAGATTCAGAATTATAAGAAAAAACTTGAAATATATAGAATTTATACGAAATAGCACTGGATCTTACTAAAAATACCCATTGACATTTATAAAAATAGAAACAGATATAAAGCTAACTAACATCGAATTTTTCCTCCGAAAAACCCGCCCTTTACGTTACCATCAATTCACCTCAATTTCTTACAACAGTCGCAACGAATATCCGCAATCCGACATGATGTGATTAACCGGTCGGCGTATCTGATCGGATCTGCGGACAGATCGACATGTGTGCGTCCGCCATTAGTTAGTGAACATATCATAGCCAGCCTTTGTTTGCGATCTTCACTAATTCCTGGTATTGAAAGCTAGTTTCGCTTTTGATACATGTCTATTGACAGAATAGTCGTTTCGTGATTTTGAAATGAAGGAACAAAGGCGGCAATAGGGAAATGGTTTTATGTTGCTTTGTTTAGGAAAAAATATTATTATTCGCTGTTCAAATTCAAATAATATTTATTGGATCAAGTAATAGACAGATAATTATGGACCCTGTCGGGTACAGCATCATTTCAGATAAAAAAAGATATCTAGGAGAGAGGAATAATTAGCGCATATTATTTTTCCTTATTAATATTTTAGAGAGTTTCTTTGTTCATCCCAAAGATGATTTGATTAAATATGCGACTAAGTATGTACGTAATGGATATTCATGTTCAATGGTTAATTATTCATATCCTGCAAATATTATAAAGGCTAAACTGTGTGAGTCTGTATGTTTGTTACTTCTTCACGCTAAAACGGCTGAACGGATCTGGATGAAATTTGGCACAGAGATAGAGTATAGTCTAGAATAGCATATGAGCTACTTTTTATCCTGGTATAATAATCCCTTGGGATGATAAAACACTTTCTACGCGGGCGAAGCCGTTGGCAGAAGCTAGTACAATTATAAACGTGAAAGTTTGTGAGGATGGATGCACGGATGCTTGTTACTCTTTCACGTAAAAACTACTGAACGGGTTTTGATGAAAATTTACAGAAATATAGCTTATACATAAAAATAACGCATAGCTGCGTGTTTCGATTCCCGCACGGAACAAATAATAGGGGTTAAAGTATGAAATTGCCGTTTTATTGTAGAATTATGAAGATAAAGATTTTTGTGTGAAACTTTTTTCACATGGTACCTATGAAGTTCTTCTTTTAAAAAATGTGCAACATTGGATTATCGACTTTCAGTTGTTTTTTTTTATTCAGCTTAGACAAGAAAGATGGATACTTCGAAAATTCGAGCGATTTGTGCCATGCCGAGCCAATCTACTCAGGAATTAGCGGCATGGTTTAACGTTACTTTACCAACAATATTGACTCATTTGCGGCAAATCAATAAAATTAAAAAATATGAAAAATGGGTGCCTCATGATTTGACTGATCTGCAGAAAGAAACGCGTGTTGAAACTTGTGTTGCCTTATTGAATCGATACAGAAATGAAGGAATATTGGATCGGATTGTGACATTGTGGATTCTTTACGATAACCGTAAGCGAAAAATGCAATGGCTGACCCCAGGTCAAACGCCGCAATAGTGTCCTAAAGCAAAGCTTACCAATAAAAAGGTATAAATAAATAAAAAAAACAGTACAAATCGGCAATTTCATACTTTAACCCCTAATATTTTTATGGCCTACAGATATTTGTGCCGGATCTGGGTATTTTGTGTATGAGAGATTAAATGTTTGTAAACGCACCCACGATACAGGAAGAAATGCCTAGTGTGGGGCAAAAAAAAGTTTAAAATTAATGTAAAGTAAGATTAATAATACCACGCGGGAGGAGCCGTGGGCGGCAGCTAGTAATAATCTATACTCTATACTAATACTAATATTATTATTAATTAATAATATTATAAAGAGGTAAATAAGGTAGGTAAGAGCAGATGCATACCATCACCCACGGTCATCGGTTATGAGACTGTATATCCCTCGGAAGAGCGGGGGTCGTGGCTTTTTAAATGCTAAGACCCTGCACAACCGCGAGGTATGCAGTCTTAGGGAATACTTCCAGGCCGCTGACGTGGGTATGCATCGAGATGTGGTAGCAGTGGACAAGGGCCTTACCCCGCTCTCCTTGGCTAACGAGAACTGGCGCAAACCTATAGTATTAGATACTAATGACCGCATGGAGGTATGGCAGAGCAAGGAGCTTCACGGACGCTTCTACCGGGTCCTACATGGGCCCGATGTAGATTTTTTGGCGTCCGTGGCCTGGTTGCGATTTGGTGACCTTTTTGGGGAAACCGAAGGTTTTGTCTTTGCGATTATGGACGAAGTTATGATGACGAACAACTACCGGAAATATATTGTGAAGGACGGCACGGTTGACATTTGTCGGGCATGTCACCGGCCGGGGGAATCAATCAGACACATTATTTCCGGTTGTTCTAGTCTGGCTAACGGAGACTATTTGCATAGACACAACCTTGTAGCCAGGATTATCCACCAGCAACTTGCTCTTAAATACAATCTTGTGGAATCAGAAGTGCCTTACTATAAGTATGTGCCCGACCCAGTTCTCGAAAATGGCAATGTCACGTTGTATTGGGATCGGTCTATCATCACTGACAGGACTGTTGTTGCTAATAAGCCTGACATAGTGGTGATAGACCGACTAGAGCGTCGCGCAATGATTGTTGATATTGCGGTCCCCCATGACGAGAACCTCGTGAAGGCGGAGAGAGATAAGAAAAGTAAGTATCTTGATCTGGCTCGCGAGGTTGTCGACATGTGGGATGTGAGTACAGCAGTCATTGTGCCGATAGTCGTGACGGCCAATGGTATAATAGCCAAGAGCCTCGACGAACATCTGAGGAGGCTCTCGTTGGGCAGCTGGATCAAGGGCTTGATCCAGAAAGCGGTACTCCTGGACACGGCTCGTATTGTTAGGAGGTTCCTCTCTCAGGAGCCCTGACC
Source organism: Orthosia incerta (assembly GCA_948252205.1). Lineage (NCBI taxonomy): Eukaryota > Metazoa > Arthropoda > Insecta > Lepidoptera > Noctuidae > Orthosia > Orthosia incerta. The sequence continues at coordinate 28,352,441 of OX411760.1, forward strand.
ACCGGTAGCTTGGACCCTGTTCCCGATACCGGTGGGCTACTATTTTTGTATTTTTAAATGTTTTTTTATTTTATTTTTTATAGAATGATATTTAAAAATGTAAAAATATGTAAATATAACAAATAAATGGAATTATAAAGAGGTAAAATTTGTAAGTTTGTAAGTTTGTATGTAGGGGGTAATCTCTGGAACTAATGATCCAATTCTAAAAATTTTTCACTGGTAGAAAGCTACATTATTCCTGAGTGCTATAGGCTATATAACATCACGCTACGACTAATAGGAGCGGAGCATAAATGAAAAACGTTGCAAAAACGGGAAAGAATATTACTTTTTGAGGGCTTCCGTTGCGTACGCTGCGTAATCGGTTTCAGTTATGCAATCATGTATGTAGAGTAGGTAGGGTAGGTGTAGGGGAGGTGTAGGGTAGGTGTAGGGTAGGTGTAGGGTAGGTGTAGGGTAGGTGTAGGGTAGGTGTAGGGTAGGTGTAGGGTAGGTGTAGGGTAGGTGTAGGGTAGGTGTAGGGAAGGTGTAGGGTAGGTGTAGGGTAGGTGTAGGGTAGGTGTAGGGTAGGTGTAGGGTAGGTGTAGGGTAGGTGTAGGGTAGGTGTAGGGTAGGTGTAGGGTAGGTGTAGGGTAGGTGTAGGGTAGGTGTAGGGTAGGTGTAGGGTAGGTGTAGGGTAGGTGTAGGGTAGGTGTAGGGTAGGTGTAGGGTAGGTGTAGGGTAGGTGTAGGGTAGGTGTAGGGTAGGTGTAGGGTAGGTGTAGGGTAGGTGTAGGGTAGGTGTAGGGTAGGTGTAGGGTAGGTGTAGGGTAGGTGTAGGGTAGGTGTAGGGTAGGTGTAGGGTAGGTGTAGGGTAGGTGTAGGGTAGGTGTAGGGTAGGTGTAGGGTAGGTGTAGGGTAGGTGTAGGGTAGGTGTAGGGTAGGTGTAGGGTAGGTGTAGGGTAGGTGTAGGGTAGGTGTAGGGTAGGTGTAGGGTAGGTGTAGGGTAGGTGTAGGGTAGGTGTAGGGTAGGTGTAGGGTAGGTGTAGGGTAGGTGTAGGGTAGGTGTAGGGTAGGTGTAGGGTAGGTGTAGGGTAGGTGTAGGGTAGGTGTAGGGTAGGTGTAGGGTAGGTGTAGGGTAGGTGTAGGGTAGGTGTAGGGAAGGTGTAGGGTAGGTGTAGGTTAGGTGTAGGGTAGGTGTAGGGCAGGTGTAGGGTAGGTGTAGGGTAGGGTAGGTGTAGGGTACGTGTAGGGTAGGTGTAGGGTAGGTGTAGGGTAGGTGTAGGGTAGGTGTAGAGTAGGTGAAGGGTAGGTGTAGAGTAGTTGTAGGGTAGGTGTAGGGTAGGTGTAGCGTAGGTGTAGAGTAGGTAGGATAGGGTAGGTACGTAGCCAGTTGACGGGAAGCGAAGCCGCGTGGGACAGCTAGTCAGAAATATATTGTACTTCGACCAGAACTCAGCTACGTCGACAGCCTTAGCGCTGGCCTCGAAAAGTTCTCTCATGGTGCAGTTATTTGTGCAAATAAAATGAAATAAGAAACATGTGTGTTGTGGTGAGTATTTATTTCGTAAATGTGTCAAAATGATCTCACTCACTAATGCAGGTGCATAAAACGTTGCGTATTTCACGAAACTTAATAAAATACACCGCTAAAGTTGCGCGTTGCTAAGTTTCTCTCAGTTTGAAAACACACATTCGCGGCATTATTTTAGTTAACCCAGATGTGGTACATAAGTAGGTTAATCACACAATGCGCAGGTTTACTTCTGTTTCGTATCATTTATAATATTTATGCTAGTAAACAAGAATACTTGAATATTATATTTGAGACATTTGTATTTTCTAGTTAATTGTAAATTATTGAGATGGACTCGTTTTATGTGGCGACGCTTGGTGGAGAACTATGTCCGACAGTGGAAGTGTTTTGGCTGGGTTGTTCTTTTCGTGTGAGGATGTGTTCACCTCTGATGTCAGAGTTAATTATGCCACCTGTGGGAACCCCACAGGCCTCTGACTTGGCTATTTCAGGCTTACATTAACTATACAAGTCCAGGTTTCTTAACGAGGTTTTCCTTCACCATTTGCCTGGCATATCCAAGATAAAATTTTAAAGTACATATGAATTTGAAAAAGTTACATTGGTGCTTGCCTGGATAGGCTTGCTGGGTTGGTACTCGGTCTATGATCTTAATTTGAGATCGCCCAAATGCATACCAAGACGCCAGGTCAATCCTGCTGATCAAATGTGCTGTCGTTGTGTTGTTACTTTCCAGTATTGATTAAGTGAAAATTAATACAAACATACTGCAAATAAGGTGCAACAATAGAATCCGGGGTGGATTAACCTCTTGACTGTCGAGACGCGGATCCACGCGAGACACAATGGCGTTCAACCGGCTAAAGTCCGCTTTCTCTAAGTCTTATGTCCCAGCAATGGGAACTGATGAAAATGGCCTGATTTATCGAAATCTAATATTCACCAATCCCTTACTGAAATCATGTCTTTAACGCCGATATTTCCTTAGCAAACAAGCCACATCAAGTTTTTCCACCATCCAGCCAATACAAGTGTATTAAAACATAACTACGATCATAAAGTTCCACTTCATTTAAACTCCGAAATTATTTCGTTAAAAGATTAAGCTTCGGACGGAATGCATTGCTGAAATAAAAGCTGCATTTATTAACATTTCATATAAACATTAATTCTTACAGAATTACACGTTGAACAGAAAAATTTGCGATAGATATGCTGCAGCTTTTAAATAATATACAACGTTTTTACATCTGAGTTTACGAATACTTTATTATGCTTTTAAATTCTTCTTTTTTGCAATATATCTGTTTAGAGCGTACTGGCGTGATGTTATGTTATGAAATGGTATAAACAACTAGCTGTTGCCCACGGCTTCGCTCCCGTGGACAGGACCTAATTTCGGGATTAAAAAATAGCCTTTGTCACTCAGGAATAATGTTGCTTTCTATTGGTGAAAGAATTTTTCAAATCGGTCCAGTAGTTTCGGAGCCTATTCGGTACAAACAAACAAACAAAAAATCTTTCCTCTTTATAATATTAGTATAGATAAACAGACATGCGATTGCAGCAATCCCCAAAGATATGCCGTTGTTTATTTAAGTGTTCTGTTGTATATCTCCGAAGTTCTTCATCTTGTTTAGGTATGTAGGTAGTTATTGTTACTTAAGCATTTTATACTAAGTATATACATTTATGTATATGTAAATAAACAACAACATTGCATGAGGTATTTTTGTTATTACTGTCTATTTTCTTAATTTATTAAAGACTAGCTGTGCCCGCGGCTTCGCTCCCGTCATCTGTTTGCCAACCCTACCATACTTACCAGCCTGCCAACCTACTACATACCATTTTTTTTTTCTTATTTAGGGTCAATCTTTCGCGTAAAATGACTTTAAATGCACAACGCCATCTATCGAATAGCGAGTTCAACTGTCCGAGTAACTGAATTGCTGTGATAATTTTACTTCTTGAACACCTTAAATTCATCTAACTTTTGATAGAGTGAACCGATTGCGATGAAACAAAAACTAAGTAATTCTTCAAGATATGCACAATTTTTATGTATAAAAGTTATCTACATTGGTTTCGTACTTTTCACGTGATGCGTGGACAAATAAACAGACAAACAGACAAAAATTCCAAAAATGCTAGAAATAGGTTCTGTTTCTGTAGGAATTTTTTTCGATGTACGAAAAATATTTTTCTACAGATTTATTATATGTATTGATGATTGATGATAGTACAAGCTGAAATTAAACATTTGCACACCATATTTAATGGTAGAATGTAAAGGGACCGTCATAGATTTAAGATACTACTTTGTAAACCTACATTCTAGCAAATAAATGAATTTGAAACAATTTTTTTTTTTTTTTTAATGTGACTTTATCGAGAGTGTTCTTAGCTATGTTTGATGAAAATCGGTGGGCGTTTCACTGTTTGAATCGGGGTGTTTTCGCAAGATATCGTGTAATAATTCAGGTGTTCAATAGATTGTCGATCGAAGCGTGTCTACCACAAGATAAATTTTGTAGCATGAAATAAAAATGTTTTTAAAATTTCACTGCTGTTTTTAAGATTGTGTAACAAAATAGTCAACTACGAACTCACAATGTGATACGTTTCTATATTTAGGTGTCATGAGACAAAGGAAGATTAGTAGTAGCACTTGTTTAAGTGTAGTTTGCTTATGACCCGGCTGAATGTCACGGTGGCGTTTAGCACTGAAATATACCCAAGTTTCAGGGCCCCCACATGAATGATTGAGGAGCTCGTCGCTAAATAATAACAGCCACACGGGTCGATCTTCAAGGTTAAGTTTATATAGAGATAGATTGGACATTAGAGGAGGACATATATTACTTTTGTCCCGGGAGTACATTCCTTTCCATTCATTTCCTGAAAGTGGAAACGATAATAAGCTACATTATCATTGAGTATCATATTCAATTTTCCTTTAGAAAAACAGGTTTTCTGTGGGCCATGCCACGGAGGCGAAGCCGCGAAGGCAACAGCTTAACTGCCAAAATCACAAAAAGCTCCATTTAATTTTTCCTCCACATCTGCAAAAGGCTATAAATCCCCGATACGTCACTAAACGATTACACTCGGCTGTAACAATAAAAGTATGAATATATTCCTAAAGGAGGGTAGAATTGAACTTGTTTTGCAAGATCACGTACTAGATCCACGCTGTCTCGGAGAGCGTGACGTCATCGTTTTGCTGAAGTCAACATTGTATTTATTTGTGAGAGAAAATGATTCGATTTGATTGTGATATTTTCTTTGCCTTTTCTTAATGTAGGCAGATGTTCTCTTTCTTTCCGTATGTAATGGTAGGGTTGATTAAGTTTTAAGAAGTGCAATGATGCGTTTTACCGGTCATTTCGGAGTCCCTCCATATGTGCTAAGGACGACGAACATTTGTGTTCGAACCTCCCCGAGTCGCTGAGGATTTCCACAACAATGAAAAAGGATAGGTAATCTTGATTATGATTTAAACATACAATAAAGTAAACGTTAGTTAAATAAATTTTCTCAAAAATGGTATGTAATGTTGTCATAACATCTCTCAAAAGTATCCAGAAAGTGAACTCTACCGGAGACTTGTTCACAACTGTCCAGTAAGAAGCGAGATTTTAAATTTGGAATCTCCTAGTGTCCAGTAAGTAAGTATGTAATTTACTTACTGGATAGTAGTAGTGTTTGGTCAGATATATCAAAAGGTAACTTATATCGGATATGTGTTAGATATCATAACATATCGATATCTATAACAAAATAACCGATATTACAAAAACTGGATCTAATGAAAACCTTACTAGCGTGCGAGAACGAATAAGTCAAAACTTAAAACCGTAACAATGCGGAAACGTACGAACAAAACGCAAACTTCACAAACGATAGGAACCATATGCGCTACCTCTCTTTCTAAGTATTATTTTGCGTTCGTTGTTAGTTTGCTCATCTAAAAAACATTTTAACTTATGCAAACTGTACTAAATGATATCGATATATGAAAACCGTTTTCGCTATTACAAACAATACTATTACATACTATTACATTATTATTTTATTTATTTAAAGAAACTTAGACATAATTTACAAACTATTTTAACAGGCTGATTTAGGTCGATATTAAGTGGTGTAGTCATCTGTAGCCGAACTAGGCAGAGCCTGTATTTCAGCTATCAGCGCCAAACCCCTCGAGTTTTATACATACATAGTAGCCATTGACATAATTTGTATCATGTACATAATCTATTTATCAAAATAATGTATATACTTTACTAAGGTATTGATAAAAGAAAAAGGAAAATTTGTGTAGTGTTTGCATGCAGGACCTCTTATTTGTGTGAGATGGGAATGTACGTGACTGATGTGTAAGAGGGTGTATGTGGTGTTGTCTAGTGTTCTGCTGTGTGTTGTGGTGTGAGAGAGCGTGCGTACGTTTGTGATATGGCTATGCAATCTGTGTATCGGTTACATAACCGTTTGTGCAAAAAAACCGAAAACACCCATCTCTAGACAGTAGGTCATCCTCTTCAGATCTGCTTAGAAAAAAAATATAGTACCAGCCAGACACAGATTAGAGTTTAGCCATTACAACATGGGTATAGGAGGGAGGCTCCAAATATATATCTATCTCTCTTTTTGGTATGACATTTTATGAGATAGATATATTTTTGGGTCCGTTAATCAAGACGTACAACAAACAAATATTAATGCCCCGGTAAATCGATCACAATATCTATCAGTAATTGCCCTAATATAAATGTAACATTCAATATTAATTAAACGAATTTGTTGTTAAACTTTCTTTCATTTTTGAGAAAAGCATTATACAAGCCTCAACCAGTAAGACAGCCATCCTGGCCTCGTATATAACCGGACCTCACCTGCGGTTCGGTTCGGTTAACTCATACTTGGCCAGGAAGGCTTACTTACTGGATTCTGCAGTAATGTACTAAAAAAATGGATCTTTTTGTAGGTACTCTATAACTTACTAGACGACTGAACTGAACAGTCTGTATGATTCATACCAGACTGTACAGTCGTTTAGTAAGTGGTGCCAAGGTGAGTACTGGTAATGTCGCAAGACCAGTACGCACCTTGGGCAAACAGCTTTTCTAAGTACCTAAGTATCAACAGAACACTCGTCTGGTCGGAGTTGCCGGCCTTTACAATTGAGGTTCCGGGACTTTCCTCCCTGTTCCGTATCCCTCTATAAGGGCATAGTAGGTATTTATAAGTTTACAACTGTACTTACGGTATTCCATTGTTTATCTAAAAGTCAAATAAGGTCCTCAATCAAGTGTCACCGGAGAGAGAGATCGGGTCTCGATAAAATTAGTGCTCCGACGAGAATCGGTACTCAATGACTGAAGTTTTAACTAGCGGTCGAACCCGGACGATCGGGCTGTGGTTAGCACTGGTTTAATAAAACGATGCAATAGCCTGTGTGGCTGTACCGAAACTAACCGAACTGAATTGTTTGGGACAGATTAGGTAATATATTTTCGTTTACATTAGGTATCTAAATTTAAATTGTTCTAATCTGTCCTTGTTTATCATGATCATGAATAACGCTGATTAAAAAAACAAAGCTAAGGTGCAGTGTTGGTCCAGTGGTAACTGTCCCGACTTTCATATCGTAAGGTCGTGGGTTTGAACCTAGGTAGACGCTTTACTTTGTGTAAATTATTTCATCACCACTGCTCTAAAAACGGTGAATGAAAACATCGTGAGGAAAACGGCCATGTCCTAGAATGAACCAAAAATTATAAGACATGGACATTCACCAACCCGCACTGGGCTCGCGTGGTGGATTGAGGCCCGTTCCCTCTCTCACAGAGAGGAGGCCTGTGTCCTTGCGGTGGGAATATAAAAAAACTGATGATGATGCATTAAACAAAACTTGATTGTTTCATGAAACAAGCAAGTTTTGCTTAGTATGCATACATGTTTGCCTCTTCAGGATCGAATGCCTAAACTGAGCAAATTACCCTAGTGCTAAGTCGTGTAATTTTAGAAGTCCAACATTCTTTTCTTCTTTGATTATGTATACAACCTGCCTGTCAGCCAATGGGACTGTTTGTCTAAACTTTTCTTAATGGAAACTAGTGTTACTTTAAGTATACGTGAGCAATTATTACGTCATTTATAAAATAAAAATATTCGTGATAATCTTAAATAAGATTGTTTATAAATTATAAAAAGTGTAAAAACACCTTTGTAAAATTATGACGTACCTACACAATAATAAACAAATGGTGCAGTGGAACGAGGAATATTTTTTGATACAAACACACATTGCTTAGTAACGTATTGTTTTAAATCTTAATATTTCGCTAGACCTATTGCAATAAAAACAGTCAATCAATAGTAGACTTGAACAAAAAAAGTCTCCTCATTCTTTAAACTATGTATATCGGCGAGAGTACAAAGTTTCTTCAGCGTTAGTAATAAATCCATCACTTGGTATCGAGTGGCACTATCTGCTCCCGGGAGAGAGAGCCGAAGCGGTGACGGACGGACAAATGTGCGCCTTTTTATATGATCGACGATAAAGATAGATAGGTTTTAGTATAACAGAACTTCACGCTTGTATTCCTCGAAGGGTTGGACAGAGTCACCTGTAGTCCATCCACATTTTATGAATATTATATTTAATATATTATTATTGCCATTTAAAGCCATAAATAAAGCTTAATTCAATTTTTTTTTCTTTTTGACACCCGATTTCTGTGTTACCATTGAGCGTCGCGAGCGTTGCGTCGGTCGTACATTTAATATGTTTAATTTATATATTTGTTTTATATTTACACACAATTAAACATAGGTACTTTGACTCACTTTCTGTGTATTTTTTAAAATATTTTGTTTTGAAAATTTGTCATTTAAATATCCATTAACATAATATAATAGCAAATAATTAACCGTTTTTTTTATTTGTTATTTTATTTTAATAAAATAACTAAATATCAGCGCAAGGTTATTTTCTTTTTCGATATCGCTGCACATGCTGAGATAGGAGCCTTTTTGGTCTTGCACGGGGTAATTTTTATTTTTGTTTAATATCTTGTTTTTGCTTATTACTTTAAATGTTTTTTCTTACATTTTGCCAGTAATGTATCGCGGTACGTGCCGATACTGACCTACAAGCTACAACACCAACACCACATAACACAGCACCCGTCTGCTCGCAGGGTCCTGTCTATTCAATACAGGTTCCACCCTGTGCTGTTTGCCGCTATAAGAGCACAGTAGGTATTTCTTTGATTACAACTATTGTCCATTCCATGTTCCATTTCATCCAGCAGTATTCAAACAAGGTACTCAATCAAGTGTCATTCCACATTTGATTGATTAAGTAAGATTAGATTAAGTTAAATTAAATTGATTTATATTAGGATAAATTAAATTAAATTGAAAAAAAAGAAGAATGTATTATGTACGTAATTAGTCTAAGTATTTGCGCACCACTTCAACTTAGGCTAATTATGTTATACCTCCGAGACTGCTCTTCAGAACTTATTGAGTGAAACGCCGTGTAAGTCAGTATCTGGTGCTATACAAAAACTATTGTAGCTTCTGCACATGCGGAGAAGTGGGAGTACTTGTAATTATACCTTTCATTATTTCAAACGAAATCTTCTTAGCATGGATTAAAAACATAAGTAAAATAAGATAAAAGCTGACTACGGGCAAAACACCTGTCAACCATGAATTAAGTTAATTAAATAATTTTTCTTAGGAACATTTTATAAAGATACTAAAAACTTAACTTTTAACACTAATTTAATACTGAGACTGACCTGATTTTCGTATTTGCAGCAAAAATTGTGAAGTAAAAATATTCTTTAAAATATTCTTTGCCCGCAATTTCAGCCTCATAAAGTTTATTTTTGTATATTACCCTAAAGAATTGTTAGTTTGCAATATTTTTCATAATCGAACCAGCACTTCTAGAGAAAAAGTACCTCGAACAAATAAATAAAAAATGGTAGATGAAATATTGGTAGGTAATATAAACGATTCTCTTTATGATATTCGTAGTTTAGATAAGATTCATAAACAACTAGCTTTTGTAAAAAGTTTTTTATGGTCCTAAGGGAACACACTGCCGGAATAACATTCTATGTCCTTACAGACCCTGGCAGAGACAGAGATACTTACAGACCCTGTCTCATCTAAATAAAATTTCATCTAAATCGGTTCAGCCGTTTAGTCGTTTAAAGTTAACAGACAGACATACAGAAAGAGTTACTTTCGCATTTATCATATTATTATATAGTATGGACAAGCGTGGCCTACACCAGCTCGGCACGGGACAAATTATATACATAAACCTTCCTCGTTTATCACTTTTTTTATTAGTGAAAACCGCATCAAAATCCGTTGCGTAGTTTAGGAGGAGTTAGCGGATATACAGATAGACTTTGTTTTAAACTATGTAGTGAAGTGCTACATTGAGAAACATAATTTCACCTTGCGTACAAAATTACAGTTTTGTAAAATTAAATATAAGCAAACTTTAGTTAGTAGAAATAAATTTAAATAAAATAATGCAAAACTATTTGTTGATAGCAAGAAAACAGTTTGCAAGATCATATTATTTTTTTCAGTGTAGACTAGTGTAGAGTACACTCGCATCCTGTAAAACCAGACTCAATGGCCCTAGTTAACTTTTTAACGAGAGTTAATAGTATCTTCTCTCGATAGACGTTGATAGAAACTTTAACGTAATAAATCCATCACTTCGGTATCGGGTCCTGACACTCCCGAGACAGCGCGTGCCGACGCCTTGTGATGCGGTGACAGACGGACAAATGAGACCGCGCCTTTTATATACATTTGTACGGCTTAGTGTGACTCACACACCCGCTCGCACGTTCCCTAGAGGGAGGGGTTATGTACGAATTGTTGTAACTCTACTAGTCTGTTCCTGTCATGTTTTGTGGGTTCTACTATATAGTGTTTTCGCTGGCGACATTCATTTTGGAGATCAGTGGTGACCCATTAGTAACGGCGTCGACTTACGTGTCGTAAATATAATAGGTCGTGGGTTCGATCCCAGGCAGACACTATCACATCACATCACATCATCAGCCTATTAATGTTCCCACTGCTGGGACAGGCCTCCTCTCTGTGAGAGGGGATGGGCCGTAATCACCACGCGGGCCCAGTGCGGGTTGGTGGATGTCACATATCTTCGAATTTTTTGGTTCTAGGACACTTACACAAAGTAAAGTGCCTGCCTGACAGACACTATACTTTGTGTAAATTATTTCATCACCACTGCTCTAAAAACGGTGAAGGAAAATATCTTGAGGAAACTGGGTTATCCCAGATACAAAAAGACATGAAACGACCCGCACTGGGCACGCGTGGTGCATTACGGCCCACTTCCTCTCACAAAGAGGAGGCTTGTGACCCAGCAGTGGGAACTTTATAAGGCTGATGATGATGATGATTGATGACATTTTGGTATTCCTAGTTTTCGAACAGTTTATTAAAAATACCTCAACCAAGCAAGTATTGTAGGTATGTGTGACGATCAGCCTCTAGTCAATAGTTATGTCAAGAAGAATCAGTTGATGCTCAAGCACCATTCCCGTGAAGAGTCAATCACTCACTGAGATGACACTTTAATGAAGGAGCTGTTAGCCTTCCTGAAAAGATGCCCTACATACCTCGGTTTTTTAAAAGCTACTTCTCAGAATCTTTGACCAAAACACGTGCTTATTATGGCCAAGCGATCATGACGGCATTTTAATAAGATTCGATAAATTAGATTTCTCTATAAGTCTTTTGAATACATCCTCTTAGAATTTACGAATATTATTTCTAATCGCGGAGAAAATTAATGCTCAAAATAAAGCCCTTTTAACAAACAGTTTCTTGATTTTTAATTTTATGTTTATGAATAATACGGACAACATGGACAACATCCAAAATTATAATCTTTTAGTTATTGTGTTATGTGTTTTGGGTCACTTGTAATATTTGAAGTTTCATGGACAATATCCTGATTTTCTTCTTACCAGTCAGCTTATTTTTGACTGCAATAATCTACATCATTGGCGCAACGTTTTATCAACATGTTAAACAAATGAACCATAAAAATTTACGCCCATCACACGACTCGTCACACATCGGAACTTCCCTAATGGCGTGAAGCGATTTGTCACTCCTACTTTAACTATACAATAGCACCTACCTACTATCGTACACTAGTGCTGAAACGTCTCATAGATAAAATATAATGCTCGTCGCTTCGACAGGGACATCAAAAAGCGATTTACGAGATACGACGTATACCTATATAGAATAGGCGTTGTATTATTCAGCTGCTACATAACTGAGCAAGTGGTGTTCTAAATATAGTAATAGTTTGTTTTTAGGACGACTTAGTCCAACTGGCTTTAGACTACACTTTATGCAATGGCATTAGAATGTGAATATATATATATATCTTTATTTGGAACAAAAACCATTATCATAAAAACAAAAAAACCTGACTGCAAAAAAAGTAATTAACTTGAAAAGTGAAAAAAAAGTACAAGATATAATATATACATTAGATATTATGAGCTGCTGCCAGCGGTGATAGAAACCGTTTAAATGTTCATGTAACAACAAAAAGCTCTCTTCTTAGTCTAAATCAAGTCAACTCAACTGATAGAGACACTGCATTTAAGGCCCAAAAACGATGTCTCCGGTCAATGTTTAAACTAAAAACTACAGACAGTTGCAAGCCCTATTTTAAGCAATACAATATCTTGACACTTCCTTGTATTTATATTTTCGAGGTGGCTGTATTTGTAAAGCAAAATCCAAGTCGTTTTGAACGCCTAGCGGATGTATTCCCAAGGAATAGGCGTGACAATAGCAAAATATGTCAAGTATCATGTCAAACCGCTTTGATGCGCAACAGTGTTTATTGCATGGCCCCAATTATTTACAATAAATTACCAAGTGGTTGGAAAGATTTAAATACAGTGCTGTTTAAGAGGAGATTACGTAATTTTTTAATAAATAAAACGTACTACAGTGTGGCTGAATTTTTGACAGAGAAAAATATATTTGTTGGTTAATTGAATGATAATTGTAATGATATTGATAATTTGTTAATTGATCTATTGTACGATAATTGTAATGATAATAATAATTTACTATACGTTGGCAACCCCAAAATGTCAACATGTCTAATTTTTTCCTGCACTGTTTATTTAATTCCTACAAATTCATTCAACCACCAATCTTAGAAAAATATACAGCAACAGAAACCAACTATAAAATACCCATTTAAAAAATACAGTTTGATAAATCCATAACAAATTCAATAAAAATTTAGTAAATTATAAGAAACCAGTTGACGTCGTCACTGACAGACGTCAACCAAACAATTTTAACAATGAAAAAGTGTAAAGGAATAAATATATAATGTTGACGAGAGCAGCTGCCTATCGCGCACGCCATCCACCCCCGGACTCGTCGCTCAGCTCCGCCTCGCCGCCGCCGGACCTCGGATCACCAGTGTCATCAGCGGCTGCAGTTGCGTCGAGCTCGAGCGACGAGTATTTTTCCCCGCCGACGTCGCCAACACCTGTACGTCGGCAGGGGAGAGGCCGGCCACCGAGGAGCTTGGGATCTAGGAGCCAACCGGCCCCGAGCCGGGTCCCCGCTGCCGGTGGTTGTGTGCAGCGCATGAAATGGACTCAAAGTATGAATGAGAACGTCATGCGCGCATATTACGGGTCTACAGAGGGGGGAACTAACCTCACTGCGTACCGTGTTAGGATGCTGTCTCTGTTTCAGGACCTAGAACCAACCGTAAACGTCTCGGCCCAACGATTGTCGGATCAGGTGCGGGTCATCCAGCGTAATCACAGGTTAGATGACGCCGCACTTGATAGGCTGCGCTCAGAAGTACTGAGCAACCAAATCGTCTCAACCCCGACACAGACCGCGGCACCGCCAGCCACTATTGTGATCCCGCCGCGGTCCAATCTTGTTAACGATGAGGCAGATGATAGGGTTGCCACAGTAAGTAGCCAGTGCAACGAAAGATTGAGGAGCGCTCTGGAAGATGCACTTCGCGAGTATAGGTCAACACCGACTGAACTTAGGCCCCGATTACCACGGTTGCCTATGCACAAGAAGAATAGGGCGCTGGTGTGTGCCTTGGACTCGCTGCTTAAGAACATCTTTGAAAGCAGCGAGAACCTTGTTGATACGCACTCAATCCTGTATTGCGGGGCTGTTGCGGCATGTCGTTTGGCCAAAGTTAAGTTTCCAAAGGAAGCTATGCGGCCAAAGCCTGCCGTGCCAGCCTGGCAGTGCAGGATCGAACGGCGTATCGATGGGGCTAGGGTACTCATCGGCAAACTATGCTGTTTCAGGGAGGGCAACACACGACCACGTGTGATGCGCTTCGTGAGGCGGGCATTTTCGGGGACTGGAATCAGTCCTCGAGAATACATGTCCCGTGTCACGGAGCGCATCGACTTCCTGAAGCAGAAAGTTTGTGCATGGGCCAGCCGTATTCGGCGGTATAAGCGGCGGGTTGATCGGTACTCGCAGAATCGCATGTTCCAGAGTGATGAGAGGTGGGTATACAGAACTTGGGAGCGACCTGAACAAAGTGGGACTGACGTGTGCCGCCCGGATGATGTCGCCACGAGTACATTCTGGCGAAACATCTGGTCGGTACCCGTCTGTCACACTGAGGGTGGCTGGATGCGTGATGTCGAGCGCGTGTGTGAAGCTATACCAGAAATGGAAAAAGCAATAATTAGTCCATTTGATGTAGCCAAAGCAGTTCGTCCGCTACCGAACTGGAAGTCTCCGGGACCGGACGGACTGCATAACTTCTGGCTAAAATGGTATAGCAGCTCACACGCGTTTCTGGCATCTCAATTCCAGTCATGCTTAGAGTCTGGGTCGCTCCCGCAGTTTTTAACAACAGGAATAACCCACCTGCTCCATAAGACAGGTAGTCCCGCGGAACCCAAGAATTATAGACCAATAACATGCTTATCAACGGTTTATAAACTTCTTACATCCATCCTGAGAGCAAAAATTTATAAACACATTGAAGATAACTCAATAATGTCTACCTCTCAGAATGGATGTAGGAATGGGTCTCGCGGCACTAAGGAGCTACTCCTCATTGACATGGCCATAAGCCAGCAGGTTCATCGATCCCGCAAGGATCTGTCCACATGCTGGATAGACTACAAGAAGGCCTACGACTCTGTACCACATACATGGCTCATGAGGGTGCTGGAGTTGTACAAAATAGATGCAACTCTATGCACCTTCCTTGAGTCATGTATGGGGCAATGGAAGACAGTCCTTCGATATCCAGGATGTCGACCGATTCAGGGGGATGATGAGCCTGTATGGATTAAGCGGGGGATATTTCAGGGCGACAGTTTGAGCCCACTTTGGTTCTGCTTAGCCCTGAATCCTCTAAGTACACTGCTGGAGGATTCAGGACTGGGCTATCGGTTGAGAAGAGGTGGTCAGGTCATATCTCACCTCCTTTACATGGATGATCTGAAACTCTTTACCCCCAATAAATTCCAACTGACGGAGCTACTGAAGGTCACTGAAAACTTCAGTAACTCCATCAGGATGGAATTTGGTGTGGAAAAATGTGCAGTCATGCATGTAAAGCAAGGGGAGATTATGGAATCCGAGGGAATTCAACTCTCTGATTCCATACACCTTAGACACCTCTCCTCGACCGAAACTTACAAGTATTTGGGTATGTCGGAAGCGTTGGGTATCAACAGTACTGACATGAAGCAACTGCTGAAGGAGCGTTTCTTTGGCCGCCTGAAAAAGGTATTAAATAGCCTTTTGTCGGGCGGTAATAAGGTGCGCGCCTTCAACAGTTGGGTCATGCCGGTTTTGATGTACTCTTTCGGCATACTCAAATGGACTCAGACCGAGCTTGACGCCCTCGATAGGAGGGTCCGGACACTGCTGACTGCAAACCGGATGCATCACCCACGATCATCGGTGATGAGACTGTACATCCCGCGGAAGTGTGGGGGTCGAGGCTTTTTAAACGCCAAGACTCTTCACAACCGCGAGGTGTGCAGCCTCAGAGAATACTTTTCAAAAGCTGAAGTGGGTATGCACCGGGATGTGGTCGCAGTGGACAAGGGACTCACCCCGTTGTCCATGGCTAAAGAGAACTGGCGCAAGCCTGTAATACTATCGACTGATGAACGCAAAGAGGTATGGCAAGGCAAGGAGCTACACGGGCGCTTCTATCGGGCTATTCATGGGCCCGATGTAGATTTCCCAGCGTCCGTATCCTGGCTACGTTTCGGCGACCTTTTCGGGGAAACTGAAGGTTTTGTCTGTGCAATTATGGACGAAGTTATCCTGACGAATAACTACCGGAGACATATAATGAAGGACGGGACGGTTGACATATGTCGGGCATGCCACCGTCCGGGTGAATCCATCAGACATATTATCTCTGGTTGTTCTCGTCTGGCTAACGGCGAGTACTTACACAGGCATAACCAAGTGGCCAGGATTGTTCACCAGCAACTTGCTTTAAAGTACAATCTAGTGGAATCGGAGGTACCGTATTACAAGTATGTGCCCGACCCAGTTCTCGAAAATGACCATGTCACGTTGTACTGGGATCGGTCTATCATCACTGATAGGACTATTGTTGCCAATAAGCCAGATATAGTGGTGATAGACCGATTAGCGCGCCGCACAATGATAATCGATGTCACCATCCCGCATGACGAGAACCTCGTGAAAGCTGAGAAAGAGAAACAAATCAAGTATCTTGACTTAGCACACGAGGTTGTCGACATGTGGAATGTGGACTCGGCGATCATTGTGCCGATTGTCGTTACGGCCAACGGCCTGATGGCCAAGAGCCTCGACGACCATCTGTCGAGGCTGTCATTGGGCGGTTGGATCAAAGGTCTGATACAGAAGGCAGTACTCCTCGATACGGCTCGCATTGTGAGGAGGTTCCTGTCTCTGGAGCCCTAACCACCGGTAGCTTGGACCCTGTTCCCGATACCGGCGGACAACCATTATTTTTATATTTTTAAATGTTTTTTTTTTATGATTTGGTTTTATAAAGAAATATTTAAAAATGTAAATTTAAAATGTGTACATATTTGAATAAACGAAATAATAATTTAAATATGATCTATTGAGTCAAAGACAAAGACAAAGACAAAGATATTTTATTTCAAGTAGGCCACCAAGCGGCACTTTTGAACGTTAAAATAATAATAATTGATTCTACCGTGCATTCGGAAAGTAGCTTGTAATGGAGAAGAATGCACAAGAAACTCCATACTTACTCTTTTAAAAAAAAAAAAATACAATATTTAGGTACATAAGTACATACCTTGATGAATGAAATTGAGTTTATACAATTACAAATATACTTATACAGTCTTCAGAAGGTCCAACAATAATTCAAAACAATAATGTTCCGCATATCACTTGTTTTTGCGGCCTAGTGGCTGTGGAGCTGGACTAGCATTTAGCCAAGCATTTTTATCAGTGATGTAATCCCCCAACTTATAATATGCCAGCCTGCATAGTGTGCGTTTTATGCAAGTTTTAAATTTCGTCTCATTCAGTTCAAGAATGTGAGGAGGAATTTTATTGTAACATTTTGTACAGTACCCCATGAAAGATGAGGCTACTTTAGCCAGTCTGAAACCTGGTTGAACTAATTGGTCCCTATTTCTAGTAACATAATCATGTCTGTCGCCGTTTTTACTAAAAAGATGTAAATTCTTTCTCACGTACATGATGTTTTCATAAATATATTGACAAGGAACCGTCATGATGTTAATGTCCTTAAACAGTTCCCTTAGAGAATCGCGCCGGCGAAGATTGTATATCGCTCTGATGGCTCGTTTTTGCAGAATAAAAATTGACTCAATGTCTGCAGCCCTGCGTGATCATTGTGATGATAATTGTTCTATTGAATTGTATCTATTGAATTGACATTGTGAGCATAATGATTATTTATTTATTGATCTGCTGAATGATAATTGTAGTTATATTTTATTAATTGATCTATTGAATGATAATTGTAATGATAACATATTAATTGATCCATTGAATGATAATTGTAATGATAATTTATTAATTTAAGTTCATGTTGCATAAATAATGTAAATGTTTGCATGCCGAATGGTAAAATATGGCTGAGCTTTTATATCATAACAACTATTGTATATTACCCATGTTTGCAAAATAAAATTCTATTCTATTCTATTCTTTACATTATTGTCTACAGTATTGTATTTGAAACTACGGAACCCTATTACTGCGCGTGGCCCGACACGCACTTGGCCGGTTTTCTCTTATAACACAGCCATCTGGTAGTCTCGTGTTAAACTTCCCGGGCATGCCAGGACAATTTAATGCGGCCTATAATGCTTAAATAGTATTATTATCGCACCGAAATTCAATTAATGATTCACATTCACTATACTTTAACTTAAGCCCGTAGACCAATTATACACCTACCTATAATTAATTCTGTACCTACTTGTTTAATCACCAACCTAATCAATTACGTGAGCGCCTAATAACGAAACGCAATCAATATTGTATGTATGTATAGTATATTATAGCTATATAATTTTTATATTTAAAGAGCGGGTATATAATTTTTATATAAAAAGCTATATAATAATAATATCTATATAATTTTTATATAAAAAGGGGGTAGTCAGCGGTACACCGCTGACTACCTCCTTTTTATGTTAAGTTCTTTCAGTCCATCTAAAGACGTAGGGGCTGACAGTGATATCTAACAGACACCCTACCATTACAATTAAGTTTTTTTGTCTAAGTGATGCGTACCT
This sequence comes from Orthosia incerta, assembly GCA_948252205.1. NCBI lineage: Eukaryota > Metazoa > Arthropoda > Insecta > Lepidoptera > Noctuidae > Orthosia > Orthosia incerta. The sequence continues at coordinate 28,370,848 of OX411760.1, forward strand.
TTTTTGGTGTACAGTAAAGTATATTCTATTTTATTGTAACCTCACGCAATGAAGGCTTTGAGTTTGTATTTGCCGCTAGGGCGCTGGTGTATGAGGTCTTCGAAATGTCAAATTTCATAGTTTTTCGGCTTTTAGCGCGAGTTTATATACTACTTTTTTACTGTTGTGAATATTTTCCAAATATGGCGGATTAAGATAGATACCACTGCTTTAATAGAATTTTATGTTTCAGAAAATGATGGCTGCACAAAACTGTGGCATACTCGGTTATATATTTAATTGCATTTCTACGGCATTAATAGTACATTATTGCAAAGGCCGGGCAATAGACAATTGCAGGTCGAGTATGAGTTTGAAGGCCGAGCCGTAGGCGAGGACTTTACTAATACGAGACAGGCAATTGCCATTTCCGCCGAGGCATATATAATTCTTTTCTCAAAAGAATGCAGGAAAATAAAAAAGTAGTTAAATTTCCTTAATTTTTAAAGTTAATGCCATTTTTAACATGAACTGTACAAATCGGCATGGAATAACTTGCCCATAATGTAGATGGCTTTTTAGTTTTAGAAATCTCATTAAAATACGCCAAAAATACTATAAATATAATGTACTATTAATTCAAACTTGGCCTCAAACAACGTTTAACGGCTACATTTACGGACCTCACTTGCTAGGGACGCCGACTGGTGAGCACAAAAAAGGAAGCCCTCATTGACACTGATGATTCACCGACCGGGATTTAAACCCAGGCCTTTATGCTCTATCAGTAGCTCTTGCGGCCACTACACCTACGAAGCTGTAAAATATCCATTTTAGTATCAAAATTATAATGGCTAAACACATCGGGAAACTTCTTATTTCAATTTTAAAATAGTATTCCACCGAGGTGGAAGCAGTGAAGGACGGCTTTTGCCCAAGCGTGGGCAAGAACAGGCTAGGAAGAATAAAATTTTCGGAATTGTCAAAAGTTATTTACCTTCACCACCTACTTTCATTAAAGCCCACAAATAATTTACAAACCTACTTACATGTTTAATCACCAACACCCTTCCGCTAATCAATTACGTTAGCGCCTGTTAAGGAAACGCAATCAATATTGTAACCTCAGCTATTCGAACTCCTCGCGTTTCCTAATAGCTCTCTCATGTAGGCCTCAACAGAACTTAAATAAGTGAATATAGGTAAGCATATTAGTCAAGGACTTAAGGCGCTGGGTAACGTGACGAGCATAGCTTCAGAAAACTTTATGAAATTGTTTATTATCTAACTCACCTGTAGCCGGTCTGCTGGAAGAAATTTCTATAGAAATATTTTAATAATATATAATACTTTATGCTTTTCTATCTTTAAATGTACCCTTTTATCTTAAGTATTTTGTATATACATAAATAATAATGAAAACAATGTATTTCTATTCTTTTTTGATCTATTATACTATTAATTTATTGCACGAAAGACATTTTCGAGCGGGACATATATATTATGAGTAATTTCTCTCACGTACAATTGTCTATTACGCTAGATTGTATGAAATGCAATCAATATCGTAAACTTTTTTTTTAATCTATTATAGGCTCGCGCTTGACCAAAATCTCACCTGATGGTAAGCGATGATGTGGTCGACGATGGAGCCTCACGCAATTGGAACTCTTTGTGTGGGCTCTCATGTAGGCCTCAAGTTAACTTATAACCTAAATAAGTTAATGTAAATAAACACATTAGTCATAGATTAAAGGCGCTGGATAACCAATTCGCACCAAACGGTACCAAACATCGTTCATAATGCGCACAGCGAAAGAGTGGAACTCACTTCCTGCGTCTGTTTCCGAACGCTTTCAACCCGAAGCTCTTCAAAGTTAGAGCGAACAGGCTTCTTCTGGGTAAGCTCGCTCCATCGTCGACTCTGTAACCTAGACTAAAGTCAAGAGTAAACCCATCTCAAGTAAAAAAACAAAAAAAATGTAAGAAATCTGAGTATTTTCTCCTGAATTTCGGAGCTCGCACATCGTGACAATGACATAAAATTATTTTAAATAATTAGGTTATTTAAAATAATAACCTAAAAAAATGTTTTTCGTCTCAAAAATTCTAAAATCTCTATTGTTTTTGACAACAAATATTTTAATGGAATTTGCAAGTATTTTTTTATTTCTTTTTATTTAGAATAGGCTCGCGCTTGACCACTATCTCACCTGATGGTAAGCGATGATGTGGTCCACGATGGAGCACGCTTGCCTAGAAGTAACCTATTCACTCTTGACTTAAAGATCCCTAGATTGTAGGGATAAGGAAAAATCAGACGATTTCAGAGGACTTAATTTCTTTGTCTGTACATTTTGTTAAACATGAGGTATTTCCTTAAGTTTGCCGTGCCTTTGTGCATTACGTTCCAGAATTTGATCCTTATTAGCAACACTATCGGATCGTGTAATAATCAGCGTGTTTATTGTTCCAAAATCAACAGGTTCGATTCCTGGCTAAGAATACTGAGTTTTCAAAACGCCCATAAAGCCGTTTTAGTTTTCATTAAAATCGTCCCGAGACTCCTTTCAGTGTCTGCAGCTTTTCCTCATAGTTTCGAATTTGGTCTACTTGAAAAACTCACTCTGTTTACTATATTTTTAGTCGACACTCCCGTGACTCACATTAATGCCATAGTATATCAGAGCCATATATATATATATCATATACACAACAACCAGAGCCGGAACAACTATCTATCTGTAGGCCATACAAATAATTGTTTCATGCGGGAATCGAACCCACGACACGCAGCGCAGCAGTCAATCACTCAACGCCACGGGCATGGTTTTTGGTTTGTGTGGCCACCTTTATGGGATTGTCATAAGAATATCAAAATTTTGTCATTTAGACAATCGCTACCACCGATCGAATGATACTTTGTTTAGAATCCATAGAAAAATGGATTTGGATTGGCCTTTGCACAGCAATGGGATGAGTAAGTATAACTACTCTACACTAACCAGTAAGAAAGGCAGTATGTGCCTTAAGGCGCCGATTCCCTTAAGTAGCTGATTTTAAAAAGAGAATCACGTCTAAATGGCTAGTCGTAATTTTTTGAAAAAAATATATGTTATATTAGACTATTTTCTTAATAATTTGATCTGAGCAAATTTTGAGTTTTATTCGTATAACATAGTGTAATTAATTTGTAAAGTTATGTCTAAAATGGACAAAAACACGACAATCACACCAAAACCGCTGGGCGTATTTTAATAAAATTGAAACCACCTCAAAGACAATTTAATTATCTACATTTTGATCTGAGGCTTTTTTTTAAAGTCATAGAATAATAAGGAAAGTACAAAAAACTACTAAATTTTGGGTCGCGCAGGTGTGAAACGAGTGCACGTTTTGTTCCCTCAAGGTCGTTGGCGTTAGTCGTCGTCTTAACACGGGCTCTACACACGAAGTCGCTCTTCGGATGTGCGAAGTGATGTAAGTGCGCTAACTTTAAAAGTAAACGCAAACTTGCGCCGCACTCATTACTGACTCGCTTTATCTGCTGGCGGTTTGATTTGTGTAAGTAAGGGATGGAGGTGACGGCTTCCAAGATATTTAGGACACGTAAAATGACAGAAAAAAACAAAGCATCTAAATCGTTCTGTAGGTGACAGAATTTAATACAAATACTACTGACATATATTGTTTTTGTCTAATATGAATTTGTTCTTTTTGCATAATATTATTTGTAAGTGATTAACTGTACAAATGTTTTAGTCCAATAAATAATTAAAAAGATCTTTTTACCTATCTCTTATCAGCATCACTATCTTAACATCTTCAATCGCTTAATCTTTTTTGGGTTCCTTACATCGAAAGGAAAAAACCGAAACCCTTATAGGATCACTTTGTTGTCCGTCCGTCTGTCTGTCAAGACCCTTTTTCTCAGGAACGCGTGCAGGTATCAAGCTGAAATTTATATCAAATACAAAAGTCTACTGTTCCTTAAATCTGTGAAAAAATCAAACTTCTAAACCAAAGCAATCAAAAGATACAGCCGTTTATGCCGCAAATTTCCGCAAATTTTCGACACTCGCAAGGGAATCAAAACCTACAGGGTACTTCCCATGAACTCAGAATCTTGAAATTTGGTACGAAGCAACGTTTTATAGCACAGATAAAGAAAAATTGCGAATATCGAAAACGTTGATTTAGTTACATCATATAATAAAAATATTTTTAATAATTTTAAACTTACTACCCCTTTCCTCATGAATGTAGAGGTATTAAAATAAATTTCATATCAAATACTCAGGTCTATAATACCTTTAAGCTGAAGTTTGTACGGAACACTCAGTGCGCGAGTCCGACTTGCACTTGGCCGGTTTTTTTTTGTATTTTTCGTCTCATGCATAAAAACATAAAACTCACTCTTTTTTGCCATGGATGTAGGCAAACACTACAGAACGTCACCTGCTACACTCCTTACATACTTATTTAGCTAAATCGTGATGAATACTTCTATTACATAAGTCATACACGCACGTCAGTTATGAGTCTTAAAACTGCTTAAAATATTCTAAAAATCATTTAACAGCGATCCATAGTTTTTATTTGATGAGCATCAAAGACTGACTGTTAAACCCAATTTAATAAGTTAATAATAAGTCACTAAGTCACTTTGCGAAGTATATTCATCTGCATGAATCTCAAGAGGAACGAAAGTTAAGAGAATGCACAAGAAGGAAGGATTTAAAACACACTATATCACCAAATTTTAACATAGTCAAACATTGCTCCAGATACCAAGCAGTGGAATTGTTTAATAGATTACCGACGGAATTAAAACTATTAATTTATAGCTTCCACATATTTAAAACCAAATTAAAGGCCTTCTTGTTGAAAAAATGTTATTACTCGATGTCAGATTTTATGTCAAGCAATTAAAACTAGATTAACTATTAATGGATTAATTTGACATTAAAGTGCTTCGGACATACACTGGATTAATTGGCATTTTTATTAATGTTTGTGACTTAAGGTTAATTTGACATAATTTTGACATTCCAATTATTCGTGACATATTTATTGATTTGACATTATTATTGCTTTTTTTTTAATTTTTAACTAAATATTTTAATTTGACATTATATTTGCACGTGAAATATATTGTATTCAACTGATATGCTAATTATTTGTGACATATTTGATTAATTTGACATTGTAATTATTAATTTATTTTCTGAAATATTTGAATTATCATTGATTATAATGCTTTGTAATATATATTTTTTTTTATGTCGACATACATTTAGCAACAATAATTGAATTAATCTTCAAGTGATAATTTTACTGTAATTATGTTCCACCAATTTTTGTAATTATGTACCCAATATTCGACACAATTTTAATTGTTTGTGAATAAATAAATGAATGAATGAATGAATGAATAAAGTCTTGTTTCTACAGTTTGCTACGAAAGTGCTACGCGTGTAGTAGGGCTACGAAACCGTAGCACTCGGGCGTGTAGCTGTGCTACGACCGTAGCAGTTTCGTAGCCACAACACGGATACATTTTTCTTGAGGCTAATAATAATAATATTATCACGGGGTCTCATTGCTAAGAAAGAAAATTTGGTTCAAATAAATCTCACTAGATGGCGCGACATGTACTCACAATTCAATAGAATTGTGTGTGTAATTACCATTTTCTGGAATCGAACATAAAAATTGTATGTTCTTGTTTAATCAACTCTCCTAAGTACAAAATTATGGCATATTGGGCTCTTAATTCACATTTCAAAGATTATTTGAACGGATCATTTAAAATTGATGCCACTAGATGGCGCGTTTTGAAATTTCTGAGGCATTCCACTCGATTGTTAAAATTTGCATTGTTACACATATTGGTGCAAAAAAACTGTAAAACGTGCAAAAAAAATACTATAAAACGAACCTTCACTGTATTTAAAGAAAACGATATTCACGAACCTATTATAGTAAACCCTTTTACATGCAAGTCACTGCTAACACCATCTATTGCCGTGAAACGGGATCGAACGCAATTGATGTACTAACAAAAATAATAAGATTAATCAGATGAAAAACGCTAGTTACGTCGGCACGGTTTCTTTGTATGGGATGAGGCATCTGTATGCTAGTATTATATTATCTGTGGTATTATGAAAACAAAACATCCGACTGCATTAATCGGGAATCGCTTATTTCCCTGCCTGAAACCAAACCCCAAACCTATGAATATGTATAGCATATTGCATGAGTAACTGTGTTAATTAGACAATTGAAACTATACTAACCTTTATCCCTACGTAGTTAAGGTTCACATCAACAGCAACTGAGTCATTGGCCTGATTCTTGGCTAATACACTAAAGCCAGATTATATAAAGTTTGCTAAATTCATCGCTTCGTGTTCGGGTTTCTGATTTAGAAGCAGCTTCGGCTGTCTATTTCGTATTTATGTTCTGAGGATAGACCTGATTTATCTCATCTATTCTCTTTTGGTCCATGAGAATATGACGTTTTCGTTGTTGACTGTGACTGTCTAGTGGCTATTCAGAAGGTTTACACGGTGAAATTCTATTCACAGAAACAGACATAAACTAAGGCGTGAGTTTATTTATTATATACTTTCTTGTACACCAGTTAATAATTACAGGACAAATATTTATAAAGGTAAGTGTACACTGGGCGGTCTTATCACACTTACCTTTGTTGATGTTGTCAGTGTACAAAGTGTTGTGTGTGTTTTGTAACTATAATTTATAGTTTTTTAAGATGTTTTGTACACTTGTGTTTATGTTTGGCTTAAATCTAGATTTATCTGTGAAGAAGCCCTGTCCTCAAATGGGGAATAGAAATGGATCTGAGTATTTATTAACCGACTTTCGAAAAAGGAGGAGGTTCTATGTTCGACTTCTTGTATGTTTTTTTTTTTTTATGTATCTTCACCGATATCTCCGTCAATTGTGGACCGATTTTGAAAATTCTTTTTCTGTTTGAAAGAATATGTTCCGATATTGGTCCCATTTTAATTTGGTGAAGATCTGATGAAGAACTTTGAAGATATACAACAGAACTCTTCAATAAATAACGGAAAATCTCACGGGACTGCTGCAATTGCATGTCTGTTTATTGTTTATACCATTTCATAACATAACATCACGCCAGTACGCTCTTAAGGGGTAAGCAGATCTCTCATTTGATCGGTTTTGTTCAAGTTTCATGATATTCGGGTAATCTATTCTGGCGTTATAGGAAACTTACAAAACAATTTGCTTATTAGGTAGGTACAACTAAAAAGTGAAAAATAAAAATCTTTTTTACAAAAAAATACTACCGACTTCCAAATAAGAAAACTACAAAGTGAAAAATAACTTTATTTTTGGAAGTCGGTGTCCGTAACGCAAAAAAATGGTACCTACGAAAGACACCGACTTCCAAAAATAAAGTTATTTTTCACTTTGTAGTTTTCTTATTTGGAAGTCGGTAGTATTTTTTTGTAAAAAAGATTTTTATTTTCCTTCGTAAAATCATAATTGTTTCTGAAAGGGAAAAACCAATAAAAATAAACTGAGAATGGAAAACTCATCTCAAGAAGTCAACATAAGTATGACATGCAACTTTTGTGTTAATTCGTTTTTCTGGCCCAGAAAAAGGTGGCGAGACGACGTATAGCAAGGGTGGTTTGAGGTGGCTCAGAATAAAATACCTGGAAAGATTTGGGCAAGGGTTTGGCCCAGTGGTGGGACAGTGACGGAAAAAAAAAACGGAAACATGTACTCGTGAAGCCAAAGGCTTCAGCTTAACCGATTATTATCACTGAGCAAGTAATCAATCATTTAAGGTATCAATCTATTCCAGATCTAAGATTAATCTCTTGGTATAAATTAACGTTGCCTTCCTGACGTGACTGAACATTAATTTCCATTAACACATTAATTTAGTTAACAATTACAATTGAAATAGCCTTCGTTTGCCAAGCCTTGCCGAATACGAGGTTTATTAACCTGCTTAACATTTACTGACGCTTGAAATATTGCGTAAAAGTTATAGATATACAATGTGAGAAGTACTATGGATTGAAAAGTGGTCCCGTATAGTGGTTAAGTACTGTATAAAACGGCCAAGTGCGAGTCGGACTCCCGCACGAAGGGTTCCGTACCATTATCGCAAAAAACGGCAAAGAAGTCACGTTTGTTGTATGGGAGCTCCACTAGCTCAGCTATTACAACTACACCTTAGTAATAGGGTCGTGTTTTCACCCTTTGGGTACGGAACCCTAAAAAGTATGTAAAGTTGTATGAATGTCATATATCGGGGTAAATCCCATCTCTGAGTTTGTTTCGGCGTTTCTTCTGATTAGTCAGCTTGTGAAAACCGACATCCTTTCATTTGATACCCATATCATGCCACACACAAAAAATAACTGGTCCTCCAACTAGGGCCGTCCGCCATATTAGATTTAGAATGACGTCACTTAGCCAACCTTACATTGTCATCCAAACCGAACGTGTATGCAAAATTGCATCTTAATCGGTGGAGGATAACTGCTTTAAAATTCAGTTGCATGATTTGGCCCGAACACACATACATACATAATGTATGTATGTTAGCAAGCTAACTAAAAGCTTGTAAAAAAAACCATTAATAAAAAAAACGACTGCTTAAAAAGCGAACTAAAAAGACGTAAACAAGAAGAAAATCATGCTGTGCAGTCGGAGGATACATCTGGTTTTGGTCAGCCAGCTCGCGAATATTTAGGTTTTTAGATTTTTTTAATTAACTTCTTTTATTCATTACTTTTTAGGTAACAGTTTTTCGAATTAGGTACATTTAAACATATAAGTGTTATATATTTTTGAAATCACCTCTTGAAAACCTTTATTGATACCCCACTTTATGGGTTTGGAAGAAAAAAGAATATTAGCCCCCCACAATATGGCGCCTTTTTCTATTTTCCAATTTTAATGTAGCCAGTGAAACTCGCAGGATTAAGACGAATCGATTGACGTAAGAACCATCAAAATCGGCCAACGCGTTTGGTCTCTGCAACGCCACATAGGAACAAACATACATACATAGACTGATAAACACATTACCCTCCTTCAGCAGTCGGTTAAAAATCATGCACGTAACCCAGAGAGCCGCCTAAGCTTAAGTGGGATTGGGCTGGAAGTTTGCCGAATGTCAGTAGAGAAATAACTGCTGAATGAGAGTCACAAAAGCCAGATGACATCGCGGCAGGCCACGGTGGCAGGACGAGTACTACGAATCCTTCCGCAAGTACCCGCCGGTACTAGCACTCCGTCATCATGTGCTAACTGGTTCTAACCGGTTCAGCACTTCCACTGTCTGCGAATAATGCCTCGAAAGGCTAGTCTCAACATGTAGGACTGTCAGACTCTGAGAAGAATTTAAGTTTCCACAGTTTAATTTAAATTTTAGAAAATAAGGCATACTTAAGTCCGGTTTCTGAATTGAGTATTTGAAGTTGAGGCGTCTTCAATGCTAAAGTTTGTCAGATTTTGAGACTAAAGTAGAGTTTAACAAACACTGAACACCAAATTCTGAATTCAGAAATTGGGGGTAAGCCGAATTGAATTTACCCAACTTTGAGTAAAGAAGGCTATTACAAGTTCTACCTAAGGACTTCTACTTCACTCGTCGTCATGACAATGAATAATCGCCCGACCCCGACTAATCTCAACAAGCTCAAATACACAAGTTGAAGTCGAGTCGCAGAACATGACTTGGCATTTAGGGTTAAGTTAAAACTAAAGTTCTTGTTGGAGGTAGAGGAAGCTAAATACATCAAATTAAATAATGCAGTTTTAATAAAGTGTAATGTTGTCTGATGATAATGTTCACATTTTTTTGGTGTTGTAAACATTAAATTTCTACAAAGAAGCTTCATTAAAATCATCCCAGTAAAGGCTATCTCACAAAAGCTAAACTGTCCTGCTAAAACCTGCCATCCCTGGTAACAAGTCAAGCTAAATTTCACAAGCACAATACCCCGTCTTTGTTCAAAATTGTATTATTTATGTCGCTGGAACGTTGCGCCACAGATTAACATAATTTAATACAATATTCTATGTCACATAATTTGTTAGACTGTATAAAAACATACTGTGGTCAGGATCCTCTGCCTCAAAATATAAAGGTAGGTTGTAACGTAAAGGTGTGATTTTATTTCTGTAAGTTGGTTTGTACAAACACTTTTACATTTCGATCATATTTTTCAAAACTAGATGAGGTCGGCGTTTCCTATCTGACTACTCTGAGAAGAAAGTCCGAAACAAACTCAGAGGTCACAGTCTCTTTTAAAGTCCAGACTATATCTTGGTTAGATAATGTGAAGACCATAGATTGGTGTCTGAAATGGTCTTTGGAGGAAAGAACCAGCCAGATTGAGTGGACCTGTCCAGTCAGTGCACGCATTTGTCAATAACCTTGCAGCTCAACTAAGAATTTAAGGAGCTCAACAATTCGACGAAGAATATCAAAGAAAGGAAATTCGGGTAGGCCGCATAAATTACTCAAACTGCCAGACCATGATTAAAACTAACTGAGAAAATTAGAAGTTAAATAAAAAAAATATTTTAATTTGAATTAATTGCATTTGCCCATGTCTAAGCAAAACTTTTTCCACGGAAGTCATTGTTAAATCCCAAAAAAATAATGCATCTCCCATACAAATTTAGGTTAGCTGACAACAACTTTATATGCAAAAACCGTTTTTTTTGTGGCAAAGTTGGTTTATTTACATGGGCAGGCAGGAGCAGTTTTTTGAATGTGATCACACGTTTCCGTTACACCCTGTATAAAGTATCTGGCAGGTGCATATTAGAGTAGGGATCTGACACGTGAGCTCATTAAAATAATCATGAGATTGCTTAAATTTTCTAGAAAGTTATATATTTAGCAACTCGTTGCTTTTACTTTAAGTAAGTTTTTTCACACTGTGGATTCATTTTAAAACAGATTACGGTACATAAAAGATTACAGCTTTGAATAAAATATGGCATCACGATTTTATTGCCATTGCCATTGTTTCACCACTGCCTGTGGACATCTACAATGCCAAGGATACCACAGGTTCGTAGCTTAACATATTTAAAGAGTTATCTCTTATGTTTCAAGCTTACCATGTGGTAGTTCTACAAAAAGGTACGGGGATACACGCACGGTTATGATGTGTTGTATTGTCTATTTCATTTTGTCACAGAATGTGGAATCGGTCATGGCTAACTGTAACTTTAGATTTTTTTAAATATTCAAATTCTCGTCGGCGCCCTTTTGTCCGTGGCGATTTCACGTTCTGGTTGCGTTGGTCAGCTAAAAGTCAGAACGCGTTTTGGTATTATTTACTACCACAACGCTATGTGGCTGTTTTTAAAAGTGCCACAATCCGAAACCGACTTGACCAATTTTTTTGCTCAAGTAGCGTTTTCGTTTTCCTCAAGGATCTTTGTGTCTAACATATATAAATAAGTAAAAACCGGTACTGAGATTTTAATAAATAAAGGTGAAAGATTTATAGGAAGACCAGCAGCCGAATTGCGCAAGTGAATTCGGCATGGCAAAAGGTTTAACCGCCATCAATCGACCAATCACATGCGAGATAAAAGACGCTATGTGGATTTCCGTCTATGTGATTGGTCGATTGATGGTGGTCAAACCCTTTGCCTTGCTGAATTCATTTACGCAAGTAGGCTGCTGCATTTATTCCCCTACAGAACCCTAAAATCATCAAAGTACATAGTTATATATGTCTGTGCCACTCAATATTTTAATGAACGCGTATTTAATTGCATCGACACACTAGTGTTTATTTTGTGAAGCCGCTCGCGATGGAACAATGTTTGTCATGCGGAGCCGATATTGGAAACCCATTCACATGTGCATTGTTCAAACAAATATTTTAAATAGTGTGCTATAAATTGTTTATTTTGTGCAGAGGTTTGAATTAATAGGGATGATGACTAAAAGTGTTTTTAGTTTGTTAAATAGATTAAAAAAAATATTGGACCCGTATATTTTTTATTGCCACGTAAACAAAAATAACGATGATAGTCCTTTGAAATTTCGCGTGACGTCACGACTTAGTACACTTTTTACTCAGAAGTGACGTCACAAGTTCTGAACTTTGATGCGCTTCATCTATGTAATTTTTTATTGATATGATAAAGCGAAAATATTGTGCCTAATAATTATTTGATATTCTAACGGACGGACTAAATATTTTTTTTAATTCCTATTATGTGGTATTTTTTGGTTATAATTGAGTAATACATATTTTAGTTCACAAAAAGGAAACCATTGTCACCAGAAACCCAAATACAAATCCTCAAGTATAGAAAAACAAAATAAAAAATTGTTCATTATTTTTTTATTATAAAAACAAGCTTTTTTCGTATTTTTCTCAGCAAACCCTTTCATTTGATATCCATATCATGGCAGAGCACATAAAATAACTAGTCCACCATATTGGAATTAGAATGATGCCACTTATCTAACCATGCATTGTCATCCAAACTAAACGTGTATGCAAAATTTCATCTTTATCGGTGGAGGATAACTGCTTTAAAATTCAGTTCCAAGATTTGACCCGAACACACTTACATACATACATACATTGCAAGTTAATTAAAAGCTTGTAAAAAAGGTAAAAAAGAGTGGTTTTTTTTCTTTGCCAGTCCGTTACAGAAAAACAACAGTGCAAAAATAAGTTATGTTTTTTTAGATAATAATTATGTTACAACACTACATTTATAAAATAAATGACCTATTTTTTATTGTACGAGTATTTAGCTTTTATCATGCAGGGTAATTTTTAATTCTTTTGCAAATCAACAATATTATCAAGTTTTACTAAGGGACTAACCCTGAAATCGTGACACAACAATAGCTGTTCCATACATGTTGTAGACTAATGCTTCCCAAACAGCCAGTACAGTGTTCAAGTTGTTTATATTCATGAATACTTTCATCCCCAAATATCATCTTCATTTCAGCCGAAAGCCGTCCACTGCTGGACATAAGCTTATAAAATTCCTGCAATCTTAACTGAAGATGCAGCGTTGGAAGGCCTCCTTCTATGTGAAACGATGATCCCAAGTATAATTAAAAGTAACTTTGTATGTCTAGACAGATTGAGTACATACTATCTGCACTCGCGGCTTCGCTTTCGTCAACTACCTACCCTACTTCCCTACCTACCTAGCAATTTTTTTTCTAGGGACATTCTTCCGCTGAAAATCTTAACACCGCTATTCAGAAAATGACGTCAAATGCACAACGCCATCTATCGAATATGGAAACTGTCCAAGAATCTGAATTGCGTGCGTTGTGATATTTTACTTCTTGAACACTTTAAATTCATATATCTTTTGTGTGTTCTTATGAGTGAACATGTGAGTGATTGCGATAAAACAAGTAATTCTTCAAGTTACGCACAATTTTTATGTATTAAAGTTATCTACATTGGTTTCTTATATTTTACGTGATGCGAGCACAAGTAAATAAACAAACAGATAAACAGACAAAAAACCCAAAAAATCTGGCAATGGGTTCTATTGGTTATCTTTCAAAACCCTAGCAATCTTTTTGGTAATATTTTATATGTACAGAAACGTCTTTTGTACAGATTTATTACATGTACCTATTGAATTGATATTGATGATGATTAGATTTACTCAAAACACATCCCGAACTAACATTAACAGTTTCGTCACAGTTTCAAATGTTGATATAACTCATTAAGTCAATTACCAAAGCGACATTCAACTTATTGGACATAACTTAGCGACATAACGACGATAGAAACTGGTAACTTGCACGACAACCGCAAAGTTATGTTCCGTCGCTTGAATAATAAATCTCTTAGAGGTTTTACTATGTGTCGCGATACATTTTTAACTGTTTTTGGCCAGTAGGTGGGCAAGTTTAGTCCAGAGTTGGAGGCATTGTTTAGGTCATTGTTCAGGTCATTGTTCAGGTCATTGTTCAGGTCATTGTTCATGTCATTGTTCAGGTCATTGTTCATGTCATTGTTCAGGTCATTGTTCAGGTCATTGTTCAGGTCATTGTTCAAGTCATTGTTCAGGTCATTGTTCAGGTCATTGTTCAGGTCATTGTTCATGTCATTGTTCAGGTCATTGTTCAGGTCATTGTTTATTTATTTATTTATTTAATAATTCATACACAGAAACGTACAGAGGCGGACTTAATGCCTTAGCCATTTTCTACCAGTCGACCTTTGGGTGATGCAGAGACAAATAGTGGTAGGTGCAATATTTAAAGTTAAACACGATACCTAAGGTAGGTTTATTCAAATACAAAGCTATACATACATACTATAAATACATACAATAGATACTCAAACATATAAATAAATACACGAATATACTTAAACAATTAGTGGTAGCAGATAATTGGAGAATATTATCGCTGTGACGATACTACTGCCAACTTCTTACGAACATGCTCGCGAGCTTTCACTTTGAATGCCAATCGGTTGGTTGCCATCCTGATTTCTTGAGGGTGCGCATTCCACAGAGAAATAGACTGAATGAAGAAAGAACAGTGAATGAAGTCAGTGCGGTGAGTGGGACGAGAAGACGGTTATGTGAAGAGCGAAGATTTTTGTTGTGGTTGGCGCAAATGTATTGAAAGTGAGGAGCCAGATAACTAGGGGAGTTGAAAGAGTCAAGAAATGAAAACAAGGTAGTCAGTGCCCTTAGCTCTCTGCGCTGGCGTATGGGCAACCACTTTAGAAGTGACCGATGCGCAGAGACATGATCAAATTTACGAAAATTGAAAACAAATAGAATGCAGTAATTTAGAAGACGGTCAAGTTTATTGAGGAGATCTGCATTCAGGTCATAATAGCACACGTCACCATAATTGATGATAGAAAAAATTAGGGTCTGCACAAGCATTGCCTTCGAGTTCGAAGGTAATACATTTTTTAAACGATACAGAGCCCGCAACATTCCAGTGACCTTCTGACTGACACTAGCAACTTGAGTACGCCAGTTAAGAGTACTATGGATTCGCAAGCCAAGATCCTTCAGGTCAGCACTAAACGGAACAATCGTACCGTTGAACAAAACAGGTGGCAAATTTGCATAATCCACCTTAGCGATGCTGCGAGGACTCCCAATGATGATAGCTTGGCACTTATTGGGATTTACAGCAACGCCAAACCTATCAGACCAGGCTTTTATCGCTATCAAATCGCCATTTAACTTTTCGATAACGTCAGGTACTTCGTCGACACTCCCTTGATAATACAATTGAAGGTCATCTGCATACAGATGATACGCACACTGAAGTCGGTCATTGTTCAGGTCATTGTTCAGATCATTGTTCAGGTCATTGTTCAGGTCATTGTTCAGGTCATTCAGGTAAACGGATATTTGGGGTACTCTTGCATAGAGAACATAAGTAAATATCATGAACATGGTAAATATCTCGAAATAAATATTATTTCTAACGATTGTGACCAAGTCAGCTTAAAAACTTATATAGAACATAGTCTGAACATTTGTTTACTTATTTAAACATCAAAATTTTACAGTAGTGGTATAAAGGCGGAGTTAATACAACAAAGCATCCATCCATACTAACATTATAAATGCGAAAGTAACTCTGTTTGTTTGTTTGTTACCTTATCACGACTAAACGGCTGAACGGAGATTGGTATGGAGATTGTTTGAGACCCTGGAAAGGACATAAGATAGTTTTTATCACATCTATTAAAAAAAAAACTAGTTTGCTCTTCGTAAACAGGGACTAAAATAGCAAATTAATCCCTAGGGACTAAAAGTGATTTGTATTTGGAATATGGATATTGTGAAAATAATCCAATCAGCAAACAGATGAATCACAAACCATGCGGTTCAAAATAGGATTACATCGCTAAAATCGACTACGACGAATGTATGAGGTAAATGGCTGTATTTCTATTTCACACGGGAACATTGTATTGAACAAGTGACCGGCTGGAAAACCACGCGCGAGCCAAATTAAAAAATAAATCTACAACTGTAACGGATGGTACAAATAAAATTGTTAAGATGTACTGCCATATTTTTTTAAATATACATATTAGCCAATAATTATTTCTATGTTATGTCTTACGGTTCCAAATTGTATGTAAATAAATAAACGTAATGATCTTGTCCATAAGTTGCACTTAATTATTTTCTCATTGAGGGTGATAAAAAGTAGTGACGTACTTTGAATCCCTCGCTGCATTCAGGATTCTACTTTAGAATCCTGCGCTCCGCTCTAGATGAAAAAAAATGCTCTCACCTTTAAAATAGTTGTTTGCTCCCTAGATAAACAGTCTACTAAATTTATATTTTTTGTTGTAGCCTGTTGTAGCCTACTGCTAGGCAAAGGTTTCCCTTCCCTCCTTGATTATGGGCCAATCTTTTATAAATAAGCCTAGCTCATACTGCCATTTCCTTATTGGCTTGCCGCGTTAATATTTAGAACTCATTACTAAGTTTTTTAGTCCTTTGCTTCTACGACATGCGACAGACTTGACCAGCCCAGTTCCATTTAAGTTTGGCTGCCTTATGATCTTGATCAACTAAGGTTAGGTAAAGGTTTAAGAATTGTAGCAATACATCCTCAAATCGTTGGAAGGCCTGTTGGTTGGTTGGATAGTTGACCTGCTAAGTTTGCGGCAATCCGGCCGATGTGAGATGCACAAGTCCGATCAGTGTGACGACCTTTGGGGGAGGCCTATGTACAGCAGTGGACGTCTTTCGGCTGAAATGATGATGATAATCCCCAAATCACATCAACAGTCGCATCACCAAACATAATTATTTTCGCATTTATAATATTAGTATGGATAGTTAATTACCAAAGCGACATTCACGTAATTGGACATAACTTAGTGAACAGACGATGATATAACGTAGTAACTGCACGTCAACCACAGAGTTATGTTCCGTCGACTGAATAATAAGTACTACGAGCTTTTCATACTGTGTTTTTATTTTAGTTTTATAGCCTTCTGTTTTGTGATTAAAGAGATAAAAGTTTAATAACAATTAACGTTGACTAAATTGCTTGAATGAAACATTTATTCTTTGAGGTTATTTTTTATTAGAGGTTATTGTTCAGACCGTTATTATTGTTTTAATAGGATTAAAGGTTGTCTGGTAGAAATATGACGTAAACTTCGGGTTTGTTCATTTATTTGCGTGAAGTATTAATTAAATAAGTAATTGAAGTAGGTGGGTGTGGCTCTGCAGATAGGGAGCCTCTAAAGTAGGTGGGTGTGCCTCTCCCGTCGGGGAGTAGGTGTGAGGGAGGATGTGTAATCAAACTGTTGAATTATATAAAATTTATTTAATTATGGGCCGATTACTTAACCTCCGGTTTCTGAATGACGAAATTGAAGTTAATTTGTTAAACTCTACTATTCTCTAAAAACCAGACTAACTTTGGAATTAAAAGAACTTTTGACACGTTCTTAACTTCGAATTCTAAATTGAGTAACCGGCCCATAATACTAAAGTTTAGGATTTCAGGTCAAAGTGTCTTAATGTCCTATAACCCTTAGATGGGACAGAGGGTGTCCACAGAGGTCCTCCATCGCGATCGGTGTTGAGCTTCACGCTTCACCTCGCTCCATGTTACGCCGATGGCCGCCGCTTCTGGCAACACGGTGCGACGCCAGGGTAGACGGGGACGACCATGCTTTATTTTCCCTTTGGGATTCCAGTTCAATACTTGCTTGGGCATGTGATCGTGTGGCCAATCCATCTCCACTTGCGATGCTTGATCTGGCGGTCGATCGGGCTCTTTTGGCATTTTTGATGGTCTCGGGTCAGTAAATGCCGAGAATGCGACGAAGACAGCGGTTGACGAAGACCTGTATGTGGCGTGAGATGTCCAGTTCAAAGTAGTGTTGAGTTCATAAAATGGCTGCTTCCTTATTTGAAACCACTTAGAAACAATATCGTTTACAACATTATCACTTGTAAGTGCTCTAGTATAGTACGAAAAGATAGTGTCAGGTTACTACGGGTCTACGGCGTAGCAAGTCGCGGCTACGGTTGCTACGCGGCGTAATGCTTGATCGATCAGCGTCTACAGTTAGTATCGTGTGTTTATTTTCTAATTGTAATCGAATGGATATATACTTGTATTACAGCTAATACAAGAATTCTGCCTTGGTACTTGTGCATAAAGTTTTAATAAATCTATACTAATATTATAAAGAGGAAAGTTTGTTTGTACCGAATAGGCTCTGAAACTACTGAACCGATTGGAAAAATTCTTTCATCAATAGAAAGCTACATTATTCCAGAGTGACATAGGCTATTTCTTAATCCCGAAATTGGGTTCTGTGTTGCTAGTAAATGATACAGGGTGACATTTAATTCTTTAAAATATTCTAGGACGTGAAAGCACTCATGAATACAAACAACTACTAACTATGGGATTAACTATGAACTATAATGAAAACAGCTGTTCAGTACAAATGTTTATGGTCGAAAAAATTACTCTGTTTCAGTTTTGCTACTATAATAAAACCCGCTAAAAATTACCAATTAATTAAAAGCCATTATTACAGTTTAAAATGGCTTAGTTAAAATATATTTACTTTGTTTTCGGTCATTTCACATCATAAAACTATTCATGACGTATTCTATCCCGTATAGAAATTATGATAAATGTGGGTAGTGTGACATGATAAACGCGCGAAATACATAAAAACAACAAATAATTCAGCACTATACGTTATCGTCGGCGTGACGGGGATGCGACCCCGCTATCTATCATACCGACATCTACCTAAAACTAATATTTTATTTCTATTCAGAGGATACTGGCCGCTTTTTGTCCGTTCCTTTAGAAATTTCATTTTATTTTTCTGTAAGAAAATGTATCCGTCTTGGGATTGTCTGTCTATTATAAAGGTAATAGAAACACTACATCTTGTCCTTTTTTGTCAGGCACAATTACCTACCAAAAAATACATAATAGTAGTTTATGATACTGTTGCATAATAAGGGGTATTAAAACATGAGTGTGAGTTTAAAAACCTAGCCATAGGCGAGGTTTTTAATAGTATTCACACGAATGTTTTAATACCTAGTTATGTGCAGTATCATACACTACTTTATCTACACTCATACATTTTGGGATTGAACCTACTTAATATTATTTTTATGAATTTTCCATGCCATAAAGTCGTGATAAATGCATCATATAATAATCTCGACTTTGCTGGTAAGAGATTATGAATAATTTCCTTCGCCGCACATAAAATGTTTGGCAGAGTCAAATTTTCTTCAAATTCACTAATATCAGACATTTTTAGCAAGAAATTAAAAAACTTATGAAATTCAGTACAGCGAAACCTGCAAAACGTATGAATGGCGCCAAAACCTAGCACATCACCGCATTATCTGCGCATGCGCTAAGGCTTAGCACACGCACTGCGATATTTATTCGCGCGAATTTTTCCGCCCATTCTGCGACCTATGGGATTGGATGAAGCTGCTCGCATTGCGGTAAAGAAATCGTGCGGTAATAATACCGCATGAAATCCGTGTTTTGCAACAGAATCCACCGCACCGCCGCGCGAATTTTTTGAGCTCTATGAACAGGTAGAAAGAGACAAAATTCGCGCGAATAAAAATCGCAGTGCGTGCTAAGCCTAAAGCAGGCATTGTCACAGACAATTTAAAATTGGAATCAAATCTTTTTATAATAGGTATTAAAATGGAATTACAAAAAAAATAATGATGGAAACTCCTAAGTGATTAACTTCTTGGATTTGTCCTGTATCGTAATAGAAAAAAAAATGTTTTATAGCATTATTTTGTTAGAGAAATAGTGTTATAATGAGATTCTATTTTTAAATTTCGGTATTGTGTTTATAAAGTATGCCAATATAAACTCGTTTTGAAGTTTATAATTCGAATATTACGACATGAGAGTAGATAAAATATGTGAAAGTTAATCAAGAGATAAACCTAAACTATACATAATATAATAAAGCTTATCACGTGGACAGAGTAAAATTCAGCAAAAAACGGAAGTCTAGTTGAAGTTAAAAAAAATCCTCATCAACATTAATTATTCAAATTCAAATAAAAGATTTTTATGGGGACTGGGACAAGCATCAGCCCGCATGAGTTATATAACATCACGCGTCTATGCCCAAAGGGGTAGGCAGAGAATATTAGTACACCCAGGTTTTATCACAAATGTATAAGTTCCATGTATTATGAGGTGAGCATTAACCGGTCACAAACCCGGTCTCAAGACCATTGAACCAAACCTAACATTGACCAAACTAACATATTTTTAACAAAAATCCTTCCAACGTTTTATTTGTCTAAAAGGTAGGGATGTAACTCGTTCAGTAATAACAGTAAATACAGAACGGAGCATAAGGTCGATGACATAGAGTACGGAATGGCTGGACCAGAGACGTCATTACTATTAATATTTGTGACAGCACTAAACGCTGCGTGCAAGCACCGGCTGTTTGAGGTACCTGCACTCTGCGCAGAAATAGAAAGAGTAAACGTTCTTTGACTCAGACACAACAAGCAAACATAAAATAAAAGGGAGGAATAGTAAAAAAATATACCGTAAAGTTGCGATGAGCGTGCTTATACTCGTACCGAAAGGGTTACTAACTCAACATTTGCTCGGAGTCAGACATTGACTTCACTCCGCGATTTTGTCGGCGCGAAAAGTATTTTATGATCCTAAGGACTCCTAACTCTCTATTGAGATGATAAGCATCCTATGTCCTAATAGGCCATAGTCAATTCATGAGAATTCATTGAGAATTCATTCTAAGACGTGAAAAGATAATTCAATAGTCAGACAGAGACAGTTATATTCGTTGTATTCGTTCGATATTTTTTGCACTTCACTTCAAAAACTGAAGCCTCAAGTCCACCAAAAATAAATAATCACCATACTGCTTTTTGTTTTGTATCGACTTACATAAAATTTATTTCGCTGTATTAATTTCTGAAGACTTCACTGTTTATGAGTGTTATTTCTGCACTATTATTGTAACTTTCTGTTATAATTTTGTTTTTGCATGCTGTGTCAATCGCTTCATATTGTACACTTAGTTTATATTATTTATTGTATTATAAGGTTATTATTAGTGTAACAATTGTAGATAGGCCAGTAAAAAAACCCTTTTCAGTGTCAGTTTCCATGGGTAATCGGTGACATTCACCTACATATTTGGATTATATGCAAAGTATTGACAAAGCCGTCTCTAGCAGTGGCCGATGATGCGTTTCCGTGCTCTATGGCCTATGATATGTGAGTGCAGTGTTTTGTGGAATGTGCCCACAAATATATTGGATACTTGGAGCAGAAATATTTAATAAGAAATGTGAGGGAACTCCGTCTTATTCGATGAGTTGTATGATGTTCGAGGAGGGTATTTTCAGTATTTTCAGCTTTGGACATTTATTATTACATCATCTTAGCTGCCTAAGCCTTAACCCCGTGAGTTCCCGAAAGGTGCAGCCACGCGAGACATATTGTTTATTTTATTGTTTTCGTATTTACAGCACTCAACCGGTTGAGCTTGATAAGACGATGTAACATTGTTAAATGTGAGCTAACAAATGAAATTATCATTTACACGCGCATAAAAAAATATCGTAGGTATGTACAGTAAAACTATTTTCTCAACGTCGCTCGGCAATCATGGCATTTAGCAGTTTGCCTTCCATTTTTAAAAGAAATTACATTATGTTGAAATATTACATGGACTACTTATTTCGTAAAGCAATTGAAACCACGAGTCTCGCATAGTGTAAGCCATTAACTCAGTCATTGATGTTATTGCTCTGTGTTTAAAACAAAAGCTACTATCCGCCGATTCTCCCGCATCTCATTATCTCATTTATTTTGTATTATTTTGGCGCAAATAATAGTAGTTTATGATACTGTTGCATAATAAGGGGTATTAAAACATGAGTGTGAGTTTAAAAACCGAGCCGTAGGCGAGGTTTTTAATAGTATTCACACGAATGTTTTAATACCTAGTTATGTGCAGTTTCATACACTACTTTATCTACACTCATACATTTTGGGATTGAACCTACTTAATTTTATTTTTTGCATTTTCCATGCCATAAAGTTGTGATAAATGCATCATATAATATAATTTCCTTCGCCGCATTTAAAATATTTGGCGGCGTCAATTTTTCTTCACATTCACTAATATCAGACATTTTAAGCAAGAATTTTAAAAAGTCATGAAATTCAGTACAACGAAACCTGCAAAACGTATGAATGGCGCCAAAACCCAGCACATCACCGCATTAAATTGCGGTAAAAAAATCGTGCTGCAATAATACCGCATGAAATCCGTGTTTTGCAACAGAATCCACCGCATCGCAGCGCGAATATAATTCGCGCGAATATTTTGAGCTCTATGAACAGGTGGAAAGAGACAAAAGTTCGCGCAAATAAAAATGGCAGTGCGTAATAAGCCTACAGCGGGCACTGTTACAGACAAGTTAAAATTGGAATCAATTTTTTTTATTAGGTACCTACCATAAAAATGGCATTTCAAAAAATTTAAATAATTGATGGAATCTCCTTAGTGATTAACTTCTTGGATTTGTCCTGTATCATAATAGAAAAAAAGTTATTTTATGATGCAGTTGTTTGAAAATCGAAGGAAAATGTTGAACTATAATGTTTTTTTTAATTTTACCTATCCACGAATATAAAGTACGTGTTTATGCAATGTTTTTTGAATTCATAATTGGAACATTACGTTGTGAGTGTAGATAAACTACTATTTCTTTCTTTTATCTTAGGTGAATCAAATCAAATCAAATCTTTTTATTGTGGGTATAGGTTATACAGACAGATGTTAGGTAAATTACAGTTCCATTATGTCCTGCCTGGTAGGCATACAATAATTACGTCAACATGCAACATAATCATAGGTATCACATATAAAGCAAATCTTAGAAAATAAGTATTGGGTGCATGGTGACAGATTGTAGTAGGCACTAATTATTAAGAAAATCTTGGATCGTGTAGTAAGCTTTGTCAATTGAAAAATTACGTAATTTATACTTGAATAGTGGCAGTTCCTTGGTGTTTAAAATTGTCCACAGGTATCCTATTGTAAATTTTAGATGCCATTTCGAAAATACTTTTTCTCAGAAGAGCAGTTTTATGTGGTATACTAGATATTTTAAGTATAAATATCTTTTTGATTTTAGTTTAGTTTAGTGAAGTTCTGAATCTACCTAGATACGAAGTATTCAATGGTCAAATTCAGGCTATGTGTGTTGCATATTTTTCGTCAGAGTTCTTTCAGCCGTTTTAGTGTGAAAAGCCGACATCTTCACAACCTTCCACTTTTGTAATGAAATGTAAGGATACAAGAGAAGTCAAAGAAAAGAAAATCAAATTGTTAACATACTACTTTCCTTATTCACACAGGTGCAAGGTGTGAGCTCAAAGGGCTTGCAACCTCATTTGAGTATTACGTCCTGTGTAGCACTGGCTTTAGATCTAGACTAGTTGGTAGTAGGACACTAAGCTTTATGAATAGGTGATGTACTAGTGCACGTGTGTACTTGCTTTTGTTACTTTTGTAGTAGGTTTCGACAATTATTTAGATTTTATCGGGACTAGAATAGGATGTCTTTGGAGGTATGCGGAACAGGGTGTAAAGTCCCGGAAACCTCCATATAAAAGAGAGAATTCTCCGACCAGACGGGTGTTGTGTCTGGTCCGGGCAACTGCCCGATGGTTATTGTCAGACTGTTGTAAGTGTTCGAATCGAACCGAAAACTTTGCTTGCATGATACTGAATTTGTGTGACGTCATGTCATTAGTTCGTAGGTGGCGGCGTTGATGCCGCTACATATCCGTTCTTTGTATAGTAGATTCGGTATTGAACTCATGTTTAGAAGTGTCTAACAATAATACCTACCTGGCTGTCTCACTGCAGGGCATAGGCCTGCAGCTCATGTAGAGAAGGCGTGATCTTTGATCACCACGATTGAAGGATATGACTTAAATGTGAAATCTGAGAATAATGGTTGAATTTATCAGGATAATTTGTTATTACTTGATAGATAGCTTATATACAAGTACTTATATGTATAGTACAGAGGCCGTACTGTAACATGTCAACACCTTTATGATGTTGCTATTAAATAGGGATAGGTCTCTTCGTCCTGTATGGCTCCATCCCTCTCTCACAGTGAAACCATGATAGTTTTGGCACGTCAAAGTAAGGCCCCAGAATCTATGAAATAGTAACCTAAAAAGTATTAAACGATCTGCAAGTTTTATAAACTTTTCGAAGACCAGGATTCTGCTTATTTAATTATCATTTCTTCCATCAACATAATTTCACACACAATATAGATCTTCTTGCTGCAATTTCACTGACAAATACCTACACTAAAACAGCATCAAATCTAAAAACAAAATATCCACTTACTGCGGCTCATGTTCCGTGAGCAGTTCTTCAAAGTGCAGCCTGAGCGTGTGAGCGGGAGGCGCGCGTATCTCGCTCACACAGTCGACGTCATCCGGGTAAGGCCGTGGAAAGCCGGGGCTCGACACGATGGCGTGCGGGTGCGAATGGGACAGCACTATCGTCTCGTTGCACAGGATCTTTGAGGCTTCGTATGGGTCTGGAACAATTGAAGAGTAAATTGTATGTCTGGGAGATTTTTTTTGGTCTAGTGGTCTTTTTTATGTACAGTACAGTAGGTACTCCATGCATGATCAAACTTGCGTTTGATACAAATTGAGGAGCTGTTCCGGCGTGAAGTACCTTCTCACCTTTGCATGGACCCCCAACTTTTTGACAGCCAGCCTTTGCCTCAATGTAAGGGCCAAAATTGAAAGTCAATGTCAACGTAACGCCAAGAAGCTCAAGATGGTCCGTTCACTAACGAAACATTGCACGGCCACATCTCGGAAAGTTGGAGCTGGTTGGAATTGGCTATTTTTAGCGGAAAAAGACACGCCTGGGTTTTAGCAGCATTAAACCTGACCAGATGCATCGCCCTATTCGGAGACTGCCTGCAAAAACAGGTTCAAACGCTCCACAATGGCCTCACGGAGAGACCGGATTTGCGGCCCGGTACCCCGTGCATTGGACAAGTATCTCTCAGCAACAGTGCTGTCCTCTGCATACCCAAAACTATTTGCAGAGTTTATCTTGCAGAGGTTTCAGCAGATCGTTAATGTGCATCAAGAATAATGTTGCTGAGAGTACCGACCCCTGAGGGACCTCGACATTAATATCCAATTGGTTCGATGAGCAGCCATCGATTACCAGTCGAATGGACCGATCTCTCAGGAAGTCTGCAATCCAAACACACAGACTACAGGGCAGACCGAATGAAGGAAGCTTACCAATAAGGCTTTCATGCCAGACCCTATCAAAAGCCTCCGAGATGTCGAGGGAAACGGCAAGCGCCTCCCCGTGGTTCTCGATGGCCTCACTCCATATGTGAATGGCATTCGCTAGAAGATCCCCAGTAGACTGATTTTGGCGGAAGCCGTACTGGCGGTCATTAAGGACCTCGTTAGTTTCTAGGTATACCAGGAGCTTCGTGTTACACGCTCCATAGTCTTACAGAGTATGGACGTTACAGAGATGGGTCTGCAGTTGGCCGGGTCAGCTCGACTGCCCTTCTTGGCCACGGGCTGTACGCTAGCTTGCTTCCAAGCATTTGGCACATTTCCAGTCTCGTACGAAAGGCGGAATAGGGGAGTCAAGATCGGAGACAGCTCAGGCCCTGTGCGCCTTTCAAAGAACTATTGCTGGTCTTTTTCTGAACATCCGCAAGCGCTTCTGAGATCTTGGATTGCTTTCCTAGGTCGGGCAGTGTTATTAAATTTTCCACCAGTAGTGCTATTCGCCAAGGATTACAGTCTTCTGAAATGGCACTACTGGAATGTCTCAGTAAAGCTAGAGTTTGTCTTGTCAGTAACAGCAGCAGACTCCCCACCTTTTACATGGGAATTTATCGTAAAAACTTGACGTGGCATTTTGGAGTTGGTAGGGATTACTATAAGTTCTATACGTTCAGCTCTACCTGACCCGTGTGCCAGCCGTGGGGAGGACTGTCAATTCGTGATGTTTTAAGAAAGTGTCTTATGGTTATATATTTTTTAGCATAATTTCGAAGCTGCAACAGTTTGGAAAGCGCTCACGCATTAGAAAAGGAGGTGGATGACGCTGTTCGTACAGAGTTCCACCCCTTGGCGTTGTTTACGCTGCTTTAAAAATGCCAAATAGAATCAGAACTCCTTTCAGTCCACACAAGAATGGAAAATATTGTGTAACAAACAAATTGCTTTTTAACTATTAAAACTTTTCCAAAACAAAAGCTTGCAGTAAGCCACATAAAAAATAGAACAACAGAATTCAATCCGAAGAACCATGTATATTTCAACGTGCATGTATATGAAATAACTTTAAAATTATTCCGCACAGAATCAAAAGTTACGAACAAAATAAAAAGTCCGTCTGTGTTGCATATCATACGGTTGCAGAAGACTGTTTGTGTACAGTTTACTTATGCCGAGACCGAGACCGAGACCGATAGGTACCGATACTTTGTTCATAGTGGTATCAAGTTGCGAACTTCGCTTTGTCTACACAAAGTTGAGAATACGTGCATAAGTCATTCATTTGTAAATAATTTAAAAAAAAACAAGCCAGCCAAGTCTCAATAATTAAATTAAATAAGCCTGGACAATAAAAAACAATTGCATAATACAAATTAATTAATAATAAATATCAGTAGAAATCAATGTCAATAAAAGGAGAAAAATAAATAACAATATTAAAAAAATATGTCAATACAGTACATGTCAATGCACAAACTGATAAAAAAAACTTTTTACAAAAAAATACCACCGACTTCCAAATAAGAAAACTACAAAGTGAAAAATAACTTTATTTTTGGAAGTCGGTGTCTTTCGAAGGTCTGTACTTTTTTTGCGTTATGGACACCGACTTCCAAAAATAAAGTAATTTTTCACTTTGTAGTTTTCTTATTTGGAAGTCGGTGGCGGTGGTATTTTTTTGTAAAAAGTTTTTTTTTTCCACTTTTTAGTTGTACCTACCTAATAGGCAAGTTGTTTAGTAAGTTTCCTATAACGCCAGAATAGATTACCCGAATATCATGAAACTTGAACAAAACCGATCAAATGAGAGATC
The DNA here is from genome assembly GCA_948252205.1 of Orthosia incerta. NCBI lineage: Eukaryota > Metazoa > Arthropoda > Insecta > Lepidoptera > Noctuidae > Orthosia > Orthosia incerta. The sequence continues at coordinate 28,398,075 of OX411760.1, forward strand.
TGCTTACCCCTTAAGACCGTACTGGCGTAATGTTATGTTATGAAATGGTATAAACAATAAACAGACATGCGATTGCAGCAGTCCCGAGAGATTTGCCGTTATTTATTGAAGAGTTCTGTTGTATATCTTCGAAGTTCTTCATCAGATCTCCACCAAATCAAAATGAGATCAATTTCGGAACATATTCTTTAAAACAAAAAAATAATTTTCAAAATCGGTCCTCACTTGACGGAGATATCGGTGAACATACATAAAAAACATACAAGAAGTCGAACATAGAACCTCCTCCTTTTTCGCCAGTACGCTCTTAAAGGGTAAGCAGATCTCTCATTTGATCGGTTTTGTTTAAGTTTCATGATATTCGGGTAATCTATTCTGGTGTTATAGGAAACTTACTATACAACTTGCTTTTTAGGTAGGTACAACTAAAAAGTGAAAAATAAAAAAAACTCTTTTACAAAAAAATACTACCGACTTTCAAATAAGAAAACTACAAAGTGAAAAATAACTTTTATTTTTGGAAGTCGGTGTCTTTCGTAGGTACCATTTTTTTGCGTTATGGACACCGACTTCCAAAAATAAAAGTTATTTTTCACTTTGTAGTTTTCTTATTTGAAAGTCGGTAGTATTTTTTAGTTTTATCATTCTCTTATTTTAGAAGTTACAGAGGCGGACGCACGCTTTTTACCACTTTGGAAGTGTCTTTCGCGCAAACTATTCAGTTTAGAAAAAAAAAAAATGAAACCTCAATGTAATTTTTGAAGACCTATGCATAGATACCCCACACGTATCGGTTTGATGAAAAAAAAAATTTGAGTTTCAGTCCCAAGTATGGGAAACCCCATCTCTTCTTTTAATTAGACTTTTTACAATGGTTTTCAATCATCTTTATAGCCCTTTGCTAAGAATAGTTACAGCACTGATAACAACATTTGTGCCACATGTTAAATTTAGTCTTGTTTCTTGTTATACCTACTTTTTGTTTTTTTTACTTTTGTATAGATTCTTTTACCTATTGATTTGTGAATGTGTGAACATTGTAGGCCTTCTTGATTTCTAGATGCTTGTTATTTTTTTATCTCGTTTTTCTTTTGTTTTCTTTTGTTTATATAATATATATCTAATCTTTTTCTTAGTTGCTTACGACTTATTGTCGGGCCTACGTTGTTCCCCCATATCTGAGTACTAATGCTGTAACATGGAAATATTGAAAAACCAAACCATTTTTTAAAAGAGTAACCGTGGAGTTTCTTGCCGGTTCTTTTCAATAGGAAACCACCAACCCGAACCGTGCAACTTTTGTCGACGTTTTTTAAGTGCCCATGTAGGCCCATGAAAAATAAAAAAAATATATGATTTTGTTTTTTTTTTTTTATTATTGATAGGCTCGCGCTTGACCACTATCTCACCTGATGGTAAGTGATGATGTGGTCGACGATGTAGCGCGCTTACCTAGAAGAAACCTATTCACTCTTGACTTAAAGACTCCCAGGTTGTAGCTCTCAGGAAATACAGACTCCGGCAGGGAATTCCACTCCTTAGCTGTACGCATAATGAAAGTATTCCCAAAACGTTTGGTGCGTATGGGTGGAATGTCCACCATGTACCGATGACACATCGCTGTACGTCTTGTATTCCGATAATGGAAAGGGCTAGGAGGAATTAGTTCATGCAATTCCAACGCACACTCCCCGAAATGTAACCGATAAAAAACCGACAAACTGGCAACTTGGTGCCGATGTTCAAGGCTCTGGAGCCTAGACTTGACCAATATCTCATTGCCGATGAGCCTCTTGGCCCGCTTTTCGATCGACTCTAGTGCATCCAGCTGGTACTTGGCAGATCCGTCCCAGAGGTGAGAGCAGTACTCCATGCATGACCGAACTTGCGCCTGATACAAGTTGAGCAGCTGTTCTGGTGTGAAGTATCGTCTCACCTTTGCAAGGATCCCCAACTTTTTGGCAGCCAGTCGAGCTTTTGCCTCAATGAATGGACCAAAATTGAGGGTCGATGTCAACGTAACGCCAAGAAGCTCGAGATGGTCCGTTATCGGCACGGTTACACCGCGGAAAGTAGGAGCCGGGTGGAATTGGCTCCTTTTAGCGGAAAAAAGACACGCCTGGGTTTAAGCAGCATTAAACCTGACCAGATTGGCATCGCCCCATTCGGAGACTGCTTGCAAGGACAAGTTCAAGCGCTCCACCATGGCCTCCCGGAGAGACTGGATCTGAGGCCCGGTAGCACGCGCGTTGGACAAGTATCTCTCAGCAACAGTGCTGTCGTCTGCATACCCAAAAGTGCCGGGTTTTAGCAGATCATTTATGTGCAACAAGAACAATGTTGCTGAGAGTACCGACCCCTGAGGGACCCCGGCGTTGATATCCCGTTGGTCAGACGAGCGGCCATCAATAACCACTCGTATAGACCGGTCCCTCAGGAAGTCTGCGATCCAATCGCATAGACCACCGGGCAGACCGAATGACGGAAGCATACCAATAAGGCTCTCATGCCAGACCCTGTCAAAAGCCTTCGAGATGTCGAGGGAGACGGCAAGCGCTTCCCCGTGCCTCTCGATGGCTTCACTCAATATGTGAATGGCATACGCTAGAAGATCCCCAGTTGACCGATTTCGGCGGAAGCCATATTGGCGGTCACTGAGGATGTCGTTAGCTTCTAGGTATGCCAGGAGCTTGGAGTTGAGCACCCGTTCCATACTCTTACAGAGGATGGACGTAACTGAGATGGATCTATAGTTGGCCGGGTCAGCCCGACTGCCCTTCTTGGGCACAGGCTGAACGTTAGCTTGCTTCCAAGCATTCGGTACTTTTCCAGTCTCATATGAAAGGCGAAACAGGCGAGTCAGGATCGGAGACAGTTCAGGCGCACAAGTTCTTAGAACAATTGCCGGTACCCCGTCGGGGCCACTAGCCTTGTTCACGTCAAGATTCCGCAGTACCCTACGGACGTCTTTTTGATGGATGCGAATGTCCGACATACTCGTCTCGCATCCATCAGGAGAAGGAGGGGGTCGCGCGTTACCAGAATCCAGGCGAGAGGATTCCGCAAAAAGAGAGGCAAACAAGTTTGCTTTCTCCTCAGCGGAGTGGGCCAGCGTTCCGTCGGGTTTCAGCAGTGGTGGTAGTGAGGGCCGGCAGAAGTTCGATTCGACCGACTTAGCCAGGGACCAGAACGCTTTACTACCGGCTGGATAGGAAGCAAGTTTGGACCCAATACGGCTTATGTGGTCAAACCGAGCCCTTCGCAATACCCTCTTGCAGGACTTGACAGCCCTATTGAAGGCTCTCTTCCGCTGGCTAACGTCGCTAGCTTTGCGCGACCGAGCGTCGACCCAAGCCAGGTACGCCTCATGTTTCAGCGTGTTGGCACGATTGCACTTGGCGCCAAACCATGGCCGGTCAACGCTAGACATTGCTACGTCAGAGAACGGAATGAAGTACTCCATTCCCTGACGCAACACGTCCGTCACGGCGTCCGCGCACGACGAAGGATCAGCCGAAGAAAAGCAAATGGGCTGCCAAGGATAAGATGCGAAGAAAGAACGCATCCCATCCCAATCTGCTGACCTGTACCGCCAAACCCGCCGAGTGCCTCTTGGGCTGGGATCGGGAGGGGAGTAGACGGATACAGACTTCACCAGACAATGGTCGGAGCTACCCAAAGGTGAAGATACCGACACAGAGTAGCGGTCTGGATCTGTTGTCAGCAGAAGGTCCAAGCAATTGGCAGTGTGCGAATGAACATCCGGCACCCTTGTTGCTCCCTGGACCAGCTGGGCGAGATTTAACGCAAGCGCAAGCTTTCGCGTCTCTCGCCCAGCATGATCAGTGCACTGGTATGGGAAGAGCCACTCCTTGTGGTGGGCATTGATATCCCCCAGTATCACTAATTGGGCAGAAGGGTACCGCTGCTGTGCCATATCAGCCGCCTCACACAGATGTTCCGTGAGCCTGGTTGTCTCCTGATCTCCACTGTGCGATCGGTAGACACAGGCGTAGATAATTTTATCCAGGCCTGTGTCCACCAGTGCCCAGAGCACAGAAAATCTGGAGTCCTCAAGGTTTCGGAGACGCCGATAACAGATGTCGTCTCGGGCGTACATGCATACACCCGCGCGTGGTTTAAAATTGTGCTCCAGGGTAAACCCTGGGTATGATAAGTATGACACGTCTGACGGACATCCGATCTGCGTCTCCGAAAGGAAAAGAAGAGCTGGTCTATCAGTCTCCAGGTGGTGATGGACTGCTTCGAGATTAGAGTGCAGCCCTCTTATGTTGCTGAGGTGCACTTTGAGTGATAGGGAGTGCTGCCGCTGTACAGCTTTTCTTTTATTTTTTCTTTTCATTTGAGTGATAAAAGGTGAGGAGAAGGCAGTGAGATGAGGTTCCACGCTGGCAACCTACAGACACGCACTGATGGGAAGCTATCAATAGGGGACCGATCTGGAGACCGCGGGGACGCCCGAGCCCCCCCGGGAATGTCCATCGGGCCCTGTCTTCTGGTCGCCAACCAGCACGATGGTGCATTCCGGGATTTTTCGACTTGTAGGGATTCGTATGGGGTTCTCTCCTACGGACGAGGGTGACTCAGCCCCCCTTTGATGTTATGTTATGAAATAGTATAAACAATAAACAGACATGCGATTGCAGCAATCCTGAGAGATTTGCCGTTATTTATTGAAGAGTTCTGTTGTATATCTTCGAAGTTCTACATCAGATCTTCACCAAATTAAAATGTGACCAATTTCGGAATATGTTCTTTCAAACAAAAAAAGATTTTTTTCAAAGTCGGTCCACAATTGACGGAGATATCGGTGAACATACTATTATAATCACGCCAGTAAGCTCGAAAGGGGTACGCAGATCTCTCATTTCACTGGTTATGATCAAGTTTCATGTTATTCGGGTAATCTATTTTGGCGTTATAGGTACTTACTAAACAACTTGCCTATTAGGTAGGTACAACTAAAAAGAGAAAAATAAAAAACTTATTTGCAAAAAAATACTACCGACTTCCAAATAAAAAACTACAAAGTGAAAATATCTTTATTTTTGGAAGTCGGTGTCTATATCGCAAAAAATAGGCACCTACGTAAGACACCGACTTAAAAAAATAAAGTTATTTTTCACTTTGTAGTTTTTGATTTGGAAGTCGGTAGTATTTTTTTGCAAAAATGATTTTTCACTTTGTAGTTTTCTTATTGTGCTGCGTTTGATAAATATAAATAGGGAATAGAATTGCGTAATCGTGTAATTTAATGAGAAAAACCACCAGCCTTTTGTGTGAAAACTCCTTAAGAATGAATAAAAGCAATTAAAATTAGGCCTTGACAAAGCTTTTCTAGTACGCTGTAAATTATAGGCCTCCTGTTAATACCCTAGCCTTCGCATTGTGGCATTCACTACGTCTGACAAAGAATTTCTTGATAATTAAGTTTTAATGTCGGTTTTCTGTAACAAGATACTTCAACGAATGCCAAAAAAATGACACTGTTGGATTTTGGCGCTGAATGCAGCGTTGTAATAGTTATTTGTGTTACAAGGGGACAAAGTAATATTTTGTTCTTCCAGGCCGTTATTTTGAATTCAGAGCTAAGCGAAGGATTCTAACGTAGAATCCTGAGCTTAGCGAGAACAAAATATTTACTCGTAGACACACTATTTTTCATCACTACCTAAGAGAAAAATTGTAGTTCTAAAAACTAAAAAACACGCTTTATTGGTAAGGATAATGGGACAAACTGTTTAAATTATTGCATTGTCATCGGTCCTTGATAAGTGTGCAAAGTTTCAAATCAATCCAACGTATTGAAGTGGGTGAAAATCACGTTCAAAGATTCCGTTACATTGATACATTGATACATAGATACATACATACCAAGCTAATAAAAGCGTGTTAAAAAAAATAAAAAGCTACAAATGCGTTCGACCTATTTGGTTAACTTCTCATACTTATCAACAAAGAGTAATAATACTAACTCCTTACTAACCAATCACAAAAATGAGTTTATCACCATAGAGAATTGAATGTTAGTGATTTTTTTTTACATTAAACCTTCACGCGAGCGCCTCCAACCCAACTATGCAAATCTATCAGAAGCACGAAGCGGACCAATCAAAAGAGAGAAAGCTCAAACTCCTACGGGCGCAAAATTGGATTTGGCTCCCGCTATCCTCTATAGACAATTGTCGTTTTTCGAATAGGTGTGATGAAAATCTAATAGCGCGCCTTTATTTAGATATCCGTTTAGGTGTCACCTACTGTTAGTGAAAACGGACATTACGCCCAGTTTATAAAACGAAATGATTAGAAATTTGCCGACTATGACTTTGGTCTACTAGCCGATTAGTCGGTTGTAAAGACGCCTACTAGTCGGCCAAGCCGATCACGGTTTTGGGGATATTCGGCAATTTCAGTTAAGCGTCACGGAAATTGCCGAATACGAAACGAAGCGTCGTTTACAGCTGATTCGCGTGCAAGTCGCAACCGCCGCGCCGCCTGTGAGCGTGTCATTTACTTCGCGTTGTTTCTTGACTTTGCACGGGTCAAAATGGTGTTTTGTGTAAATAATAAAGACAATACTGTTATTGTTCATTATAGTGAAAGAGCTCAATTAAAATTTATTCGTATCAAAAATGTCTACGGTACAGATTTTTTTGACCAATTCAACAATGATTCCCGTAAAGTCAAGTGTAATCAGTGCCAAATGATAGTTTCTCGTGGTGGGTAGGGAAAACAGCAAATACTACAGAAGCCGGATAGTCGGCTTTACCCGTCCCTAGAAATGATCATAGTCACGTCCCTAGAAGTTGCCGTGAATGGTTGTATGAATTTCAAACAGCAGAATTTATCAACAGCTGGTCGCATCTCTTGCGTTTAATATGTGACCGTAAACCGGGACGAAGTCTACTGAAGAACAAGTTAAGTACCCGTAAGCAGGACTACAATAAACATGGACATCAACAGACCCGAATAAATCAGACTGGAACGTTTACGAGCGCCACAGTAATTATTAACTTAAGTGCCTCTAACAGATGGTGATTTATAGCAATCTAGTCAGATGTTTCTTTGTAAAACTTTGTAATTTACTTAAGAGTTTTTGCTTTCGCTGGATTTAAGGTAAAACACTCTTCAGTATTTGGTAAAGCAAGCCCAATTGGTAGAAAAGACAATCCATGATGGAACAACATGGCGCAGGAAAATGGAGTCCTAACCCCAAATAATGAGATCAGGTTAGAAGAAGTAAAAGATTAGAAAAAAACGAGCCTAGACCATCTGTATAAATAAACATTTACGTTTCCACTGATGGGAAATAGACCAACCGATTGACCTTCAAAGTCAAAGTTCGCAAACACATTCGTAAGAAGTTTGCAGCAGTATCGGCACAGCGCTAATTTTTTCCCTATTGTCTATCTCAACTAATAGTTAAGTAGTACCTGTATTTAGTTTATTTGTTTTAGTATTTATTGTATAATTAAATTTTATTTATTTATAGCTTATATTTAGGCTTTGTATTCAAATCCATTTTACTATCGTAATTGCACCTACCACTATTTATATCTCCATCACCCAAAGGTTGACTGGTAGAAAATGCCTAGGGCATTAAGTCCGCCTCTGTACGTTTATGTGCTTAAAGTGTTAAATAAATAAATAAATAAACACAAACCAATCAAATCTAATCAATAGTTATTTATGCTTCAAGTGCGGAAGGTAGGGGGTCTTACGTACGTGTATCATATTATAACATTTTACTTAAAAAAAATTCTAAACTTTTCTCAAATAATAAAAACTATATGCGGCGGGCTGACTTGGAGATAAAAATTAAAAAAATTCAGGAAAGTAAAAAGCACTAGTAAAAAAAGTGACACTATCCGCACAGTTTGGCTGCTTGGAAAACGCTCTTTTCGAGGACATCGGTTCAAGTTACATGATATTTGGGTAATCTATTCTGGCGTTATAGGAAACTAACTAAACAACTTGCCTATTAGGTAGGTACAACTAAAAAGTGAAAAATAAAAAAACTTTTTTACAAAAAAATACTACCGACTTCCAAATAAGAAAACTACAAAGTGAAAAATAACTTTATTTTTGGAAGTCGGTGTCCATAACGCAAAAAAAAATGGTACATACGAAAGACACCGACTTCCAAAAATAAAGTTATTTTTCACTTTGTAGTTTTCTTATTTGGAAGTCGGTAGTATTTTTTTGTAAAAAAGTTTTTTACTCTAGATTTTGATTTTGATCAATAAATTAATTTTAAATAAGTATTCTTTAAATATGTTTGGCAGAATGAATATTTTGCTCGTGCCTTTTTGCGTTACGACGTGACAGCTTTTATTAGTTAATCTGTGGATATGCTGAGCGCCTTTGAATAAGCGCCATTTTATTAATTTCTTGCTTGGTTCAGATATATTTTTTTATTTCCTCGCACAATGCATAGTAAAATGTTGTATGATACACGTGCGTAAGATGATTTCCGACTCGTCTCGATTTATCCACTCACTCGCTTCGCTCGCTCGTGAATAAAAATAGCACTCATCGGAAATCACATACTTCCCGCACTTGTAGCATAAATAACTATTTTAAACTTGGTCAGCGGTAGGTCTTGAAAACTATTAGGTAAATGATTGTAAATAATAATCGACATGCAGTATACATTTTTGTTAAATAATTCTAGTTTTATTGATGGCATCCGAAGTCTATGTTATATAGATGCACAATTTGGCATTTTATATAGAACTCGAACGGCGAACTTAACGTGCTCTCAGGTGCCGAAAACATTATGCGGCCCCATATTGCGTCCACTGCAGAGACCCACTCAAATTACGAACGTATGATTGCAAATCCAGTACCAATTCGAAATGCTTTGTACTGACGAAATTACATGATTCACTTTTGCCGTTCAATTTGAATGAAGCAACCAAATTGATCGTATTAACGTGAACGTGAATCATTCAATGTGGGACTTATTTTTCATTTTTACGCCTTTCAATCAATGAGGTTTAAAAATGTAAGATCATACATGTGATGGCGGCACTGTTTTAAGGTTACTTACTGTAATTAAGTTTTCATTGTAATGTTTCTATTTGTGTTTAGTTTGGACTATTTTAACACGCTTTTATTAGCTTGGTATGTATCTCTGTATCAATGTAACGGAATATTTGAACGTGATTTTCACCCCCTTCAAAACGTGGGATTGATTTGAAACTTTGAACACTTATCAAGGACCGATGACAATTCAATAATTTGGTCAAAGTCAAAGCCAAAGTCAAAGTCAAATATGTTTATTCAACTTGGTTCAAATTTACAAGTAATGAAAGTTGATTCTACCGTGCGCGTTTAAATAGTTTGTCCCATTAGCCTTACCAAGATCTTCAGGATTAGCGACTTTTTAGTTCAATTTACCATTAAAGCGTGTTTTTTAGTTTTAAGAACTACAATTTATTATTATGTGACCTTTAAACATGAGGAAAGGAAAATAAAAGGGTCTACCATAGGTAAAAGGAAAGATACAGTGTAAATTACTGGCCTTCTAATTTTATCCTTGCAGACTTTTCTACCATTATTTACTTCTATTCACGCATTTGCGAAATAAATGGCACTTCGTATTTATATGTACCAATAAAAGACGTGAAAGTTTAAAAAAATGTGGATAATGATTAGACTAATGATAGTAGCGACATTTGAAATATGTATGTTGCGGTTTAAGCCCCCTTCGGTTGAATTTCTCATCAGCCTACTAATATAGTAAGTTTTGCAAGAGTTAAAACCTCTTTTCTGAAAGACAGTACAGAATGCTATTGCTAGTAGTCTGGTCAGAAATTCTTTGTTCAAATATTTTTCTTTCAGTTCCAGCCTGTCCTGTCCACTTTTTTTAAAATTGTATATCACTGTCCCCGATAGCGCATTGTCCGTGGTACCGTCGAACGCAGCCATTGTTTTAACGTGCGCTTCCCGCCGTTTGTCTTGATTGTACCCAAGAATAGTGGCCGCTACAATGTGCTTTTATCTGTCATTGTACGTGCTATTACTTTGATATTTTTATTGTGCTGTGTTTTAGTTTTATAGATGTGTTATTTATTTATATAAACTTTATTGTACACCAAGACAAAAACAATATTACATATGGAAACCTTAAAATTAAAACAAACATACAACAGGCGGCCTTATCGCGTTCTGCGATCTCTTCCAGGTAACCCAGAATGGAGAGAGATAGCTTGGACACGACATGGGGTTGCATTTGGTGCAGAAATGTGTGGAGTTGTCTTGCGGTTGCGTCACACTGTTGCCTTCGTCTTTGTTAGGTGTAATTAATATTGACCATTGATTATAAGATCTAATTTGAAGTTTACCAGGTCATATTTGAAGTTTAATTTATTGTTGGGTTACCATGAACCATGTTCAGTGCAATGTTTGTTGTAAAAACTGTATTTAAGGCTTGCTTATGCCTATTTGATTTAAACACGCTCGCTTATTTCACATATGGCTAGTTTATAGCAAGATTGTGTTAGTAAGCTAGCATGCTAGCCTCTCTGGCTTCGTGTAAACAGAACTGTCCTCATTTTTGTCAGTCAGGCAAATAAGCAAAGATATAATTGCTGGGTATCCTTTTCTTTTTGTTTCCGAGGGGAAACCTTCAAAGGACTTTTCGGGAAAAGACCAGGGGTTTTTACCTCACTAGAACTACCCCGGTGGTTACCATCAGCCCGTTACCTCTTGAAATACCACTCCGGAATCCCCTCTGTGCAACGCCTGTTAGGGCACGTCCCTAAAAAGACGGAGAAGCGTCTCCCCTGAGCCTCGCTTTGCACGGCAACACGTGATCACTGTATCACCGTCATTCCTGGAGTCAGTTGTTGGGTGGACAGAGTCCCCAGTCTGAGTGCCCGCGACACCGAAACCCCGCCTGCCTATGATGCAAGCGGGGTTTCGGCGTTTTAGGCATCGAGGCGGTTGCCTCCCTGACACCTTTTGCTTGGTATCCTAGCTTCAAAACCTAGTCTCATGTCTTGTTAGTAAAGGGTCCCTAGCCTCCTTGACTCTCGTCTAGGAGACTACGGACATATTACTTAGGCAAAAATCGTAATCTGATAAGTTACGAAAAGAAGTATATTAGTTATTATTTAGCTCAACAAAAAGTAAGAGAATAACGGACACTCAAGAAAAGAAGCCTATTTTATTTATTCCCAAAAAGTATTAACACGGCACGAACAGATTACAACGTTTACAAGTAAACACAGATCATCGATTCTGTTCATCTCCTGGATAAAGATCACAGCCTCCGATCAACTTCCCCATTTCACACAATTACGTATTCTGAAGACGACCTTCTCCCTATTGACTTGTAACAGGGTATTCAATATTTATCCCCCATCTTCTTCTTAGTCGAACGTGTGAAAGAGAGCGGATGAGATTATGTAAAGGACCCTTGCAACTTGAAGTAAGGATTTGGATGTATTTTATTTTATTTGACGTACAATTGTTTATGTCAGTAGCTTTGTATACAGACTGGTGTTTACTGTAGTACAAGCTTTTATTTATTTTTCTTTCACCTGTCCGGTGTCTGTAATAAAATCTTGCAAGTTAAATTGGACCCACTTCCCAGTGTCTGATTGAGCTGAAATTTTGCACATTATGTTATTATTTTATATAAAAACTTGTTTAAAAAAAACAATTTTTAATATAAAATCTTGTTTATGATTGTTTACGGTGCACGCGACGTGCGTGTTTCGAAATTGTCCGATTATACCTTTGTAGTCAGGGGGCCAGATACCTAGATGATCACTTGGTGAAACTGCTCGATTGTTTTAGGTCTAGCATCAACATATGCCGCAGATTGATTTCTTCTGGTTATTTACTTTATCTCGACCTAGTACACGACGTTGTCGTCATAAGGCATATGGAGTCAGCTTTCATTGTAAGATGTGTACTTGGTGAAACTGATACGTGATTGTTTTAGGTGTAACATCAGCAGTTTTTTTTGTTTATTTCTGGTTTCTTGTTGCTGGACTTTACTTGTTTATTTGCCTCTTGCTTTAGCGTATAAGGTGAGCTAAAAAGAATTAACAACAGTTCTATTGAAGTATATCAGCGGCTGTATAATGTGACCTTGAACTAAGTTTTGGTCTCTGAAACGATTGGTGTGATAAATTCATATATCAACCCTTTTAGCACTTATTTCACAGCTAACAGCTACAGCGGGTGTATGATGTAACTTAAGATAAAGTCATGGCCTCAACGACTGTATTTCTTTTATTTATTCAAATAAGGCAGCCAACAATCTATTTGCAATGACATTATGTAGACAGAAATTTAATAGATAATCCTGTGCAAACAGGTCAATTATAGGAATGCTAAACACTCACAAATTAGGACTACGAAATAGTTATTTTACAAAAAAATAAGATACAATATTAACATTAGAATTAGATCACAATTGTATTAATAAACTAGAATTGAATCAAGATTAAAATAAAATTTAACTAAAAATAAATAATAAAAATGATTACCGGCCAAGTGCGAGTTGGACTCGCGCACGCAGGGTTCCGTACCATCATCGCAAAAAACGGCAAACAAATCACGTTTGTTGTATGGGAGCTCCAGTTAAATATTATTTTTATTCTGTTTTAGTATTTGTAGCTAAAGCGGCAACAGAAATACATCATCTGTGAAAATTTCAACTGTCTAGCTATCACGGTTCATGAGATACAGCCTGTTGACAGACGGACAGATAGACAGACAGACAGACAGATCGCCGAGTCTTAGTAATAGGTTCCCGTTTTTACCCTTTGGGTACGACACCCTAAAAAAGTATTATTATGTCACAAATAAAATATAATAACCACAATGCAAATTAAAAAAAAATCAACAAAACAGATAAAGTGATAAAAATAAAACATTCTAATTAAGTTAAATTACAAATAAAACTCTGATGAGCCAAATAAAAAAACAAAATAATCACCACGTTATAAACTATTGAAAAAAATGTCCAATAAGAGAATGTTCACATGTTTGAGCCGGCAATTTAGGTCTACTAATTTAGGACTACGAATCAATCAATTTCTTTAGAACTATTGCCAAGATACATTCATAATTTACATTTTTTTTAGTACTTATAAACTTAAAATAATATGCAAAAGAGCACTGCAACCGTGCCAACACGTAAATTCCCGTTTATTTGCATCCGGAGCAGCGAACTTAGATCTTTACAGCAGTTTTACACAGCTATTAACGCCCCTCTGTCCCGCCTGGCTGCGGCTGACGACCGCGAAAACAGGACTTTGGTAGGTCTTGTAGGAAACTGCAGAAGTGCTACTACTTTTAACAAAGTTATTTATGGATAATGAAGATTGCATACCTATGTTTTCGGAGACGGGCTGATAACCAGTATTCACTGTGCAATCAAAATTAATAATAATAGTAAATTGCATTATTTTTTACAAAACAAGCGAAATCCTGACCCCTGAGCTAGGTAACAGTACCTGTGTTTCCGGGGCTAGTGAACTCTTCCGTTACGTTTCAAATACATAATTAACAATAGATCAATTCAATTGACTAAAACAGAAAAAAAAACAAAATAAGCTATCTAATAAATATACGATTTACAATTTAAATTATTCATTAAACAATAAAAATGAATTTTCCTTCCATATGGCAGGATGAGAAATTCAACAATAATTATTATTAAAGTGGTTTATTTTAATAATAATTATTGTGAGACTTCAGATCAGTTTTGAAGATTTATATTTTTTTAGATTTGAAATTTGAATTTCTATTGTATCTGTAATAACGCCGGATGAAGCATTCTTTAAAAGGGATCCACACACTCACAAACTTTGACCTTTATAATAATTAATAGTGTGATGATCCTCGTACTGGAACGCCTTGCAGCAATTTAACCAATGAAGCACAAACTTAAAAGAAACAACTATAAGTCCAGGTTTTCTCTTGTGTTTCTCAGAGTAAATCTTCTGTCCTTGCCTTAATTTTTAGGGTTCCGTTCCAAAAAACGGAACCCTTATGGATTCGTCATGTCTGTCTGTCAGTCCGTCCGTATGTCACAGCCACTTTTTCCCGAAACTACAGGAACTATGCTGTTGAAACTTGGCATGTAGATGTATTCTGTGAACCGCATTAAGATTTTCTACAAAAAAATACCACCGAATTCCAAATAAGAACGTACTGGCGTGATGTTATGTTATGAAATGGTATAAACAATAAACAGACATGCGATTGCAACAGTCCCGAGAGATTTGCCGTTATTTATTGAAGAGTTCTGTTGAATATCTTCGAAGTTCTTCATCAGATCTATACTAAATTAAAATGGGACCAATTTCGGAACAAACTCTTTCAAACAAAAAAAATATTTTCAAAATCGGTCCACAATTGACGGAGATATCGGTGAACATACATTAAAAAAAAAACATTCAAGAAGTCAAACATAGAACCTCCTCCTTTTTCGAAAGTCGGTTAAAAAACGAGATAAAAAGTTAACAAGCATCTAAAAATCAAGAAGGCCTACAATGTTCACACATTCACAAATCAATAGGTAAAAGAATCTATACAAAAGTAAAAAAAAACAAAATGTATAACAAGAAACAAGACTAAATTTAACATGTGGCACAAATGTTGTTATCAGTGCTGTAAATATTCTTAGCAAAGGGCTATAAAGATGATTGAAAACCATTGTAAAAAGTCTAATTAAAAGAAGAGATGGGGTTTCCCATACTTGGGACTGAAACTCAAATATTTTTTTTCATCAAACCGATAAGTGCGTGGTATCTATGGATATGTCTGCAAAAATGATATTGAGGTTTCTAATATATTTTTTTTCTAAACTGAATAGTTTGCGCGAGAAACACTTCCAAAGTGGTAAAATGTGTGTCCCCACCCTGTAACTTCTAAAATAAGAGAATGATAAAACTAAAAAAATATATGATGTACATTACCATGTAAACTTCCACCGAAAATTGGTTTGAACGAGATCGAGTAAGTAGTTTTTTTTAATACGTCATAAATCGTAAACCGCAATTTACCAAGTATGGAACCCTTCGTGCGCGAGTCCGACTCGCACTTGGCCGGTTTTTGTGTTATCCTAAAAGGAGCTTCACACCGGATTGGATATTTGCAAGGCCATTAAACTTTTTGATAGTTTAAAAAATATTGCATTTTTATTGGAGCGTACGTTTTTATGTATCCTTCAGATTGGTGGGTAAGTGTTGGATTTCGTGCCTTTATGTCACTCCAAATGGCTGTTTTCTTCGTAAAGTGACATATAAAGTTTATTTTATTAAACATAACTAAAAGCTTCACAGTGTTTTCTTTGTTTGGAGAGAATATTATTTTACTTATTAAACCATTGAGTTTAGTTTGTGCTTTGAAATATTGGTGGGTGTTGAGCTCAACTTTAAGATTTTTGTACGGTTTTATAGCAATCATTTTTTTATGTCAAATGGACACAAATGTTGAAAGAATAGCTAGCGTTTATCAGCGAAAGCTCTCTGATAAAAAAATATATACGACCGAAAATTTCTAGCTTCAGCTTCTGTATTATTTCAAAAAAACTTCTTTTTTTTTAAGTTGCTTAAAAAAGTACTTCAGCTTCTGTATTATTTAAAAAAAAACTTTTATTTTTTTGAAGTTGATTAAAAAAGTATAAGCCTCTTATAATCTTCCATTGTGAACTTTAATTTAAAAAAAAAGATTCAACAACAGCACCCATAGAATTGTACTAGAATTAACGCACATGGAATTTAGAATGAATACCTCTTTATCTTTAAAACTCTTTGTAAAACATTCCTCTGTTCATTCAGCCAGGGGTAAACCATTAAGATGACGTAACTAACCTCCTTTGTGACCGTGATAGAACATGGCGCGAAATAAAACGAACGCGGTTAACTGATAACATAGTGCACTGGCTAGAAGGAAAGATTGTGTCAAATGGAATTAAACTTATATTCTTTGGAATGGTCGTGTAGAAATACTAACGTTCTGGTGGATATTTTTATTGAAGAAGACTGCTTTGTGGTGGGCTTTTCATTAAATTTTAAAAGTCCGTGATATTCCACGCCATCGTGAATTCGGTTTCTTATGTTGAGTATATAGAGGTTTTAGGATCAATCAATTAAGAAATACCGGCGATATGTAGTTTAAAAAAAACATTTGTAAAAAATATCTGGCAAAATCTACTAAGGATAAATTGTTCAATACTCAGGGAAATTATTAAAAGTCATTTGTAAATTTTATTTTAAATGATAGTTTTACATAAATTTGGCAAACATTATTGTAATATACAACAAAAATTATTAATCCTACAAATATAATTTAAAAAATATGTGAAATTTTGACTCATTCACGCAAGAAAAACTGAACGGATTTTGATGAATCTTCAAAATACGTCCGACTAACACATAGGCTATAGTTTATAAAAATGCTAAGCTAGTATATTAATACCTGAAGAATAAATAAAGCTATTTGACATATTTTCTATACAGAAGCTGTCAAACTGCCACTTTTATTCCTCAGGTAAAAGTTATATGACTATTGAAAAATCGGCCCAAAAGTTATAGAAAACCAACAGTAAAGGTCTCAAAATTCAATAACTTTATCCTTATTGCGTAGATGGATAAAACGCTGATACAGTTAACAAGGTACTAGGGAAGTTACGGAAGATCGACTCCGACTCCGATAAGTCGGAACATCCGATTGATATTACACATTCGAAAATTGTTATTTCGGCTCCGACACTTTAAATCGTAGGTTTTAATCGGAGGTCGAAGCGCACGGATAGCGGCCTGTGGTTCGCGCCCAGACGAACAGGTTTATGTTGCATGTTTTTTTAATTTGTTGACTGAATAATGTTTGTACTATTTTATTTTTTTAGGCCTGCCTTTAACACATTGTTCTTCTGCCACAACCTCCGACTTTGATTCCTATTCCGATTAAAACTCCGAAAAACCAAAAAAAAACGATTTCGACTTCCGTTCCGATAAACCACCTTCCTAACATCCCTACTCCATCCATTTTAATCATTAGAAATACATCATCTTCCTGCCCTTGGCCCATATTTTTGTTGTTCGGCGCAAAACGTTTTCTTTTTCCATTTGCCTGAAACTACGAGTAGCATGTGTATGTATTAGTTTAAATATTAGCAAGTCTGCTTACAGAGTCTTTTCCCAACTATGCTGGGGTCAACATCCAGCCTAACCGGATGGAGCTGAGAACCAGTATTTCTGTCTGACCTCCACAATCCTTACTCTAGGTATAGAATTATAGATAGTTCAAGCCATCTGTAAGTGCGGCGCCATGTGTGCGTGCGTTTGTACTCGTTTCTTATACATTATGCATTTGTTTGGCAGTGAGTGACGCGGCAGGCGTCGTCCAAGCAAACAACCACACACACATGCTTACCCACACATAGCATCGCGCGCAAAGATGAGTTGAACTATCTGTAACACGGTCCTCCCCCTAGGCAAGACTGGTGTTATTTTTTTTGGCTTGTTACGACTATCAAAGATCTACGAGGAATCTATGTATGTAATGATGTTTGAAGATGGTCACCCATCTACAAACCACCTTGGTAAGCGTTGCTTTAGCTCGAAGATTGAACGGTGCAGCTGTAGCCATGAGCTCTTTATTAATTAAATGTGAGTCATTTCTGTGTAATTCAATTATAGTTCAAAGCCTTTAAAGTACCTACTGTTTTCTAACCGACATATATCGCAATTCCCCGTAACGTTAACTAGAATGCACTCAGCAGAATTGAGTTAGAGCTGCTAATGTAACGAGTGCAGCCCTTACTGGAACAATGAGAAAGTATTGTAAGTTGCCGTCCTATTACGAGTAGTAACTTGGTAAGTTGCTCGCTTGCTAAAAAAATACAGTTTCATTGTCCTGGGATAGCATGAGAGTAAAGTTGTGATATTTATGTTCACATTCACAATGGTGCCTTTTATAATGCAGTGAAGCCACACATTGACATTCCATAAATCCCAGTGACATTTCATAAATCTGTGTTATGCAAACAAATGCATCGATTTTCTTTGCTTTTGGTTTTGGTCCATCGCATATGCGTCTTAGCAACGTTGATACACGCTTACGCTGCGTAACGCTATAAATAACGTACACACACAAGTCAATAGAGCAGCGTCTACGCGGCATCGCGCTCGTGCTGGTCATAATTATAGTCTCTGCGAAAACATAGTTAGTGTTCGGTAGGTGCCCCAAGACTCCCAAGTAATAACAGGTAACAGAAAAGTACCAATGGGTTCCGACAGCGATCAAGTCTGATGTGATCAAGTTTTACAACAAGGAATGAGCCTGTAGTTATTTGTAAGTCTTTTAAAAGCCTGCTTGGTGAAATTCACAAATCAATTTCCAACGAACCAAAGAGGAACTTGTATATTTGAAAAATATCATTCGTACTTGTATAAAGCAATGAAAAAATATTCCAACAAAAATAATGGTCCTTATTTCTTTTCAGCTCTGTAAAAAGTATAAAGTGACGTAATGAACCTCTTTCGTCATCACGGTGCGCGGCGTGCAGCGTGGGCAGGTAATTTGGCACAGCACTAGCTGTGTTGCCAGCAATATGGGCCAAAGTGCACTGTTTTGGAGAAGTCAAGAAATAAAAATGTTTTTAATTCACTGAAAACAGCGAACAAAAAGCACTTTTACTCACTGTTTTGGTGTTTGAATTTAGAACACACCAATATAGCATTGCGGGCTAGGTCAATCAGCGTTAAGTTTGGTTAAATCTTATTTGAATGATAGACAGCAATTAGTTCAAATAAACGGTGTGAATTCGTCCGGGTTAAACGTTAAAATGGGGGTACAATTTTAGGTCCTTTCTTATTTTTAGTATACATAAACGATTTACCCCGTTTATTGGAAAACAAACTTAACATGGTGTTATTTGCTGATGACACATCTTTAATTTTTAAAATAAATAGATTTACTTGTCAGGTTGACGACGTAAATAACGCGCTACGGCAGGTTCAGGATTGGTTCACTCCCAATAATTTAGTTTTAAATGGTAAAAAAACCAAGTGCGTAAAATTTTCCTTGGCGAATGTCAAAAGTACTGATTGTGACATTATGTTAAACAAGGAGAAGCTAGAATTCGTCGATAAAAAGGTTTTCCTGGGGATCACGCTGGACTCAAGGTTGCAATGGGGTCCTCATTTGGTATCTCCCTGGCGGGGCGGCTGAGTTCGGCGGCTTATGCTGTTGGAAAGATTC
This sequence comes from Orthosia incerta, assembly GCA_948252205.1. Taxonomy (NCBI): domain Eukaryota; kingdom Metazoa; phylum Arthropoda; class Insecta; order Lepidoptera; family Noctuidae; genus Orthosia; species Orthosia incerta. The sequence continues at coordinate 28,417,332 of OX411760.1, forward strand.
GTCGGTTAACGGATGTGGATACCGCCAGACTAGTCTATTTTAGTTATTTTCATAGTTTAATGTCTTACGGTATCTTACTATGGGGAAGGGCTGCAGACATTGATTCAATTTTTATTCTGCAAAAACGAGCCATCAGAGTGATATAAAATCTTCGCCGGCGCGATTCTCTAAGGGAACTGTTTAAGGACATTAAAATCATGACGGTTCCTTGTCAATATATTTATGAAAACATCATGTACGTGAGAAAGAATTTACATCTTTTTAGTAAAAACGGCGACAGACATAATTATGTTACTAGAAATAGGGACCAATTAGTTCAACCAGGTTTCAGACTGGCTAAAGTAGCCTCATCTTTCATGGGGCACTGTATAAAATGTTACAATAAAATTCCTCCCCACATTCTTGAACTGAATGAGACGAAATTTAAAACTTGTATAAAACGCACACTATGCAGGCTGGCATATTATAAGTTGGGGGATTACATCACTGATAAAAATGCTTGGCTAAATGTTAGTCCTGCCCCACAGCCACTAGGGCGCAAAAACAAGTGATATGCAGAACATTATTGTTTTGAATTATTGTTGGACCTTCTGAAGACTGTATAAATATATTTGTATTGTATAAACTCAATTTCATTCATCAAGGTATGTACTGATGTACCAAAATATTGTATTTTTTTTATTTTTTTTAATAAGTGTAAGTATGGAGTTTCTTGTGCATTCTTCTCCATTACAAGCTACTTTCCGAATGCACGGTAGAATCAACTATTATTATTTGTAAAATGTAACGTTCAAAAATGCCGCTTGGTGGCCTACTTGAAATAAAATATCTTTGTCTTTGTCTTTGATATATATTCGACGTCCATCTCAATGCTATACAACCTCCTTGCGCATAAAATACTCGATACAAACTCCTTGTGCAAAGAATATTCGACTTTCAAACTTCTTCATCGGTTTAATTTTCAGTTTGTTAATATTTAGGATTTTAATAATGATTTTCATGATTTTGATTTTAGTCTTGGAGGTTTAGTGAATACTTATTTGGATTGTAATTCTAATATTAATGGCATTGGTGTTTAATTAATTATAATTATGTAACGGGTGGTCACTGGCCCCTGAAACACCTAGCTCAGCTTCAATTAAAAAAAAAATATCGAGGGCCATGAATCACTCGCGTCGCTCAGGATTCTAACACTTGAATCACTCGCTATGCTCGTGATTCAATCATCATGAATCAATCCCTACGGTCGTGATTCAGTTGATAGAATCCTTTACTTGTTCGTGATTCATCTATGGCCCTCGCTTTAAAACCGTCCTTTATTCACTAGTTGCATAATATACTATTACGTTACCGTAAAACTCATGACCGTGCCATTATCTCTATGCTATCTAGACTGTACGCCTTTTTATTCTGACCACATAAGTTAACTCCCAAAAGTCAGGCGATTCCGCTTCGCTCCCAGGCAACCCAGTGGAAACCGAGTGCACTGTTTCACCGTTATATAGGTCGGCGTGGGTCGCCTTACTAATTCTGCTGTTTTAAATTCGGAACACGATTAGAACGAGTTTTAAAATTCATTTTTGATTTTCTTTTTCGTTTTTTGAATTGGTGGATAATGGCGTTTGAAGATCCATTTTTATTAAGACGGATGATTTTTTTGCTGTAATTTTTAGTCTCTTATTACGTTAAATTTTTGAAGTTGGACTTTTACTAAAATTTCTATGACACTGTTAAATTGGAAAGTGGTAAATTGTTTGTTTATTTGTAGTAGTTTCACTGATGGAAAGGTTAACTATCACAGTGGCATAAGTTCTATAGATTTTACCATCCCATAAATTGTACAGTTCCTGTGGGATATGCCACGAGAGAGAAGCCACCAAAAAAGGCTAGTTTTTGACATATACGAACGCCTTGTTATCAGAAATGAAGTCGTCGCATATTCATTATATCATCAGATGAGATAGTGGTCAGCGTATAGAATACTAAAAATAAAAATAAAACACCAGACGTCACAACAATATTTAGTTCTCTTTAAGGATAGGTAAATGAAAGCACAATATAACTTTATGACATACTCAAATAATACAATATCTCTCACCCGACCACTTTACTTACCAATAAAACTCTTTGTCGCAGTTGAATTCGCATCAAAGACAGAACTTTGACAATAAAAGGCTGAATTAGTTCAGTTATTAAACATAAAGGGGAGAACTTTTCAAGTTGTAATTATTTTTAATTATAGAAGCGCTGACTGACAGCTGACGTAAAACATACTGACATAAAAATGAAGGAATAAGAAACTTTTTTTTATTTGACACATTTTGGTAATCTATTCTCGTCACTTTGAAGTAAAAAATCTTACATTTTTAAAAGAAATGAATAGGTTAGAAATGGCTAGAGTTATGGAGCGGCAGAAAAGTAACAATTCTCTTAGATCGGTTTTTGAATTAAGCTTAGTTACAATCTACTTTAACCAGAGGACTTGCCAAAGTTTGGCACTTTAGTAAGTTTTGATACATTCTTAAATCCAATTTAAATTAATTGAACTATTAAACAAGAAAGATTGTTGAAACCCTTATGTGCTTCTAAAGGACATTAAAATGAAATGTAACGCTAACTATAAGCTGAAACAGCCCATAATGTACATTTTATTAGCCATCTAATCACAATACAGATACATTTCAAACTTATCTGACTCATTTTTAATGTAAATTGCGCCAAATCACGATACAAGTTAACAATTGAGTTAGCTTTGCATAGATTATGCATCGCTTGCTGCGGAAAGTAAGGAAACAGAAGGCTTACTGATAATCACAACTAGCAACAGAACAAAACCAGTCACCAGTTGGCTATCGTGTTACCCAGTTACTGCGTTGTGGTCCATTGTGGTACTTAGATAGGCAGTCGTTTCATGTAAAATACAAGTTAGGCTGTATCCGGTTAGGTTGGTAGTCGGCCCCAAAATACTTGGGAAGGGCTGGGCAGATTGATTTGAATATATTATATTTACATTCAGTCAAAAAAGTAGGAGCTCGTGGCTAAATAATAACAGCCGCACGGGTCGATCATCAAGGTTAAGCAACGCTTGACGAGGTCGGTCAGTGGATGGGTGACCATTTCAACTTACCGAGTTTCCTCCGTGCCTCGGCAAGCACGTTAAGCCGTTGGTCCCGGCTGTCATTTAAAGATCTTTGACAGTCGTTACAGGTAGTCAGAAGCTTGAGATCTGACACCAGTCTTGGCAAGGGGTACCGTGTTACCCAGTTACTGGGTTGTGGAGGTCAGATAAGCAGTCGCTCCATGTAAAACACTGGTACTTAGCTGAATCCGGTAAGACTGGAAGCCGACCCCAATATAGTTGGGAAAAAGGCTAGACAGTTGATTCTACCGTGCGCTTTTAAATTGTTTGTCCCAAATACTTTACCAAGATCTTCAGGATTAGCGACTTTTTAGTTTAATTTACCATTAAAGCGTGTTTTTTAGTTTTTACAACTACAATTTATTTCAATCGCAATCGCAATCATCATTTCGATTGTGATTGAAAAAATGTCTACGAATGTCAAACACTTTTTCATTTTGGCATTTATACCATCGCCATCGCTGACATCGAATGATACATGTCTAGAGCCTCAAGGGAAATAGTAGCATTGAAATGTCATTGTTGGTTATACCGAAGGAAAGAGAATACGAGGCCGGTCGCCAACACGATGGTCTTACCAAGTAACAAAAGTTACGTCCTCAATTAAATTCTAGCAGGTGGTGATGACAACTTTGGATCGGAGCCGATGGACGCAGATTGTCCGCTGAGCGGGGTCCACTTATAAAGATCCTCAGTAATGAGGGACCGATTCAAGAAGAAAAGATTCAGGTGTACGGTGCTGCATGGGCAATTTTTTTAGTGTTTGCTGAAATTACAGAGAACCAAATATTTCGGGTATCCCATTAACTAAACCTTCTGCAACCATAAGTGTTGTGTCAAAAAGCAATAGACATAACTGCTCAGCTGTAACGCCGTTAAATCAACGTTGGCACGCAACGACGCGTCCTTGGCCGGGCAGAATATCGCGCGCGCACGATTTTCTCCAAACCTTCAGGTAAACGCGCTTTCCGGATTAAGTTTTGTTAGACTTTTTTGTTGCTTACAATGTTAAATTGAAAAGTTAAAAACCAGCCAAGTGCGTGTCAAGCCACGCGCAGTAATAAGTCTCCTTATTTGCATAATAATACGGACTATAAAGAGGGTTTTTGTTGTTACATGAACATTAAAACGGTTTCAGCGGCTCACATCGTCTAAAAACCGGCCCACATAGGACGATGGTAACTGAAGAAGGAGTTATAAAACCCAACTTTACAAATGAAGTTAGAAAATATTATCTATTTGAATAGGTACCACCGTGGGTAGAGGTAAGCGTTTCGTTTGTAATAAAGATTTATAACCAGCGTCACTTAATAGTTTGAATACTGCAGTATTGCCGTTACGGATCTCCGTATAGACTGAGATAACCTTCGTTATAATCTCCAAATATTTACAAACCGAAATAAAAATGTTAGTTTGAGTATTTTCAAACAACCTACTCAACTACCAAAAAGTAAACTTAAGAATTTAAATTCTTTATTGTACACAAAAATGACATACAACATAGAGTGATTATAAAATTGATGTACAAAGGCGAGCTTGACTCAATGAAGAGTTTTCTACCAACAAACCTTACAGTGATAGAGAGAGTTTACAAAAGGAAGAAGAGAAGTAGTCCAGTGTACAATTGTAGAATAATATAAAATAAATCATAAATATACAGACATACATAAGTAAAAATATATATACACAATACCTGTTTACATATACCAATACTATGTCATTCCGAAAGAAAATGATCTTTGATTTTGCTCTTGAAGACATTCAGAGAAGGGCTGTCGCGTAGGGCATGTGGGAGAGAGTTCCAGAGACGTACGCAGTAACAGAAACGGAGCCATCATAGCGGCTTAAAGTGTGACGTGGAGTACGAAGGAAAAAAAAGTGGAAGTGCGACAGGGTTTACCCCATGGGACAAAGTACTCAAATCGTTCACGAAGGTATTGAGGTGAATTAGGATTGTCTAGGATAGTATAGAGAAGGGATAGGATATGGGTATCTCGACGACGACGAATCGCCAGCCACTTCAATTTAATCCAACCATCAACAATGAGCGCTTGAGATTTTGTTGGGTTCAGTAAGAGTCGAAAGGATTGAGCCCACTTGTTAATATTTTTAAGGTCACTATTAATGGCAGACACAGCCCCAACCAGATCACCCACTTTAAGTGTCGATATAGCTGCAAGTCATAAAGATAAAGATAAAGATAAAGATATTTTATTTTGCAAATATGGGTACAAGTCATGGTGGTACACAATAAATAAATACAGAAACAGCCATATTTTGCCAATTACAAGGCATGCAAAAGTACAGAGTTTAAAATTTAATACTATAATTCCATTAAATAATATAAATTTGGTTCATCATTTACTAATAATAATATCAATGTTCAACCATTCAATTCATTCAATAAATAAAATAATTCTATTTCATCATTCAATAATATCATTAATGTCGCAATTTCTAATAATTATTTAAATACAATATATAAAATAGTCAAACAATTTCTTTCTCCAATAAAAAATCTGCAACACTATAATAAACCTTATCTACTAAAAAATTCCGAAGTCTTTTTTTGAATAATGTCAAATTATATTCCTTCCAACAACTTGGTATTTTATTATATATCACCGGTGCCATGCAGCAGACACCCTTGCGCATCAGAGTTGTTCTAGCACTGGGGATACACAGACTAGTATTGTCACGTCTATTCCGTGGAAATACATCAGCCATTCGTGCGAAGCGCTCTGGGTTTAATTTAACAAATACTGCCATTTCTAAAATGTACAAACATGGTAGGGTTAAAAGTTTATATTGTTTAAAATATGGCACGCAGCTATCAGTACTTTTCAATTTAAAAATAGATCGTATGCATCTTTTTTGTGCCTTAAATGCCGTTTCTTTTTCTGTTGAGTTGCCCCAAAAGATAACTCCGTATCGCAGATGGCATTCAACTATACCATAGTACGCAGTAAGGCATGCATCCAGATTTACAATATACGATAGGGTATATAGAGCATATGCAGATGTACTTAGTTTCTTGCAAAGTAACTCAATGTGCTGTTTCCAGCTAAGTTTTTTATCTATTTCAAGCCCTAGAAATTTTGTACTAACTACCTCGCTAATTTTATTATCATTATATTTCACATTAAGATTGTCCATATCTGTCATGCGTTGGTTAAATTGAATTATTTTTGTTTTACTTAAATTGATTCTTAAGTTGTTTTCCTCTAGCCATTTTATAATAGTTTTTAACGAATTATTAATGTCACTTTGGTATGTATCAACGCTTCTCGAAGGTATTGTCACGGTACTGTCATCTGCAAATAGAGTCAATGGTTGTTCAATCCATTCTGGTAAGTCATTAATATAAATTATAAATAACAAGGGACCCAGCACACTACCCTGTGGTACCCCATAACTAACATTTCGCTCTTCTGATCTAAATATCTCGTCATGTTTATTAATTAAATTTATCCTGTTGATTTCTGTTATTTGCCGTCTATTTTGTAAATAGGATTGAAACAGTTCTAAAACATTACCCCTTATGCCATAAGCTTCTAGTTTTTTTAATAGTGTAGTATGGTGGACATAATCAAACGCCTGCGTCATATCGCAAAAAATTGCGCAGACTGGGTTTCGTTTATCGACATTATTTATGATATTATGAATAAAATCGTAAATCGCCATATTTATTGTTTTTCTTGGTCTAAATCCCTTTTGTTGCTCACACAGAATATTATATTTGTCAAGGTATTTAAATAGCTCTTTGTGTAGATATTTTTCAAATATTTTTGAAATAACAGAAATCAATGAGACTGGCCTATAATTTTCCACTAGCTCTCTATTTTCCTTTTTAAATAATGGTTTAACAATGGCAATTTTCAAAGCATCTGGGTACACGCCAGCACCTATACTGAGATTAAGTATATAACTTAAATGTACACATAGTTCCTTAGCCACTGATTTAATAATATTTGTGGAGATGCCATCGTAACCAACGCTATTTGTGTTTTTTAGTGACATTATAATTTTAAATATATCATCTGGTAAACTTGGTGCCATGAACATTGATTTACATCTTGTGTATATCTTACGTTGTGGGTTAGGCTGGCTACAGTCATTAATTATGGGCTGTATTTTGTCAACAAAGTAGTTGTTAAACGTTTCAGAAATGTCTTTAGGATCTAATATATTATTATTATTAACTTTAATTTTATCAATTTGCTGGTTGGGAGTATTGAATTTCTTTCGGTTTATTAATTGCCACGTAGTTTTTGCCTTGTTTGCAGCTTTTTCTATTCGGTAGTTGTTTTGTGCCTTTTGTGTCAGATTTATTATTTTTTTATATAATTTAGAATAGTTGACCAACTTTATTTTATTGTCACGGCTCGGGTTTAATCTCAGTTGCCATAGAAGGTTCCTTTTCTTTTTACTACACAATTTAATACCCTTTGACACCCAATTACGTTTTTTTACTAAGTTAATTTTTACTCGAATAAGCGGGAAACACAAGTCATAAAACAACTTTAAAGTGTTGATAAATGCATTATAGGCTATATTAGGATCGTCTGTATCGTATATCTCTGAGAAAGAAATATTTTGCATACAGTGATTGAATTTAGCTATGTTTTCTTTATTGTAATCTCTTCTTGTCCTATACCAATAGTTTATGGCACACGCCTTTCTAACGGGGCACTGAAGTAGCTGTGCTGTGTGATCCGATAACGCAAACTCTAATACTTCACTTTTACATGTTTTACTAAAATTATGTGCAAAATTATCTATGCATGTCTTGCTGGCCATGCGAGTCGGTTGTTTAAATACTAGTTTTAAATTATAACTTAATAGTAGACACTCAAACGTAGCAGAATGTCTATTAGATTTTAGTAAATCTATGTTAAAGTCTCCTGCTATGACAATCTTTTTAGAAGTCGTCTTTGATATTATTCGTAAAAGTCTCTCTCTAGTCATCTGCATAGAGATGATAGTTAGAAGTTAGGACCTTAGTGATAGCATTTATGAAAATTGAGAAGAGGAGAGGAGAGAGGACGCCACCCTGGGGAACGCCCGCAGTCAAATCGCACCATTCATAGGAGTCCTCGTCACATCGAACAGACTGCGAGGTGTCCCGAAGATAATAAGATTTGATCCACTCAATTACCGAAGCAGAGATATTAAGGGAGGAAAGGATTCCTAAAAATGTGTCAAAGCCAACTGAGTTAAAAGCACTGCTGAAGTCCAGTAGAACCAATACAGTAAGACATTTATTATCTATAGCCAGTCTTATATCGGCAGTTATTTTGACAAGAGTGGTCACAGTACTATGGCCAGGTCTGAAACCAGATTGGTAAGGACTCAGCAGGCTATTAGAGGACAAATAACAAGAAAGTTGCTTCTGAATAATACTCTCGAGTACTTTGGAGAGGATTGGTAGGATGGATATTGGACGGAAATGGGAAGGTAAGGAGGGATTTGAAACTTTAGGAAGCGGCAGGGCCTTCTTACAAGCAGAAGAAAAGGAGTTTTGGAAAAGCGGCAACAGATACATCATCTGTCAAAATTTTAACTGTCTAGCTATCACGCTTCATGAAATACAGCCTGGTGACAGACAGACAGACGGACAGTGGAGTTTTAGTAATAGGGTCCCGTTGTTACCCTTTGGATACAGAACCCTAAGAAACAACTTATGTTGTTCAAACTCAACATAAGCCTGAAAACCTGTCAAACTTTGCCTTTAAAGTAGTTTTTAACAAGTTAACTACAAATTCTCAATTTAAAAAATTCGAGCATAGAACCTCCTCCTTTTTGGTAAGTCGGTTAAAACCGACTCTAAGTATTTCTCCAGTTAGTTGAATTTGAGTTCGGATATGTATTGCAATGAATCTAACCATCAATGTAACTACATACGTTTTAACGTTTCAATAAAAACGAACGAAAACATTCCATTAAATCCGAACAAAGAATGAATGGGAAAACTATTTCAGACATTCCCATCATTCGTTCATAGCTCGTTGGTTCATCCCGATGTTTGAATTCGGAAAACCTACAAGAGTAAAATTCTAAAATCGAATAAAGCAAACACGTCCAGTCCAGACCGTGTACCGTTTACAGTCAAACATGACACAATTCCTATTCAAATTCGTTTCAAAAAAACGAACGCCATGACAAAGGCCTGTGCATCACCGAAGTCATTTGGCTGTCTATGACGTCACGTTAGCGTTTTACCTCCAACTGGTTCATACCGTGTACCGAACGGACTTACCAGCCAGTTTCATTTGACCCGCTCTGCCTCTGGATTTCACCGAAAACGATGGTGTGTAAAGAGTCCGCAATAGTGTGGGAGAGGTCTGGATGTTATGGTCGCTACGGATGTATTTTTGAGGTTGAATTTAGAATCGTGTTTCGATATTTGGGTACTGGCAGATTAGAATGCTTGACTGCAACAACGTGTTCGTACCCACCAAAGACCTTATACTTCTTACTACTAGACTGTGCACTATGGCACAAAAAACGGTCCGCGCGAGAGGGCTCCCGTTGGTAGTGTGTCTCTTTCTAATGAGGTGACCATGACCAAACAGAACAAGGGACAAATTGATTTTAAAAACTATATTGTAAGTATCCCGATATATTTATGCTACCTAACTAGGCTACCGAAACCTACCTAATTAATTGTAAATAAAAAAAAATGTGTATATTTTTTGGAATCTACATCACTTACCGTATGGTGTCGAGCGTAAAGAATTTCAACATTCCATGTTTTCCCGTGGGTGTCGTAAGAGGCGACTAAGGGAGAAACCAGAGAATGGGCAGCAGAGTTCTCTTTGCATAATAGACGGAACACAACAAGAACTCACTACAGTGACAAAACAAACTTATGCAACGGAAAAACTAGACTTCAATCAAACTACTGACTCTCAGAAAAACGACAACACGAATAAGTCCAACAAACGCAACACTGACTTTTTACGAGCTAACATCGATGAAATAAGTTCCTTTCACCACTAAACATCAACAAAACTTCACAGTACTTTACCAAAATATGCAAAGTATCAACAATAAACACCATTTATTAGAAGAATTTCTTGACAAAAATAATAAGTTTCCGGAAATATAATTTTGAATAATTAATAATAATAATAATATACAGCAGTCATTGTGCCGATAGTCGTGACGGCCAATGGTATAATAGCCAAGAGCCTCGACGAACATCTGAGGAGGCTCTCGTTGGGCAGCTGGATCAAGGGCTTGATCCAGAAAGCGGTACTCCTGGACACGGCTCGTATTGTTAGGAGGTTCCTCTCTCAGGAGCCCTGACCACCGGTAGCTTGGACCCTGTTCCCGATACCGGTGGGCTACTATTTTTGTATTTTTAAATGTTTTTTTATTTTATTTTTTATAGAATGATATTTAAAAATGTAAAAATATGTAAATATAACAAATAAATGGAATAATAATATAATAATAATAATAATGGTTTATTTCTCACCAGCATAGCAACAAGGAATTACATAGTAAAAGTACTTAATACTATGTAAGTATGTGTACAGTGTTCACCTTACACCTTAGTTAGTTAATGTTATGAGTACCGCGCCGCGACCCAGGTTAGGGAATTGATTAAGTAAAACGATGTTTACTATTACACGGATTTATTGGCACTAAAGTAATTAGTTTATAAATGAACGCGATGCACCGCATCGTGAGTGCAAGCGTCAGCATTATTACTTAACAATACAAAATGTACGGGTTTGCTCGTACATACTCCCTACAGGAGAAATTAACAAGTTACAAAATTAATGTTAACAGATCAAAGATCAACATATTTGAAAACAATGTTTCTAGAAAATTTAATGTCGAGACAATATAAAGCAAAAATAATTAACGATTAAGTGGTAAGGTTAATTATTGTCACTAGCCGCATCATTTTACTCAACGAACGCAAATAGGTGACGTAGCTTTATTCACTCGCGCACTATTGAGATTAGAAACACTGCTCTGATTGTTGTCATTTAACTCACTAACACTGTGGTAAGACACTCGGTCACCTATAATCACGCACGGATTGTCGTTGTTGCGAGGAGGAGGCGCAGGCGCACCCTGGGCTTGCGCTGGTGTCGGCGCCGGCGTGGACGGCACTCTCCAGGCGCGCACGCGACGCCACGCGTACACCAGTCCCGCTACTCCCGTGATGCCGACGATGATGTATATCAGCGTGTAGTGGTGTATATCATGGACAGACATGCTTTCAGCTATAGCAGCATTTTCTTTCATGATCTTAATTTTCTGGCCAAGCTCTGTTAAATCTATTTGATTCTGGTCAGTTTCAGAATCATTCAAAGTTATCATATGCGGGATCGTAATGTTGATAATGTGATTTATCGGCGGTATCAGTGGCGTATAAACATCAGGTTTAATGTTCAGTTCGCTAGACTGTTGTCTGTGTGCAATTAAAGTAAATGCTTGCGTTTTAATAATACACCCATTGTCTATAGCGACAAGACCCGCACCGGTCAGCTGATGACTGGCAACTTGATCCTCGCACATTATACGTAAAGAGCATTGATCGCAACAAAAATAGATGTAGTTGTTAATTGTGTTACTTTCAAACCAGCTGTTTTTGCAACTGGTCAATATCAAACTGTACGACATTGCATTGCAGTATGTTTACGTTACCGCACAGAATCCACCCAAGCCGAGTCTGTTGAGCAATGGGTGTTGTTTGTTCAACTCTGCAGATACACTCCATAATGATGTTTGAATATATGTCAGCGCCAAATAAAATATCTATCGGACGACTGACGTAAAAGTCAGGATCTGCAAGTTCTATGTTTTCTAAATAAGACCACGTGGGCTTAGCAAAGGTATAAGTTGGCAGATTTTTTGTTAAAGTTTTCATGATGAAAACATCTGTGTTAAAAGAGTAAGATTCTCTTCTTGATGAGCAGTTAATGTTTATAACTCCCTTACAGGCATTATCCCTGTCTCCTATACCGGTTATTACGCCCTTGTATCTTTGACGGGACAGTCCCAATTGTTGTGCGGCATTTTCGGTAATGAGTGAAGTTTGGGAACCCTGATCAATCAGAGCTCGCATGTTAAGATAAGATCCATCACGTTTTTGGACCTTAATCATGGCTGTGGACAATAATGTTTCCGGTAAATCACGTTGTTGAGCCATGTGAGTGCTAAGCTGCTGAGTTTGCTCAGGCAAAGTACGTGCATTTCCAGCTTTAGGTATTGCTTGGTTAGGCAATGCATTTGCGGATTGCGCAAACGCATCGTGAAGTATCGTGTTATGACTTCCGTCGCACTCATGGCACCGTTTTGTTGAAATGCATGCCTTGCCATTATGACTAAAAAGACAATTTTCGCATAGCTTGTTGTCAACGACAAATTGTTTTTTGTCGATTGGGGACAATCCAATATATTGTTCACAATGGAATAATCCATGACCATTTTCGCATAATGGGCAAGTTCGTGTTTTGTGAAATTTTCCGTTCGATTTCGACACGTTTTTGTTGCTCGAATAGGATTGTTTCGAATAACGATTGATATTTTTGTTGTTAAAATTGTTATCTTTAGCTAATTTTGCGTTGGAATTTGGAGGTTTCTGATCTTGTTTACGCCGCGATGACTCCATACTCGTGAACTTGGCTTCCAGGAAGTCCAAAAAGTCTGATAAAATGGGCAGTTCACGAGGTTGCTTAAGAGATGCGATGTATTCGGAATGCGTGTTAGCATCTAATTTATTCGACATCAAATAGCAAATTATGGGGTCCCATGTGCTTACGTCTGCTCCCATGTTCTTTATAGCGTTGACACATTCGATAGTTATATCGTGGATGCGTTTCACATGAAAGACTGAAGGTTGTTGCATGACCGGAAGGTTGGTTAGAGTATTCATATGTGAGGTGAATATAAGCAGTTTGTTGTTATACCTATGATTAAGGATTTCCCAACACGTTGAATAGTTTTCAGAGCTGATCTGAAGATGGTGTATTAAACCTTCGGCTTCCCCTTTCAGTTTAGCTTTAAGGTACTGCATCTTTTGAGCTTGAGAGAGCGACGGATTGTTGTGGATAGCCTCCGTGAATAAGTCTTTAAAGGATACCCAGTGTTGATAATGGCCATTAAACGTAGGCACTTCCATCTTTGGTGTAGAATGTTCTCGGTGTGATACAGACCACAATTTACTGTTCAGAGACTTCTTCATGTTGTTGTACGTCATTTCATACGAGGTAAACTTGTCCTCATACGAATCATCTTGCCCGTCGAGTTCACCTTCCAACTCCCAGTGAAGCGTGTCAATGGCCGACCACCTCGCTTCCAATGTTTTCAACGTATCTTGAAACTCCCATTTCTCAGTTATGGCATCGATGTTGATGTTCGCCACAGTTCGATAGAAAGCCTTAAAATTGATGGTCTGCTTCTTCAGTAATTCGTCCAACTTGCTGTTGGTGCCCTGAGACTTGAATTTGGGCGTTTCAAGAAAGGTCGTAGCCTCGCTGTCATCGGGATTCCTGTTCTTAAGGGTCTCGTCCACGCCGGCCCTGATCGTGCCGGCTAATGATGTTGCGGGTTTTAAAATAAACGGAGTTCCTACACTTTTGATAAATTCACGCGTTGAAAGATAGATACCCTGAGTTTGTTGATAGTGATTCAATGCAAAATACTCAATCGATTTGTTGCCAAATGGGTTTAACTGATCGTGATTAGATTGAAACTCCTGCCAGTAGGAGTCTAAAGTTTCCAATTTACGTTTGATGTAGTCAGGAGTTTTGCGTTCCTGACCATCTTTCTTAAAGTTTGATAAAAGTTGGTTCATGGCCACCATGATTCGTTTCTGGTTGGCCAGAAGATCCTCCATTGTTTGGCTCATATTGTTAGGTCAAGCAATAAAAAGGAAAGATCTTACTTTGATTCTGCTGTATGGTGGGTATGTTGATTGCGCTCAAGGCTGCTGTTTACTCCCTGAACTGCAACTCCACAGCTGCTGCTGATATGGAACCACTCACACGAATTGACTCAATGTCCACTGATTATTCGCGTTAATGATCCCGCTCGTTGGCTCGAAGGACCATAAAGATGTACAGTGTTCACCTTACACCTTAGTTAGTTAATGTTATGAGTACCGCGCCGCGACCCAGGTTAGGGAATTGATTAAGTAAAACGATGTTTACTATTACACGGATTTATTGGCACTAAAGTAATTAGTTTATAAATGAACGCGATGCACCGCATCGTGAGTGCAAGCGTCAGCATTATTACTTAACAATACAAAATGTACGGGTTTGCTCGTACAGTATGCTAATATCATGCACATTATATAATAATAATCCAGCAGCATTTGTGGTGGTAAAGAGAGGTAAGAGAGGAATTTTACTTAAGTATTAACTGTAATTATAATTATAATGCCACAGAATAAATTGTAAAATAAAATAGATGTCAAGGTTTAGATACAAGTCAAATAAAATAAAATAAAATGGTGAAAAGATGGTTAATTACTATTCATGTGAATGATTTAGGTTTCTCTGATCATAGAGGTACAATTGTACATTTAAAACAACTACAAACTACAAACGCTTCATGTAAAGATTGGAAAGTCAAAAAAAGAATTTTTAATGGGAAAAATATGGAATGTTTTAAATTAGCATTACAACAAATTTATTGGAAAATAATAATAAGTTCTGAAAAAAACATAAATGAAAATTACAACTCGTTCGCAAAACTTTTACTTAGAATATTAAATGACTGTATACCCATAAAACAATAAAAATAAATCGAACCATAAGAAAAAGTTGGCTGACAAGTGGCATATAATATATAATGGCACAAAATATCTTGTAAAAATAAGCGGCTGTTTAGAATTCTTGTCTCATATTCTAATGACCCAATATTGACAAAACAATATAAAATCTACGAAAATACCTTAAAACGGATACTTAATAAATCCAAAAAACTAGAATGTATTCGGGAAATTCAAAACTCAACTAATAAAACAAAATCAATGTGGAAAATCATTAAAGAGCGTACTAATAAAAACCTGCAAAAAACACAACAAAACATTTCATTGATGGTCCACGATAAACTTACATCCAACCCAAAACAAGTTTCAAACTCATTCAATGATTTCTTCGCATCAGTAGGACAAACAAGGCAGAGTGGGGACACAGAGCCGTGCGGCCGACCCGTACTACGACCAACTGATAACACTATGTTTCTACATCCACCCACACCGCAAGAAATAAAAAATATTATTAAAAATCTAAAACTAAAACTAAAACCCCATACTTATAAAAACGTGCGTTGAAGAGCTTACATAACCGTTCTATTTGTTAATTAAGCAATCATTTTCTTAGGGTATATTCCCAGATGTGTTAAAAAAATCTATAATTAAACCCATTCTTAAGAAAAACTTGAAGTTAGATCCAAATAACTACCGTCCTATTGCACTTTTACCGACATCATCTAAGATCTTTGAGAAAGCAATGTGTAAACGCGTTTACGACTTTTGCGAAAAGTTTAATATTTTTGATGAGTGTCAAAACGAGTTTCGTAAGAAACGCTTCACGGTTCTGGCAACGTATAAATTTTCGCAGGAAATATTAAACGTTTTGAATAATAAAAAATACGCGATTGGAATCTTGCTTGCTATGTCCAAGGCATATGATAAAGTGCTGTATAAGATATTATTAGATAAATTATATGGTATCAGTGTACGAGGAATAACTCATGAATGGTTCGCAGCATACTTACAAAACCGAGAACAATTCGTGGAAATTGAACACTGGGATCACAACACCGGGGAATTTCGCCTAGTACGTTCTAATGGGCTATGCATAGGACATTCTATTCCACAAGGTAGTGTTGTCGGGTGCTTGTTGTTTTTAATTTACATCAACGATCTCCCTAAAATTATGACGGAATCCTGCGTACTATTTGCCGACGACATCTCTATATTGACTTCCTGTATTGACACTCAACACCTACACGTAAACTTTAAATAATATAATGCTAAACGTACAAAACTGGATGAAGGATCATAATCTGGAAATTAACTTTTCAAAAACCAAAATTATGCAATTTAGGCCATACAAAAAAAAACCGTTAGCGATTAATTTTACGTTTAACGGTATAAATTTAGAAAGCGTTGAGACTTTTACCTTGTTGGGTCTAGACTTAGATATTCACATGACGTGGAAAGATCATATACAGAAAGTAAAATCGAAATTATTTAGCTTTATTTATGCATTACGTGAGCTCAAAAAAACAACCGACTTGAAAACTGCACTAACCATATGACCATGACTATGCATATGCATAATCATGGCTTAAGTACGGGATACTTCTCTGAGGAAATAGTGTGGATAGTAACGATTTATTTATCCTTCAGAAAAAATGCATCAGAATAATGGTTTACATTGATTATGATGAAACCTGTAGACCGCATTTTAGGAAACTAGAAATTCTAACGCTGATATCCATCTACATTCGAGAAAGCTGTAAATTTGTAAGACAGAACCGAAACTTTTACCAAAAAATTGATGACCAACCTCGCCGATACGCACCGCGTTCACGATTTGAGAATACTCTCGTAATACCATCGTCAAAGTTGAAATTACACAGCTCGAGCCCTCATGACATGTCTAATAACATATATAACAAAATACCCAACGACATTATAATCGAGAAAAATGAAAGAAAAATCCTTAAACGTATCAAGAAATTGTTGGTTGATAGATGCTATTTATTATACATTGAATGAATTTTTTAATGATGACTTTCGAACGTCACTATCCGGAGACGTTACCATTTTGATTTGAAATGTCTGCTATGGGAAGGTATCTTGTTGAGGGAAAACTTCATAATTAATTGTATTTTGACAAATTGTATTGTATTTAATTTTGTTGACATTGTCATTTTTATTTTGATGTTTTTTTTGCGCTCATTATTTGACTATATAACTAAACTTTATTTTGACATTCATTATTTTATCATTGTTATTCTGTGGCATCATTTATTTTACAATTAAAATTAAGAATTCTCCAAGTTATGCTTATATTATGCTAGGTATTCATAACTACACTGAATTACTGTGCTCGACATATTGACGTTTATTTTGTTTTTTATCTTGTTGACATTGTTTTTATTTGATTTTTTTATATTTTTTGTCATTTACCATTTTATTTGACTTTTGTACATAATCTTTAACTGACATTCTTTATTTTACAATTGTTATTCTGTAGCATCATTTAATTTAAAATTTATCTTTCTAATTATCTAATATTAATTAAATTAACTTATTGTTTTAAACAATTGCTGTGCCCGACAGGGTCCATGTGAACTATATTACTATTTATAAGACCTTGTTAAACACATGTCTTATGCAATAAATATTTGAATTGAATTGAATTGCATTTATAACAACCATACTGCGGTCGCCAACCCGCCTGCAAAGCATTCCCCATGAATATCACAAATAAAACATAGCCCTTAGTGCCCGGCAGCCTGCCTCGACTATGGTAGTGGTCGAGGTTACGGTATGGCAACGTACAACACGCGCACACTCCGGACTCCGGAGCGACGAAAAGATCACCGAACTCGAAGAGGAATTGTGAAGTTTACGATGGAGTATTATAGGGTTATCTGAAGTTGAAGAGAGGTGGAGGACTCGATAATCCTCAAATCCCAAGTCTCCTCAAGTCTCGTTCTTCAAGACCCATCGTATAGATAGGAACAAAAAGCTCTCGGATCCTACTCTCAAGCTCATGAAGGGGAGGCGTGAGATGATCCTGCAGTCTTCAGACGATGCTTTGAAATACCGGCAGCTAAATATATCCCAAAGGATCTCAATGATTTCACATAATTATTGTCCAGTTGCGTAGACAGTTGAGAAACAAAAATACCTCAATTTTATTCCACTAGAAATCAATTTGCAAATAATATTAACAGCCGCTGAATTTCACTCGAACAAAACCCGCCAAAAAATCCGCAAACCACTATCTTACGTTTAGTATTACTAGGTCCAAACATTTAAAAGTACTACTCTTACTCAATTTTTTTATTTTTTATTACAACGAATTGATTAATTATAGGAACTGTAAAAATATTTAAAAACGTTTCAAAGTCTATGAATCGTTCGTTTTGGTATAACATAAAAAAGAAAAATAAAAAAAAATCTACCATATCTACCAAACGCAATGATTAGTTGAGCTGGCAAGATGTCAGACAAGGACACACTACCAGCGGAAACCCTTTCGCCAGGACCGCTTTTGGTTAGTTACTGCTTAAAAGGAAATAGCTAACCTAGACGTATGAAAATATATTTCATTTTAGCTAAACAAAAATTTTTGGCACACAGTCTAATAGTAAGAAATACGTATAAGGTCTTTAGTACCCACAGGATGTAATTTTCTTTTCCTTGTAATTACGGTGTATTCCTAATTCAAATATAACATTTTTGTTTTTACTAAAATGTATGCCATTTGGTCACTTCAGTTCTATATCATATATCTAGCGGGTAATATCCCGCAGGGTGCTGGCGTAACACAGAAATTCACGCAAACTCAAATATTTATTTGCTACAATCAATGGCAATTCCTTTGATTTTATAATTTTAATAGTGAATTTTTAAAAATTATTATGAATTGCAAAGCAAGACATTTCAGTTGATTGTGGTTTAAAATGTGTTGCGATTTAGTGTCACAAACATGATTAGCCATTGTGTGTGCTTCTATATTTCATATGTTTACACGTTCTAGCAGTGTTTAGAACTGACATAACAAGTAAACGTATCAAAGGATTTGCATCTTTAGTATGCATTGTAGTCAACTCTTTAAGTAAGAGAAAAGTCGAGAAAATATATAAAAATGGTTCAACAACTCAGTACAAAGTCTTTTGACTCCTTTAGATTTGATCGTAAACTTGCTTGCTTTGCAAAGAATATACGGTACGAGTAAATACGGCCATTTGCTTTGTTTATGTAGCCAAAGAATTGCAACAACTGAAAAATAAAGCCATGAAAAAAAAAGTTACTACACCTGTCACTCAGGCTCCTAGTGCTAAGAAAAATGTCAAAGAGTATCAAAGGGTATCAAAGAATGTGTCTTATGCGCAAGCTACGAAATCTCTTGAACCACAACCACCAGTGCACGGTTCACAACCCTCCACGTCAATAGACGCCGACACAAATGAAAATATAAATAAAATTTTGAATATTTTAACCTCATTTGAACTAAGGTTAAAAAACCTAGAAAATAGTGCTACGCAGCTACCTCGTATGACTCAAAAATGAAGAACACTCTAAAAATAATGGCGTGGAATGCAAACGGACTCCTAAAGCATCAAAACGAGCTACAGGCGGTCCTTGCCACAGAAAAAATTGATGTGTGCCTCATATCGGAGTCTCACTTCACAAGAGAATCGTATATACACCTTAACGGATATAAAATATATCATGCACTGCACCCTGTCAATACTGCGAGAGGGGGAAGCACCCTTATAATAAGAGAGAACATCTACCATTACCTAGAACTTAAATATGAAGAAGAGTTCATACAAACTGTAGCCGTTAGGGTCAAAACTAAACATCATCACATTACCGTAGCAGCTATATACTGTCCACCAAAGCATGCTCTGAAAATAGAGCAGTACAGAAACCTGTTGAAACTTCTTGGCAACACGTTTATATTGGGAGGTGACTTTAACGCAAAACACATACGTTGGGGATCTAGACTAACCAACACTAAAGGAAGGGAATTGCTTAGTGCTATGCGAGAAATCAATTGCAATGCAATATCAACAGGAAAGCCTACTTACTGGCCTACTGATACCCAAAGAATTCCAGATCTGATCGACTTTTTAATTTTTAAGAATCTGTCGGCTACATATCTTCACATACAGGAGGGATTTGATATGAACTCTGATCATTCGCCCATTATCTTAACTTTAAGTGAAACCATAATTCAGAAAGAAAGCAATCCAACTTTAGTGAATAAAAACACGGATTGGGATAGCTTCAAATTCGATTTAGACAATATGATTGACCTCAAAGTACCACTCAAAAATAATCAACAATTGGATAAAGAAGTGTCAAAATTTGTGACAGACATTCAAAACTGCGCTTGGGGAAATACACCTCTCTTGAAAAGAAAAGTTGCAAGTCATAGTTATCCGTTAGAAATAAGAAACCTCATAGCCATAAAGAGGGCTCAGAGGCAAAAATGGCAACAATCAAGATATCCACCTGACAAAACAATGCTAAATAGACTTACAAAAAGATTAAGTAAAGCAATACAGGAATATCATGATGATGCTACACATAATTACTTAAGCCAATTAACAAGTAGTGGAAAAACAGAACACTCACTGTGGAAAGCCACTAAACGTCTAAATAAGCCTATTGTTCATGCATCACCTATTAAACAAAAAGATGGCAAATGGGCCATAAGCAACGAACAGAAAGCAAATATATTTGCAGAGCATTTACAACAAACTTTTCAAACAAGTGCTGAGGAAAGCTCTGAAAACATAACACTAGATGTCACTCACCATGATGAGTTGAATATACGATTAGCTACGCCGAAAGAAGTGCAAAATATGATCAAAAACTTAGCCAAAAAGAAATCGCCTGGATACGACCTTATCACTGGAGAACTGCTTCAAAATCTGCCACGAAAAGCCATAGTAAAACTTACAACCCTTATAAATGCAACTTTCCGATTGAAACACGTGCCTGATATCTGGAATGTTGCTGAAGTAATAATGATCCCCAAACCCGGAAAATCGCCTCAGGAAGTAACATCATACAGACCTATATCCCTTTTACCAATTATTTCAAAATTATTTGAAAAACTACTTATAAGACGCATAAAACCAATAATAGAAGACAGGAAACTGATTCCCAATTACCAATTCGGTTTCAGAGAAAAACACTCCACGATAGACCAAGTACACAGAATTACCAACATTATAGAAAAAACCCTAGAAGAAAAAAAAGTCTGTTCTACAGTTTTTCTAGATGTAGCACAGGCATTTGATAAGGTTTGGCATAAAGGTCTCATTTATAAGTTAAGGAAAATGCTTCCTAAACAATTTGCAGACATTTTAGAATCTTACCTAACAGAGAGGACGTTTAGAGTCCGACATGAAGATGCTTACTCAGATCTCAAGCAAATAAAAGCTGGTGTACCACAAGGAAGTGTTCTTGGACCTATCTTGTACCTATTATACACCTGTGATATCCCAGAAATGGAAAACAACTTTATTGCAACCTTTGCAGATGACACAGCCATCATGGCTATAGGTGTCACTCACAAAGAAGCCGTAGATAAAGTACAAATTGCTGTGAACTCCATCACCAACTGGACAAAAAAATGGCGAATTAAGTTAAATGAGTCCAAATCGACCCATATAGACTTCACAAACCGAAGCCCTAATTATACACCGGTTTATATCAACGGTTGCATAATACCTTATGAAAATACAGCAAAATACCTGGGTATGACGCTTGACGCAAAGCTTCGCTGGAAGGCTCATGTCAAAAAGAAACGCCTGGAGTTAGATATCCGCTACAGGAATATGTACTGGCTACTTGGCAGACATTCATCATTGTCAGTGTACAACAAAGTACTTCTGTACAAACAAGTACTTATGCCTGTATGGGCATACGGTATACAGCTTTGGGGCTGTACAAAACGTACCAATGTTGAAATTATTCAAAGATTTCAAAACAAGGTACTGCGGAGCATAGTAAACGCTCCCTGGTATTAGAAACGAGGATATCCACCGGGACTTAGGAGTGGACCTCGTCGCCAAAGTTATAAAAAAATACGCCGAAGCTCATGAACAGAGACTTCATAAACATGTGAATGTCGAGGCTATCCAGCTCCTTGACACCACGGACATAATAAGGAGACTGAAAAGGACTAAGCCTTTTGAGTTAGTTTAGAGTGAAATTAGTGTTACGAAGTGCAGTGAGTGCTACCTTTTAAGAACACATGAACTAAGTGTCTTCCCATCATAATAGAGACAATAAGAAAAGTGCCAATGGACACATTCTTTACCATATAAATTATTAGCAAATTAGGTTAAATTTAAGTTACTTATTAGCCTCGATGCTAGATTGTGACTGTTATGAGGTAA
Organism: Orthosia incerta; assembly: GCA_948252205.1. Lineage (NCBI taxonomy): Eukaryota > Metazoa > Arthropoda > Insecta > Lepidoptera > Noctuidae > Orthosia > Orthosia incerta. The sequence continues at coordinate 28,439,608 of OX411760.1, forward strand.
CTATTCAGTTACATCGTGATGATAAAAAAAAAAAAAAAAAAAAAAAATGTAGAACAAACGATTTTATCTCATGCTTCAGTAGATTTATCTACATTTATAATATTAAAAAGAGGAAAGATAAGATGGTTTGTTTGTCAACATAATCTATGCTATACATTAATAACTAGCTGTCCCACGCGGCTTCGCTCCCGTCAACTGGCTACTTACCTACCCTACATACATGAATGTTGCGTAACTTTAACCGCTTACGCAGCGCACGCAACGGAAGCTGTCAGAAAGGAATAATTTTGCCCGTTTTTGCAAAATTTTTCATTTACGCTCGGCTCCTATTGGTCGTAACGTGATGTTATATAGCCTATAACCTTCCTCGATAAATGGACTATCCAACACAATAAGAATTTTCAATTCCAACCAATAGTTCCTAAGATTAGCGCGTTCAAACAAACAAACAAACAAACTCTACTTCAGCTTTATAATATTTGTATGTATTGTATGTATAAATTAGTATAGATATTATAAATAGGAAAGATTTGATTGTTTGTAAGTTTCTTTGTAATGGATAAACTCAAAAACTACTTAAGCGGTTTTGAAAATTCTTTCACAAGTAAAAAGCTACATTGTTCCTGAGTGACATAGGCTATTTTTAACACGCTTTTATTAGCTTGGTAAGTATCTATGTATCTATGTAACTATGTATCAATGTAACGGAATCTTTGAACGTGATTTTCACCCACTTCAAAACGTCGGATTGATTTGAAACTTTGCACACCTATCAAGGACCGATGACAATGCAATAATTTAGTCAAAGTCAAAGTCAAAGTCAAAGTACTTTTGAAAGTCAAACAAAAAATTAAATTTACATGTAATAAAAGTTGATTCTACCGTGCGCGTTTAAATAGTTTGTCCCATTAGCCTTACCAAGATCTTCAGGATTAGCGACTTTTTAGTTCAATTTACCGTTAAAGCGTGTTTTTTACACGGCTGCAAGGAAAGGGTTATGTTTTTCGCGCGTATCTTGTATGTTTGTATGTTTGTATGTATGTATGTTTGTATGTATGTAATATTCTTTATTACCTCATATCTTTCAAACTACTTGGCGGATTTTTATAATTAGGACATCATTAGATAGGTCTTGACCGCCCAAGTGTTCTTAGCTAAGTGCCGTTAAAAAAAAAAGGAACATGGCGGATTTTGGACGCCATATTGTAGGGGTTGCAATTTTTCTTTCTTTGCTACCCATCGAGTGGGGTATCAAAATGAAGGGTTTTTAGAGGAGATTACAAAAATATAAACTACTTGTATGTTTCAATGTCATTCGAAAAAAAATTATAACTAAAAAGTTGTAAATAAAAAAAGTTAATTTAAAAATCAAAAATGATCAGGGGGTCAGCCAGTTTACGAATATGTATCCTCCGACTGCACAGCATGATTTTTTCTTGTTTACAGCTTTTTAGTTCGCTTTTTAAGCCGCCTGCTTAAAAAGCGAACTAAAAAGCTGTAAACAAAAGGTTTTTAATTTTTGAATTAACTATTTTTTTAGTTTTTATAACTACAATTTATTTATCCCGAAAACGGGTCCTGTGGGGTGCGCCACGGGAGCGAATTCGCGGGGAAAAGCTAGTAGCCGTAGCTTTTAAGATGATATATTTTCCAAAATAAAGTGGAGTACCAGGATAAGTTTTCTCATGAAATCTTTAGAAATACAAACTCAGCAACTCGTTCAAGGGACTCTAAACAAAGGGATGTTCAGTAAGCGATAACCATTGCGAAAATTCAAAATGTTTGTCATTAATAGACCACGTGACATTTCGGTAAAGCATGCCAATCTAACTTTGCCTTTTAACTTCATTAACAAGATAAACATCTTGTCAATGAACACAAAAGTCAAAACACAGAACATTGCAGACATGCTGTAAGATTGTGGAACTCACTTCCGCCCATCTGAGATCTTGATACTATCTCGCTTTTAGAAAAAATTTCAATGGCATTTGTACAAAAATGTTACTGTGCGAAGTACATTTTATAAGTTGGTCGACTATTACTCGTAAACTTGTAAAACCTGTTATGATTTTATTTTTGTTTATTTTTACATGGTTCATAAGTTACAAGTTCATATATTTACTCTATTAACTTTTAAACTTTCGTGTTTCATAATTGAAAAAAGTAAATAACATCAAAAAACCCGACTGCTTAAAAAGCTACCTAAAAATATGTAAACAAGAAGAAAATCTTGCTGTGCAGTCGGAGGATACATCTGGTTTTGGTTAGCCAGCTCGCGATTATCAATTAAAAGCTTAATTTTACGCAAACGGATCTCTGAATCGAAAAATGGTTGTAACAAACCATTTCACAATAATATTTTTGAATGGCCTATCCAATGATACCCCACACCATGGGATAGACGAGAAAATAAAAACATCCCCACTTTACGTCTATAGGAGGAACCAAAAAATCTTTTTTTTTCATGATTTTATTTCACCACTTTGTCGGAATACAAATATATAATATGTCGACATAGTGGTCATGGCTGAGACCATGGAGAGCCTCAGTAAAATGCTCGATGACCTCAGTAGAGCTTCCGAAAGAGTGGGTCTGAAAATGAACATGGACAAAACCAAAGTCATGGTGAATGCCCATGTTACACTCACTCCTATCAAGGTCGGAGACTCTACACTCGAAGTTGTGGGCGACTATGTCTACCTGGGACAAACGATCCAATTGGGTAGGGCCAACTTCGAGAAAGAGGTCAACCGTCGAATCCGACTCGGCTGGGCAGCGTTCGGGCAGTTGCGCGGTATCTTCTCGTCCAACTTACCACAGTGTCTCAAGACGAAAGTCTATGACCAGTGTGTGTTGCCAGTGATGACATATGGCTCTGAGACGTGGTCGCTTACAATGGGCCTTATCAGGAAGCTTACAGTCACTCAAAGGGCAATGGAGAGGGCTATGCTCGGAGTTTCCTTGCGTGATCGAATCAGAAATGTGGAGATCCGCAAGAGAACCAGCGTTACCGACATAGCCCGAAGAATTGCCAAACTTAAGTGGCAGTGGGCAGCGCACATTGCTCGCAGAACGGATGGCCGATGAAGCCGAAAAGTTCTGGAATGGCGACCGCGAACCGGAAGACGATACGTTGGAAGGCCTCCAACTAGGTGGACCGATGACCTGGTTAGGGTTGCGGGAAGGCGCTGGATGCGAGACGCACGGGATCGGTCAATGTGGACGTCTTTCGGCTGAAATGATGATGATGATGAATGACTTTGTCGGAATCTATACTTCTATACTAATACTAATACTAATATACTAATATATACTAATTACTAATATACTAATACTAATATACTATACTAATATACTAATACTAATAATAATTAATAATATTAATAATTAATAATATAATATATAATTATATAATAATATTATAAAGAGGTAAAATTTGTAAGTTTGTAAGTTTGTATGTAGGGGGTAATCTCTGGAACTAATGATCCAATTCTAAAAAATTTTTCACTTATAGAAAGCTACATTATTCCTGAGTGCTATAGGCTATATAACATCACGCTACGACCAATAGGAGCGGAGCATAAATAAAAAACGTTGCAAAAACGGGAAAGAATATTACTTTTTGAGGGCTTCCGTTGCGTACGCTGCGTAAACGGTTTCAGTTATGCAATCATGTATGTAGGGTAGGTGTAGCGTATGTGTAGCGTAGGTAGCGTAGGTGTAGGGTAGATGTAGCGTAGGTGTAGCGTAGGTAGCGTAGGTGTAGCGTAGATGTAGCGTAGGTGTAGCGTAGGTGTAGCTTATGTGTAGCGTAGGTGTAGCGTAGGTGTAGCGTAGGTAGCGTAGGTGTAGCGTAGATGTAGCGTAGGTGTAGCGTAGGTGTAGCTTATGTGTAGCGTAGGTATAGCGTAGGTGTAGCGTGGGTGTAGCGTATGTGTAGCGTAGGTAGCGTAGGTGTAGGGTAGATGTAGCGTAGGTGTAGCGTAGGTGTAGCGTAGGTGTAGCGTAGGTGTAGCGTAGGTGTAGCGTAGGTGTAGCGTAGGTGTAGCGTAGGTGTAGCGTAGGTGTAGCGTAGGTGTAGCGTAGGTGTAGCGTAGGTGTAGCGTAGGTTTAGCGTAGGCGTAGGGTAGGTGTAGAGTAGGGTAGGGTAGGTACGTAGCCAGTTATAGGGAGCGAAGCCGCGTGGGACAGCTAGTTATTAATATGTATATTCATGCCAAATGCTTTCTAGTACTTAGTTTCTTTGAACTAAGCTGCGGACGGACAGACGGACAGAGCGAAACTATCCTTGTTATCTTCGGCACCCTAAAACCGATTAAAAGAGTATTATCTTTCCTCTCAAATCTTATCTTTATAAGCATATTTATATATATTTAGTATCTATATATTTTAGAATTATGTATTTATTTAAGTTTATGTCACTTACACTAAGTATATGTATATGTATTAATATCTTAGGTTAGTCGTTCACTTTTCTTCCTGTTCTCACACACTATTTGTCTACATTTCTTCTTAATTTCTCCTTTTCGCGGGTCTGCTGGTAGAAATTTCTCAACAAATAAGCAGTACCTTTGTACTCCTTTGTCATGATGGGATATCTGTATGTATTTTATGTGTACATTAATAATAAAATAAATAAAATAAAAACATTTACAAGTTTTGCTATAAAAGGGTTAAATTTTAGCTTTGTAACCACTAACCACTGCAGTCCAAAAAAAAGTAAGTGCCTATGGCTTTAAGTCCGCCTTTGTACTTGTGCATAAAGTTTTAATAAATACAAATAAAAATTGTAGTTCTAAAGTCGCTAATCCTAAAGATCTTGGTAAGGCTAAGGGACAAACTATTTAAAGGCGCACGGCCTAGTTATTTTTGAATTTGACTTTGACTAAATTATTGCATTGTCATCGGTCCTTGATAAGTGTGCAAAGTTTCAAATCAATCCCACGTTTTGAAGGGGGCGAAAATCACGTTCAAAGATTCCGTTACATTGATACATAGATACATACCAAGTTAATAAAAGCGTGTTAAAAATAATCTTAATTGACATATTTTTATACAGCAGTTATTGAAACCTCTGACTTCCGAACTAGGCGGAACTTTATGACAGGAGTCAGAAATAAATAAATAAGTCAAGGATCTACCAACTTAGGTACCTCTCACCTAGTATCAAGTTCAGTATAATATTTTTAATTAAGCTCCTAACCTTTAAAAGCTCTCAATTTCAACACCTTTACAGAATCCTAGACAATGTTACAATGAAAATGTTACATAATACTTTAAAAAAATTACACACCCATTGTTCTACCCAAGATAACTCTAACAAATGTCATATACCGACTAAACCAGAGTTTTTATCCCTTAGAAATATGACCAGAGTGGCTCGCGTGTACTTAAAATAAGTGGGTGATCTATCTATAGTCAGGACTCGCCTTATCTTTAGAAGCAGTCACTTGTTTTTTTGTTCTTCCTCTATTTTCCTTCGTATTTACCCGTGGCTAACACTACATTGTACTGCACGTTTTTTTTGCAGTATATCCCTGGACGAAGTACAGGTTACCGACATAGCCAGAAGAATTGAAAAACTTAAGTGGCAGTGGGCAAGGCATATAGCTCTCTTCTACAGATTTATTATATGTATTGATTCAACCCCACTGCTATCAAAACGGTGAAAGAAAAATATGGTGAGGAAACATGCATGCCCTTGAACCATACATTCGAATACATGTGACATCCACCAACCAGCATTGGTCCCGCGCCATTGTCCGATTACGGCCTATCTCGTCTAACAGAGAGGAGGCCTGGGTCCCAGCAGTGGGAACATAAAAATGTAGTTGATGAATCAAAAGGAATCTTTGGAAGTAGGTCCGATCGACAAAAATACTTTCACTTGTGTAAAGCTTTTCACCGCTCAATGTACTTACACAAAGGCTATTTTTAACACGCTTTTATTAGCTTGGTATGTATGTATCTATGTATCAATGTAACGGAATCTTTGAACGTGATTTTCACCCACTTCAAAACGTTGGATTGATTTGAAACTTTGCACACTTATCAAGGACCGATGACAATGCAATAATTTAAACAGTTTGTCCCATTATCCTTACCAATAAAGCGTGTTTTTTAGTTTTTAGAACTACAATTTATTTATCTCGTATAAGATGTTAAGGTTCCTGTGAGATAAGCTACGGGAGCAAAACCGCGGGTAAAAGCTAGTATTTTATAATAGAGGAGCTGACGTAATCCGATCCGAGTTCTCAAGGTCAAAATGGCGTTCTAATTCGTAGACCTTTGAAAATCTATTCGTTCATTTTAGGTTATTAAAATTATGACAACCGTAAATATCATATCTATTTCTAGGCTTTGTGAATCACAAGCAATTTCGCGAATTGTTGAATAATTTCTTGAAACAACCGAAGCGTTAATCTAAAACGGCTTCAGTATTATTAGTTATTGTTTACCACAATTATAATTGTTAATGTTTTCGCTTATTATGTTGACGGAAAGTAACGTCGCTATAATATTACCTATAATGCTTTGAGAATATAAATGATAGGTATCACAGACACCGTATCACAAAGATATGTATGAAAATTAATATTCATTTATATTGTTTTAGTCATAATTATTATTAGCTATTGTTAGTTCTTTTTTATGTGTATTTGTGTGTACATAAATTAATAATTTTTTGCTGACTACATAGGTAAATTATACCTGCTACGTAAATCAAACACATTTTAAAATCTGTCTTTTGAATTTTACTGTACAAAACCTTGTTAAATATCAAAGAAGGTACAATTTTTTTTTCTGAAACTAGTTAAATGCCAAGCAATTAATTTAATTATTCAATTTCCATTTTTTTTAATACACAAGATATTAAAAAGAAAGAGGTCAACGACATTCATTAACATTTAAGCGGTTTAGTTATTCCTCATAAATTGCCCAAAATATCAATTAATTAGCCTAGGCTCTGCCGAAGTATATTGGGGTCAACTTCCATATTTTACATGCAGAACACAAGGTAGATTAAAAAGTCGTAAGAGCTAACTACAAAATACGCAGGTAATCTAGGACAGGCCAGCTAAGGAAAGAAGCAAAATGTCGGCAGAGAGGTATCCACCACGTCGTGACTTCGTTAAGGCCAAGGAGCACCTGCCTCTCGGTCATGAATTGCGGTGACCTATATGGAAGCCATTCAATCGGTTGCGTACCCAAGTTATCCGACGCAAATATGATTTTACAAAATGGGGGATTATTGGTCAACCGAATACCCGGTACGAGTGCAGTGTACAGACTATGTCCCACATAATGGACCATGGATGGATCTTTTCACTTGCAGCCTAGTTGACCTGGACAGCGCTTCTGAAGCTGCAATAAATGTGTCGCAATAAATGAGTCGAAACTAAAATAAGAAGAAGCGACCGCCCAGTTCTCAAAACATACGAAACGTTAACAATCACTCCAAAAAGAGGGTTCCAAGCATTACGAGTAGTTAATCACTCCACTCGTAGGTAAGGATGGTCGTAAACAGATACCTACGTATCGCAGCGGGTGATCTGTCGCAAATCGCAGTCATTCCGCAAATCACCAGACATTCCCTGAAATGATCAGTTGTTCCGCGAAAATTGTATTTGTGTTTCCACTTTGGTTGTTGTCTGTGAACTTGTAAAAGGGTACGTATTGGTGGTAATCAAAGACATACATCTAACTAGATAATGCAAGCCTCTACTCCATCTGTATGAAAACCAAGCGTGCCACTTTTACACACACAAATTAAGAATTAAACTTAACGATGAAATACAATGTTTCCATAGTTTCGGCCAACTTTTTTTTGTAGTTGTTACAGCTCAATATGGCATAACTAGGCATTTTACTAGATTTCGGCAGATACTCCCTTTTTTGACACGGGAAGTATACATTTGCTTCATCTAGTTAGATTCATATCTGTGGTGGAAATCGCAAGAGTATTTTTCATACCTATGTGTGTCTATGTCTATCAATTTTAAGCGCAAGACGTAATCATAATCAGGTTTTTGTAATCGGATCAGCTCTTCCAAAAATTTGCTTTTACATACAAACCAACAGAAAACTATACTTTTCTAGAATATTAAGTTCAAATAATTAGATAAATATCTCGTATGTCTAATACAGTGAGTCCGGTCACGAAGAATGACTAATGTGGACTATTTCGCCAGCTAGCGGAAAGAGCATCTAAACTTAAAGTCCATACAAATTATACTACCACTAACGTAACCCTAGAACATCAACCAATAAGCAAAAATCAAGGGCTGTATGTAATTTTGACTCTAGAATAGCATTTTTGGAACAATTATGTACCAAAGTACGTAAGCATGATTTATAAAAGCTCGATCTCTTTACTAATAAATTGTGTTCTAAAAACTGAAAAACACGCTTTAATGGTAAATTGAACTAAAAAGTCGCTAATCCTGAAGATCTTGGTAAGGCTAATGGGACAAACAATTTAAACGCGCACGGTAGAATCAACTTTTATTACTTACAAATTTTAATTTTTGTTTGACTTTCAAAAGTACTTTGACTTTGAATAAATTATTGCATTGTCATCGGTCCTTGATAGGTGTGCAAAGTTTCAAATCAAACCGAAGTTTTAAGAGTGGGTGAAAATCACGTTCAAAGATTCCGTTCCATTGATACATAGATAGATACATAGTTACATAGATACATACCAAGCTAATAAAAGCGTGTTAAAACGAGTTATTTGAAAAGTGTTAAAAATATCACAGGCCATTGTGAAACACATTATTTCACGAATTCAATACGTGACTTTCTTTAACAACCATTACCAAGAAAGCATTCTCAATCGTTTACCGCTCAAAATAAAACCAAGGACGTCAAAATACATTAGCGAATTGTCTGTACGTTGCAACGTCGTAATACTCGCGCGCAACTGTTACAGAGTCAAGTTCGTGTTCGGCTCGGTTATCGCACGATTCTCGGTGCAATTACCGGGTAGTGTTGCAACGTGCTTAGAAAGTGTTAGATATTATGTTGCTTGTTATGCGGGAAAGGAATGGAGGTGCTGCGGTGTTTTCAAAGAGGTTTAAGATCTGTTTTTTGACGTTTAACGATGCTTGAAACTTGTCATAAGGCTGGGGCAAGGGTTGAAAGGACATCAAAGTTTATAGCAATTTGACCCATACTGGGCTCGAAGTTTCGGTACCTATTATAGTCGAAAATTATTCAATCATTAAGTAGGTACTCTCTTTCTATAGCTAATTAAAAGTCTCGGTTTTAGAGCGATGAAACAGAACTTTTTATGCGGGGGTATGGAGGTGCTGTGTTGTTTTCGAAGAATTTTAAGATGATTTATTTTATTGTTGTTACGTCTGTTTTTCGACTTAAGACGACATTTGAAACTTGTCAAAAGGTCGTAAGCGACATCAAAGTTTATAGCAATTTGATCCAAAGTAAGCCTATCTTCTCAGTATTCTTATCGACAATTAATTTTTAACCGACTTTCGAAAAAGGAGGAGGTTCTATGTTCGACTTCTTGTATGTTTTTTTTTATGTATGTTCAGCGATATCTGCGTCAATTGTGGACCGATTTTGGAAATTATTTTTTTGTTTGAAAGAGTATGTTTCGAAATTGGTCCCATTTTAATTTGGTGAAGATCTGATGAAGAACTTCGAAGATATACAATAGAACTCTTCAATAAATAACGGCAAATCTCTCGGGATTGCTGCAATCGCATGTCTGTTTATTGTTTATACCATTTCATTACATAACATAACGCCAGTATGCTCTTAAGGGGTAAGCAGATCTCTCATTTGATCGGTTTTGTTCAAGTTTCATGACATTCGGGTTATATATTCTGGCGTTATAGGAAACTAAATCTTAAAAAAAATAAAAATAAAGAAGGAGCCCGAATTTTGTGAGTTTGTTCTCACGTGTGGAATAATCTCTGGAACCACTACACCTATTTGAAAAAATCTTTCACTATTTGAAAGGCTCCATATTCCTGATAATTATAGACTATAACTTACTATGACACAGGCGGGCCACTAGTACATTGATTAAGAGTAATATTCTTCTTTGCAAATCGATAATAAAGATTAGGTAATTAAATGTAATAAAAAAATCTTTTTTACAAAAAAATACTACTGACTGCCAAATAAGATAAAAAAACTTTTTTACAAAAAAATACTACCGACTTCCAAATAAGAAAACTACAAAGTGAAAAATAACTTTATTTTTGGAAGTCGGTGTCTTTCGTAGGTACCATTTTTTTTTGCGTTATGGACACCGACTTCCAAAAATAAAGTTATTTTTCACTTTGTAGTTTTCTTATTTGGAAGTCGGTAGTATTTTTTTGTAAAAAAGTTTTTTTATTTTTCACTTTTTAGTTGTGCCTACCTAATAGGCAAGTTGTTTAGTTAGTTTCCTATAACGCCAGAATATATAACCCAAATATCATGTAACTTGAACAAAACCGATCAAATGAGAGATCTGCTTACCCCTTAAGAGCGTACTGGCGTGATGTTATGTTATGAAATGGTCTAAACAATAAACAGACATGCGATTGCAGCAGTCCCGAGAGTTTTGCCGCTATTTATTGAAGAGTTCTGTTGTATATCTTCGAAGTTCTTCATCAGATCTTCACCAAATTAAAATGGGACCAATTTCGGAACAAACTCTTTCAAACAAAAAAGATTTTTTTAAATCGGTCCACAATTGACGGAGATATCGGTGAAAACACAAAAAAAAAAAAAAAAAAACATTCAAGAAATCGAACATAGAACCTCCTCCTTTTTCGAAAGTCGGTTAAAAACTACAAAGTGAAAAATAACTTTATTTTTGGAAGTCGGTGTCCATAACGCAAAAAAATAGTATCTACGAAAGACACCGACTTCCAAAAATAAAGTTATTTTTCACTTTGTAGTTTTCTTATTTGGAAGTCGGTAGTATTTTTTTGTAAAAAAGTTTTTTTTAATAGTAGTTTGTGTCACAAGGGACCAAAATAATGTATTGAGGTCGAGAGCGATTGTTTGAATCCAGCGACGCGAAGGATTCTTGAGTAGAACCTAAGCTTAGCGAGGGATTCAAAGTACGTAGCTCGAGGTTAAATATTTTTGGTACCGTGTGGCACACTCTGCTTTTCATCACCCTCTATGAAAAAAATAAATAAGTGATGCTCTAAGAACTTTGTAATATGTATAATATAAATATTAATGACGTATATTTATAAAATAAATAAGTGATGCTCTAAGAACTTTGTACATACATACATACATACATAAACTCACGCCTTTTTCCCATGGGGGTAGGCAGAAACTACAGAACGCCACCTGCTACGATCCTTACATACTTCTTTTGCTTCACTCACATTCATACATCTTGTCATACACACACGCCGGTTATGAGTACTGCGCACCTTGCCTTTCTGAAGAACATCACCTATAAGGTCTATATATGTCTTCCTAGGGCGTCCCCTCCCGGCGTTTCCATTCACGTCTGCCTTGTAAATACCTTTCGTTAGTCGCCTATCATTCATCCTCTCAACATGGCCAAACCATCTTAACATACTCTTTTCAATTTTAGTCACTACATCTTCTTTTAAACCACAACGTTGTCTTATTACCTCATATATTTACACAACGAAATTTGTAATTTCGTTTATGTAAATATAAATATATATACGTCATTAATATTTATATTTACATAATTACAAATTTATAATTATTAATATTACATACGTTTTCGCAATTCTGGCAGTTTATTTTAACAGTTTTGTTGGGAACAGAAAATGTCGTTGACCTAATATTTTATCACTTGGGTATTTGTAATAACTTCAGTCCTGGTTGATGATCATGTTGAGTCAATGGTGACATTTCACGCTGTTTTGAAGTGGACGGGCGCGGCGATAAAGGTTGAATCGGTGGATCAACTGAGAAAAGCCGTAATTTAATACTTTTCTCTCGATTTGTTTGGTAGTAAATTATTTATGACAGTTTCTGCGTTTAATTTCACACTTTCTGGTGTTAATATTTCATTTTCACTACTAGAACTCAGCTTTGTGTGAAATTAAAATTGTCTGTAATATTTTGATAAAAAGTAATAAAAATATCGGCCAAGTGCGTGTCGGGCTACGCGCAGTAATAGGGTTCTGAAGTTGCATAATAATGCGGACTGAGAAGAGGGTTTTTTTGTTGTTACATGAACATTAAAACGGTTCAGCGGTTTCAGCGGCACACAACGTCTAAAAACGAGCCCACATAGAATGATGTTTTTTTATAATCTATATGCTCGTGTTTGACTATTATCTCGCCTGATGGTAAGTGATGATGTGGTCTACGGTGAAGCACGCTTGCCTAGAAGTAGGTAACCTATTCACTCTTGACTTAAACTAAAGAAGGACTAACTGGTAACTGAAGAAGGAGTTATAAAATCCAACTTCGCAACTGAAGTTAGAAAAATATTATCTATTTGAGTACCACCGCGGGTGCGTATTGCGAAAGGAGCCGATACGAGCGCGCGTTAGAGCCACAGGGAATGGTATGGTTCGTTCCTCGACCCTTGCGCGTACGCTCCTTGTTTATTTCTCTTTCGGAATTTGAATATATTCGTATGTTACAAACCTCCTGTACCTCTAATCTACAGTATTCACTATTTGATTCTGGAAAGATTTACGCTACTCATTATTGACTTTATAAATGGATATCGACAAAAGAAAATAAATAATTTGCTTGGCAATCGAATCATATTTGACTTTAGATTACAAAACGTTGAAAATACTTCTGCACTAACACAAAATAGACGCCCCCGCATGCATGCGCCGTATGGACTACGGACCGGTACTGCCAACGACTCCGGCCATTCCAATGCGTTATTCGAGCTTAATCATTATTAAATTAAGAAATCATTTTTATTAAGGTTACCTATGATTTTATATTTGTATATTTTGACATGGTTGTATATTTAGTATCTATTTTACACAGTTAACAACGTTATTTAAGTAATTTTCCAATGGCATTTGTAAAAATTTGTTTCGCTGCTAGAGATGGACTACTTGACTCTAACATTAATTTGCAATTAACTTTCGTAAATTGTGTGTGAACGTCCTAATAAAATGTACAATGTTTAAATATGAAATATTACAGTCTTTAAAATTATAGATAATATATGAATCTCATGTGGTACCATCAACCCATCACAAAGAAAAAGATTTAATAAAAATAAGAACAAATTACATATATTACAGAGCTGTCAATAAAGAAATTGTTAACATGATGTAGGTGAGCGAAATTACCCGTAGCTAAAGAAAAATTGCCTGTCAAGCGACGCAAGCGAAAAAATAATTCAATTTTGAACTGTCCAAATGAAACTTAATTTGTTATCTTATTTATTACTAGCTGTGCCCGCGGCTTCGCTCCCGTCATCTGCCTGCCAACCCTACCCTACTTTCCTACCTACCATTTTTAACCGACTTACCGAAAAGGAGGAGGTTCTATGTTCGACTTCATGTATGTTTTTTTATTTTTTTTGTGTATGTTCACGGTTATCTCCGTCAATTGTGGACCGATTTTGAAAATTCTTTTTTTGTTTGAAAGAGCATATTTCGAAATTGGTTTCATTTTAATTTGGTGAAGATCTGAAGAAGAACTTCGGAGATATACAACAGAACTCTTCAATAAATAACGAAAAATCTCTCGGGATTGCTGCAATCGCATGTCTGTTTATTGTTCATACCATTTCATAACATAACATCACGCCAGTATGCTCGAAAGGGGTACGCAGATCTCTCATTTGATCGGTTTTGTTCAAGTTTCATGTTGTTTGGGTAATCTATTCTGGCGTTATAAGTACTTACTAAACAACTTGCCTATTAGATAGGTACAACTAAAAAGGATCAAATAAAAAACTTTTTTATAAAAAAATACTACCGACTTCCAAATAAAAACTACAAAGTGAAAAATAACTTTATTTTTGGAAGTCGGTGTCTATATAGCAAAAAAATTGGTACATACGAAAGACACCGACTACCAAAAATAAAGTTATTTTTCACTTTGTAGTTTTTTATTTGGAAGTCGGTAGTATTTATTTGCAAAAAAGTTTTTTATTGTTTCTATAGTCATCATTCTTTCGTGAATAATCTTAACAATGCGAATGTCTGGAGTATGTTTTAATTCAATAACTCCTTAACAGCTGCGCATAATTGAGATTGAGAACGAACTCTACCACTCTCCAATCTACTACCACTGTTCTTGTAATATGATGTTTGTATGTCGTTTTGTGGCAATTGAATACTGTTTCTTTCATTCTTAACTCTTGTGATTATTTTCGACAGGGCGAAGCCGCAGCAAAAACTACAGTTATCATAAGTTGGAAAAACTTTATCTTTGTTACATTTTTGTTTTTATAAAGTGTTTGACGCATATTTAAAATGATAAGGGTAAGTGGAACCTACTAGAAAAGTGACATTAGCATTCTAATTTATTCCGGAAAATTAAATCTTTAAACACAGGGTCGGAGACGCGGGCTCAGCTGTAGCGAACATAACACACACAGCTTCTTTATACAAAGTCATATTCTGCAATTATTCACGCTTTAGACAGTACACAGAATATATGAGTTAGCATTTAGCAAACACACTTCGCATACAGATGCAAAATGGATGGCTAAATGTGTGCACCTCATACTTTGATTTGAGTTTCATTTCTGCCCTGCATGCTTAACCTTGTATCTTTCAGAATTCGAACGTGGCGAGTGACAGATCTGTCCAAGTAGCCAGATATTGCTCGGACAAAATCTGAAAACTTTACTCCAGATTTGAGTTAAATGATACGAAAGAAGAAAATGTAGGTATAAGTCTTCATATGAAAATATATACGGTCAGAAGTGCCATCTAACTTTGTTAAAGCTAAGGTGTCTTATAATCTAAGGTGTATCTCATGCTCCCTTCCTGTCCTGTCCTCTGTGCCCCAAAACGTGCAACCAGACCAGGCCAGACAAATTTGAATAACTGTTCTGCTGGTGACATGGTATACACAAGAAGATTACTACATTGTTTAGCCCGTTGTTTAGCAGCTGCTGTACACATTAACATCATTATAATACATTTATATCATCCCCTCCTCAGCCGAACGGGGTCTATTGCTGGACATAGGACCCTCAAATATTGCCACAATGGTTGTGGTTGCGCTGCCAACCAAATAGCGGATTCCCGTGACCTTTTTTAGATAATCGGTCCACCTACAGGGCGCGTATTCACATGCGAGCGACTGTATATACACACTTACAAAAGTCAAGCCTTTTTTCCATGTTACTGCTACGAGCCTTACATACTCATTAGCTCTGTGACAGCATATGACAAAAAATTAAGTAATTATAAAAATAGCTGTTGAGAACCGTCCCGACCATTCCAGAAACTCGTTCCACGCCCAACATTAGTGTGGCAATGATCATAACCATAGAACTGCAACTTATAATTGTTCCGACTCCAAAGGACAACCGCGAAAGATAACGGTCAACCAATTTTCGCCCTTATGTCCATAGTAATAAAGTTGAAAAGAGAACGATAGGGTACTTTCGCCAACCGCGAAATATCGCCACAGAATTTTGGTCCTTACTGATAAGGTTGAAAGTCGACGACCGGGTAATTTTCGACTACGTACCGATCGTTTGCAATAACTGGCTGCAGTTACGGGGTTGCAGCAGTTTCATGTTGTTTTTAGAAGGAAATTATTGAGTAATATTCGAAGTTTATCGAAATGTTCACGCTATGAGGTGAAGTTCTGCATGTGAGATTGTTTTGAATACAAACAGGAGTCGTGAGGTTAGTTTATCGTATTTTACAGTAGTAAATTAACCTTTACGCAACAAGCAAGTTTACTTCTATATTTTATGTAAACCTACACTGTCCCACTGCTGGGCAAAGGCCACTCCTAAATCCTGTCAGGTACTCGTTGCCTGAGCCATCTCCAACCAGCCCTTGCAGTCACGCCACCTGGCTGGCTGACCTCGGCGACAGTACGGCTATTACATAACTTTAAAAATATAACATGCCATGCTTAGTTTAGTGTGGCGGAATTTATCATCATTTATTATTTGATCAGCTGTCTAAAGGCTGGACAAATGCCTCTCCGATTGCATGCTCTGAACCAAACCTAAGCCACTCTCATCTTACTGCTGCTCCAGACTTTCGAGAAGATCATCTAACCACCATCTAGATTCTAGACTGCATTTTATCTTAAGACGTTTTGTAAGTTAAAGATGCATTGGATCACTTTATTTTACTACTTTCAACACTAGGCTGTCGCTAGAGGTTGTTAACATAGCCAAAACTGGCCCATTTATCACCCATCTTAACTCCAAGAAGAATTAAAGATTGCTCAAGGTTCGTGATCTATGCTTTAGCCCTTAGACAAATCGTCTTCCGACGCACTAAAAATGTGTTTGAATAAGATGTCAGTTGTACAGCGTCCTTTGAGCTGAAGAACTTACTTTTAACAATAGACTTCTCATACACAAAGTAGTTGTGCTCCCTGCACTCACATGAAGATAAATTCTGCCACTGGAGTTGGTAAACTTAACCACTACAAGATATACATACATCTTATCTTCAAGAAGAATTGAAGGCAGCTCAAGTTTCAGGAGTAATGTTTCTTGATCTATGCAATCAAAGGCCTTAGACAAATCGTTTTCCGATGCACTAAAATACGTTTGAATAAGGTGACACCGGCGTCAGTTGTACACTACAGCGTCCTTTGAGTTAAAGAACTCACCTTTAACACTAGGCTCCTCACACACGAAGTTGTTGTGCTCCCTGTAGCCTCTATCGTACCACATGAAGGAAGTTGTCGCTTGAGGTAGTTAACATAGCCAAAACAGGCTCATTTTATCATCCATCTTATTTCCAAGAAGATTTAAAGATTGTTTTATTTTTTTTGTGGGGACAATCCTACCGCACTATTCCTAAAGATTTAATGATTGTTCAAGGTTCGTGATCTATGCAATCAAAGGCCTTAGACACGTCGTCTTCCGATACACTACACAAATATATTAATTAATAAGGTGACACCGGCGTCATTTATGGGCTGAAGAACTTACCTTCAACACTAGGCTTCTCACACACGAAGTAGTTGTGTTCCCTGCAGCCTCGATCGTTCCACATGAAGGTGGCCGTGCCTGGTGTTGGTCGCGGAGGGAACTCTCTCCGAGCCTCCACGCAGTCTTGGCCAGACGTGCCGTCATCGTTGGGCTGGCTGCTGTGCTTGCGCCAGCCGGGGAACCAGTCTGGGGATGAGAAATAATAAGTGTGAAAACAATGAAAGAAACACATTTATTTGTCAACAGGTGATGATGGTGATCTTGCCTTTATTCACCGAAGGGTAATGCAGTAAGCACAGTACACCTAAATTTCACCAGTTATGGTTTAATCCCATAGTAGGGTCTGGGGCGAGCCTATGTAGTGCCAACCGACACAAATCCAGACTCCGGAAAAAATAAGAAACGTAATTATGGACAATCGTAATAAAACTTATACCGACCTGGAAATCGAACCCAAAACCTCATTCCACATAATAAATAATACTCATACTCAGCAGTCACACTAATGTTTATTATATACCCCAACGGGGCTAGTCCACCAGGAAAATGTATACCGATTTTTGCCATAGGTCAAATTATATGATCTATTATTTTTACTTACAGTTACATTTAAAATAAAACGGCTCACAATATTATCTGCCAACTGTCAAAGGTTGCAGTGAAACTTATAATCAAGTTCAGACGATACCCCAGTGTTCACTGAAGTCACAGGCTGAAGTTCAATGTGTTATCTAGTTTGACAAGTGTGTATTGTCGCCACATTCTACTCACTTCGATACTGGCCACAAAGCATGGAATCGAATAGAGACGCCTGCTTACGCCATCTTACTAACTTACTAATATTATAAATGCGAAAAATTGGATGGATGCATGTTTGTTACTCAATCACGCTAAAACGGCTGAACTAAAAAATGAAATTTTGCATAGATATAGACTATAGTCTGGAATAGCATTAAAGATACTTTTTATCCCGAGAATATGTTCCGTCGGGACAATTTTTCGACTTTTACGCGGGTGAAGCCGCTTGTAGAAGCTAGTTACCAATAAGTAATAATATTCGTACAATGTGCGCTAAGCGCAAACTTCGGCTGTCATAGACATAGTCCAGATTGTCATGGGATGTCAATTTTATAAGTAAACACTAAAACTCCACTCCACGCGTGCTTGCTTTGTATGAAAATTTTGACTTTGCTATCTCGAGTAGTGCATGGCCATCGAGGCATCGCTGTGCATTTATCAGTATGAATATTATATTTGAGTGCGTGTGTAGTAGAATTGGATTTTTTGTACAGCTAGCTACATCCATTGAGTATCCCCCACGAATTAAAATTCATTCACCTCCTAATTTCACCCACCAAACACTGGCACATTTGACCCACCACTGGGACGCAGGCCTCCTCTCTATGAGAGGGGTTGGCCTCAAATCCACTACTCGGCCTCGCCGTTTGAAAAATGTCACATATCTTTGTATTTTTAGTTCTAAATCTGGTTAAGAGTCTTAAAAACTTTTTAGAAAAAATAAAACGATTTCTAAAGCAAAACACTAAAAAGAGTTTTTGCTCTTTTTAGTGTACCTAACTTTCTTTTCGGAATTCGGTGTCTTTGGTACCTCTTGAATTTATTGTTTTGCAACACTGACTTATAAATTTACAATTAAAGGATACCTACATCTGGTTTTGGTCAGCCAGCTCGCGAATATGACTATCCTGCGACTGCACAGCATGATTTTTTCCTTGTTTACGTCTTTTTAGTTTGATTTTCAAGCAGTCGAGTTTTTTGATTTTTTTAAATTTTATTACTCTATCACTAAAAAGTGAGCAAGTTCTATAGTAAGGTACCCATATTAAGTAAATTTACACATTCGTGCTGTTTGTCACTAAGGAGTTCGGTTGTATGTTACATATCTTGAAAAGTGCTAAACCGATTTTGATGCACTTGGAGATACTTAATCCAACAAAAAAGAGAATGATCACGATCCGATAAGTAGTTTCAGCGAAATGCGTGGACAAACATACATAATATGTACAAACAAACAAACAAACATACATACACTTATGAAATTTGGCACACGTGTTTAGATGCCCATACTGAGTATCTGTATGGGCTTCTAATCACGAATATGAAATTCCAACAATATTACATACATACGTGTCGAAATGATTACCTCCGTTTTTTTGAAGTCGGAAAAATAAACACCCATGATGACATCACAATGTCTCATAAAAACTTTATCTTACATAAGTGCGGGGTCAGCCTTACGGTACAACTTAAATAGCAGTTACAAAGTCCCTATACACATTGTACTTACTATTCGGTACAAAGTTGCCCCAATAGTTACTAGTCATTACTAGGGCTATTTACATAGGTACAGCGAACACTTTACTTTAAAGGAACGTAGCTCTTACTTTGTAGAAAATTGCTATACAAAATAGCGTACGCGTGAGAAAATTGGAGCAGTTGCTTATTCTGTAATATTACGTGAGGTGGTTTACAAAAGAGATCTTTTTGAGATCTTGGTTTTCTTAATGAGAGGTTAAAATATTTAGTAAGAGCAGTTTTTTTTTTTTTTTTTTGAAAAACTTTGCCCCACTCTAGGAATTTCTCCTGTATCGTGGGTGCGTTTACAAACATATAAACTCACATACACAAACACCCAGAGCAAGAACAACTATTTGTAGATCATACAAATATTTGTTCCGTGCGGGAATCGAACCCGCGACACGCAGCGCAGCAGTCAATCGCTCAACCACTGCGCCAACCGTGCGTCCAAATTTTAACACGATTTTAATACATTTGTGTTATTATGCATTTAAATATTAATTACAATTATTGTTGGGCGAGATTTGGAATGACGATAAAAAAACTTTATTACAAAAAATTACTACCGACTTTCAAATAATAAAAAAAACAATACACAGTGAAAAATTACTTTATTTTTAGAAGTGTCTCTGGTAGGCAGGTACCATTTTTTTATCGTTTTGATCATTGACTTCCAAAAAGAAATAAAAGAAAAAAAAAAAAAAAAAGAAGAAATAAAAGAAATAAAAGAAGAATACAAAGTGAAAAGAGATTTTTCACTTTGTATTGTTTTTTTATTATTTGAAAGTCGGTAGTATTTTTTTGTAAAAAGAGTTTTTTTATCTTCATTCTTCATCTCGCCCAACAATAATTATATAATTTTTTTTTTTTTTGTGTATTATGTTATGAAATAGTTTAAACAATAAACAGACATGCGATTGCAGCAATCCCGAGAGATTTGCCTTATTTATTGAAGAGTTCTGTTGTAGATCTCCGAAGTTCTTCTCCGAACATAGAACCTCCTTATTTTTGGAAAGTCGGTTAAATAATAAATATATAATATTATATATTATATAATAAAAAAAATAAAAAAAATAAAAAAAAAAAATATATTAAATATTATAAATATATAATATTATATATTATATAATATTATATATTTATTATTAAATAATATTATAATAGTTCTAAAAACTAAAAAACAAGCTTTAATGGTAAATTGAAATAAAAAGTCGCTAATCCTGAAAATTATTTAATTCTGAAAACTATTTTCCTCTTCTTTGCGCAAAGAAAGAGCCAGCCCTCTGGTCACGCACAGTGTCGTTAGATAGATACATGCCAAGCTAATAAAAGCGTGTTAAATAGACTACCTTGTTTTTACGGGTTGAATGGGTTGTGTGAAAGGTGATATGGCTAGAAAGAAATGCCTATATAAATAAATAAATAATTTAATTATAACATTCAAATGAACAATTTTCACTTAAACGTTGAGCAATGACAATGAAATTAGTACTGTGAGGACTCTGCCTAAGAAGGCAACCTATTTGCCTTAGTAAGACTGGCAGCAGATAACTAGTTTTGCAAGGTAAATAAAATAAGAATGCTTGTCATGTATATATTAAATTATGATAGAAGAGATCTAGATTGTTCGCCTGAAGGCAGGCTCATTATTGCTAAAATATAAGAAGTAAAAACTAATTTATCTTTCATTACCGGTACACCACTGTCTACGTCCTTACAGTACCTACTGATTATGCTTAGGTCGCGACACAACTGCGGAACGTTCGGCGCCGACCGAACCGACCGTTTGAATACGCTCGCAGTGTTCTCAGTGTACTTCAATATTACAAAACTTGCTGTCCCACGCGGCTTCGCTCCCATCGACTGGCTACCTACCTACCCTACATACATGAATGTTGCGTAACTTTAACCGCTTACGCAGCACAAGCAACGGAAGCTGTCAAAAAGGAATAATTTTGCCCGTTTCTGCAACATTTTTCTTTTATGCTCGGCTACTATTGGTTGTAGTGTGATGTTATATAGCCTTCCTTAATTAATGGAATATCCAAAGCAAAAAAAATAATTTTTCAATGCCACTCAGTAGTGCCTCCTAAAATCTATCTCTGTGCCAAATTTCATCCAGATTCGTTTGGCCATTTTGGCGTGATTGAGTAACAAACATCAATCCATCCATCTATCCCAACTTTCGCATTTATAATATTAGTAGAATAGGATATGTGATTGATAGATTAACGTATAGCTCGTCACTTAATGAGCTATTACAACTTAAATGGAGCAGTGGTGGCCCAGTGATAAATTATTTTATCACCACTGCTCTTAAAACGGTGAAGGAAAACATCGTGAGGAAACCGGCATGTCCTAGAACCAAAAATTCGAAGACATGTGACATCCACCAACCAGCACTGGGCCAGTGTGGTGGGTTAAGGTCCATTACCTCTCTCACAGAGAGGATGCCTGTGTCCCAGCAGTGGGAACATAATAAGGCTGATGATGACAACTTAAATTAAAAAAAAAATGCAATACCTCGATCATATAATGCGCAATTATTCATAACTGAAACTACCTACATAATACATAACTCCCTTTGTGCAATGATCATCGAGTTGCGGTAGCCGCTAGTTAACGAATCATTCATCAAATTAATGCCAATATTGAAAATTATATGATACCTGTTAACAAATTGAAAATGTTTACGAAAAATCACGATTATTGTGAAATACATAATTGGTAGAATGTTCATTCTATTAAGGTAAATTATTAATTCCCCAGTCTCGATTGTGCATTCATTTTAAATAAACTTCTGTTAGCTCGCTGGGACATCATATTTTATAAGGAAAATTGGATTCAAACTAAAGGTATTTTACAAGTTTTTATTTAACTTGCAATGTAAATATGTAACTGTGTTCGGGTCAAATCTTGCAACTGAATTTTAAAGCAGTTATCCTCCACCGAATAAGATTAAATTTTGCATACACGTTTAGTTTGGATGACAATGCATGGTGAGATAAGTTACGTCATTCTAAATCCAATATGGTGGATGGCCCAAGATGGCCGAGTAGTTATTTTTGGTGCACTGACATGATATGCGGGTATCAAAAGAAAGGGTTTGCTGAGAAGAATACGAAAAAAGCTTGTTCTAAAAAAAGATTTTGTAATGAATATTTTTCTACTTGGTACATACACATACAAACAAGCATAACCTCACACCATTCCCCGTGGGGATAGACAGAACACCTGCTGCTTTACTGAGATATTCCTTTTACTTCGTTCGTCACGTTCATAAATCTGGGACTCCAAGACAAAACAACTTTCTTTACTTTAAAACTTTCGCGTTTCATAATTGAACAACAATATAATTATCACGGAATTTAACGCGATGGTTTCGATTACCTATTTAACCCGAAGTTTCGGCCGTGTTGCAACGACGGTAAACCGTAAAAGCCGTTTTGTAATTAATCGAAATCATTGCGTTAAATTCCCGTGATATATTGTTTTTAAAAACAACTGTCTATCGTATATAGTGACTGTCGAAATGCTTGGGATTTACCACGATATAATTTACCACGATATATTTCAGCCATCCGACATTTTTTTGACTTTTCGACACTCGTTATCACAGACAGAATGTCCTTTTTTACGGGGTGGGCAAAAATCGTGGCTCAAATGTAACAGGGCGATATTAGGGGTTATTTGCAGTAGGTCCTGGAGTGTATAATTTTTTACTATTTCTTTTTTACTGCAAAATCACCCCAACTAATCGCTCTGTTTCGTTTGATCCACGAGTTTTTGCCCTCCCTGTATAAAGGCTCTAGTATTTTACAGGCTATATTTGTGTACAACTTACTACGCATAATCTTTTCACTAAAACCCAATTTAACGATACTTATATCATCCGGTTTAACTACTTAAGAAATCCGTAACTAAACTATATTTCCTTAAAATAAAATAAAAACATTTAACAATAACTCTTGCCACTGCACCACATAAAACAAGCTTACTTTGAAGCTCGAATTTTAGTTTAGTAGTGGCGTAGCTTTAGGGGGGCCTTGTTTAAAAATGCGTTGGAGGCCCTTTTTAAACGACTAAAGCAAAGACCAAAATAAAGATAATGTTTCTTACAAAATAAATAAAATTGAAGTCTGGATTCTTGACTTGGATAACTTAAACGGTCATACGAAAGAGTGTGAAGAAAATGCGAAACAAACTTAAAATGAGTATTCATTGTGATTTTACTAAGTGAATTATTAATCGTAGTGATTTAGAAAATTGGAGCATCTTTAATCGAATAGTTTAAGCTGTCATCATCACAAAGATTTTATTATAAAGATTCCTCAAAGACTTCTTATCAAAAGAAGTTTACATCGGGGCCTCTGTGGCTCGGGGACCCCACATCATTGATACAGCTGATATAGCGTTAGCTACGGTCCTGTCTCTCGTAACTGGACGCCGGGTCAGAGTAATTTAGTGGAATAATTCAGTGAGGTAGTTGTGTTCAGCGAATCGGTTCGTTGTTTTAAAGAGGATAAACAGAAAACATCGCGACGAAACACGCGATATTGTGGTATGGTGACACGAATGTTGGAATAACTTATTGGTGTTTGTTTATTGACTGTTTTCTGATGCTTCTACATTTGTTTAAGAAATATAGGCAATAGGTAGTTTTAAAGGTTTCTTCGTAAGTTAGGTAAATTGGCAAAGCCGCAATGCGTGAGTCTGCTATTTCTGTCTTCAGAACATGAGGTGGATGACGGGAGCTAGAATGAGTAAGCATAGCGAGTGAACGAAGCCCCCTTGAAACTTCCGTGTCAGGGTGCCCTAAAATCCCAGCTATAAAAAAGAACATTGGGTAAAGGATTACGAATATTATATAGCTTCTAATACCATATCCAAAACTCATCGTTAGCTTATCTATCAGACTATCAATACAAATTCAGCTCAGTTTAATTTATTTTGAAGGTAGTACTTAATGCTTATACAGACACTACGAATATGAAATAACAAACTCCCGCAAGAATCACCGAGGTTCTGAGAAGATTGCTCGCATGCTCACACTTTGCTCATAGATTGCACGTATACCCACTTCACTCACTCCACGTCAAAGCGGGGCGTTGAGACGGACGGACGAGTAGACTAACTGCAGTTAACAGTTCTCACCACCAATTAGAACATAAGCAACAAGTGTTCATGGTTACGTTAGATTTTGGCTGCATATACTAAGTTAGATAAAATTGTATGGTAGGAAAAAATAATCAGAGAACGAATAATGTTGAATATTAAATTATATCAATTTACTAGCTTTTTCACACGGCTTGGTTCCCATGGCCTGTACCATAGGAACCGAGATTTTCCAGGATAAGATAGTATAGTGTCTTGAGTCTTAGATAAGATAGTGTCTTGAGCTCAATGAAAGATTGTTTATAATTGGACCAGTACTTGCACAAGTAACGCCCTAAAAACAAACAAAAAGATTTACCTCTGGTTGATAACAGATTAAATAATAGTCTATTATGCAACTAGTGAATAAAGGACGGATTTAAAGCGAGGGCCATAGATAAATCACGAACAAGTGAGGGATTCTAACAACCGAATCATGACCGTATGGAGTGATTCATTATGATAGAATCACGAGCATAGCGAGTGATTCAAGTCTCAGAATCCTGAGCGACGCGAGTGATTAATAGCCCTCGATATAAAACCGTTTTATTCACGAGTTGCATACTATATTTTATACCATGACTACGAAAAGATTTGAGCGAAAAGCACAAGGAATAATAATAAATAAATGGTTTATTACTTTCAAAATTTTTACCTCCGTTACGTTACATAATTATAATTAATTAAACACCAATGCAATTTATTTATTTATTTATTAATATTAGAATTACAATCCAAATAAGTATTCACTACATCATCACACATCATCATCAGTCTATTAATGTTCCCACTGCTGGGACACAGGCCTCCTCTCTGTGAGAGGAAATGGGCCGTAATCCACAACGCGGGCCCAGTGCGGGTTGGTGGATGTCACATATCTTCGAATTTTTGGTTCTAGGACATGCCGGTTTCCTCACGATGTTTTCCTTCACCGTTTTGAGAGCAGTGGTGATGAAATAATTTACACAAAGTAAAGCGCCTGCCTGGGCTCGAACCCACGACCTACAACTTGTAAGTCGCGGCCGATACCACTGGGCCACCACTGCTCTCAGTATTCACTTAACATCCTAAAATAAAAACAAAATCATTATTAAAATCTTAAATATAAACAAACTCAAAATTAATTCGATGAAGGAGTTTGAAAGTCGAGTATTCTTTGCACAAGTTTGTATCGAATATTTTATGTGCAAGGAGGTTTTATTGCATTCGAATGTATATTGGTGTGTTCTAAATTAATAAATGCTTTTTATTCACTGTTTTCAGTGACTAAAATAACCTTTTTAGAGGAGGAATGGTATAAAAAATCAAATTAGTATTTTTTGATGATAATTTACGTCTGTAAACAAACAGCTTGATTTATTTTCAGCGGCTGTTACAAATACCAATTATTTTTTTTATATGAATGTGATGCTAATCAATTCTTTAATCAAAATGAATCTAGAGATAAAGAGATATTCTATTCAAAAGAATAATGCCGGAGAACTTTCCAATGTTCTGGCTTCTACATTTTCCAATAGTTCATTATACCTTTGATACATGATTAAGATTTAATTAGTTTTCTACTGGTCCGCTGCGCTGTGAAAGCAGACGATAATAAAGAGTCATACAGACAGTATTCTGTGCGCCATTTCACCGCGTGTAAGTCGGAAATCCGTTATCTTAAAGGAACTAGTCCCGGGATAAAAGTATCCTTTGTCCTTCTTCAAACTTTGATCTATCGCTATGCATCAAAATTGGTTAAATGTTTTCGTGAAAACGAAACGACAGACAGACATAGTCATTTTCGCTTTTTAACCGACTTCAAAAAAAGGAGGCGATTCTCAATTCGTCTGAACCATTTTTTTTAAAATTATTTTCCCCGATTACTCAAAGACGCCCGGACCGATTTTAAAAATTCTTCTTTTATTTGAAAGGGTATACTTCCTACTTGGTCCCATAGTCATTAGATCAGGATCTGATGATGGAATCCTAGAGAAATCGAGGGAACTCCCAAATAAAATAAAATATTATATGTAAAATATTATAGGCATATATATATAGTGATTTTGGTATTATCATCAACAATGCAATCATTTGCACTCAGAAAGTATCATTTGGTGTGGTGGAACTGATGAAGAAGACCACAGATGGCCACTGAAACACCTAAATGCTAAGTATGTCACGGGTATAAGATATCTCGAATAGTTTACCTAGTATAATGAAGCAAATACTTATAAATAAATGGTACCAATCGATGGATCCACGGACTGACCTCGGAATATGTTGCTTGACACTGAAGGTCGACTCGTGTGACCATTATAACTTGGCCACAAGAACTTCCTATCTACATGCTTCTTTATTTTAATTATAAGCCCGCGATTGATAATGAGCTGCGTCGAAGTGAACCGCTGATGAATTCGCGCGCTTTTGTGTCGGCCATCTTGATCCAGATGGCGGCAACGGCAGCCACTGATTTATTACTACCTATCGTATTGAAAGTGAGTCTTCAAGGCATGATTAATAATGCGACTTCTAGATTTTCTTGTAGTATTTACTTTTATTGTACAGGTATGTCTCATGTATTGTGTTGTTAGTGTGCAGGACGTAGCGTGTTCATTGGCCCCGAGAAAAGAAGGGCGTAAACCTTCTGGCCATTGCCGCTGAACGCCCCATCCACATCAACGAAAACAAAGGTTCTTGGATGCCTAGCTGCAGCAGTGACGTAGGGTTGCAAATCGACTCTAACGATTCAACGATGTGTTGGCTGTACTTGAGTTATTTCCAGATTCCGGGTTGCCTACTTCTGGATCAGCACTCCTGGTGTCCAGGTTCCGAGGTTCAGCTCGACAGGATCGAAAAGGGATGTCTTCATAAGGGTTGAAGTCGATGAATTAAATGAAACACTAAGTTATTCAGTACACGGCACGATTCTAGGGCTCTCAACAATTTCTGAGACTTGATTCTATATAAGAATTACTTCTTATTTACTAAGACAAGTACAAGCGACTAGCTTTGGATGACTACAAATTCTATTTTGGGCCCGGGGGTTCTTTATACCCTCGCATCGTGCCATTATTGAGAGCCCCGCAAATTCTCGCCGAAAATAATTTTTATTTATGTAAAAAACCCTTATACATATTTGGTAAATAGGGTTACCGCACCCCTTCCATGGTGCTATCAATAGCTGGATTCCTTCGTACTGTAACACAGTAACGCCCCCTATCTATGTATCTAATCAATATACCTAATTTCCAGGTATTGATAGCTTCCCTAGACTATTTCCATGAAATAAAAGGACAATTCCCTTTATTTCCCAGTTAAAACCTTAATAGTTTTCAACCTAGCCTAAGGATATCTATAGGTTGGGTTGACCTGCTGGTGCCAATAGCAGGCTGTCTGTTGACGTCTAGAAAAAGCTTATTTTCGGGAATCTTCTATGGGATATCATCCCTTATGTAATGAATCTATAAATTCCTAAGTCATTTCACCGACTTTAGGACTTCCTACTTAGGCTAACCAGACAATCACCGCCTATTATGGGGATTCTGGTAGCCAATAGACCACACTTTACATTTCTAGTGTTTATGTAAGTCTATCTAGGTCATATGCACATAAGGTGCCTTGATATGTACAAATTTGATAGCTGGTCACTTTCTTTGCGCCCAGCTATCAGAGAAATTAGATATAAAAACACTAATAAGATTGGGACAACACGATGGTGCGTTTAACGGGCCATCGGGAGGTCCCCAAAAATTCCTTATTTTCGGAATTCCCAGGGGTGTATAGTCCCGGGGAGTGCCAAAAACTGACTAAAAATTACATTTCCAGAAACCTATTTTCTGGAATTGTACTTAAACTACTTGAGCGATTTTCGCTCCAAAGTGATGGCTTGGTAGCTAGTCCAGCAAGCCATCCGAAAGTACTTACACCATGAGTACATCTATTCCCTTCATGGAGTTATTCCACCTGAAGGGTCTACAAATTTCAACGTTTTACGTTGTTTACATTTTTCACGACTGCTTATCTCGTTGACTATCCAAGCGATTCTTCCCATCTAGAAACCGCCTGGAAGCCCTTTTAGCAGGCTTTCCAATGGTAGTACTTTTACCAGTACACCTATATGTTTCTAGGTACTTAGGGCACCTAAAACCGTAAGCGATT
This sequence comes from Orthosia incerta, assembly GCA_948252205.1. Classification (NCBI taxonomy): domain Eukaryota; kingdom Metazoa; phylum Arthropoda; class Insecta; order Lepidoptera; family Noctuidae; genus Orthosia; species Orthosia incerta. The sequence continues at coordinate 28,468,304 of OX411760.1, forward strand.
GCCAAAAACCAGATAAACAGCAGTTTTTCTATTATATACTGACTTGATATCTCAAGTAAATGGGCTTTATATAAAAGACTACGCTAACTATGAGGTGTATATAGGCTTCCTGTCCCGGTCTAGGTCCCCCATATACCCTAAAATGACCTAAAACCATATATTTGGTGTTTGAGATATCAAGTCAATATTCCTATTTACATAGCAGAAACTATGTGGTCTTCACATAGTTTCATCATTATGTACTGATTTCATGTCCAGTACATAGGATAAGCCCTTAAAAACATGATTTTAATTACTATAATATTTTCAAAAACCACCAAAACTATAAATAACGTGTGGTTCCCTCTCACGGTTCATTCGGAACTAATCCGTCGCCGAGCACAGACGTATCGTATGACAGAAATTTATGTTTTTTACTATGATAACTCTTATCAGTATGCTTTCTAATGATTTTACTCTGTTAAGGGTGAACTATTGAACCCTATAACATACTGACAAACACTAAAAACATTATACTACTATCTCAAAAAATGTAGGTAAAATTTTAGTATAAATATAAACGTGCCTCTAAAATTCATTTTAGTATCAGGTGGCGCGCCGTGGTAAGCAGACATGTCTACACATACAAACTTCAATTTCTATGAACCATTTAGTATGGTTGATGACGCTTCGTCGCGAACAGTTAGTATTGAATTTGCGGAAGCATTGTTTCGTTGATCTGTATTGTAATGTTACTAAGGTTAATGTCGAATATATTGCAGACGTTATATTAACTTTATTATGTTATTATTCACTGAAATGTGTATTAAAAAGAACCAAGTATTGAATAGCAACTTTTTATTATTGTCTAAGTTTATTTAATAAATACGAATCTTATGGTAAGTGAAGTGAAAAGTAAAGTTTTGAATTAATTAAATATCGAAGATTTCAATATACTCTGAACAAAATGAGCTTATTAAAAGTTGATAAGATATTCGATGCTACTCGAGTGCTACGGTGCTACACTTTCGCTACGAGGCTACGAGATTGCTACGGTGCCACGCTGTAGCTACGTGGCTACGAGAGTGCTACGAAGAACAACGAATAAAATTCTTGCATTACATTTGCTTTTGAGGCAGAATTTTATTTTCATTACCTTATCATGATCAAACTTAATAGCGCCGAACCCTTATAATTTACAAAAGCATCATAAATAGAATTTAATATAATAACGTATATTTTAAACCCCCGACGGAAAAAGAGGGGTATTATAAGTATGATGTGTGTTGCTGTGTATCTGTGTGTCTGTGCATCTGTCTGTGGCATCATAGCTCATAAACGAATTAACCGATTAAGATTTATTTTTTTCGTTTGAAAGGTGACTTTGCTTTGTCGAGAGTGTTCTAAGCTATGTTTGATTAAAATCGGTTCAGCCGTTCAAAAGTTACCCGTATTTTACTCTTTAAATCTGGGTTTTTGCGCAAGATGATGTCATAATTAAGTGTTTTGATAGATTGTCAATTGAACCGTGTTTACTACTATTGTGCTACTACGTATATTATATGTAGCTTAAAAAGCATTTTGTGTCGAGGGTTTTTTTTATTTTAAATTTTATCAAAGTTTTCTAACCTCCTATAAAGTTTTTATTCCTCTCCTTGAAGCTGGATTCACATAATTGTTGTTTTGTCTTGTCGTGGACTTTTGATGCCGTTGATTGGCTACAATATTCGTTATGATGTGACATTTGATAGATTCGTTTGATTGATTTCTGCCAAGCCACGACTCACCCCAGCGCAGCAAGGTGACCCTAACTTTAATTTTTCACTATAGACCAACATCATAACTTCGTTAGCGTAAGACTAGCAACATCCAATCAATCTACTAATCTCCATAAGTTTGGATAGATGTTTGTTATTAAATCATGCCAGAATAATTGAACGGATATTGATGTTATTTGGCACAGGGATAGATTATAGTCTTGAATATTATATACTACTTTTTATTCTGGGATAATACCATACTTTTTACGCGGGCGTAGCCACGGTCAGAAGCAGTTTATTAAAATTTTGCGATTTAGAAAGAAAGAAAAAGTGTTTATTCCCCACAAAAACGACATTTTTTTTTTTTTTGATTTTTCTTAAATTAAACCGTTAACGGTATCTGGTATTAGATATCACATTCCAAAGTCAAAAGTCAAAGTCAAAGCACTTTATTTCAAGTAGGCCAGTTACAGGCACTTTTGAATTGTCAAAAGACAAAATAAAATATTACAAAATTATGGTGCTACAGTCCCAGTCACAAGACATAATAACTGTGAAAGTACCGTAGATGCCCATTCCAAGGCGTAGATCTCTATGGAGAAGAACGGGCAAGAAACTCCATGGACACTCTTTTTCAATTAGGTAATTATTACAAATCATTTGTTACATCATTCATGTTGAGATTACACATTATGTGAGAACGATGTAGCAAGTTAAAAGTGTCCATAGTAAATATAAAAAGACAATTCAGAAATAAAATTAGAATCAATTAAAATAAACCATGGCAGCTAAGAGATGACCAGTCCCAACCGACAGCGCCCGTTCACGAACATGACACATGTATCAGCACCATTCAGCTCAACCATTTTGAAGGGAGCTAAATGATCCGACACACGCACCACCATCGGCGAGACATTTGAGTGGGCATGACATACTCTCAACCACCGGAGTCATTCAAGTCAATAGAAGACGTAGGTATCTAGACAATTCCGTATGAGAACGTAGGGCGATGCGGTGCGAAGCTGAGCGGAGCGTAGCGTTGCGGTGTGGTCAGCTGCGCAACGCTGTGGTTCTGAACTTGTTGAATGCAGACATCGGCATTGTAAACAAGGCCGACCCTTTGTTAGGGTTGGCACACATGACCCTTTACTTTGAATTTACAAAGGGAAAAAATAAATGAAGCAGATAATTTGCACTGGGTTTAACTGAATTTGTTTTATGATATCAGTATTTTATCGAGAGGAAGCGCATTCCAGGGAATAATGGACTGAATATGAAAGGAAGAATGAATAAAATCAGAAGTATGAGAAGGACAAAGCAAGAGAAGATTGTTAGACGAACGCAGATTCCTAGCGTGTGAAGTATACAGATATTGAAAGTAGGGATGAGATAAGAAGGAGGGGTGGGAGAGTTGAGTAGAGAGAAAAGCGTGGTCAAAGCGCGTAAATAGTGCCTCTGCCGGATGTGCATCCATTTGAGCTGAGATCTACATCTCGACACATGGTCATATTTCCTCAGATTAAATATAAACCGGATGCAGTTGTTTAAGAGCCTATCAAGCTTGTCCAGGAATACCGCGTTCAGGTCAAAGTAGCACACAAACCATAGTCGATTATAGGGCAGATTAAAGTCTGCACAAGCATAGTCTTCGTTTTTGCAGGCAGAAAGCTTCTCAGACGACACAGGCAACGCAAGGTCCCGTTGACTCTTTGACTGACACTTGAAACCTGACTTTGCCAGCCAAGCGTCGAGTCAGTTTTAGACCGAGATCTTTTACACTAGGGCTGATGGGGATAACGGTACCATTAAAAATAATAGGAAGAAGAGAGCTAATCCTCACTCGACCCATCATGCGCCAGCTCCCGATCACAATGACCTGACACTTTGAGGGAATTACTCGTAGCATGGCAGCTTTAGCAGTATTAGCATGGTCAGCTATTATTGCTTTGTTTGTAGAGAGTTCCATTTTGACAGGGCCAGGGAGTAGAGAAATAACCAACGTCTATTCACCATCATGATCAGCCTTTTTATATATTACCACTGCTGGGACACAGGCCTCCTGTCTGTGAGAAGGAATGGGCCATAATCCACCACGCGGGTCCACTGCGAGTTGGTCTTACCATCGTCTATAGTAGAATAATATTATTTTCCGTCCATCTATTTATTTTACATTTGACATAAGTCATCATCATCATCATTTCAGCTGAAAGACGTCCACTGCTGGACATAGGCCTCCCTCAAGCGTCGCCAAACTGATCGGTCCCGTGCACCTCGCATCCAGTGGATGCCCGCAACCTTCACCAGGTCATCGGTCCACCTATTGGGAGGCCGTCTAACGCAACGTCTTCCGGTTCGCGGTCGCCACTCCGGAACTTTTGACCCCATCGACCATCCGTTCTGCGAGCAATGTGCCCTGCTTACTGCCACTTAAGTTTAGCAACTCAACTTAAGTTTTTCGGGCTATGTCGAATCAAATCAAAATCGGTAACCCTGGTTCTCTCTACATGTAGTAATAAGGTTTATTACAGCATGCTACCTTCACAGTATTATGTAACACAGTATCGGAAATGCAACATATTTCACTGAAAAGGTAAATAAGAAACTGAATGATGGTTCTGCATAACAATGATGGAAAGGAACTGGCACCATCTGGGCTTAGCCGTTTACTTTGTTGAGTAAGAATCGCGAAAATTCCAAAAGGAGATTACTTAAATAGGAAATCAACCCAAGTCCGTGACTAAAATGTTACAGTTAAGTATTAATCCTAGCTTTTAAACATTGATTGAACACCACGAAAACGAATAAATACATTTGAATTAGAATTGTGAGAATCACGAAAATTACCCAAAGAGACTGTAAAATCAGTATTTAAGGATCGTAGCAGGTGGCATTTTGTAGTTTCTGTCTATACCCATGAGAAAAAAAAGGTTGAATCTACATTAGGATACGTCGGAGACTTGAGGGCCATATTCTAAGTCTATTTGGAAGGACCTATACTCGACTTAAACGCCACTTCCATGGATAAAACCCTCGAATAATGTAAAAACTAATTATCTGTTAATTTGATGATTCAAGGTGCAGTATATTTGGATTATGGGCTATGGCCCACGTTTTTCAGTAAATGAAAATTAGCCAAGTGCGTAAACAACAAACCCTCGATTTTTAAATTCAGAGTTTGAAGTAATTATCAATCTTTACTTCAGACTGAAAATCTGTCAAACTTTGGCATTAAAGGCATTTTCATACCTTGTTAACTCAAGATGCACAGTTCAGAAACCGATTAGTACCCATCAAAAGTACCAACCCTAGTTACCCATAATGTGAACTTAAGTAGTCATAAAATACATTAACAAAGGTTCCGTTTTCTACCTAAAATAATGATGAACTTAAAGGTACTTACCATAGTTGTATTACATGATTTGGTCAGACCTAACCTTCATTTCGGTCAGATTTTAGGGTCAGCTTACATTGAGATGCTGCGCGACGCAACGCTGACCGTATTTTTAAAATAGCTGCATGGTATAGTGCTTTATTTAATACATAAATAAAATAAACACATTTCAGTGAGAATTGAAATACACTCCGCGAAATATAAAATCTTTGTGTACCTATCTGTTAAAAAAATAAAACATTTTTAAACAAACAGTTAAACCGAATAAACAAACAAGTAAAATATGTGTGTTGTAGTGTTTGGCGCTAACACAACATTATTTTAAAGAATCCTGTTTTATTTTTCGCTTTTCATTTCCTTCGTTTCGGCGGCTTAATTTTTTACTAGAAAGTCTTTCTTTTTCCTACCCTTGTAGAGGTGACCCTTGTAGATACATAAAAATGGTGGTACCCTTGTAGATACATAAAAATATAAATACAGGCCGACTTGAGAAAGTCTTCCTTTTTTGTCGATTAATGAAGTTCTAAATTTTACGAGTGTCTTAAAAAGTGTGCGCAGCGTTTGGTCTCTTTGTGAGCTGACCTTTACCGTCATTTCGGTGAGTCCGACCGTCATTTGGGTCGGTGGATATTACAAGTTGCTTCAATTCTATTCATTACGGTCAGTTTAGTGGCCTCTTGACGAGCGAATACGATTGGGCAGTTCGAGTTTCTGATGGTCTCATTAAATTGACGCCTTTTGGTTTATGACTACTTCTTTTGAACTTATTTTAGCTTGGGTTGAATAATAAGAGTTTTAGTATAGATTTAGTTCTTGATACTGAATTTATTGAAGACGTAGAAGATATTGCGAAAAATATTAAAAATGTCATGAACTCATGACCAGATACAAGACAGCAAGAAATGTTTTTTTAGATTATTGAAAGGATTCACACGTTTTTATCTAGTTCCAAGTATGTTGCGGTCTGCTTCCAGCGTAACCGGATGTACCAGTATTTAACAAGGTGCGATTGCCTATCTGATCTCCATAAACCAGTTTTTGAGTATCATGATATCCCTTGGCAGGCTGCTTTTCTGAATTCCCGTATCGTCTATCAAAGGTTTACAAAAGACAGCCAGAATAAACAGCCGCTTTCTAATTTTAATTTTGTAACTTTTTTTACAATTTTAATTTAGATATAGTTTAAAATTACCTTACACACATACATTGCTATCATACTTGAGAGCCCCCATAGCTTGAGAAAGCTCCATAGATTAACTGTTCCACCCATAACCTTCAACAACGTACCAATTCCGTTTAGCTCCGAGGTTAAGGGTCTTGGTCTGCTCGTCGACACGTGCCTTGACTGGCGCAAACAGGTAACGAGTGTCAGCCAAAAGTTCACCGGAACGTTGCGTTCACTGTATCACCTAAAAAATCTTAACCCAGCTCACATAAAGGCCATGCTTGTACAGTCCCTAATCTTTCCGTTAATTGACTATGGTGACGTGTGCTAGGTACTATGAATGCAGATCTACTCAATTAACTTGACCGGCTTCTAAATAATTGCATTCGATTTGTCTTCAACCTCCGTAAGTATGATCATGTTTGCACTCATCGATCACTTTTAAAATAGTTACCCATCCGTCATCGTAGAGCGCCACCCGCCGGCCTTGACTGCCCTGTTTTATTTTATTGATAAACCCACTTCTCCTCAGTAAAAATCTTGGTTCCACCAATAATCGTCTTCTACAATGTCCCTCTCACCGCTACTTCTTGTCCAGGCTATCTCTTGTTATTTATATTCTATATGGAATTGAGTTCAGTTTATGAAATCTCTTGTCAAATAGTCTGAATTTCTGTTGTAAATTCCGATAACAAATCACACCAACATGAGCGAATACTTTAGATTCGGAGGATTGGTGGATTAAAAAAAATGTAAATTTTGACTTATTTGGCGTTTATAATTAAAACAGAATAATTTATTCAAAATTAAATGTCCAGTGTTGAAGCAAATCAAACGTCCATTGGGTAACCGTGAGGGTCAGTTTCGCATGATCTAATTTGCGTCAGAACTACGGAGCAAAGGCAACTGGCGAGTGATTGATTCAAACGATTGTGGTCACTGTGAATCGCTCTCAGCTCAAACGGATTCAGATTAGTAGGTGGAGTTAAAAGGAATCGTTTGCATTTATTAGTACTGGCGTATTTATTAGCGTTAAAGATTTATTTGTTTATTTCGAATAGTGCTTAGCAGTAGAAATTTAAAAAAGACTGTCGTTAAAAATGCGTTTTATATTTTTACCACACAACCCACAATCCACCCAAGATTGGTGGGTTGTCACAATGAAATGAAATTGTTTACTGCTAGATTTACATATAAAAATAAAAAATATATAAATAATAGTAAAAAAAACACGCTTTAATAGAAAACCCAAATAAAAAGTAGAAAATAATTTTCAATAAATTTTAATTAAGATCAGTGTGAAAAACAAAAAAGAATATTGTAATAATTAAAAAGATCAAGAAACCCGCCTGTTTAAAAAGCGAACTAAAAAGACGTAACTAAGAAGAAAATCATGCTGTGCAGTAGGAGGATACATGTTAGCGAGCTGGCTGACTGAAACCAGATCTATACTCCGACTGCACAGCATGATTTTCTTCTTGTTTACGTTTCTGAGTTCGCTTTTAAACGTTAATTAAAAATATCATGAACCCGTTCATGATATATTTTATATGTTTTTTATTTACAACTTTTTAGTTCGTTTTGTTTTTAGAATAAACATATAAGTGTTTTATATTTTTGAATTCACCTCTTAAAACCCTTTATTTTGATTCCCCACACGATGGGTTTGGAAGAAAAAAAAATTTTGCTTCAACAGAATGTCCCCGAAAATCCGCCATTTTATTCTTTTCCAACTCCAATTTAAATGTAGCTAGTGACACTCGCAGGGTTAAGACGAATCGATTGACGTATGAATCATCAAAATCGGCCATAGCGTTTGTTCTCTAGAACGCCACATAGGAACATAAATACATAGACTGATAAACATATTACCCTACTTTGACAGTAGGGTAAAAATCGTGAAGTGCTTTTTAAGATATTTTCAAAATGACTCCACTTTTACCAATATCTGTCAATAAAATATCATAATAATTGACATCAAGCAAACAAACAATGGGACAAACTATTAAAATTATTGCACTGTCTTCGGACCTTGAGAAGTGTGCAAAGTTTAAAATTAATCCGACGTTTTGTAGGGGGTGAAAATCACGTTCAAAGACGTTACATACATACATACATACCAAGCTAATAAAAGCGTATTAATAAAACATATAGATAGACAATACAAATAAAAACTGGCCAAGTGCGAGTCGGACTCGCGCACAAAGGGTCCCGTACCATTATCGCAAAAAACAGCAAAAAATCATGTTTGTTGTAAGGGAGCCCCACTTAAAAAAATATTTTATTCCGGTTTTAGTATTTATAGTTATAGCGGCAACAGAAATACATCATCTGTGAACATTTCAACTGTCTAGCTATCACGGTTCATGAGATAAAGCCTGGTGACAGATAGACAGACGGATCGCCATCTTAGTAATAAGGTCCCGTTTTTACCCTTTGGGTATGGAACTCTCAAAATGAATAATACAAAGTAGAAATAAGTACATTTTGCACGACTACATGACAAACTATGACACTGCGAATAAGCAATGCAAGGCTTACGAGCATGAGGTCTTGGGTTCGATTGCCGGAACAAGCAAAGTGTTATTGGGTTCTTCATTTTGGATTGCCCAGTTGCCACCCGGTATTTGATTTGAAGCCCGCTTGATGGCAATGACATGGCGCCATATTACAAGGGACCTGAACATAACTGGTGAACTATGATGTACAGTAGGGTACACCGCTTTCTAACTCATCGGGGAATAAAGATCTGATATTAGAATGTTACGTTATTTTTAGAGTAAGTTTATAAATGATTTAAATTACGGCTTTTATTTATATAACTTTATTATTTAAATCTTCACCTGCCTAGCCTTTTCCTAACTATATTGGGGTCAGCTTCCAGTCTTACCGGACTTAGCTGAGTACCAGTGTTTTACATGGAGCGACTGCCTATCTGACCTCCACAACCCAGTAACTGGGTAACACGGTCACACGGTACCCCTTGGCAAGACTGGCGTCAGATTTCAAACTTCTGACTACCCGTAACGACTGTCATGGATCTTAAAATGACAGTCGGGACCAACGGCTTAACGTGCTTTCCGAGGCACGGAGGAATAGAGGTATGTTGAAATGGTCACCCATCCACGGACCGACCTCGTCAAGCGTTGCTTAACCTTGACGATCGACGAGTGTGGCTGTTATTATTTAGCCACGAGCTCCTCCCTTAATTATTTAAATACAACACAAAAATAAATATTAATTTGTAACCTTTTTGCTAAAATGTAGTCTGTTTATATAAATTAATCATCAATCAATCATCAATCATCATCATCAATCAATACATATAATCTGTAGAAAAGTAATTTTTGTACATCGAAAATATTTTCAAAAAAAAATAGCCAGTGTGTTAAAGGATAACCAACAGAACCTATTTCTTTTTTATTTTTGGATTTTTTGTCTGTTTGTCTGTTTAGTTGTGCACGCATCACGTGAAATGTACGAAACCAATGTAACTAACTCTTATACATAAAAATTGTGCGTAACTTGAAGAATTATTTTGTTGTTTCATCGCCATCGGTTCACACTATCAAAAGTTAGATGAATTTAAAGTGTTAAAGAATTAAAATTATTACAACACACGCAATTCAGTTACTCGGACAGTTGAACTCGATATTCGATAGATGGCGTTGTGCACTTGAAGTCATTTTCTGAATGGCGGTGTTAAGATTCTCCGCGAACAAAAATGGTAGGTAGGTAAGTAGGGTAGGCAGGAAGGTAGTAGGGTATGGTTGGCAGACAGATGATGGGAGCGAAGCCGCGGGAACAGCTAGTGTTTAAATGAATATAGAACTCATGCTGTATGATCAACAAACGCGGCAAAAATATGTTATCTATAGCAATATTATACAGAGGAAAGATTTTTTTGTTTGTACCGAATAGGCTCCGAAACTATTGAACTGATTTAAAAAAATCTTTCACCTATGAAAAGCTACATTATTCCCGAATAACACAGGCTATAAATTATTTTCAAAAAAAATTGAAATCCTTATGAAAATTGCAATAATGTAACACAAAGTACCAAAATTTTGCATATAAAAATTCATTATTTGGCGTGCGCTGAGAAAACTATTGATGATACAAAAAAAATGTGTACAACATGATTAAAGTAATCATTATTTCCTACAAAAAAGTCTAGGAGAGAATATATCTCATTATCATAGTTAACAAGTGGCCGATGGGGCAGAAAGGTTCTGGAGTGGCGAAGGCCTCCCACCAGGTGGACCGATGACCTGGTGAAAGTTGCGGGGATCCGCTGGTTGCGAGACGCACGGGACCGGTCAATGTGGCGACGCTTGGGAGAGGCCTATGTCCAGCAGTGGACGTCTTTCGGCTGATATGATGATGATGATGATGATCCTATGATCATCATCATCATCATCATATCATATACTTAACTATTTAAGTCACAATAGCAGCTTTTGTGTTCTAAAATTCAAAAGTTGGTTATATTCGTATTGTAGAATTAATTCTTATTCAAATAAATAGTTAAACAAATTGGTAGTTAGGGTAGGGTAGGTGGGTAGGTAGGTAGGTAGGTTAGGTGGATGGGTAGGTAGGTAGGGTAAATAGGTGATAGGTAGGTAGATAGCCTCTTGACGAGAGCGAAGCCGCGGGGTTCAGCTAAATAAACACGTCCGGTACAAAAAAATATATTAAATTTTTGTTATACTGTTTGTTTTGCTTTAGATAGGTACCTAAATATAAATTACGTATTCAACCAATATTTAGCAAAAAATAAAGCATATATATTTTTACGACGCGTAAGTATTACGTGTACAATTATTACGAGCCATAACAAAAAAAAAACATTTTAAAAAGAGAATCGATAAAAAAAAAAAGAATCGATGAATTCCAAACAGAAAACCAACCTAATAAATAACCAACCAACTCCAATTGAAACCTCACTCGTATCATGCCATAATATCAATTTCACTTTGTACATTTTTTTTTTCCATAAAAGTATAACTGAATTGTAACTTTTAAAATTTTTGACCATCATAATATGGCCCGCTGTATCAGTGTGGACGTTGGGTGAAATAACGAAAGTATAAAATTCGATTTCTATGCAGATGCGGGCACAAAGGAATAACAAAACGTACGTAGCTCGTGTTACGTTTAATTGTACCTAAACGTGAAAAAATGTATGAATTTTATTTTGGAAAAGCTGTTATTATCGGGCAGTATATTTTGTAGGTTTTTAAAAAAAAGGGGAATTGATGTTGGAAACTTGATGTTTTTGCTGTCATCAGCTCTTATTATTAGGGTTCCGTACCCAAAGGGTAAAAACGGGACCCTATTTCTAAGACTTCGGGGTCCGTCTGTCTGTCTGTCTGTCTGTCTGTCCGTCTGTCACCAGGCTTTATCTCATGAACCGTGATAGCTAGGCAGTTGAAATTTTCACAGGTGATGTATTTCTGTTGCCGCTATAACAACAAATACTAAAAACAGAATAAAATAAATAATTAAGTGGGGCTCCCATACAAAAAACGTGTTTGTTGCCGTTTTTTGCGATATTATTATTAGGGTGCAGTTTAGTATTAGTTATTATAGGTACAATTATCATAATAATATGATTTTTTTAGGTATGTATGAAGAAGAAGATCAAAGAAGCTGTGGATGAATAATGAGAAAGATGATATACCGACTTAGCTAGAAGAGCTATTGAAATGACGGCAACGATATATGGAAGAAGAATACACGCTGCGTCGAGCCCAAGCATTTTGTATATTTTTCCAATTACCTCAACTTTCAAACTCATGTAATTGTTATTGATGTCCGTTTTAAGCTAGTTACGTAGCTAAACTTTCAATCAATGTTGCTGAAGTTAAAATGTATTATATCAATATACACGAATAACAGCCGATAGAGAGGGATGGCGTCGCATCGTTAAACATATTATGGCAACCCGAAGTCTCACTGCAACATGATGACCACGACCGCTCTGCCAAGAGTGTACCGACGAAGAAGAAGAAGATATCAATATATACAAATCAACCTATGTTCTCAAGGTAGGACACTGGCTTCCTCTTGGTTAGAGGGACTCAACCGATGCATTCATTTTAAACTTGAACAAAACATAATATAAACAAAATATACGAGTAAATGGTTCTGTTTCCAAAATTCTCTGAATTATTATTTAAAAGTATATTATTTAAAATATATTTCGTTGCGATGATAGCCCGCAGGTTTTCATTGCAATTTCCGCCTCGGTCACCTCGTTCAATCATTTAATCATTCGTTCACCATTCATTTTGGAAATAAACCAGTCGGAACTGCACAGAAGCATGCTTTAATTATTTGTTGCTATTATTTTCGATTTAATTGGTACTTGGTTACGAATGGAAAGAGGGGAGAGGTATTGTATTGTACTGTCGAACAAGTTATTTGGTGTATTTATGTAGGTAGGTAAAAGTATCTTGCTAACATTTTTTTTAAATGTTATGGTGCAGAGTTGTCAATTCTTTTAAATCACTCTCTACAAGTTAGTAAGTCATAAGCAGTAGATTAAAATCTTTGTCATCACGCATATAAGCTGGCAATATAGTGTTTATAATACATTCATATTTTGCCTGCTTACTAGATATTTTTTTTCAATTGAACCTCTTATTTTATACACCAAAATGTACATTGTAGTAGCTCATATAATCTTACTAATATTATACATGCGAAAGTTTGGATGTATGTTTGTTACTCAATCACGGCAGAACGGCTGAACGGATCTGGACCAAATTTGGCACAGCGATAGATAAGAATAATACATAAGCTAATTTTATCCCGCGGGCGTAGCCGCTGGAAAAAGCTAGTAAACGAATAAGTACATTAGCTGTAACTTCTCAGAAGCTCAAGTCTGGACAGCGGTCGACCAAATAACCTCTCTACAAACCACTCTTCGTCGAACAAACTACGTGCGTTACATACTCGTATATCAAACTAATTTCTGTGCCATAGCAGCATCTGATTCACAAACTAGCTCACATAACACCGTGTCCTTAAAAGGGGTGAATAATTCAGTGTATGAACTGAATACAATCGCATGTTTCTGCCGCCACCCCGTCTAGACCGAATGAAGCCGCTCTGGCAGGGCTGTCCGAAGCTGAGTCTCTAGACAAGTGACATGCAATGTCAGCGATGGCGATGGTCGAAAAGAAAAAATGTAATTGATCACGTGACATTTCGATAGCGTTTGACAATTCCACATATTTTTGCATTTTTCCTATCGCTATTTATTTATTTATTTAATACTTCATGCACACAAATGTACAGAGGCGGACTTAATGCCTTAGGCATTTTCTACCAGTCGACCTTTGGGTGATGCAGAGACAAATAGTGGTGATACGCTTTCGATGATATAATATTTGTCTATGGTTTCTGGCATTCTAACAACGTAAGCTTCGCGGTAGCGATTGGTAAAATGTCAAAAATGTATGCTATGCCAGGCGCTATCGAAATTATATGTGATCAATCCCACATTTTGGCATTGGATAATCACCAACGCTGGTTTAAAGTCACTTTGTCTACAGTCATAATAGCAATAATGCAAACTATAAATATATGTATTTTTATGAAAAAAAAATAAGAAGAGATTGTTATTCAACAACAATTTATGTTGACTCTCTTCTTTACTTCGTCGTTACGCTCTTTGTAGAGCAGTCGTGGTCATCATGTTGCAGTGAGACTTCGGGTTGCACTCATTCGCTTCACGATGCGACGCCATCCCTCTCTGTCGGCTCTCACTCGTGTACACTCATGCAATGGCCGCCTACTGCAGACTTAATTTGGTTGGTCCATCACATGGCTGACCTGCCGTGCACTCCCGTTGTGCTGATGTTAATTATACAAAATACAGAAGGACAAAAAAATCTTTCACTTCCCGGGCCTAGCAAATAGAAGCCGTGGACCATGCTTTAGACAGCCCTGCGTCTTGGCACCCATTGACGCGTTTAACCTATGAAGTGCACTCACTGTCTGTTGTTTTTCTTTTTCTACAGAGCTATTAAACTCAGCTTCTGAAGTTATGTAACTTGCACTTGTAAGCGTCGTTTTCTAGAGAGATTTGCCTTTTTATGACTAATGAAATGAATACTGTTTTTTATTAGTCATGAATAGAGGATAACTCCTTCAAATGCAAATGAAGTTTTTCCATTTGTAAAACTTTGTTGTTCTTTTAAAGTTTGATCAAAAACATTAAACGGAGCTTTTCGTATTTATACAATGTCTTTCGGTCATCAGTATTGGCCGTAGATTGACATAAGGTTTTCGGTGGCTATTATGTTAATACAATATATTTGTGTCTGTCTGTGGCATCATAGCGTCCAAACGGGTGAACCGATTTTGATTTGTTTTTTTTTTGTTTGAAAGGTGGTTTTGTCGAAAGTGTTCTTAGCGACGTTTAAATGAAATCGGTTCAGCCGTTCAAAAATTACCGTCGTTTTACTGTTTGAATCGGGCTGTTTTCGGAAGATATTGTGTCATAACGTATCTAAGTATATAAGATATCGTGTTCAATAGATTGCCGATCGAATTCACTTGTTACAATCTATTATTTAAGTTGTCTTGACAGTTAGTATGAGTGAAATCTTGCAACTGAATTTTAAAACAGTTAGTTTGATGTTTTGAAAACTTTTTGGTATAAACTTTTCTATCACCATTATTTCTGATAGAACGCAACTCAAATAGTGTTGTCTAAATAAAATCAAACTGCCCACAACAATCGTACCACATTCACGTCACACGTCGCCACTCGAGTCACGACAGCCCTCGCGAGGAGGGCTGTCGTGACTCGGCACTCAATACTGTCGAACTAACTCGCATTTGACCACACTTTATGAGTGCTTAATATTTCCATACATATTATTTGGCTTAGGTTGTTTACAAAGTCAATGTTTGATAAGGTAGCTTATAAAAAACCGGCCAAGTGCAAGTTGGACTCGAGCACGAAGTATACCATTATCGCAAAAAACGGCAAAAAAATCACGTTTGTTGTATGGGAGCCACACCTAAATATTTATGTTATTCTGTTTTTAGTATTTGTTGTTATAGCGGCAAATAAAATACATCATCTGTGAAAATTTCAATTGTCTAGCTATCACGGTATATGAGATACAGCCTGGTGACAGACAGACATACATACAGAAAGATGGAACACGGAGTCTTAGTAATAGGGTCCCGTTTTTACCCTTTGGGTACGGAACCCTAAAAATGAGTAATGTTTCATCTGCATGAAATATTTTTCCAATTACCTCAACTTTCAAACTCATGTAATTGTTATTGGTGTCCGTTTTAGGCTAACTGTAGTTACGTAGCTAAACTTACAACAAACTAACAACAATATGTACAAATCAACGAATGTTCTCAAGGTTCAGGACACAGGCTTCCTCTCGGTTAGAGGGACTCAATCGATGTCATAACTCGCTTCACAAAATTCAGTATATTTAGACGATAACCAAGCATAGCATGTACTCACGTGCATAAGAGAAGGGCAGTCCATCCGACCATCGGAACTCGCCTTCATGGACGGCATCAGTCGCTCCTATCCAGTACACGTCATCCACTCCAGAACCGGGACTGCGAACCAAAAGCAAGGCATTTATTGATATGAGCAGTTTATTCACTAGTCCTTACAGATTTGTTAAAAAAAAACATAATTTGATTAGTGTAAATACTAATTAGCAAATTCTCTATTGAACAATTGTATTAAGATTTTGATAATCAATAAGTTTTAATAAATAACGCCCCTTAATGTTTTAGCTGGAATTGCAAAAAAATCTCCAGTAAAAACAATCGAAGCCTGTCCAACCATCATTGGCGTATCTAAGGCTATTTTCAGGGGTGGCCAATGAAGCCATATCGGCAGCGTCGACGCATAAAATCGAGAGCAATGGATGTTTATATGATGTTCGAAAATTTTGAGCAACCTCACCTCAGATAGGTTTAATTTTCTTTTTACGTTCGTCTAATGAATGTATCCTGAGGCTACTTCTATATTTTTATTTATTGGAGTTACTGTGTCGACTCATGGATAAAATCTTTATAGCACAAATTCGAAAATTTAATTCTGTAAGCGGTGTTTGCAAAGACAAGCTTGGCGCCTCCGCGATCCTTGCACCCCAGAATCAAGCCTAGTCAGCCTATGTGTAAATCAGACCGCAGGGAATAGGGAGAGCGGCCAACGCTATACCGACACTCCTCCTCCCCTGCGGCCCCACCGCGTCCGCCATCAGACGGTGGCGGCCCCGTGCAGGCCGCGGAGGGTAGGGTGAGCGGCGCACCGTAATACCGACACTCCTCACCCGCCGCGGCCTCCAACCCTCAGCCGCGATGCCTACCATACCACATCGCGGCCTGCCTCAGTTGCGATGGCCCCCATACGGCACCGCAACCTACTTATTGGCCGCTACGTCGTCAGCTTGTCGGCAAAAGCCCTGACGAGCGGCCCCTCCTCGGGTTCCTCTTTGCTTCACCGTGGTTGTCCAAGCCGCGGCTACTGAGCCCCCCCGCCTCGACAATGCGGGAACCTAACCCTATATACGCCTAAGCCAACCTGCATATTGCACCCGCTGTTAATTACAAGCCCCCTCTTTTTCCGCCATACATCCCTGGACTGCGTAAGTAGTACCAGTAGGTACTGTGTAGTAACACGGTCAGAATAATTGGTGTCATCTTAGTCAAGCGACCCCACACCCGCCCACCCACTCGGCGCCCTGCGTTCTGCCCGCGCGTTAATAACGAGAGTCGTACGTCAAGCGACCCCACACCCGCCCACCCACTCGGCGCCCAGCGTTCTGCCCGCGCGTTAATAACGAGAGTCGTACGTCAAGCGACCCCACACCCGCCCACCCACTCGGCGCCCAGCGTTCTGCCCGCGCGTTAATAACGAGAGTCGTACGTCAAGCGACCCCACACCCGCCCACCCACTCGGCGCCCAGCGTTCTGCCCGCGCGTTAATAACGAGAGTCGTACGTCAAGCGACCCCACACCCGCCCACCCACTCGGCGCCCAGCGTTCTGCCCGCGCGTTAATAACGAGAGTCGTACGTCAAGCGACCCCACACCCGCCCACCCACTCGGCGCCCAGCGTTTTGCCCGCGCGTTAATAACGAGAGTCGTACGTCAAGCGACCCCACACCCGCCCACCCACTCGGCGCCCAGCGTTCTGCCCGCGCGTTAATAACGAGAGTCGTACGTCAAGCGACCCCACACCCGCCCACCCACTCGGCGCCCAGCGTTCTGCCCGCGCGTTAATAACGAGAGTCGTACGTCAAGCGACCCCACACCCGCCCACCCACTCGGCGCCCAGCGTTCTGCCCGCGCGTTAATAACGAGAGTCGTACGTCAAGCGACCCCACACCCGCCCACCCACTCGGCGCCCAGCGTTCTGCCCGCGCGTTAATAACGAGAGTCGTACGTCAAGCGACCCCACACCCGCCCACCCACTCGGCGCCCAGCGTTCTGCCCGCGCGTTAATAACGAGAGTCGTACGTCAAGCGACCCCACACCCGCCCACCCACTCAGCGCCCAGCGTTCTGCCCGCGCGTTAATAACGAGAGTCATACGTCAAGCGACCCTACACCCGCCTACCCACTCGGCGCCCTGCGTTCTGCCCGCGCGACAATAGCGAGAGTCATACGTCAAGCGACCCTACACCCGCCTACCCACTCGGCGCCCTGCGTTCTGCCCGCGCGACAATAGCGAGAGTCATACGTCAAGCGACCCTACACCCGCCTACCCACTCGGCGCCCAGCGTTCTGCCCGCGCGTTAATAACGAGAGTCGTACGTCAAGCGACCCCACACCCGCCCACCCACTCAGCGCCCAGCGTTCTGCCCGCGCGTTAATAACGAGAGTCATACGTCAAGCGACCCTACACCCGCCTACCCACTCGGCGCCCTGCGTTCTGCCCGCGCGACAATAGCGAGAGTCATACGTCAAGCGACCCTACACCCGCCTACCCACTCGGCGCCCTGCGTTCTGCCCGCGCGACAATAGCGAGAGTCATACGTCAAGCGACCCTACACCCGCCTACCCACTCGGCGCCCTGCGTTCTGCCCGCGCGACAATAGCGAGAGTCATACGTCAAGCGACCCTACACCCGCCTACCCACTCGGCGCCCTGCGTTCTGCCCGCGTGACAATAGCGAGAGTCGTACATCAGAGCGACATTGACAGCTCCATGTGCACAATTATTTTGAACGTGTAGTAGCCGGTTATCTTTTGCCGTACGTTTGTAGGTCATCCACCCATCTAGCTATTGGTCTGCCAACTCTCCTATCTACCAATTCGAACAAAAAGTATTTCATTCGAAACGGATACTGTATCCAGGACGTTACGTAAGTTGTGTGGCAGTAAATATGTATACGTTTTGGGTCACAGTTCGAAGTTTATGGCAACCGTTCTGGGTAGTTGAAGACTTATTATACCGATTGGGTAATGTTTGTGTCAGCTATAAATATATTTTCCACAGTTATTTTCGGGAAGGTTTTTATTGAAAATGCACTGATTATATTAGCATTCTTGTGTATTCATTCCATGATTTTGTTTATGATTTCTGTTTATGAGGTAAAGAAACGCTTGCTGAGGTCGCTTCGTGGATCTGTGACCACCTTTAAATAGCGAGTCTCCTTCGTGCCTCGGAAAGCATGTTAAGTCGTTGATCCCGGGTGTCATTTGAAGATTTTTGACTTGATTACTTTTGATTTCAGAACCAGAAGCCTGAAATCTGTGGTCTTGCCGAGGCATATCGTGTTACCCAGTTACTGGGTTGTGATGGTCAGATAGGCAGTCACTCCATGTAAAATACTTAGCTGAATCCAGTTAGACTGGAAGTCGATCTCAACATAGTTGAGAAAAAGGCTAGGAAGATTGATAGATTCTGTTTATGATTTCAGTGACTTTTTTAATGTACCAATCGTAGCAATATTCATAATGACCAGACGATTTGATAAATTTTCGAATTGCTCAAAAATTACGTAGCAATATTTATAATGACCAGACAATGTGACAAAATTTTAGAATTGCTCATTAATTACGTAGCAATATTTATAATGACCAGACAATGTGACAAATTTTCGAATTGCTCATTAATTACGTAGCAATATTCATAATGAGCAGACAATGTGATAAATAATGAAGTTTAAATCAGCCCGATTTGACTTGACTTGATTCATAATGCCCGGGCATTATATTTATAGGGACCTGATTAATGACTTGATCCATGAAATGTATACAGGTACATAGGTCATGTGGTCGATCGATGGGATTTTCCATAGGCGAAACTACTAACTTCCATATAAACTTGCTACCGTTAAGGGATGAAGTAGTGCTCACCTTCAGTGTGTCAGATAGTCCGACAATTAAAAGTTTTATGTTTCTGACCTTTCCGTTTCGGTGTCGGTGTTAATGAATTAATTTATTTAGCAGATTCGTCTTTCTACCATTTATTCGTATTATTTTGCTAGAACTTGTTAACAGTCTACATTCTACGTGAAGCAAATCCTTCCTAAGATAAGTAGTCCATTTGTCTTTATGAAAAAGAAATAACGGTTTTCTGAATCACATTTGAATGTTCAACGGTAATGTTTTTCAAGTAAACATAAGTGAAAATTCGTGTCAAGACGGCTTTAATGTGTCGACAAATTAGAGTAGGTACCATTAAAGTCACGTATGTCTAGATTCTAGAATATATTACCTTACCTACATTGTGTCTGTGAAATTATTTGAGAAGGGAATATTACTCAAAGGAGTCTTGAAAGTATTCTAGCAACTCTTTCTGCCGTTACAATATATCAGTTCATCCATTACACATTTTCAGGGCAAACCGTTCTTCTTATATATGTAGTATAAGAAGAACGGTTTGCAATGCAAGAAAACAATATGTCTCTTTGATCTAGGTACTCACGCATATATAAGTAGTTGGTCCATAATCTGCTGCTGCCTCTCATTGAGCACACTGGCAAGGTGTCCCCCCAGTCGCACGCACTCGGCTTCCGCCTGTCTCCATGCCTTCTTTGCCTCCCGCACCGCTGATATGCAAAAATCCCCTGATAGTACCCACCCATAGTCACAGTGCCCCACAATATCCTCCACTGCCTTGTCCATCCACCACACTTTCAACCACATGGCAGACGTATTCTTCTTCGCCGTTATACTAATATTCAGCCTCACAGAGTTTCCTTCTGACACTATCTGAACACTTCTCAAGGGATCCCCAGGCTGAGAACAATGCCTCCACTTCGACTCCCCATCTTCTAAACTTAACTCCATCCCTCTACACAAAGCTTGAACATCCTCATGTATAATATTGGACACATCGTTTTCTTTAGCGTTCATTGGTCCTGTGCCCATTTGTAGCCGCAGAGCGACACGGTTGCCGTACGGCAGGTGGATCTCATAGGAGCATGAGAGTTTGACGGTCGGGCCGACTTCGAACGAGCCGTTTCTTGCCGTGTGAAGAACATCATGACAATGGTCTACGGTACGGTAGATCGCGGCGAACGTGGGTCGACCGTGGAGTTCTATGGCGGGGTTTTTGTGTGACGCGGTGTAGAGGAACTTCCTGTTGGGGAGTGGTATTTGGTCCAGTTTGCCGCAGAGCGTGGGGGTGTTCGGGGCGAAGCGGATGAACCCGGCGGCGCAGGGCACGTTGAGCTTGTGCAGCTCGACGAGCAGTGCGCGGCGCGGCGTGAGCGCGGGCACGAGGATGCGGCAGCCGTGCGTGCGTGGTACGTGCCCGGAGTGCACGCGCCCCACGCGCAAACTTCTTAGGCGTATTGCACAATCTGAAACAAGGAAAATGAAATATTTCACAACTCATCATCATCGTCATTATTTTAACCGAAAGACGTCCACTGCTGAACCTAGGCTTGTTCCAAGTGTCACCACATCGACCGATCCTGTGCGTCTCGCATCCAACAGATTC
The DNA here is from genome assembly GCA_948252205.1 of Orthosia incerta. Lineage (NCBI taxonomy): Eukaryota > Metazoa > Arthropoda > Insecta > Lepidoptera > Noctuidae > Orthosia > Orthosia incerta. Next base: position 28,489,552 of record OX411760.1, read on the forward strand.
CCGCAGCCTTAACCAGGTCATTGCTCCATGTCACATCTATAGATATTAAAACGGTGTCTGAGGGAGAAAGCCCCTTTGTCCAACAGACGAGTACAAATCGTTGCTGGTATTATTATTTTTGAGAAGTGCGATTGTTTCTTTGTTTATCAGGACAATAGAATTTCAACCTTTGTTGCTAAGTTCATCAAATAAATATCTGACTTTGACAAAGTCACGCGAAGTAGCTCTGCTATAAATAAAATGTAACTGACGAAGTGATTCCTATTTAGGAAACGATCAATACTGCCCCTAGCTCTGCTGAAAATAGCGTGAACCAAGCCGAAAATTATTCAGTGGGAATTCAATAGATTTGGGTCGATCTTGATATTGGGCAATATTTTAGTTAAACTCATAATGGACTGAAAAATATTCACATCTTCTCTACCTTGCGATATATCAACAAAATAATTACTATGTTTACCGTGACTTCATGCACTTTAAATTTAACGCCCTCTAGATCCGCTAGAAATGAGAGTTTTTCCAATTGATTTAGTCAGAGGTGTTTCTTGTGCCTCATAATAATGATCGACCAGAGGCGATAGTCGAAATGTCGAAACGTAAGGGAATGATCACGTGATTCGATATCGCTTGTCAATCCCATACAATTTTGCCTTGTTGACAATCGCTATCGCCGCGCTTTCGATGATAGAATGTCACTTGTCTAGGGCCTCAGATATATGACATGATAAGACCGCCTATTTCCATGAGGTTTCACATAATAGTTATGTAAAATCTCGTGGGTCCGGTTACAAACTACCGCCTTTGACATAGTTTCTACGAACAATGTCCTTGGCATGTCGTGTAGCTGGCCATCACTCAAAGGTGCCAAGTCTTGTGAGACATGAATTGAATATATCGCACGATAACTTTGGACACACGTATGTTCCGAGATTTACCAGAGAATCCGTTGAATAGTAATCTAATGGGAATTTATTTATGAGTTTGAATTAATAAACCAACTACACTGGCTTTCAAAACTTAATTAGTACCCCACTTTTGAATTTGCAATTTCTCCTAAACAATAGAAGGCAAGAGTTTTGAAACATAAAATGTTTTATAGAAAATTTCAAGTCGCAACTTGTAAAGGAGAACAGCTGGACATTCGGACAGACATGCTGAAGCGGAGACGCTTCGCTCGCGCTTCGCACTCTTTCGGTCAATAACAACATGTTATATGGCTAACCGTTGGTCCCATCAATCCCCGGTCGTGCCAATCGATCGCAGACAGATAGCAATTGCTGGTCTGGCTGGTTTTGGAGTTCAGATGTCGTGCAAAACTGTGCAGACACGCTGTACCTCAAGTGCGCACACACCTGCATTTTAAAGGACCTTTGTTTTAGCTTGGAGAAATGCTCATGCATACTGCGCTACTACGGGGAGATAGCGCAGTTGTGTGGGAATCCAACGCACTAAAACTCCACGGTGTCCTCCTGTGCCGCTGATAGCGGAAACACGGGCACGCGTTAGCACTCACCGCAAATCCGCCGCGGCTGTCCGTCACCGGACCCTCCTCTGAGGAGTACCCCCCATCACCGGCGCACCAGAACACACTGTACGCCGTGTCCACCCCAGGGACCAAACCAGCAGCGGTGCCCGTGTATGGCACCCTTGGTCCCCTTGTGACGGACCTAATGATCGCCAATGACGCTGCAATTTACGTGGCCACCCTAGACCCAACATATTTAAACAGTTTTCTATCGACTGGAAAAGAGGCAGATGTAAAATCCTATAGTTCCAATGGTCCTATAGTTCTTCTTTTCGTGTGATGATGTGGCCACCTCTGGTGTCAGTGTTACTTAAGCCACCTCTGGGAACCCCACAGGCCTCTGATTTGGCTATTTCAGACATAATCTAGGTTTCCTCACGATTTTTTCCTTCAACGTTTTTTTTTTTTTTTTTTAAAACGTTGCCCCACACTAGGAATTTCTTCCTGTATCGTGGGTGCGTTTACAAACATATAAACTCACATACACAACACCCAGTTACAACGGGGTCTGTGATGTCCAAGATAAAGTTAGAAAGTAGATATGTATTTGAAAAAGTCACATTGATACTTGCCCGGAATTGACCCCGCGATCTCAAGCATGAGAGGCGAGGTCTTAGCCACTGGGCCACCACGACTTACAGTTTACAATGTCAGGTGTGTATTCAAGTGTGTGTTCCAATTTAATTGAGCAACATTGACGCGTGTAATAATAATGTTTAGTGGACAGCGCGTCATAGGTCACAAGATTACGGTAAGACATGCATAATATTATTACTGATACAGTTATGCAAATTAGAAACGTTCACAGGAATGTCGTGTGATTCTTAGCAGTGCTGATTTTAGACTAGGCTTTGTTAATGTTATCTATTCGTATTTAGTCTTTAAAAAAGCAATGCTTTTAGTCTTTGCCCGCAACTTCGTTACCGTGGCCTATTCCGTAAGTGGCCGCGGCTTACAAGTAGCCTATGGCACTCAGCAGTGGTGTGGCTGTTTGTCAGTGAATAAATTTTCGTAATCTGCTCAAACATAACATAAACAGACAAACATACAACTTCAACCTTTTATAATATTAGTTTAATGGCGGTGGGTTGGCGTCGTTTGCACTGCAAATAATTATGGGCAGTGACGTGGGACAGTATAAAAAGTGCCTTACATTGTTTAAACAAGTTTTGTTGTGTCCGAAAATCATCCTATAATTAACAAAGGGTTATAAATTTGCAAGAACCACGCGCTACAAGCAATATCATGCAAATACGAGCAATTACGAGCACTTTAAATAGTAAGTAGTTGTCTCGGGGCAATGTCGCAGTAAAGCCGACAATGTAGCGAATAGCTTGCAGTTGCACGTGTATCGCCTCTAACAATGTTTGTTTATGTGTTAGGAAGGTGGCATGGAGAGAGCGGGCGCGGGAGCGAGAAGGCTTTTCTAGAGCTTTTATTGTCCACTTATGATTCGCAGAGAGGAGGCCTGTGACCGAGCAGTGAAAACATGCTGTTTATGTTTTATGTTTTGACTGGGACTGGCTTGCCTATAAAAAATCTGTTTTTTTTGGAAAAGGTAATGGTAGGCATTTGCCCTGCAATGGCAACTATGCTTAAATGTATATAGGTTAGTGCGATATATAAGAACAACATCAACATCATAAAAATCAAAGAGGCCAGAGGTTGCATTACAATCCCAGTAGTGCCTCAAAATAAAAGGTAGGTAATCAAAACCATCGTAATGTGAGTGTGTAATGCGTAACTTTTTGGTGTTACCTATAACTATTCTATTCTATTCTACGAGTATTCGACCCATCTTATGAATAGAAAATCCTTATTCGCATCATGTTTGAATCAGTTACTAGCAACCTGCCCCGGATACAAGAAGTAAGCGGAGAAACAGACAGGCGTCTGCCTGTCTGTTTCTCCGCTTACTTCTTGTATCCGGCGACTTTGTTTTATACTATTTAGAGATTTCAAGGTGGTGACTATAATATTTTATCTCGCGAATCATCCAACAGCATGTCCCCTATCTAACCTATTGTGTTAATAGCTCACCCTTTCTACAAAGCTTCTCTTGAAAGGCGAGAAAACCGCGCACAACGCACGGGTTCCGCACACTATTGTGTTGATAGCTCACCCTCTCTACAAAGCTTCTCTTGAAAGGCGAGAAAACCGCGCACAACGCACGGGTATATTATTTAATTTTGACCTTACAACATAAAAATAATTTTTAAATTATAAACTTTGTATGTGCTTATTCTAGGTATTTTTTTTCGATTTTGCTTATTGTTAATTCTTTTCAATGTTATGGAAATATTTGTACGCTGATACTTACGGCTAAACATGATTGGACTCAAACGCAATATCGTGCATTTAAACAATGTTTAAACAAATAAAAAACACTCTCATTCTCTCTCTCTACGGTAACCAGATCCTAGTACCAATCGTTCGTCTACGGAACCCTAAAAAGCCTTCCCAACAGACCTATAGTAACAAGTCCATCCACTAATTCATTAACACTGCTATCCCCCAGGTATTATCTACTTAGAGGGGCTCATTGTGCTAAGCATCGCGTGTTACATACGGGTTCGCTGCAATAAGCACTTGTACGGTCTCGAGCAGGGATGTTATGGATATGAAAATTCAGGTCTGGATATATGGATACGGATATAGAAATAATATTATAAAGTTTTTGGATACGGTTACGGACATATTGCGGATTATCCGTTATTTTCGGGTAGTTTCGGTTTCGGACTTTAGAATAAACAAACAGAATAGCAAAACTTGTCATACCATGTATCATTTAGACTCTTCCTCTATCCAAAATTATACGAATGTTTAATATCGGATTTAGTTACGGTTACGGATAGATTTTGATTTCGGGTATCCGATAGTTTGGTTACTGTTACGGAGCTCCTCAACATCCCCAGTCTCGAGCCAGTAGCCACATATCTGCGAGCTTTGTACATGTTCTGTACTGCGCAACTTTGCTTTTAAATTTTGTTTTTTGTTCACTATATTTTCTTGTGTGCGGCAATCTGGAACTATGCGGTGGTTTTTGTTTTAATACTTTTGCCACACTCGGGGAATTTTACTGTATTAGGGCTATTTGTCTCGTAAAAATGTTCAGGCTAGGAACGGCAATTTATATCTGCCACCACTATTATACATGAAGCGACTGTATGTCATGATCTCCCCAAACCAGTAACTGGGAAACACGATAGTCCTTGATAAGACTGGTTGGCAGACTTTCAGGCTTCGAACTGCCCGTTGGTAACGACTGTGACTAGTCTATGAATTTCACCTGGGATTCGAAATCGATATGTCTTTATGGCAATAACACTTTGCTTCTGGTCCCTCGATGATACAATCACAAATAAAGACTAAAAAATTTTCACTACTTCCCTAAAAACCTGCCTTCTGAAAAAATACGGAAATTCAAATAATATGCAGTTACCGTTTCAATAAATCATAATGCGCGAGAATTCAATTTTACGCTACAAAAAATATTTTTTAAAAATACCGCAAGAGTCGTTGTTTGTTTTCACAATTAACTATACATGTCTGTTAGTATTTTAAATGCCAACCAAATTAATACCGATACTGTATCCTGGCTAAATAAACTGTCAAAACTTTACGGGTTCTGAACTGCTCCTGTCTTTTCTCTCCAAGTTGCATGACAGCAGCTGTCAAAAACTTTACAAAACCCAAGAAGGTATTTGAGATGGTGGGTTCAAATCCGGGCAAGTACCAATGTGAATTTTTCAATGCATGTGTACGTACTAAATTTATCATAGACTTAGCTGACAACGGTGAAATGAACCATCGGGGGGAAGCCTGAACCTATCACTACATATTATATAAAAAAGTCCTCGCCGCGCCGCGGCTGTCTGTCTATCTGTTTGTTTGCGATAAACTCAAAAACTACAGACCGTTTTTTATAAAGAAAGAAAGAAAGATTCGGTTATCACCAATATTAGACAGAGTGATGCATGAGTAAGGTTTAGGTGTATAATTTGTTTAAATTGGTTGAATGAATGAAAAATCAAGCCGCCTGGGAGCTGTCATCGAAAACGTTGCCTAATCCCTGTAAGATATAACAATGTATGGTCGGATATTCCTCTTTTATAGATCAACAAGCTGATGCGACCCTATGACAGAAAAAAACATCTACGCATTATGCTTTACTACCCGTGCGAAGCCGGGGCGGGTCGTTAGTGGTTAATATAAGTTTGTAATATCCAATCCGTCTTGAGCAAGCTTGGTGATTAGGCTTTCGTTTGTATGAGGAGAGGTCTTTGCCTTGCAGTGGGACAGTAATTGGCTGATATTATTAAGTGCAATTCAAAGACTTTCATACTGTGGTACACTAAACTTACTTCTCCTGTCGTAGGTCTGCTGGAAGCACTCCGGTATCACCGGTGCCGCCCTACCTCTGTCGCGTGGCTGAGGCCTATCTGACGGACAGGGCCGTCATCTGTCCCAAGGAAAGTGGAACCGGCGAGAGATGTCGTGCGGTGTCCCACAGGGATAGGTTTTGGGGCCGCATCTGTAGGACATCGGGTACGACTGGGTGCTACGTGCCGATCTCCCTTGTGGCGTCAGTGTGGTTTACTACGCTGACGACACGCTGGTCCTGGCACAGGGAAGATCGCACCAGGCGGCGTCTGAAATAGCGACACGCGGGGTTGCGACAATCGTCGAGAGGATCCGGTAATTGGGACTCGAGGTGGCCCTGCACAAGTCCGAGTCCATGTGTTTTCACGGTCCTTGGAACGCGCCACTGCCATGCCACCATGGGATCTAGAGGCAAAGTCCTCGCGCAAATATGGGAGTGGCCGGGGAGAAACACCGTTGCCGCAGCTCGGTGGACAGTGCTCCAGCAGGATCTCGTGGCGACATGAAGAGGGCGACTATCGCAACCCAGCGCTGGGCACACCACAATTGCGGCGGTAAGGCCTCTCTTTGAGGAGTAGCTTGAGAAGCATCACGGCATCCTCACATTCTGCCTGACGCAGGTCCTCACCGGACACAGCTGTTTCGGGAGGTTCCTGTTCAGGATAAGGCGGGAGGAAACGCCCGGGTGTCACCATTGTGTGGACCGCTCGGAGGACACAGTGGAACATACGATGGAGGTCTGGCCCGCTTGGGTGGAGCACCGCCGTGTCCTCGTAGAGGCGATCGGCGGTGGCGAACTCTTGCCTCCGGCCCTGGTTCAGGCCATGGTACGGAGCGAGAGGGCACGGGAAGCTACCTCCTCCTTCTGCGAAGCAGTAATGCTTGCAAAGGAGGAGGCGGAACGCGTGAGCGAGGCTTAAAGGAGACGCCTTCGCGCCCCTAGCCACCGCAGGAGATGCCCCGGGTGTCGGGAGTCACAAGCCGATTCCCGGCCACCGTAGGCGCGGGCTTACGGACGGCAAGTAATGGGTAACTCGCCGTCCAATAAGGACCAGGCCCGAGTTTGTGAAGAGTAAAGAGATGTCAGCAAAAGTGACGGGGCCCGCTAGGGCCGATGCCAGTCTGGGTCACGGATAAATTTAAAAAGAGTTACCGCAGCCCTGGCACAAGCAACACGGGTGGGTTTTAGTCAGTAAAACTTTGACACGTCTTCCCGCTTGACCCAGAGCGGGAAAAGCCATAGGATGATTTTCCATCCAAAAAAAAAATTGGTCTGCTGGAAGAATTTTTCTAGAAATAAGCACCACCTTTGTGCTATTCTATAAAGATAATTCTATTCTAGTATTTATATGTACTTTCTCTTGTAAGTGTTTTGTGTGTACATGAATAAATAAATAATAAATAAATAAACTTGTTTACTTGTTTATAGTCACGTTTACATAGCTATTATTCTAGCTGCTTTATCTTGCTTATCCAATATTTAAAAGTTGAATCATATAATTGCTTCTCATTATTTAAAACCGAGGTTGTTGTCGTTATAATAGTTACAATAATTTAAGATTGGAATCGGATTTTGAATATCGCTTAATGTAGTTTTTGCACGCCACTGAATTTACAGTCTTTGTTGAATTTCAATAGTAATGATGCCGAACATTGCAAATGAACACAGATAATTACTACAGTTTACCGACATCATTAGTCAGTGTAATATCCTATTATGCAATGCAATCGGCAATCACGGGATTAAATTACAATGGTTCTGAAACCTTAGGAATAGCTCACATAAATAGCGATACAATACAAGCTAAGAATCTCAAGACTAAGTAAATTCTTCCAGCGATATCGTCTGTCATAAAGTCAGATGTTATTTTTAACCGACTTTCGAAAAAGGAGGAGGTTCTATGTTCGACTTCTTATATGTTTTTTTTTTTTTTTTTTTTTTGTGTATGTTCACCGATATCTCCGTCAATTGTGGACCGATTTTGAAAATTCTTTTTTTGTTTGAAAGAGTATGTTCCGAAATTGGTCCCATTTTAATTTGGTGAAGATCTGATGAAGAACTTCGAAGATATACAACAGAACTCTTCAATAAATAACGGCAAATCTCTCGGGACTGCTGAAATCGCATGTCTGTTTATTGTTTATACCATTTCATAACATAACATCACGCCAGTATGCTCTTAAGGGGTAAGCAGATCTCTCATTTGATAGGTTTTGTTCAAGTTTCATGATATTCGGGTAATCTATTCTGGCGTTATAGGAAACTTACTAAACAACTTGCCTATTAGGTAGGTACAACTAAAAAGTGAAAAATAAAAAAAACTTTTTTACAAAAAAATACTACCGACTTCCAAATAAGAATACTACAAAGTGAAAATTAATTTTATTTTTGGAAGTCGGTGTCCATAACGAAAAAAAATGGTACCTACGAAAGACACCGACTTCCAAAAATAAAGTTATTTTTCACTTTGTAGTTTTCTTATTTGGAAGTCGGTAGTATTTTTTTGTAAAAAAGTTTTATCAAAGTAAAATACGCTGCGGAAATGTCACGTGGTAAATTGCAAACATTTTGGCATTTTGATAGTCGCTATCGCAGATATATTGCCACTATGTCTAAAGCCCCAGACAGTAACACAGAAAGATAATTCATCATTATTTTAGCCGAAAGAGACTTACTACTGAATAAGCCTCCCCCAAGAGTCGCCACATTGACTTCCCGTGCGCCTGCATCTAGCAGAATACACCTCGCGAAATTTAAATGCTCTTACTGAAATGTGTTCTTTCTATTTTTTATCCAGCTGCAAGGAAATGTTATGTTTTACGCGCGTATCTTGTATGTATGTATGTAATATTCTTTATTACCTCGTATCTTTCAAACCACTTGACGGATTTATATAATTAAGACATCGTTAGATAGGTCTTGGCCGCCCAAGTGTTCTTAGATAAGTGCCGTTAAAAAAAAGAAACATGGCGGATTTTGGGCGCCATATTGTAGGGGTTGCAATTTTTTTTTCTTCGTAACCCATCGAGTGGGGTATCAAAATGAAGGGTTTTTAGAGGTCATTACAAAAATATATACCACTGACATGTTTAAAGTCATTAGAAAAAAAGAGTATAACTAAAAAAGTATTATTAAAAGGTTGTAAATATAAAAATAAAAAATAAACATAACCCTTTCCTTGCAGCCGGGTAAAAAGTTAATAAAATAAAAAAACCCGACTGCAAAGATGTAAACAAGAAGAAAATAATGATGTACGGAGTGTACGGTCGGAAGATACATATTCGCGAGCTGGCTGACCAAAACTATATATTTATTAACTTTATTTTTTAATGTGCGTCTTGGATCGCGTCGCGTCTCGGTGTGAGTTGATCCACATACATTACAATATGATACTACCCACTGAGTAAATACTAAATTGTTTACTATACTTTTATTTGTATGTTTTGCAATGCGGTTGTGTGCATTTTATTTATGTACATAATAAATCAATCTGCTTAGCCTTTTCCCAACTATATTGGGGTCGGCTTCCAATCTTACCGGATTCAGCCGAGTACCAGTGTTTTACATGGAGCGACTGCCTATCTGACCTCCACAACCCAGTAACTGGGTAACACGGTACCCCTTGGCAAGACTGGTGTCAGATCTCAAGCTTCTGAATACTTGTAACGACTGTCAAAGATCTTCAAATGACAGCCGGGACCAACGGCTTAGCGTGCTTTCCGAGGCACGGAGGAAACACGGTATGTTGAAATGGTCACCCATCCACGGACCGACCTCGTCAAGCGTTGCTTAACCTTGATGATCGACCCGTGCGGCTGTTATTATTTAGCCACGAGCTCCTCCTATGTACATAATAACATGAAAATAATAACGGTGAAAATTTTACTCAATGTAACTATGTATATTTGTAATGTGTATATGTATAATTAGGCACATCAGTTTCACGGTTGAAACTATTTACCAGGAACTCCATTTAGATAACTGGCAAATGGGCTTACACGTTAACAAAGTTTTTGATGTTTGATTACCGCTATTTAGTGGTTTTCCTTGTATTTGATCTATACTAATATATAAAGAGGAAAGATTTTTTTGTTTGTTTGTTTATAACTGCTCCGGACCTGGACCGATTTTGAAAATTCTTTTGACCAATGGTTCGAAGTGTGCGAGTTATTTCTCGGCCCCTCCATAAGATAAGATACTGGACCGATTTTGAAAATTCTTTCACTAGTAGTAAGCTACTCCCGCCAGGTGGACCGATGACCTGGTGAAGGTTGCAGGGATCCGTTGGTTGCGGGACGCACGGGACCGGTCAATGTGGCGACGCATGGGGGAGGCCTATGTCCAGCAGTGGACGACTTTCGGCTGATAAG